>OX639995.1:24859221-26059221 GCA_951828415.1 Anomoia purmunda
ATTATCAATGAATCGTTAACTATCTATCTATGTACAGGGTTTTTCAATAGGAACGCTACAAAAGTTTTTTTTTTAAATAAAACAGAAACGGTTTGGGGTATGACATAAATTCTTTATTCCTGTGAAAGTACATTCGATGCCATTATGTATGGAACTCGATTTCTTTTGCATGCGCACCACGGGCACGCTTGCAGAAGTCCAGACGCTGAACCCAATTTTCGACGGTTTTCAAGCATAAATCGGCCGATACTGCTGCAATTTCACGTTCGATATTCGTGCGAAGTTCATCAATCGTCGCTGGTTTGTTGGCATAGACCATAGACTTGACACAGCCCCACAGGAAATAGTCTAACGGCGTCAAATCGCACGACCGAGGCGGCCAATTGACTGGGTCATTTCGTGAGATGACACGTTCACCAAACTTGGTTTTCAATAAATCGATTGTGACATTCGCTGTGTGGCTTGTGGCCCCGTCCTGTTGGAACAACATATTGCCCAAGTCCATATCATCCAATTCGGGCCAAAAATATTCGGTTAGCATTGAGCGAACTTGCAAGACAAGGTTACGACCAAGCAGATTCTTCAGAACAAAGAACGTATTGGTATGCCGTTTGCCACTTGCAAACTGCTACTCAGAGATTGTATATATAAACAAGCTGACAATAGATGGGGGCAAAATATGACCTATCAAAGCTCAATGCAGACGTGACCTAAATGGGATCGGAAACGGTCGCGCAGCGTTGTAGGAGCTGCAAGAATGACGAGGAGGAGGAAACGATCTTGCATCTACTGTGTAAGTGTGCTGTACTGTGTAAAAGCAGAATGCGATATCTGCGATCACCGTTTTTGGATGACCTTAGTGAGGTTTTAAACACCGAGGTTAATTGCCTGTTGAGGTTCATCAGGGAGGCAAATGATTTAGTGGGGGGTGATTTCTTCTTATTGTATGGTACAAATTTTTCTTTGTGGTAACACAATGGGCTGCAGGCGGCTGCCACTCCAACCTAACCTAACCTATTGAGCGGTAGCGATTCCCATTCACAGTAACGTGCCGGTCTTGATCATCACGGAAGATGGACGGCCCAATGACGCCGCCGGCCCATAAATCGCACCAAACCGTAATTTTTTCGGAATGCAATGTTGACTCATGGAGTACGCTACTTTTGTAGCGTCCCTATTGAAAACCCCGTTACATCGATAATTTAAACAGTTTCCTGAACATTTACTAGTCATTTCAAAAGTGGTATATGTACGTAATTTTTAACCCTCATCTCCCCCTCAAAAAAAACTTAAGTTTCCTACCCTCGTGTGTGACTTTTCACACATATAGAATTTGCAAATATTTTGCGCCAATAAAGTTTTATTGGTAGGAAAGAAGAATTTTTTTTTTAATTTTCTCTTTTATACAAATTTATATGCAATACATTTTATATAAACATTGCGGTTATGAGGATGATGACAAACGCCATTTAGACATATTCAGCAATTAGTTTATGGCGGTGGAACATTTTTACATCTTTTTCGAGTAGTTTTGAACGATGGTGGTAAACTCTCGATCTAGATCTAAAGATTATCAAAGTTTTGTTGGATTTGTGGTCTGTGCTAGCGAATTGTCATAACATCGTTTTGTTTTGTGAATCTCCCCTAATACTGCATAGCAAAGATACCGACGATTTAGTTTGACGTACGTCTTTTCTCATTATAAGGCAATAAGGTTATGTAGATTTGGTAGAGATATACCAAGCTCTAGCACAAAAGACACCGCGTTGTTTTTGTATTAATTTGGATCCACACCTTTTAAAATAATTAACGCATGCAGAGCTGAAATGTCGAACATATTTGAGAATGCAGTCAATGGCCATCGATTTGTTTTTCTTTTACAGCTGTAACTAGACAACATTTTGAATGAAAAAAAAACTTAAGAATTGGCAACTAATAGAAACTATATAACTAAATAATTTCTGTACATTTTTCATAAAATTGAAATGCATTCGTAGTATGTATTGTCCTTTGTTTTCGATGAATGCAAATGTTAATTGGAACAAAGGGAACATTTTGCTTGCAGAAGTTCTGGTTCCTTTGGTTTTTTCGCATTGTGCTCACTATTGTCAGACTTTGAGACAACAACGTTTGGCCTAGATTGTAAGACGAGCAAAAATTGTCCATCGTGATATTATGGTCGTTTTCTTTAATTTTTTTTTGCTGTACTACTTTTCCTAAGTACAGTTGCATTTTCGAAACATAGCAAGTTTCGGACTAAGTCAATAGCCAGAATTTTATATCATATCTATCAGGTTAAGAAGACATATTATTGGCGAAACCTACATCATCCCCGAAATCAAAGCAATAAGAGGTAATATTTTTGCATCGAATTTTAGATTTTTTTATGAAGTATTGATTAGATAGGTATTGCCAAAAAATTTTATGAACTTCGTTTAAAAAATACAAGGAAATAAATATTGACTAATTTTTTTTTTTTTTTTTTTTGAGTTTTCACACAAGAAGAGCATGGCGGTTAATACACATGCACGATATAAATACATAAATAGACTACATACAAGTGCAGGGGCAACATCTTATGTACAAGATATTCCCAAGAATTTTGTAGTCTGCTAAGCGTAAAAACCGCTACTCCCTCGACGTAACTTGCTGCGAATAGGCGTATACCACTCGACAACACTAAGTTACACAAACTCAATAATGGAATGATTCATTTCCGTTTTTCGTTTCGTTTGTCCTTAGTATTCCGCCCATTTATCTCTATCGTCTACACCACTGCTTGCTGCTTACACAATTCATTGGTGGTTTTTGCTACAGCCATCGCATGGGTATTCATTTTTTTTCTTTCTTACTTTTTGCCGTTGTACAAACAGCATGTCCTTAACATTTTTATTTCATTGATGTTCACTTTTTTTTGCATTTTTTTTTTTTTGCAAATTTTCCTCGACACAATTCTTGCGAAAACATTACTTTTGGTGGCTGACAATTTTTCTCCACTTTAGTCACGTTAGCGCGCTTGCTGATAAATTTGTATAAATTCGTTTATTTTCTCCCCAGCGAGCGGCGTTCTACAAACCAGCTGACGATTTTTTTTTATGGTTTGCCGCAGTATTTTTTAAATGTGAATATCAAATTGTATTCCTTTCGTTTTTAGTTTTTAACTTCAATAATTCTTCTCTTGTTTGACTGCTTTCCTTCCGTGCGCTTTCGCTGTTATTCGGCGACAGTGCTAATGTCCCGCGGGACACACCTTTTATTTTTTTTTTTGCTAACGGCTGCCCTGCTTGAAAGGTTCGTTGGTTGCCATCGGTATTTTGTGTGCGCGCGCTTTTGACTTGACTTGGTTAGCTGACTTAACTTTGGCCTTTGATGACTGCGGGCAAGCAGGCGAGTTTCCGATTTCCGGCTACGGTCGGCAAGCTTCTCCTTTAGCCACATACCACATGCCACATGCCTCAAGCCACAAACCGTACAACTTCACTAAGGCCATTGCATTGCATAGCCTTTGCACAAAGATAAATTCTTTCGATAATAGTTGCTTACTTATATTTATACTTCTACTCACTAATGGCGATAAACGTTTAGCATCTACGAGTATGTACATATGTATGTAGGTTTGTGCTTGTGTGTCAACATATCCGTACATAGAAATTTTTCTCGATTGAACTTCGACAGCTGTTTGCAAATGGCTGTGACAAAAAGAGGCAGTGCAGCGGAGGAAGTGCAGTCCATTGAAGTAGATTGCAACATGTTGTACTGAGTGTTGGCATTTGCTGGCAATGACTGCTCTAAAAGCGTCGGCACTGCAATTTCTCAAACTAAACGAGCAAAGCTTTCCATCCAACTAACTGCCAAAGTACCATTGTACCAATTTTGAAGCTAACCGTTGATCAGTTTAAAAGTATTTGCCTACTTTTTTAGCAGTGATAGAGATTTTCCTATGCTGGCTTCTGGTAATAACATTTTGAAAGGAGCTTAAAACATACACTGCAGTATAATTGTTTATATTGTAAAAGTTAAATTGAAGTATTCAATTTGCTGTTGTGGCTTTTAATTTGTGCTAGCCATTTTTTAAGGCATTTTTGTTTACCGCTCGAATTGAGGGGAGACGGTTCTAAGGACATACTTGGTGCAATAAATGCATCACTGTTTTTGCATCACGGTTTTTGAACTGTCTCTTCTTTTGAACTTTAAACCAAGCAGTGTCAGCGTATTTTGTTTAAAACTCCAAAACCGAATAGAATATCATCACAAGAAAACTAGTTTGCTACGAAGTAATATGAAAAAACGCTGGAACATGTTTATATTAACTCATTGAATTTGCCAAAAATTGTATGTTAAAAATCATATATCATATATATAATATCAGTGGTTTCATCTATAAATCCAAATGGTTTGAGAACTAAGAAACACAACAGCAGAAAAGCAGGTTTCAGGAGGATCAGCATATCAAAAAGGCACTCTAAGGGCTAATTGGGTCCAGCGTGTTTCCATAGGCAACGCTTCAACCAATTTTGGAATCAGTTCAAAAATATAGCCCTTGATATTCAATAGCCGTATGGGTAAACGAAAATCCACCACATTGGAGAGGGAAACTGCTCCGGATATTTCCAATCTCAGCATATAGATGATTTTGACGGGATAAACTTTTGTTTTTGACACGGCCAAATGTGTGTTAACATTTAAATTTGCATCCATCACTCGAGTATAAATAGTAGCTACGTATACCTTTTATGAGGCGTCACAAAACCCACGAAACTTTATTTGATCGTTCGGACTATAACTAACTATCTGGAGATTTTTATTGATGTTGAGAGTTTGGACTGTTCATTCCAAATTTGCTGCACAAATATTTTTGCTACCACGGTCCCCCGCGAGATCGAATAATTTGGCAATTGTGGATAGATCTTGCCGTTTGATAAACGAGTCCTTTTTCTCCAATGACTTTGCCAAGAAATAAAACTGATCAAATTTTGTGTCCCATCGGATGCCTAAAGCCTTAGCTTCGCTGCCATTGTAGATTACCAGAAAATCAGTGGCTAGCAGATGACTACTTTGAAGACCTAACAGAATTTGCTTACTGTTTGAGGTCCACTTTCTTAGTGGAAAACCTGCCAAGTGTAAGGCCTCAATAAGTTGGTCTCGTAATTTAACTGCTTCGGGTACATCATATATGATTCAAGTATTTCTGATGCTACCGGATATTTTGGCATGGGAGTCCTTGGCAAGTTGTAGCAAGGTACGAATTTCGAAATATGGTGGACAATTGAGGCCGAAGGTGACCCTGTCTAACTGAAAGTCCTTGATATCGCCATCTAAAGGTTTTCTAAAAGAGATTCTTTGGTATGTGGCATGCTTTGGGTTGACGATTATTTATCGGTACATTTTCTTGATAGCCGCATGAAATACATACATATTTAAATAATCGAAACCTCACAGTAAGTAGTGACAAATCGTTTGAAAGAGGCGGACCCATGTACAGAATGTTATTAAGACTGTGATTAAAATAAAACTTTTCTCCAACGTTAGAGACTGCGCTTGCTGAGGTTTAAAATTATCAGAAATTCCCATCCTAAAATACCACAATTTATATTTTATTACTAACAATATGGATTGACCCCTTGTAATATGCACTGTGACTTCTGGTATATCTTTTCTAACGTTATAGAAATGTATGCAACTAGAGACATTCTTCAGGCCGTTCGCCAGAAGGAATCCCAGTGTCTGCTCTCTACTACGAGCCAAAGCCGGATACTCCGGATAGCTAGTGAAAAACTATTAATCTACTATTTTCGAGGTTGCAGTAATGTTTGGCATATTTTTTAAATTTTAACTTCCAAATCTTCATTTATTTGTTAGTTAAAACTCTGCACTCTGGTATTCAAAACACTACAATCATACAACATACACTTTAATCGCTGATTACGATGTAAACAAAAAAACTTGACAGAAATAGTAACTATTGTTAGCCACAGTGATCATTTGTTATACAAAGTGCATACAAAAAAAAAAAGTGTAATTTCTAGAATAAAAAACTCAACTTCACACGTCTAGTTTGTACAAAAGTACCACTGTGCGGCGGTCCTATAAAAACACCAGCACCCATGCGACCTAAGCAGAGTGTTCTAAAGCTTAACAAAAAGCAAAAAACGTAGTAAATATACCAGACGATGTTAATCAGTATGATAGGATTAATTGAAAAACAAAAAAATCACTAGTGCACATAAAAGCGCGAGACAGAAGTAAAACTTCTTTTGCCGCCTTCATAAAGAGAAAGAGATTAAATATGGGAATAGTAGTGGTATAAGTCGTTAGTAGTACGTAGTGGTAGTAAAAAGAGTTGTGGAAGTAGTTGCAGTAGTAATAGTAGTTAGTAGGACTTAGTAGTAATAGTACTTATAGTTAGTAGTAGCATTAGTAAAAATAGTAGTAGAAATTAATAAAACTAGTATCAGTAATTAGTAAAAGCATTAGTTAAATGTCGTAATAGAAATAAGTAAAAATAATGGTAGTAATTAGTAAAATAGTAGTAGCAATAGAAAAAATAGTAGTAGCATTAGTTAAAATAGTAGTAGTAATTAGTAGTAGCATTAGTAAAAATAGTAAAAAAAACCTCGAAGTCCCAAACTATCTCTGAATGGTACTAAAATGGACCAGAAATATCTAATCCGAAAAAAGTGGCGAAACGATACAGAACTAATCCGGTACTAGTTCCCAAATAATCTCACCTACACCCAACATACAAACATTTTTGTTTTTTCTTATATAGTTATGCGCCACGTGGTGACTTCGTGACGCGATATCGAGCAATCTTCGTTACGCGATGTAAAAACCACTCTCATGTCGCCGAAGAAGGTTGGCTCATAAATAGTGATACGAATTCTTTCACTGCCATTTAATGAGGTTGGTTAGTTCAAAATTCGTAAATTAGCAAATTTTTTTTAATTCTTGGACACTAAGTGTTATCATATGATTATTTTTCTGCGCACAAAATTTGGCCAGAAAAAGTGGTCACTAGAATTTTCGTTTGTAATAACAGTCGCACCAAGCCCGTTTGCAATTGATATAAAACATTAAAATCTCACAGTTTAAAACTACACAGAAGAAACAAACCAACACCACACGAAATATGCGAACCGCCGCAAAAGTAAATATGAATTGAAAACGTATTTATTGAGCATAAAATTCACGCTACTCATACGACCTGCTGTACCGCCCCTTTTTGTCAATTTTTTTCTGCCGTTACCATTCGTTTCTTTCCTTTTCTCATACTCACGTGTATCGTCCGTTACACTCCTCGTCTGGGTACGTAATGCTTTTTCTGCCAGCAAAAAAAAAAAAAACAAGAAAAGTAGCACAGTAAGGTCATATTTTATGTTGGCTTGTCACTGCACACAAAAACCACGTTGTCACAGTCAAAAAAGTTCCATAACATAGCACATATGTACATAGCAGTAGTATCAGTAGTATGTGTACTACATGTGGCACACTTACGGCCTCTAGTGGCGACCTTAGAGCTTCAATGGTTGCTTCTGCTTTTGACCGACACAGAGCCGCTGTGTACGATGTGAATGCTATGCCTTTGTATATCGCTTGGTTACCCCACAGAGGGCGTGTAAGAGTCGCCTTTGCGTTGTGTTCACTGCCATATGCCTTTTGCTTAATTTTTTTCTTCGTTTCTTTTTTTTGTTCGTTCGTTCATTCACTTTACCTCTCCCATTATCATCTACAGCCGCTCATCCAGCCATTTATCTACACACACACACTGCCTGTTATTGCCTACTCGGTGTGGTGTTTGCTCATTTCGTGTGGTCAGTATGTTCGTCCCTTTTTTGTTGCCACTGAGATGTACTTGCCATTGACAGCTCTTTTAGAGCAGCTTTTTTTTTTTTTGTTTAATGAATTTCGCCATTACTCTGCACAAGCACTACTTCTTCTATACCTTGGTGCTTTTAAGACTTTTCTCAATCGTCGACTGCCTTTGAAGAGTTGTGGGCTTTGGTAACTCTAACAACCGCTGGACATTTCATTTGGGGTGTGTCATTGACCGCTCACGATATTGTTCGTAGCTGATATGAATCTACATGAATATTTTCACTATATCAGTAGGTGTCATCGCTACTAAATTATTTGTAAACATAGATTTAATCTATTTCTAAATTCTCAATTAACGTTTGCTTTTCTAACTGCTTTTTTGTCTACATGGAGTTAACAAATAGTACCATTACAGCTTATCTAGTTTTATGTTGGGGTAGGTCACATTTTGTTCCAGCCAAATAATATTTTTCGATTGTATGCAGATTTATAATTATATACCGGATATGAATTTTGAGCTAACGCATTTTCAAAAGAAAACAAGTAAAAACAGCGCTGTCTTCGGCTATGCCGAAGGCTTCATACCTTTCATGAATGGAAGAATAGTAAAAAACGTGTTATTGTATTACAATTTCGTATTACCTATAGTTAAAAGCGAAAATTTCCTTCAAATCAATAAAAATAATTCTAGTAAAGGCATTGTTATAAATTATTTAATGCTTTTCCTTATGTAATTAAAAAGAACTATGTTTTAAGAAGGGAATGGTTTTTGAATATTTTTAATATCGTATCGACGCTTGATATTCAACATTTAAAAAATACAAATAATTAAGTATTAATATGTAAGACCTACATATGTCGGTCTTTGAAAACAGTTATCAGATCCGTAAATTGTTCCCAAACGTTTAACGCTATGATTCATGTGATATTGCGCTGAGCTTATTACTTTACGCAATAAATATTTGTCCTGAATTTATCTTGCCGATTTACACTGTGAACTCCGATCTTGATGAATACTAATATATAGCTAATAATGGCTGATATTTCTGCAAAATTTCAAGCCTTTAGCTGTTTAAATGGAGGAGTTATGGTGCAAAATGCAATATCTGAACAATCGGTTGTATGGGAGCTATATGTTATATTTCTCTGATCTTCATGATTTTCAATACTGATACGTAGCTAATAATGGCTGATATTTCTGCAAAATTTCAAGCCTTTAGCTGCTTAAATGGAGGAGTTATGGCGCAAAATTCAATATCTGAATAATCGGTTGTATTATATGTTATAGTCACCCGATCTGGCCGATTCCGACAAATGTTTAATCATTTGTACAACGACACCTGCTCTCCAAATTTCATCAAAATAGCTCTAAAATTGAGGGACTAGTTTGCGTTCAAACAGACGGACAGACGGACAGACGGACAGACGGACAGACGGACAGACGGACAGACGGACAGACAGACGGACATGGCTAAATCGACTCAGCTCATCGTCCTGATCATTTAGGTATACTTTTTGATGGGTCTATCTCTTCTCCTTCTGGCACTTACAAACATCGGACCAAACTTAATATACCATTTCATTCTCATGAAAGGTATAAATATACATATGTATGTGCCTCTTCACTGAATTTATATTTTCATTCCTGTACATTCTTTTAAAATAAATTTCTCATACGCCATGTCGATCGCTTGATTCTTAAAATCTATTTACCAAGAAAAAAATTTTTTTTATTGTTATATATGTGGGATTGACTGACGAACAAAGAACAACCAGAAGTGGACTTAACTATTAAACTGGAAATGTACATGCACCTCTGCATGTTAAACGAACATCATTAGAAATGGGCACCACTGAACGAACAAAGAGAGCCTTGAACAGACGTTAGACGAACAGACTTAAACACTCAGATTTAAAACACGGAACGAAGCGGACGCGACTAAATTATATTAAACTAAATTTACTTGTTTAAAATCAACCAAGTCTACTTTTATTTAACACGGCGGCAAAAAGAATCCCACAAATTGGGGGCTCAACCGGGATACGTCGTTAATAGTTAAATAAAGCAAAGTTAAAATTGATTAAAATATCGGTTCGGTCGTTGTAACGTTGCAGCAGAAGGCGTTTGCATATTTTCGTTCGTGCGGTTTGAAGCAGTAAGCAGAGGCACATCATTTTATTGTGCGCAGCAAACAAGCGACAAGTAGCAGAGTTCCGTGCATTAATTGTGTTAAAAGCGCCAACTTTTACGCAAAATAGTCTGAAAGGGGTGGTTGCATAAATTTTACCACGCAGAAGCAGAGGAAAATTAATCCAGCAAAATAACGGGCTGAGCAGACAGTTAGAACACATCAGCTAACGGACGCTCAGTAGCAGATTCCAACGGCACGAAATTGTGCGCAGTAACAGAGGGCTGAAAAGCAGTAACAGAGGGCTGAAAAGCAGCGGCAGAGGCGTAAGTACGCGCGCAAAAGCAGTACAGCAGCATCAAAGGGCGAACAAGTGCCAAAAGTTCGACAGTGAGTTGCGTTGGGCAGCGGCAGAATTTGTATGTACGTACGCAAAGAAGGCGAACAAGTGCAAAGAGGTGGCGATCAATTCGTCAAGCAAGGTTCGACAGAGGTCGGATCGAGAATCGTTCTGTTGGTAAGTTTGCAGCAGTGAATTTCGATTGCAGTGCGCAGACTTGTGTTGAGTCGAATTGGAGGCTGTTCGGTGTTGGTAGCAGCGATAGTTCGAGGCGTGAATTCGAGAATCGAAATTCGATAAGCAGCAGTTGGTGCGGTGTGAAGTTACGGATAAGGCAGGCCACAGGAGCTACTGTTACATGTATATGCATAGCACTACAGATAAGTTGATTTTAACATTACATATTTATGTGTGTACACTGTATGACATTTCTGGTAACGTTGCAGAGTTGTGTTTGATTAAAACAAGGTTGAGAAAAAATTTGATTTAAAAGTGTTGCATCGCAAGCAGTAAAAGAAAATAGCTTCCAAAGAATTTACTGCATTGATTATTTTGTGTTGTTCTTAAATTGGAAATTTAAATGCATTTCTGAAAGCTAAGTGTCTTGTCCATAAATGTTGCAGCTGTTCAGAAAGCTAGAGACAAAACAGAGATTTTTGGATATTTCGCGAATACTATAATCGCGAGCTAAATTAATGCAACCAAGCCAGAGGTGTCAAGCGGTTTTTATTTAAGTGAACTATTTTGTAAGTCAGTTAAGACAAAGTTTCAAAGTAGTCCTTATTTAAGTGGACAATTTTGTCAATGCAAATAAGCCAGAGGTGTCGAGCGGTTTTTATTTAAGTGAACTATTTTGTATGTCAGTTAAGACAAAGTTTTAAAGTAGTCCTTATTTAAGTGGACAATTTTGTCAAGGCAAATCCAAAGTTTTCAAGCAGTTCTAATTTAAGTGAACTATTTCGTAAGGCAGTTAAGCCTGAGTTGTTGAGCAGTTTAATTTAAGCATAAATATTGAACTACGGCCATGAAGACAGAGATTTGAAAAGTAGTTGAAGTAAAAAATTTCAATTTAATCAAAATAACGAATAGTAGGCTATTGTAAAGCCAGTTAAAGTTTAAGTTGAAAATATCCAAAGGAATTAAAATCATTTGATAAGAATTCAGTGATTACATTTTTGAAATTGAAACTATTTTAAGTAACGAAGAATTGATCCATAATACTTTGGAATAACTTGTAAGTTGTGTTTATTTTGAATTTTATTTACATTTGTTTTATCCAATATTGTAAACGACATCGACATGGACATGGACGAAATTTTAGCGTTGAATTTGAACAGTCTTAGGGAAAAACTAACAGCTGTGGGTTTACCTAATAGGGGACGGAAACGTGATTTACAGGACGCTCTATTAGAACACTTCGGTCATTCGAGAGATGAAGGCGATGATGTAAGTCTAGATTCGGATGAAGGTTCTGAACACAGATTGGCTAATATACAAGCACCGGCTCAAAGTTATTTCAGTCTTCGCGATATCGAAGATACGTTGTCATTATTCTCTGGGTGCGGGTCACCAGACGTTAATCAGTGGCTGCAAGAGTTTGAAGATAACGCCATCGTCGTTAATTGGAACGAGTTACAAAAGTTTATTTACGGTAAGCAATTACTCAGGGGTGCGGCGAAGATATTCGTAAGAAGTCAGAGAGCAGTGAAGGATTGGCACTCGCTAAAGGCCGTCCTCAAGAAAGAGTTCGGAGTTAAATTGAGCGCAAATGAAATTCACCGCAGGCTGGAAAATAGGCGTAAGCGAGGAAATGAAAGTTTCTTGGAGTACTTATACTCGATAATGGAGATCGCTAGTCAGATCAATATGGATGATGAGAGCATCATCGAATATTCTATTGAAGGTATTCCGGATACGCGCGCGAATAAGCAGATTCTGTACCAATCACTTACTATCGAAAGTCTTAAGGAGAACCTGCGTGTTTATGAGAAGTGTCGCAGGCCTCAAAATAATATAGGCGTCAGATCGTTTGTTCCACAATCATCGCAAGAGAAGGACGGTAATAAAAATGGGGCAGCACAAAGCAGCAAGGTGTGCTTCAAGTGTAGAAAAGTAGGGCATTTGGCCAGGCAATGTACGCAATCGGCTATTCGGTGCTTCAGGTGTAACCAGGTTGGTCACAAGGCAAATGAGTGTAAGCAGGCCATACAGCGAACGGAAGAGAAGAGCGAAATCAAAAGAGTTAATGTAGTTACAGATGGTAAGGAACAACCAAAAGCAAAATCACAGGACTGTAGTTTATTCCGCGACTTAGAGATAAACGGCTATAAGTTCTCAGCGTTGTTGGATACGGGTAGTGATATTTGCGTTATCAGATATGATACCCTAGTCAACATTGGCTACGTCGATTTACAACCCAAAATTAAAACGTTGTTCGGTATCGGAAACAAAACTATCCAAACTGTCGGATGTTTCACTGCACTTATGGATTTGGATGGTGTCGAAGTTAATATCGAGTTCCACGTTGCCAAGGAGCGCGATATCTTGTACGACGCAATACTGGGCAAGGACATACTGCGGCAGGTCGACATCGTCATCGACATAGAAGGTGTTAAGTTTCGGAAGAAGAGATTTATAGATGAAAACAAGGAGCCCGAGGTATTAAGCGATAAGATAATGGCGAGCAATGAGGTGACACCTATTGGTGAGCTTGCGAAGGAGTTTGGACAAATCTTACATTTTGTGTGCAGCGAGAGCGCGAAGTTGCAGGTTGATCTCGACCACTTGACAACTGCAACAAAGGAAAATGTGCTTAATCTCATCACGAACTACAAAAGCGAGAAGAAGAAGGAATCGCCAATCGAAATGAAGATTATATTGTCAGACGAGGTGCCAGTGTATCAAAGACCTCGTCGAATGTCATATGCTGATCAATGTTTAATCGAGAAACAAGTGGAGGAGTGGCTAGACGAAAATATTATTCAGACAAGTACGTCCGAGTATGCATCTCCGATAGTGTTAGTAACAAAGAAAGATGGTACCAAACGGTTATGCTGCGACTACCGGAAGCTAAACGAAAAGATAATACGCGACAACTTCCCAATGCCATTAATCGATAACGTTCTGGAGAGACTTCAATCAGCCATTTTCTATTCAACATTGGATCTTCGAAATGGATTTTTCCACGTTCCGCTAGAGGTCACATCGCGTAAATATACTGCTTTTGTAACGCATAATGGGCAATTTGAATTTTTGTATGCTCCATTTGGTATTAGTAATTCACCAGCGGTTTTCACACGATATGTTAACGCTGTGTTGGGCGAACTTATTCGGAATAATACTATAATAATATATATGGATGATATAATTATACCTTCCAAGAGCGAAGAGGAAGGGTTAGCTAGCTTGAAAAGAGTGTTGAATGCAGCGGAATTATACGGGCTTCGTATAAAATGGGAGAAGTGTCAAATTTTGAAAAGGCGAGTTACATTCTTGGGCTACGTTGTTGAGGCGTCAACCATAACACCGTCCATGGAGAAAACACAGGCTGTAAGCAACTTTCCTGTTCCAACAGATAAGAAAATGTTACAACGGTTTTTAGGTCTCACGTCATATTTCAGACGTTTCATTCCAAGATATGCTCTGGTCGCTAAACCATTGACGGATCTCATGGGCAAATGTGCAGAATTTCGAATCGAGGATGAGCAAATAGCAGCGTTTCAACAATTGAAGATTGCTTTAGCAAATCCACCGTTACTTAGACTTTTTGATCCAGCACTTCATACCGAAATACACACCGACGCGTCTATGTTCGGATATGGCGGCGTCCTAATGCAGAGAGATGCGGAAGATAGATGTTTACATCCCATCGAATATATGAGTAGGAAAACTACGCCGGTAGAGCAAAAGTACCACTCCTACGAATTAGAGGTGTTAGCGATTATATCAGCGTTAAATAAATGGCGAGTTTACGTTATGGGTATCAAGTTCAAGATAATAACGGATTGTAACGCTTTCGCACTTACGATGAAAAAACAAGACGTGCCGTTACGAGTATCGCGTTGGGCGATGTATCTTCAAGACTATCAGTACGAGATAGAACACCGTTCGGGAAGCCAAATGAGACACGTCGATGCGTTAAGTCGTATACATTGCTTGATGATGACTGACACTTTACGATATAGAATACCAGAAGAACAGCGGAAAGACGAGAGGTTGGCAGCTATAATGACGGTTTTGAAGCACGAGAGTTATCAAGATTTCTACGTCCAGCATGGAGTCCTTCGTAAGGATCTCGCTAAAGAGCTTATGGTGGTACCAACGTCGATGGAACGAGAGGTTATACAGATAGCCCACAGACAGGGGCATTACGCCGCTAAAAAGACTCAGGATTTGGTCGAGAGGGATTTCTTTATTTTTGATTTGGCAACGAAGGTATTGCGCGTAGTCAAGAGTTGCGTGGAATGTTTGGTCACAGAGGCTAAAGTTGGGAAGAAGGAGGGAATGCTTAACCCAATCGACAAGGAGGACAAACCCCTTGTGACGTACCATTTGGACCATGTAGGCCCTATGGAAGAGACTAAAAAGCGATATAACTACATCCTAGTGATTGTCGATGCGTTCTCCAAATTTGTTTGGCTGCATCCTACTAAGAGTACCGGAAGCGACGAAGTTTTAGAACGCTTAGAGAGGCAAGCAGCAGCGTTTGGGAATCCACGTAGGATCATAACGGATAGAGGAACGGGGTTTACTTCGAACGCATTTGAAGCTTATTGCAAGGAAGAAAACATTCAGCATCTAGTTATAACAACCGGAGTCCCGCGCGGAAATGGGCAAGTAGAAAGAGTCCATAAAATCGTCGTGCCTATGCTAACTAAGTTATGCATCGAGAATCCGAAGTCATGGTATAAGCACGTGAATAGAGTGCAGCAAGTTATAAACTCCACCCCGACGCGAAGCACGAAGTACGCCCCATTCAAACTTTTAACTGGTGTAGATATGCGCGTTAACGCAAATGTCGACATTCGCGAGCTGTTGGAAGAATCAGTTATAGAAGAACTTGAGGGAGAGAGGGGTAACCTACGAAAAGAAGCACGAGATAACATAAGTCGTATGCAAGAGGAGAACATCAAGAATTTTAATAGAAACCGCAGAATAGAAACTGAATACGAGATCGGAGATTTGGTCGCCGTCAAGCGCACTCAGTATGGGACAGGACTCAAGCTAAAACCGAAATACTTTGGCCCATATAAAGTAAAAGAAAAAAGAGACCATGGCCGCTATACCGTGGAAAAGATTGGTGACATCGAAGGGCCGAGAACAACCCATACCGTAGCCGAGCACATGAAGCCATGGAATCCTTCATTCGAGGCGAATGAGACATCAGGATGGCCGAATGTGGGATTGACTGACGAACAAAGAACAACCAGAAGTGGACTTAACTATTAAACTGGAAATGTACATGCACCTCTGCATGTTAAACGAACATCATTAGAAATGGGCACCACTGAACGAACAAAGAGAGCCTTGAACAGACGTTAGACGAACAGACTTAAACACTCAGATTTAAAACACGGAACGAAGCGGACGCGACTAAATTATATTAAACTAAATTTACTTGTTTAAAATCAACCAAGTCTACTTTTATTTAACACGGCGGCAAAAAGAATCCCACATATATTTAAAAGAATCAATAACTGAGTGGAGGGACACTTCCAGTTATAAACTGAGTGATTCGGGATGAGTCTGTGATATGACATTGATAAGTGACTGTTCCTTTTTTTTCGAAAGTGTAGGCAGAACTATTTGCTAATAACTTGTTTATCCACCTCTCTTTTCTTAATTCGGGATACCATTATAACTACCAAAGAAAGCCACTCGCACACCAAAGTGCGCGAGCCAGAAGCAAAACTTCAAAGAGATAGAGGGTTGAATATGATAAATCTTTTTTAGTTTTTTCTGGTTTTGCATTAGTAAAAATAGTAATAGAAATTTGTAAAACCAGTAGTAGTAAATAGTAGTAGCATTAGTAAAAATAGTAGTGACATAAGTAAAAATAGAAGTTGTATTGCTAACTAGTAGTAATTAGTAGTAGGAGTTGTTGTGGTGAACCCGAACTACTGAAAAGTCCTGAAATGGTTCCGAAATATTTAGTCCGAAAATAGTGTCGAAACGGTCCAGAACTACTTATCCTTTTTCTCATATAAGCGGCATGTAGTGGCTTCGCTATCTACGCGATATCGACACGACTTACGTAAGGCGATATCTGCGCGACATGTGTGACGCCATATAAAATGTGTGCGCATTTGTTTTGAATGAAGCCCCACAAATTAAGTAGTATTTTTTGAAACGGCTGTAATTTATTGAGAATAATATGAGAAAACACACACACGGTTGGTGTGGCTGAGTGGTTGCGTGCTCGCCTAGCAGCTCCGTGTTCCATGGTTCAAAGTCTAGTAATGTCTAGAAAGAAAGAAGTCTGATGAGGAGATGTGGTGATCTTCGAAATAGCAGCTATCACTTCTACCACTTTGAAAAATCGTTGTTTTCTCACATTATTCCCTAATACAAACCTGGCCTCAAGCTCAATAAATTAAGTAGTATTTTTTCAGAAACGTGAACCGTATAAGGCCAAAAATAATGGTTGGGATTACTTCATTTATTTTTTATGTATTTTTTTTTTTAAATTACGTTATTTTCTAATATATTACTTGTTTTATAGTACTCGTATTTCCATTTTATTCATTTTTTATATTATTTATTTTCGTTTTTCATTTCATGTTATTATATTTAGTTTTGTTTCGTTTTATTTTATTTAACTTCATTTTATTTTGATTTTTCATATTTCATTAGGTTGACTTATAGCAAGGCTGAGGTGGAGCAAGGGATATGGAAGTGAAATTGTGTGTGGAAAATGGGGGTGTAATCGTCCGCTTATATCTCTTCAATTGCATGAGCAAATTCTGTCAAATGTTCTATTTATATACACGAGTAAAACTAACTTCGAAAATTCGAACAAAACTTACGCCCACCTTTTATATAACGGTAGTTTGCAAACATAAACAAATTTTACATTTTTGTAACCATAAAAGTAATTGGGGAAAACCACGCACCCCTTTTATATAAAATGGTAATTTACAAAAAAATAAACTCAAACTGAACGAAACTACTTTGTTGATCAAAATATTCCATACTTCTCTAAATAATTTAGAAAATTCGTTCAAATTTTGTTTCGAACATTTTAGGGAGAGAAATACGAAAAAGTATGCATTTTGAAAAATGGACGTGATGAAAAAAAGTCGAATTAAAGCGCCCCAGTAAAACTTTGTCACATTTTGCTTACACTGCACTTTATTTGGTCCTGCGTCAAATCGCAACGGCAACGAATTTGCAGCGGTGTGGTTTTGTAACGTGATGATTTGCAATAATTTCGGAGTCAAAAAAATTAAAGGAAGTTATTATCAGCTTTTTGATAATATTTCCCTTAGCCCACGAGAACTGCAAAATCAATAGAAGAAGGATAAAATATAAAATATGAAGAGAAAAGATTGAAAATATAAATAAATATATTTGATGCCTTTTCGAAAATGAGACATCACAATATGAAATTCCTTTCCTTGTTTACTAAATAAAACCATTTCCGTTTTTTACGTATATTATCTTATTAACTTTTAATTCCAACAACTTATTTTCTGCGATAAATTCAAATAAATAAAAGTCGTATACAATAGTTATTTTGGATTTGTAAAGCAAAATTAATAAATAACTTATATTTTGGAATCATAAAATAAAGGTAAAAAGCAGCCGATACTTTTGATTTTTAATATAAAAATACAAAAATAATTATTATTTAAAAATTTGATTATCGGCAAAATAAAAAATCGATTGGTATATTACACTTGGTTGTATAACATTTATTTCATAGCAAATTTTTCAGTGACTGTTTTCCGAAATAACTCTTATTTTCCATCACTGAACTTAATTTTTATTACTTTTTTATATTTTTTATTATTGAGTTTAGTTTTTTTAAACTTTATTTAATTTAATTTTCCTGCGTTTTTATAAATTTTGTATTTTGATACTACTCGCACTGAAACTCATACAGGTATAAAATATGTTAACAAAAGTCAAATAAAGTGAAGAAGTATTCACCTTAAATTTATTGTGCACGGCAAGGTGGTAAGATTCAACACAAAAAATGCACAACAAATTTTGAATAATAATACAAATGTGTAGAGTGTAGGATAAAACAGACAAGTAATCTGAGAAAAGGGAAGCGTGCAGTTGAACTGGACGAAAGCAGGCCTGGCGTACCGCGAAATATCGTTTTGAAAAAAAAGCGAAAATAAATAAATTTTTCTTCAAACAAATTTCATAAGTTTTTATTTAGATGAATTGCGCAAACTTCTTCTCGCGTTGCTAGAAACTCACACTTATAAAAACAAATGGTAAAATGACGGAATGGATGAGAGATTGTGTGCGGATGTAAAGAAAACAAAATACTGAAAGAAAATGGCATCTTAGGATTTGTTTGCACTCTATGCTGTGCCAACGGAAGTTTGACTGCTTTGCTACACGTAGTGGATAAGGTAAATCGGTTTTTTTTTCTTCTTCTTTTACATTTCATTTCACTCCAACTGCACAATATCCTTGATATTTGTAGCGGCCGTCATGGAGGCGAAAGTGGTCGCCGTTAAACTCACACCCAACAGATGTTGTGGTGGTATTGGCGCGGAAGGCACGGAAGGCAAGCAAAATGGCAAGTGCATTGAGGTAAGCAACGACGACACGCCCGCATAGCCAATTGCTGGAAATCTGGCGGCGAGAGCAGAAAATGCCGCTAAAAGAACACATGATAGAAACGTAATGGTAAAAGTGGCTCAAATTCAGCGAAACAAAGTGAAGTGTTGCGAGCGCGTCAAATGAACAGCAAACCTCAAGTGCCGCGTCGACTTACTACATGTTTTCCATTTGCCTCTCGAGTACAGCGAAGTGGAAGTGATTTTTGATGGAAATGCACAGTGTTATTTTATTGATGACGAAATCAAGGAAAACTTCTTTAATAAAAGTACTGGTTTATTTCCTCAGATGTTGAAATCAAAAGGAGGAGACTTGGCTACCAACTAGTTGCGCTATAAAACTATCGATAGTTGTGATTAACGATATGTTCGAAAGTTTGCGATTGTGGTATTCATACTATCGCTTCTATTATTAGGGGAAACTGGAATAAATACATAGATTTGGCTTTGGGTCACATTTGGCTGTGGCCTTTTTGAAGTAATTAACAACTTTGAATTGGGAACAATAAAATATTTGATTTTATTAAGCGCCAAGAAATTTGGGATTTAATGCAAACATTTTGGGAAAGCTAAACCCACTTTTCTATTTTTACGCCAATTTATGTTATTCTGTGTCGGTAATGCGTACGAAATTTGTGAAGTGAATTTAATTAGTATAGAGGGGTTATAAGTTAACAAGCATTATTTTTCTACGGTCTCGAAAAGTTTTGAACATTTCAAAATTTTTGAGTATTAAAGGCAATAAATTTAAATTGAGTAAAGTAAAGTATTTGACATATTTTGAATGGGATTGACATTTTATGTGAAATAAAGGAAATATTTTTCAACTACATTTATAATATTGTTTTTTTCCGGAAGAAATATCTATCGAGTCGGGTCTCTGCAAGACCAGGAATTGGAGAAGTGGCTGTAATTATTGGGGCTGGGACTGTCGGCATATTCGGATATTCAGGTATATATGCGGCCGCCGTAGCCGGGTGTGTATGCAGCGTGTGCGCGCTTCATTCGGTCCCTCAATTTGTGTTACAACATCAAGACGCACACCACAAATTGTAGGAGAAGTTCGGCCAAAATCGCTTTAGCGGTTATAGCGCCAATTAAGTAAGTAACTAATGCGGATATCCGTTAACAAGGATATAATCCGGATAGTATAAATAACCGGTTATTATTCGTTGATGCAATTATCCGGTTATCCGGATCTATGAAGAACCGATTGTTTTTTGTATATTCGAATATTCAAAACAAAAATCGACGAACTGTTGTCCAATAATAATATACAACAAACACGTTTTATATATAATTTTTCGTTATGCGGTACTCCGCGACTATCAATAAGCGCTCATACCGTTAGGGACTTTTAGATTAATACTGAAATCTTTTTTCGTGCCTATTACACATTTATTTATTTCCCCTACGTTGCATTTCATTCATTTCTAATACCCGGATATCTGAATAGTATATTGATATCCGGATATCCGGAAGCTATGATAATATCCGGATATCCAAACATCCGGATTTTTCGTTGAAGTATCTGGATATTCACATATGCGGGTTATAAGGATAGTTAAAAAACCCGGATGGAATCTGCAGCCCTAGTAATTATGCTATTCTTAAACTTGTCGTAAAAAAAAATATTTTTGAACTGAATTTATCAAATTATTCTATAAAAGTAACCAATTATTTAACCAAATTATTTAACCAAATTATTTAAGTAAATTAAATATTCCTTACTTTTCTTATACAGATACATACATCTATAGTCAAATGTGTCTCTTGACAGGAGAGCATTTGACAAAATGGCTCTCCTTAGAAAAGAAACTTTAAATTCTTACGCAAAACGATTTCCGTGAACAAATTTTCTTCAATATTTCAAAATTCAACAATCGTCTTCACGAAAAAAAATTTGCGAAGCGCACTTTTTTGGGTATGGAAACAGCAAATACGTATAAGTTAATTCGAAACTTGTAACACAAATGATCAAAATTTTCGAATGAGCATTCGCTTCGCAACTCACAATACACATATAGTTTCTGCAAAAAGGCAGGACTATTGATTGATGGAATAGAAGATTCATTTCAAAGTAACACTAGAGAAATGCAAATCTGTATTTTAGAGGTTAGTATATCGTAGTTTTTTTTTCGGAAAATCTAATGTGTTTCGTAATCTTCGTCCCCAGACCTCTCAAATATTGATTCAGGTATGCAGTCAATTACTTACTTCAAATCATTATTTTGACATTGCGACACCTTTTTAGCATGACATTTATTACCATATATGGTTTGGCTTTTACGTGTAAAGCTTCTTGCTTTTTGATGCAGAGTATAGACAATAATACTAGGTTCGTTCTTGTTTAAATAAAACGGTTTTCTATTTGTCATATATGTATGTAAGTACTATTATAACAATATAAATTAAGAATTTCCTATGCACAACTTACCTGTAATACTGAGGAACAGTAAAAATTATCCATTCTACGTATCGGAAGAAGTGGGGGTAGAAAATCTATACTAATTTGGAAAAGATCTTGCAAATTACTTCTCCAATCTCCGCATCAATATTTGTCAATACGAGTTGGATGAACATTTGTGTCGCGCACGAAAAGAGGAACTGTTTTCAGCTCTTCCGATCGCTCGCACTCTTTCCTTCTCGCATTCATAAAATTATATAAGTATTCCTTCGTTTTATTTTCGCTAAGGAATCTATAATGATTTCGCGGATTTTCCAAACCAAAACAAAAATATGTAAAAACAAAACTACGTAACAGGTCAAACCACCAAACCCCCTCATCCCCACTTGGGGTCCATCTTGGTTTTTCAGCGGACCCCCTCAATGGCGGCTACGTAGGTTATGGACAGCCACTGGGGAAAATTCCGATTAAACCGAGAGCAAATTGCAAAAATATATTTTGGATTCGCTTAATATGGTTAGTCCGAGTACCGTGATACGTACAAACTAGTCTAGATCTTACTAAAGAGGTATATAACAGCTAAATAATCTGATAAATCACATCTGTCGTGCATGCTAATTGTATAATAAACTTTTAGGTCATCCGCATGTAGAATAAATTTTGAGATTTGAAAGCAGGAAGTGATACCATTAACAAATAAAAATATATTAGCAAAGAAAGGCGACTACGCAATTATTATTTACCAAACAAAAAACTGAATATAATCAGGACAAATATCGTCAACACCTATAATCAATAATCTACAAAGCAAGATGTTTTGGGGAATTCTGTTGAGAGGTTTAGAACAGTCAGTAAAGTAAGATTGGAATCGGTTGAACGGCCACTAACAAAACAATATCGGTTTGCACAAATCAAACTACTTACCGAGAATAGCAATTTTTATTCAATAGATAATCCCTCGAAAATTTTTGAAACTTTAGACAATTTCCAAATCGATTGATAGTTCGCGACGTCATTCTTATTGTCACATTTCAAAATAAGAGTAAAATATATTTTTTTCCAATTATCAATAAACTCATCATTAGCCAGAGACTTATTATTAACAAGTTAATTCAGGATACTCCTCAAAAATGATAGCGGAAATACCATTGACAGGAAGGAGTACTCTAGCCTGATTTATTTGATTTGATCACACTCCAAAAACTGTAGGATTATTTTCAATGTTTGATAGCTGATTACGCAGGGCGAAAAAATTTGAACAAATTTCAGAATCAGAAACCAAGATTTCCAAGATTTTTGGTGCGCTAAACAAGAATCTGCTCTCAGAATTGCTACAACACGTCAGGTTCTCAAGATATCTCAAGCAAAAGTGCGAAGCCGTGGTTTTGGCTAATATTTGAGGTTATATATGATAACGTTTATAACTTGTATTGTAAAATTACTGCCAGCGTTTTAAAGTACAAGTTTTGCTTTGCATGTTTACATAAACACATTATTAAATAAAATTTTTTACAGCCTTCATGAAATCTTCGAAGTTTTACAGAGTAAAAACTACAATATAGGATATCATTGGGCCCGTTTCTTTGTAACCTAGTTGCAAAAGATGCATGTAAAGCAACAACACTAACTAGGGAAAATATGCGAGTTGAGCCAACTCGCTCAAATGATATCCGGCCTGAGATGTAGTGTTGGGAAGTGAAAAAACTGCGCTATTGCGAATGAGCTCTATGGAAATACATGGGAAATTTCATTTAACACTTAATTCGGTTTTATTTGCAAAGTATTTTTAAATATATAACTACGTCAACCTAAAATTTTGTTTGCACAGCTATTTTCTGTTCTTAAACAGCACTAAACCAGGCGCATTTCTCATGAAAGAACAGGAACGGGGTTGCTTTCGCAACCCAAGTAAGTTTTATCCAAGTTAGAGCGTTGTTTTGCAACTCGGGTACAATAAAACGGGTCCATTGTTGAATTATTTAAGGGCGATACCAATATAGTTCATAATGTGCAGTCGATCTTGCTACTTTATATTTCATAAAGAGTTTTTCCCCCGATTTTTCAGAAACTTGAACTCTCAAGTGTACGAAGGCCTTCCTAGGAAATGCAGAAATAAGCAAAAAGTACACATAACTCATAAACTCCGGGTCTAGCGATTTTCGAAGCACTTTTCTAATTAAGAAGGTAAAAAACCCTAACTACTTTACTATTAATCGAAAACCAAGTACTAACTGCAGACATAGACCTCGACCGGCGATGGCAAACCTCCGAGTGTATTTCTAACATGAAAACAACTTCTCACAAAAATCACCTGCCGTTCGGAATCGACGTAAAGCTGTAGCCCCTTAATTTGTGGTACAACGTCAATGCGAATACCTTAAGTTATAGAGAAGAGAGAAAACTGAGCTCTCTAAAGTAAGCGATAAATTATTAGTATTATATTGCTAAGCGAATTTGCTTACTAATCACAAATTTCTCTTTGTTGTTATCGTACTAAATGAAAGTAATTTGAGTTTTCAAAATCGACAGTATTATATTAACTGTATTTATTACGTACAAGTATTATTTATTTTAAATGAAAACATCCGTTATTTGCAGTTCGGCTTCATACGAACTTAGAGTGTTTTTTATTTGATTTCCTTCAAAATTATTTTGATGCCTCCCACTCCAGTTCACACATGGTATGTAAAAATTTAGGCACTTTTTCGAGTATTTCGTTTCACTGCGAGTAAAACAGCAACAGTGCGAACAGTTTTTGCGCCGCCACAAAAAAAATGTGTGTTGTCAATTTTTATTATGTTCCTTCTGGCATGATATTTTAATGACCAAAGCATACTTGAATATTAACATTTTTATGATTGAAATAAATTTCTTTTTGAACTTCTCTCAACAACCTATAAAGCAAACAGACGAGCGAGGCTGTACGGTAAAGTTTCGAAGGATCAAGTGCCTGGCAATTGAAAATAAAAAGAGCCATATGCTTGAGGCTTGGACCACACACGTTGGGTTGGCTATATATATATAGTATATATTTTTAAATATATGTATTCATACTCAACCGCAATTTCTATAAACATTGTTTTTTGATGTTGGAGCAATAATTTTATGTTGCAATAAAGAATTTTTATGACAAATACTCAAACTACCAAGGTTTTGTAAGTGGAATTATTTGGGTAAATGCTGTTACTGTTACGAGTATAAGAAGACAATTTACATCTTATAACATTTCATGCGTATAGAACTATTCGAGGGAAAATACGCATATTTATGTTAAGGAGTAACAATATTTAAAAAAAAAATCCTTTCTAAGGATTGTTTTGGGTGCGCGACTATCGAGTGTAAAAGCGCAGACAGTGTTTTCAAAGTTTGTTGCTATAATTTATTTAATATTTGTACAAAACTCTCAGTATAGTACGCATAAAAATATTTAAGAGAGTGTTTTAAGCTAATTTAATAAAAAAAAAGTAAATTTATTTAAAAAGTATTACAATTTTAAGGCTTAATGGAGTGATGGGGTTTGAACCCCAAAACCCGTAGAAGTAGAAATAACTCAAAAAACAGGTGGGTTCTTTTATTACTAAAAGGATTTTATTATTATTTAATTTTATATGTGTTAATTTATTGAGCTCAAGGCCAAATTTAAATAAAACATTATTTTATTTTATACTATGTATTATCAAATACTTATGTCGATATTTCAACTTCAATCTGAAGTCACCTTCAAAAACTATGGACTATGCCTTGTCGACTAAAGAAATTAAAAAAAAAGTAGTGGTAGAATTTATTAGTAGCATTAATAAAAACAGTGGTTGAAATTTGTAGAAATAGTGGTACTAATTAGTTGTAGCATTAGTAAAAATTGTGTTAGAGATTAGTAATAATAGTGGTAGAAACTATTAGATAGAATGGTAGAAATTATTAAAGCGATTCTGACACGTTCTAAAAAATAACTGCCGCTAAAAAATTTACCTTAAAAAATTTATAAATGTAGTATTGAAAACCTTGTTTCAAAATGTTATTTTTTTTTTATTGTAATAATTATTAAATGCGGAAAATATTTTGCTACTATGCCAAAACTAATTCTTTGAGATTTTACGATTAGAAGAACAGGTAACTTTAAAGATATCGAAATTTTGGTGGCAGAAACGACGTAATTATTATTATGCCATATACTCGTACCATATAATTTAGGGTTTTCAATTACATTTAGGTATTCTTTTATTCTGCTTTGAGTTTACTTTTCACAGTAACGATTTTGCTTTCTGAAAGTTGCTACTACTTGTGATCAGTGTGTAACGTACATACAAACATAAGTCTTTATTGTGGATTATTTGTTGTTGTTGATTCAAGTGCAAAACAATTTGTATTATGTATTTAATGTATGCTTAGTTTTAAACAAAAAAATATATGTTGAAGTTAAGAAATAAATTGCCTTATTATTAAATACTGATCTAAAGGCTAAACATCCTTTCGGAATTTGGTATTAACATTTTGTTTCCCGAAATACTTAGAATCTTATTGCACTTTGTTGTTGATTGACATTTGTTATCTTTTCTTATATTATAATGGAATAAAATTGAGGTAAGACGGAAATCCGAAATCGAGGTAACAGGCATAGTTGACCATCGCATGTAAAGAATGAAGAGAATGAGAGTTTGCGGAAAAGAATACAGGAAAAGGTGGGAATGCGACTTCATTTCAGCTCGAAAAATCTTCCAGACGCTTTGATGAATTTGAGACGCTTGTCGAGATATATAGGAAGGGCGTACTCCATTCCCAATAAACATATATGACCTAAATGTTCTCCACCCCAACCTACCGAAACAAGGACGGATGCAGAGGTGCTATCTTCATCCTTCAGGCAAGAACTGTTTTTTGCTTCCATGGATTGTGTCCTGTAGTCCAGGTCTCGTAACTTCTTACCCTGAGGTACCTGACCACCCCATTCGCCGTATAATTGACATGC
Organism: Anomoia purmunda; assembly: GCA_951828415.1. NCBI lineage: Eukaryota > Metazoa > Arthropoda > Insecta > Diptera > Tephritidae > Anomoia > Anomoia purmunda. The sequence goes on from OX639995.1 coordinate 24,885,677, forward strand.
GATTAGCCAATTCGTTACCGGAGTTATTCCTTTATTCCAGAGTTCTGCCTCAATCAACTTTGGAAAATGTGCGAGTTGTCTCCAAGGCGCAGCTTGGCCATCACTGTATATTCTAACTCTGTTTCCACGCCACCTTTCGCCAAAAGTCTAGTCCTCTACCTTAAGTATGCCAAATATAAAAGTAAAAAGTTCTCACTTAGCCTCCCAAGAGTGTGCATGGATTTCTGCATTTTTCTCTTGTAGGAAAGCTTACTAATAATCTGCTACAAAAAGAGACTTTCAGTATCAGATTCTGATTTGAGACCAAAAACAAAGGCACATCCAATACAGATTCAAATACTTCCTCTTTTTTACGTTGCGACTCTTACCAACTACCCGCACAGATCCTGGTCGATATTAGAAGAACCCATGAGTCTCGGCCTGACTTATCATTCTTCTCCGTTGCCCTTACGGAGAGAGAATGTTCGTCATGGGATTGCCGCAGCTTTTTTGTCTTTACGTCTCCTTTTCTATGGTTGCCTGCCGGCTACTCTCCACCAGCCTTGGGATCACTTGTGCAGAGCATCTCCTTACCGGCGCTCTCCTGATTTGCACAACATTTAACCGTTGTCAGTTCCGCCACTGCTCTCAGTGTCCGACTTGAAGAAACAGAAATACCTTCTACAATCTTCGCCGCTTTTGCAACTTTGCAACCGCGGACGTGTCAGCTTGCTTGTATGCCAGTTCGTCATCCTCCGCGTTAAGGAGTATACTATCCATTCACAGAGTTAGTGAGACATAACCCAGCAGTATTTTGATTCCACTGAGGCCCTGGGTGCCGGTAACAGTCATAGGGGGCGGTGAGGATTGATAGACCGTCCAGATAGTCTCTCATATAAAAATACGCTACAGATACACACGCTCCCAAAACTAACCTAACTTATCGTAATTTCTTCGTATCTCTTACATCTTATTTTTTAAGTATTTAACAATTTATATAGTTAAAAATTTATTTCCCATATCAAAATTCCTTACTCCAATGCGGTCCTGCTTTTGTCGAGTAAGCAAAAACTTGATTGCACTAACAAAGGAAAATAACCTTGTGAATTCCGCTTTTGATTACATGATTGAATCTCAACCCCTTAGCATTATACATATATACCTACTCCTACTCCACTTATTTTAATCTTCAGAAAAATCAAACGTTTGTGTGCTATCAGCCGTTATTTTTTAATAAATAATTGCCACTTAGAATTATCTTTTTACAATATCCTATATATGTATAATTTATGTATGTATATGTTTGCGTGTATGTAAATAAATAAGAGTATGTGCGTTGAAGTACCCTGTAGGAAATAAAATACTTTAAAAGCAATTTAAAGAGTACTTTTTTACTGACTACAAGTGGTTAGAATTCTTTCTTTTTTATGGAAGCAACTCACTCTATTAACATAGCGATGTCCTGGGAACAAGTCAATTATCTGGCACTACATTTGATTTCAACTACTTTAAAATATGTTTGACAGAAAGAATATTTAAATTAGTTGCTTTCCAGTGGCAAAAAAATATTTTTATTTTTAACTACTTTGTAGTAACTATAAAATTTGTATTTTTCGTTGAAAGAAAAATAAATTTTAGTTTCAATTCAGTACGAGTATATGGATAATGGTAAGCATTTTGAGTGTCGACTTCTTGTTCAATTATTCTGCTTTGAATTGTTTAACTATGTGTATCTTATTCGAAAGACAATCAAAATGCGCTTTTAACGCCAAAAAATTTGTAGGAATTGATTAAAAAATGCTGAGCTACGGCTGGTCAAAATGATTTTTTTCAAATTTTTGTATTCAAGTTTTTTCAGAATTTCGGTGATTTTTTTAACTTTTTAAATTTATTTTAAAAAAATAAATAAGTCAAATTTGAACTAAGTCGAACCATAAATACGGATTTGCTGGAAATCTCGACGGCAGAGCCATCTAAAGGATTTTTATATTTTTTTGTCAAACATAATATACAGTATACATAAATATTTATGAATGTTTTGAATGTTCTCTAAGTCGGATTATAAAAATATTTCTAAACGCACCTACAGAATGCTTATTTTCCAATGTATTCAATATTTATTAATTCAACTTAAGATAAAAGAGTTTTAGATTAAAAAAAAGATTAGCTAGCTTCTCCAAAAAAAATTGTCTTCTTCATTTAGCGGATCCATTTTTCGCAAAAGTGATACTGGTCGCACCCCAGATAAAAATCGGATTATACTTTTCTAATACCAATCAATATCGGATCATAAATATGGATTTGTTGAATAAGTCAGCTATAGCACCACCTAGCGGACCGATTTTCAATAAAAATATTTCTCGTCGCAACGTCATTATACGTTTTACGGATTTTCTGGATAACTCGATTCTAGCGGCACCTAGCGAATCGATTTTTCACAAAAATATTTCTCCTCGAAATGCCATTATGCGTTTTAGATTTCATCAAAATCGGATCATAAATACAATTTATCTAAATAACTCGCCCATTGCGCCCTCTAGCTCATTTATATTTCATAAAAGTATTTTTTTTTGCACCAGCAGCATAGCCTAAGGATATCATCAATAGTGGACCATAAATACGGATTTTCTGAATATCACGACTCGTGCGCCACCAAACGGATAAAAATGTAACCTATATCCGAGCCACAGGTCTAAGAAATATGCTCTCCAAATTTAGTTAAAATCCGTTGATCAGTTTTAGAGCCTAGTTGTAACAAAGGAAACGGCTACATGTTTATATATTTATATCGGGTGTTTTTTTTAGGGGTATAGAACTTCGAATTGAAATAAAACACAAGAAAATCGTTTTAAGGTCCATCAATTTGGCTTTATTGGAAGGATAATTTTATGCCATTAATGTTTAAATATGATTTCGGGCATGTGGCCGCCGCGGCTGGCTCGAATAAAGCCAATTCTACAGGTCCAATTTTCAACCACTTTTTCGAGCATATGGGGCCGTATGTCGGCAATAACGCCACGAATGTTGGCTTCCAATTCCTCTAACGTTTCTGGTTTGTTGGCGTAGACGAGCGACTTCACATATCCCCAAAGAAAATAATCCAATGGTGTCAAATCACACGATCTTGGTGGCCAATTTACAGGTCCATTCCGCGAAATTATGCGCTCATCGAATGTTTCCTTCAATAAATCGATTGTGACGTGCGCTGTGTGGCATGTAGCGCCGTCTTGTTGGAACCACAACTCATCCACATTCATGCCATCTAATTCGGGAACAAAATAGTCGGTTATCATGGCTCTATACCGGTCTCCATTAACGGTAACTGCCTCTCCAGCATTATTGCGGAAGAAGTATGGCCCAATGACTCCACCAGCCCATAGAGCACACCAATTTTGCTTGTTGACGTAGCCATTCAACCAAGAATGAGCCTCATCACTGAACAAAATTTTGCGATGAAAATCAGCATAGAGATCAATCTCATTTTCGGCCCATACACCAAAATCACGACGCATTGCATGGTCTCGCGGCTTTAATTCTTGCACAAGCTGGATCTTGTAAGGTCGCAAGCCAAGATCTTTGCGCAAAATCTTCCATAAAGTTGATGGACAAAGCTCCAATTGCCGTGCACGGTGGCGAATCGATTCATTCGGGTCCTCTTCAACACTTTGCTCTACAGCGGCAATTGTTTCTTCGGTGCGCACTGTTCGACGTCTCTGCGGATGCGTATTATCACATAGAGTAAACGTAGTGCGAAAACGATCCATGGTTAACCGAATTAATTGCTCTGATGGACGATTATGTCGACCATAAAATTGACGGAGCTCGCGGTAAACTTCGCGAACTGAACCATTATTTTCGAAATAAATTTGCACGATTTGCAAGCGTTGTTCTTTTGTCAACCTGTTCATGATGAAATGGCAAACCAAACTGAACATAAATGACATTAGAGTTGCCAGATTTGACCACAAAATGCCAGTTTTATCTCTATTCGAAAAACAAACCTGTAAAAAAAACACCCGATATATAGATAGATACATATAATTTATTGAAAATATATTTTACCACAGAAAAATTACATTTCTACTGAAAAATTAAAATAATACGTATTAGATCAATATAATTTGTTGAATTCCAACTGCTTTTGAAATTATTACAATAATTTTTTTATACGGTCTTCTTTTTCCGACAGGGTACCAACAAGCAAGTGCTAATACATGTCTGAAATTGTCTATAAAAATAGGTAAATATGTATGTGCATATGAGGAAAGATTTTTGCATGCATTGTATGGATTATTTGTAGCACTATTCGACTCTTTGTCGCAAATAGTTCGTTCGCTCAAAAGCGCTTAAAAGTGTCTTTCTATTTCCATTTTCTGAAACAATCAAGTACTTTTGTATACTCATATCTACCGGCGTATATGTAACATATACTTCAATTACCTCGTCAGAGCTTGCTATCTCTCTCTCTTGTCCTTGATGCCACAAAGAACGCTGAAAATTCAACTTGGTTCGCTTTCATTTGTGTGTCTCGTTTTGCGCTTGTATCATTTCATTTTCCATCTACATAATTCCCCTTCATACGAGTGAACTGAACTTCATTTTTCGACTTTTCGGTGGATTTATAGAAAAATGTCTATGTATCTCATTGTTTGTTTATTTTTCCAAGTGCTTGCACTCACATCTTCGCATTACAATTGCTTGTAAGCTCTTAAAAATGCTTTTGTTACGCTATTTAGTTTTTCCCTTACTCACATTGCCCCACTTTGTTCTATATTGCTTATTTTTGTTTTTTTTTTGTCCTTCGTCTATGCTTTCTTTTTTAATAAATTAAAATGTCAACATGATAAATGAAGGCTCATACATTTTTATGACTTTGTTCAGGCTTATATATCCACATTTATGTTTGTACGTATGTAAATATACAGATGTGATCACGAAGATAGACGCAGTTTTCATCTAGCCCAGTCAATTTTTGCTACATATAATAAAGTGCATGTGCACAGTCGTGAAACATTTTTGGTTGGTGTTTGATAATTTTTCTTTTCTGTCTAGAGAGTTATTTTATAAAATACCACTCGGGCACCTAAATGTGCGAGCCAGATGTAAAGCATCTGTGCCGACTCTACAAAGTTAGTTAGTTAGTTTCAGTTTTTTTCAGTTTCAGCATGATTGAAAATAGTAGTTGAAATTAAAAAGTAGTAGAAATAAGTAAAAATTGTAGTAGAAAATATTAGTAGAAGTTAGTAAAAAATAGTAGTAAAATTAGCAAAAATAGCAGTAAAACTAGTAAAAATAGTAGTTGCAATAAGAACTAGCACAAGCAAAAATTGTAGTAGATATTAGTAAAAATTAGTAATGTAAATAAGTAAAAAATAGTAGTAGGAATTTTAAAAAAGTAGTAGAAAATATTAGCAAAATTAGTAAATATAGTAGTTGTAATAAGTAATAGCACAAGTGAAAATAGTAGTAGAAATTAGTAAAAGTAATTGTGAAAATTATTAAAAATATTAGTAAATGTTGAAAAAAGTAGTAGAAATTAGTAAAAGTTGTAGTAGAAAATATTAGTAGAAATTAGTAAAAAAAAAATAGTAGTAAAATTAATAAAGATAGTGTAAAACTAGTAAAAATAGTAGTTGTAATAAGTACTAGCACAAGTAAAAATAGTAGTGGAAATTAGTAAAAATAGTACTAGAAATTAAAAAAAGTAGTAGAAATTAGTAAAAATAAAATATTATAGAAAATATTAGTAAAATTCATAAAATTAGTAGTTGTAATAAGTACTAGTACAAGTAAAAATATTAGTACAAATTAAAAAAAGTAGTAGAAATTAGTAAAAATAGTAGTAGAAAAAAATAGTAGTTACAATAAGAACTAGCACAAGTAAAAATAGTATTAGAGCATAGTCAAGTCAGTTGTGTCTTGCGTGACGCGATTCTGCCGCTAAAGAAGTTTTAGTTCAAAATTAATTGAAATTAAATAAAAAAGACATGGCATGATGGCTTAGCCATCCCGTGCACCATGGTTTGAGCCCAGGTAAAGTCTAGAAGAAGAAGAAGCTATCACTTCTACCACTTCGAAAAATTTTTACTTCTTCATAATATTCTCTACAAAAAAATGCCCTCGAGCTCAATAAAATTGCACAAAAGACAAAGTTGGCATTTTGCTACTATTTTCATGTACACAACTGTATACAGTGTTATATTTTTTGCTGACGTTGTAGGGTAGGAAAATTCCTTCATATGACGAGTATTAAGTTGTTTTTGTTAGAAAAAAAGTTAGACAAATAATGTGGATGAAAGATGAGTCAATAGACGCAGGAATATATGGACCTGATACCAAGTGTTTCTTCACTATATAGTAATCCGTACCTAACTTTTCAGAGAGCCATAAGGTAACTCTCTAAGCGGGCTTCGAAGTCGAAGTTTGTAAAGAGTGATATGGTACCATTAAACTGTGCTGCCATCGAGTAATGCAGTTATGATGTACTGGGTACCAGAAGTAGTTGTAATGTTGTTGTTGGATTGAGGATAACGAGATCGCTGCCGAACTAACCAAGAACTAAGCTGGTAATCATCAAAACGATTAATTACTGAGTGGATAGACTCACAGGTCGTGTCACAGAGAGGGCATCGCATTTTTGGCAGGTCTCTGGTATCAGACTTCTTGTCCGTTGCTAAACGTATAACGATCTCCAGTGTTTCAGAAGTATCGTTTGGGTCTGTCTACTTAGATAGAAGGATATATGTCCGGCCTTGGCCAATCTGGGTTAGGGGCGTACTGCAGGGATATAAAAGATCTTTCAGGCCGCAGTATTGCTTTATTTATTTTTTAACCCAAACCAACTATTTGTTAGATTACTAATGACTGCTGAATCAAAAAACTCTGCGACCACTAAAGAAACTCGATTTATAACAAAGGTAAATTTTTATTACAGAATTAAATTTCTGCATTTAATTTAAAACCATATGACAGTAATTTGTTCCTAAATATATGGAAACCCTTAACTGGTTGCAATATAGATTTGTATTTGTCCATAAGTGTAAAGATGAAAAACGTCTTGTGTCCGGGCATTATATTTTATATATAAAAAATTCGTGTCACGGTGTTTATGGTCGAACACCTCTGACACGGCTGAACCGACTTTTATGTATATTTGGAATACCTAATGAGAATAGATAGTAAAGTACTATATTTTATGCTTAAGAGAGGTTTCAAAAGTCAAATTTTATTAAATTATACCCAAATTATATGAAATATTAAACTATGAGGCAAGGAAACGGTTTATACATACATTTTAAAATATTTTAACTATTAAGAGCGTGGGCAACTTGTTTGAAAATTTTAACTTATTGCATCATACACAAATTATATTGAATATTAAAATATGGGTACAAATGGTTCATCTCTCTCCATTTCAAACGCCCATCTTTATTAAATTTGACAAAAGTATACTTAGCACAGTTTGTTTCGCTGAGGAGAAGGTTTATAGCTAACTAATTTTTTCTTATTTTTTGGGCTGAAATTCGTTTGATTTCTTGCACATTTGACAGACGAGCATGAAAAAAAATGTTCGAAAAATCATTTTTACTTCAGAACTTTCTCTTCTAGAATGAACCTTTAGCTATCAACAGAAAAGGGATCATAAAGATTCAGCCAATTTTGACAAAATAACGCCATTCCTTATAAATGATGCCCAAAATTACTGAATAATTGGCACTATGACTTTAAAAAATTATAATTCCCAATTTATGTATACATATATATTACAATTGAAGAAAAAAATATGAAAAAAATTTAAAAAAATTTTTAAGTCAAAATTAAGTCAAACACGACATACAATTTTTTTCCTAAATCACCATTTTTCATATTTTTTACTTTTGGCATTTTACCTAAAAACGGAAGAAAAATCGATTTTCAAAAAAAAAATTCATGCGCAAAATCGAGTTTTTAGACAAATTTTCAAAAACTCCCCACAACAAAAGAACCCAAAATCAAGCTTTGAAAAATCATAATTCGGAAATAACGAATTTGGCCTGCAGCAAAGTTTTGTTATATATATTACTATTTAGGAAGAAAATATGAAAGAAGAAACTGATGCAATTTAAAATTTTTTAAGTCAACATTTTTTTGTTTTTTAGACGATATAAAAAAATTTTTCCTAAAATACAATGTTTCATATTTCTTTTGCTTTTAGTGGGGTATTTTACCTTAAAACAGGAAAAAATCGATTTTCAAAAAAAAATTCATCGGCCAAAATCGCAAAATCGAGTTTTTAGACAAATTTTCAAAAACTCCCCACGACAAAAGACAAACAAAACAAGCAAACAGAAAACATACGTGTCTCATCGATTTCGATTTAGAAACTATAAAAAAATGTTCATGCAAAACAAAAAACGGATCGTAACTGCCTGGACGATTTGATATGAAATGACTCGCATGCAAAGGGCAATAAATAAATAAATATAGTGAGAACAACGTCTGTCGGTTTTTCTCTAGTACATTTTTAAATATGTGTGTAGGTGAAAAGCGCACATTTATTATATTGTTTTCTTTTTTAGCATTTCACCGAATTTTTAGTTTCTAAATTTATTTTTATATAATCTCTTCAAATGTAAGCAGTAGCTTATTTAGTTGATTCACAATTCATAGAAAGAAATATATCAATGCCTTTAAAGTTATTATCTCTTTGTATGTATGTACGTAGATGTTTGTAAACACATTTTGAAAGCTGTTTGTGCATCTAGTATAAAATTCAATTTAAGTCTTAATTCCTTTTGACACATGTTGCTTAACTTCTATCACACTGGCAGAGCACTCACAAACATAAATCCCCCAACGTTATTTCCAAAAAAAAAAAAAAATCATAAGGGAAAATTGCATATGTCAGACCTTTTGCCAACACCTGCTATAAAAGGCGTCACAGACGTTCACCTTTATCAAAAGCTGTCCAAATGTTTGTTTGCTTCTTTTTTTTGAATTGCCTATCAAACGAAAGTGAAATGAATGCTTTACTTTGTAATTTTCTCATTCTAATAATCTAACTAAATTGTGGAAAAAATATCACAGTCTAAAATCTTAACCCAATCTTCATTTTATCTTTTGCTTTAGCTTATTCGATTAACAGACACGCATGTACAGTTATGTATAAGCATACACACTCAAACATTCACAAGTATATTTATTAGGCTGATTCAAATATATAAAGCTTTGAATTTTATATGGAAGACAGACTTAGTTTGTGCTCAGTATAAAATTTAAAATTTGCACAAAAAATGAGATATTTTTAAACAAAAACTAAATCACCCGGCGCGCTACATGTAATAAATGAAGGGTGATTTTTTAGAAGTGTGGTTTTCAATGAGGCAGTACTTTTTTCGGAATTAGACAGCTATTAATTGATTTGTACTCAGTTTGGTTTGCCATTTCATAATGAACAGACTTACTCCGGAACAACGTTTGCAAAGTTACCAAAGTAATGTTTCGGTTGACGCGACGTGTTGCGTGCTGCGTCCAATATTCAGTCGATTCAGTCGATGAAGCTCACTTTTAGTTGGATGAGTACGTAATTAACGAAATCGTCGCATTTGGAGTGTTGATAATCCACAAGACATTGCTGATACGTCGTTACATCCTTAAAAAGTCACAGTTTGGGATGTTCTATGTGCAGAGGGAACATTGGTCCATATTTCTTCAAAATCAAGTCGGGCATAATGTTACAGTCAATGGGGAACGCTAGAGAGCCATGATCCATGCCTTTTTCGTGCCTGAATAGGAGGATGTTGATGTGGACGATCTTTGGGACCAACAAGACGGCACTACATGCCATACAGCTAACGAATCGATAAATTGATTGAAGGCAACTTTTGGTGAGCGGATTATCTCGCGTCGTGGGCCTGTGGCATGGTCTTCAAGATAGCGATTTAACACCGCTGGACTATTTTTTGTGCGGTTATCTGAAGTCGCTTCTCTACGTTGATAAGGCCGAGACGATTGACGCCTTGGAAGAGAATTTTCGGGGCAGCATTGTTAACATAAGGCCCCAATTGCCGCAAAAAGTGGTTGAAAATTGGGCCTCTCGGCTGGAATTTATTCAAGCCAGCCGTGGCAGTCACTCCTTCGAAATCATTTTTAAAAGACAATGGCAAAAATAACCATAGATCTTGGCCAAAACATTAATTTTAATGCGTTTTATTTGATCTTGAAAGCCACATGCCTAAAACAAACCTTTACATAATCTGAAACTGAATCAATTTGAAGTGTGAATATGGTTTTTGGAGACACTTCGGATTCAGCATCCCCTATCTGTTAATTTTTTAAATCAAATATTTATACGGCTAATATATGTTTAGAATTTTAATCAAATCACATTATAAATGCGGTTTTGGATAGACCTTCGCAACACACATCCTATAAATTTGAGCTCAATCGGTTCAGTTGCTTTCGAGTCTGTACACAGGGCTTTTATATATAAATATAAAAGATATAGGAAACCCCACCAGACTTTATCCTGCCTATATTTATTTATTAATTGCCCTTTGCATATGTAATATGAAATCGCATTTCGGTTATTTTTCACAAAACTAAATACAATAACAACAAACAGCCACAAACTTCACTACTCGACCTTCACACCTGCTTACTTTAAGCACTTCTCAGCAAACCGGAATTCACGAGCATTGGGAGCACATTTCTCGTTCTCTACGTACCGCCGCTGAGGAAGTTCGTGAATTTCAGCGATCCCAAAATAACAACTGTATGGGCACGCTATCGGGAGTTGAAACAGGAAGAGAGACGTATTGTTCGCAGAAAGAAGAGAGCGGCTTAAATATATGAGAACGAAGAGCTTGAGATGCTAGCCGGCAAGAAAAGCGCCCAAAAAATTTACCAGAAGGTGCGTAAGGGCTTAAGACCCGGGCAACTTCCTGCAAGAACAAGATCGGCGATCTGGTGACTGATGTCCAAAGCATATTAAAATTGTGGAGGGAACTGAGAGCGAAAACGTTGCTGCTGGAGATAAAGATCCCGAACCACGAATCGCAGGTGACGACAATAACATCCCGTCACTCGAAGTTCGGAAAGCAATAACGCGGCTAAGGAACAAAAAGCCACATGGGCTCTGATGGATTACCAGCTGAGCACTGCAAGGTGGTGGCGAAGAGCTGGTAAGTTGCGTGCAGGTACCATCTTTTATCAGAGTGTGGAATCACTGGGATAATATATTTTAACAAAAAACTTCTAGACCAAAATTTCAAAAAATTGTCAAAAATTAAATGAAATATTTAACTTTTAGAGAGTTACTGTCGGTTTCACCAGCAATTTAAATGAATTGTTTTTTCTATAAAATTTCCAAAAATTCTAACTCTGTTTCATTTAAATTGCTTTCGTAAATTATTATGCTAAACATTATATGAGCTACAAAACTGCATATCCAAAAGTTTTCTAGAAATTTTCAACAAAAATTTGGAAATTTCATCAATGTTTGCTGAATTTTTTTTAATGTTGTTCAAACTCAGATGCTAAAAAATATTATAAAAAACTTAGCATGTTGTCAATTTTTTGAATAATAATACATACGAGTATATGCCTTTGAACTATTTAATATTCTACACTTCTAGAAATCCTCTGGTTTATAATAAAAAAATTCATGTTCGCCATACACAAATTTCTCAAAAATACATTTTTTTGTCACTTACTATTCGATCCGCCCTAACGAAAATACCATGTATTAAAATATTTGTAGGCACGTGGATAAGAACATAAATTCGTGTGCTTTTTATATATCCCAGGTGTCATCTTAAGATTTGAATAAACGATTCTGATTCTGATCAACTAAGGTATGAATTGCAACGAAGTCAGGAAGCTGCTTACATTTAGTTCTCTGAAACTGTGATTAAACTGAAATTTAAGTAAATTCTATGGAATTTCTTGAAATATTTTTTAAATTCATACATATGTACATATGTAGTGTTGGAAATTTCACATTTTAAAATTTATTATGTTTATCTTTTTTGTCGAGTTTTAAATCGAATAACACCGTGCAACCTCCAAAAAAATATCAGGATTCCGACAACGGATACTGGAGAGCAATAAAAAAATATACCTGTTTTATTTTAGTGATGGATCTTTTTGGTTTTTATTTTCTGAAAAGATCAAAAAATACTTTTAACAGAGAGTCATAACGGGTTTCAATGAACAATGAAAATATTTCTTATGAAATCTTACTATAATGCTCTTCTAAAAGCTGCACTTGATCTATGTACAAAAAAAAGAAAATACTGAAAATGTGTTTAAGTGTTAATTTTGTACTTATTCAAAATTAGTGCCAAAATATTGAGATGACGAGTATTGAAAATACGTTTTCTAAAACTATCTACCTTAAGCCCCACAGCGGCTGCCGTAGCCATTCGGTGGATCCCGGGTTCGAATCCTGCCCGGGGCAAATAACACCAAGAATTTCAGAAAAAGTTATATTCTAATAGCGGTCGACCCTCAGCAGGCAATGGCAAACCTCCGATTGTATTTCTGCCATACAACAACAACATGCACACCACAAATTGCATAAGTTCGGGCAAAATCGCTAAGCAATTATAGCGCCAATTAAGTAAGTAAGTAAGCCCCACTTTAGTGAAAAGAATATTACCTTCTCTAAAACAACTCTTTCCCCTATACACGTAAACTGTTTGTTTGATCCTTTCTTCCAGAATCCTTGCTATTTTAGTTTGATTGGCAGTTTGATATGCATCTTTATTTTTTGGAAAGTGAAATTTTTTTTTAACTTCACTTCATTTCGAAGTTTTGCCAGGACAGGTCACTGGAAGAGATAAAGCCAAGATATTGATTTGTTCTGGTCAAAGCTAGTTCTATTTCCAATTTTTTTAATTCAAAAGCAGATTATTGGCATTTCCCCAGACGTAAAATTTTGGTAAAGCGTTGCACTATCGAATATTTCTCGGAAAGAGTAATTTTTGATCGTCTATTGGGCATAATTTACAAAATGAATGATTGCTTATAATTCAACAATGAAAACGCTTTACCTCAAAAATTAATTAAAATATTTTTCAAATAACATTTAAGAGCATACCCGATGTTGTTCAAAGAGATCAGTTAAAGAATGTTTTGCAGGATTTTCTGAGTTTTTTATATTTCAAGATTACAGTTAACCCATTTTTTACAATGAGATTTTTTTATAAACATTATTTAAATTACATCAAGAAAAAGAACAGATTCCCTGAGTTAATAATAATAAAAACTGAAGTTCCTTTTATTTGAGTAGCAATACGTCGCGAGCTGCTCGTGTATCGAAAACCTTGTTAGGCTCGCGAGCCTCCCAATATTCCATTCTCTAAAATAACTGACTTGATTTCATTTATTTACACTACCTATCCTAACCCACAATATATCCAGTGAGCCAAGCAGCCAAATCAATAAATTTTAGGGTCTTAGTTTCTCAATACTACTGGACAAGCTATTTCCCGCGACTTGCTCGTGCATCGAGATTCTCGTAAGGTTAGCGAGCTTTTCGATACTCAATTTCATCGTCTCGATAAATACTCGGCATTTCTCGCGAGAACGGTGATACCCGAGAGTGAATCGAGAACCCGATTTGCTCGGTTGTTCGAGTATCGAAATACTCAAGAATGTGCGAGTAAAAAACGAGCGGCCTAGTCTATACAAATAGTCTTTTTCCGAAAGTAAATTGGCGACGTAAAATTTAAACAATTTCCGGCAGAAGTTCTGCATAAAATACACCGCTTATCTCTTAAAAATATTATGATCATTTTGACACTTCGGCCATTCGCAAAATGTGCTGAACATATTTAGCTATTTTGGGCAAGTCACACTCCTTGACCCTCACTGGCATGGGGGCGATTTCTGTCGAATATGCGAAATAACTGAGAATTGAACAACCGTTGTATAGATGCTTTTAATTCTTTCGGTGTTGCTTTTATTTTTTAATAAAAAAAATCTATTTTCTTTCGATTACAGATGGTAGCATGAAATGTCACAGTCCGTTTAATTGTCAGTTAGCTAATATGGCGGACCTTAGTTATTGTATAAGAGTTTTTTCTTACATTAAAATAATGAGTTAAGATATTACCAAGGACCTTGAAGTTTTCTAATCAAAACCTATAGCAGCCTATTCTCAGTCCACTTTACTCCTTAATTATTTCTATTATTCCCACACACCTGATGCCCATGAATATTTATACAATGTCTGCACGTGCATTTTATGAAATAGTAAACATGTTTCTCAAAACCTTTATTACAATCTCAAAATCTTTTCGGCTACACACACACACTCCATTCTCTTTAACATGTAAATCCATTTTTGAAGCCGCATTCACTTCACTTCAATGCCAGCTGTCGGTCGGCTTTTATTCTTTGCCACTTTGGTGTTGCACTTCACGCTTCAAATCAGTAACGATCGCTCGGGCGTTTTCTTCAAGTGCACTCAACTCGACACCCGAACAGTAAAAAAACAAAGAAAAACAGCAACAAAAAGTTACTTATAGCAGCAACAACAACAATTACTGCAACCATTATAACTTTAGCCACTTTTCATTGCTCTACACCAGCTAGATAAGCAAAGTTGAGCGGTGTTGCCGTTTTACATTTTTCTATATTTAGTGGCAGCATAAAATATAATTTTTATGGAGCAGAAAGAAACTCTATAAATTCTACTACTTGATGAAGACATCAAGCAAGTAGCGAAGGAAATTATGACATTCAGGAGTTCGGACCGCTTTTATTTATCTTATTTATTAATGATAGAATATTTGTTTGTATTTTAAACACCAGCTAATGACTTTAACCTTTAAACTGATATGATAAGCTTCATTTAAGCTTCATTTCTAAGCCTTTCATATTACTTATTCAAATTGTATTCGTCAAGTTTAAGGTTTCTTTTAATAAGCTTTGAAATTTATTTTGGTTCTAAATCATTCGCCATCTATGTATATATTTCTAGCTCCTTTCAATATAATTTATAAGGTCAAATTTAAAATATGTCATCAACAATTTGCCAATAGAATTGAATGAGCTCAACATCTAAACCTTATGGGCCCCTTTCCATCCTATTCTAGGTCTCAAACCTTTGGTAAATCGTAGAAATTGTTCTTAACATGAAGTATCTTGCAAAAAAATGTTTGAAATTAAGAAATATAGCTACAAATCAAAAGTAAACGAAATGAGAATTAATTGGTTTATGTCATTTTATTAAGATTTTATTCATATTTCATTTTTAGGTTTCATTTTTCGAGAGGATGAAACATTGTCAAGTTTAGTTTGGAGACAACCCGGTTTCCGTGTTGAACCATCTTTTCGTTTTTACTCGTTTTGAATAAACCTTTACTCAATGGGGCGAACATATAGCAATGTGAAGATAAAAGTATGCCATCAAAATAAAGAAAATATTTCTTCAGACTTTTTTTTTTCTTTGGGTCTTCTTGTTGGAGAGTAATCGATTTTATTTTCCACGGCGAATTTCGATTAATTTCGAAACCTACACGCCTACACGCCGCCAGTAATATTCAATTTTGTGTGCTCTACGAGACCATTTGATATTGCATTTTCTGCGATTTTCCCTGAATGTCGAGATCACCAGATTTCGTTATTTGATTTATTAAAGAAAAATAAGATTACAAATTTTTATATTATTGTTTGATAAGAGCACCACTTTCTATGGCTCAGTAGTGCAATTCCCTAAGCAATTTTATCGATATTCGCATAGTTAACCCATAATTATGAAATTTTTTACGATTTTGCTATTTAGCGGCCACTTTTCAATGATACTCGCTCAGCTGTTGTCGTTAATTTAATCGAGGATAGAAAAAATCGTGATTTTGATTCTAAAGGAAAACCTAAGTTCAGTTTCAAAGGTTTATTTTGGATTCACTATACAATTTATTGATAGACAACTAAAGCAATGTTTTCGGTTGATAATTTTCATTAATTCATTGAAAATTTCTTAATAAAAATAATTAAATCTAAAACGATTCCAAAAACTATGTACTTGTAGATGGTTCGGGATATTCCTTGGAGTCGTGTTTGGTTGTTGTTTTCCCCCATTGGTACGATAAGTTTGGCAAAGATACCCATCTTTAGTACTTTAAATAAAAACAAAAAGGCAGCTGTTAAGTACCGTTACAAATAGGGTTGTGAATCTGGCAATCTTTGCTGCAAACGAAAAATATTGTCGACAAAAATTGGGATTTTTAGATCGTGTAAAGTTAGTGAACAGACTTTTTGTGGGCTTTTTAAAGTCATGGCTTTTTGAGCTATAAGCCTATACTCTGGGCATTCTTAATAGAAAGAACATTCTTTAATAAATTCAGAGCCTATCTATCAGATTTGAAGAATACCACAAAACGGGTCCAACTGCAGATTAAATAGCGTCGATAAAAACTTTGTGTTCCGATTTTTTTTTTCACTTAAGGGGTCGCAATGGGGCTTTGCTTATAAAAAGCTAAATATTCCATATTAACACTTTCACCTCCCCATTCCTTATTTAATATTTTTCCGAAGCTGTTGCTAATTTTATTTAGGATTGCGGATAGGTGGCGGTTCAAAGTGTAGATATGTTTAGTTTTTGATAAGGAAGAAGATTTAATTAAGCATTAGCGCTGTCTCATTGATACCCTACAACTTTAGTTGTAAATAAACAAAACTTCAGACGTGCTACATACATAGATTGTTTGATGTGAGATAACCGGTGCATTTAATGACGTTCTTAATCCAAATCTATTTTTAAATACACTAATTTTTATTCGAAAACTGACAAACAGCTGTGTGAAAAGAAGCAAATAAAATAAAAGCAATAGATCATGGAATTAAGATAGCAGCTAATTTCCGCTGGTAGAAGTTTATCAAAAATATTAGCGGCTGTCTTTTGTTTTTCCTCTTGCTTACTCCTCCTAGCTGTTTGGTAAAGAAATGGCTACCCAAAAACATAACAAAAACTATTAATAATTCATAATAGAGAAATATACCCGCATTAATGGCAGTCGTATGCCCCATCCGCAAGGACAGTGTCTTCGCTGAGTTAATATTTGACTAGCGCCATCTGTGGTTCAATAGTTCAAATAATGATCGAGGGAATTAACCCTTACACATCTATAACTATCCCAAGGCAGTAAAAATCTATTCTATTTTTGTTGATCTTATTTAACGGGACGGGACATATGTATAAGCCCCTATAGGCCTTAAAAAATACCATTTGCATTGTATCGCAAAAAAATACTACAATGCTTTGAATACAAAATAAACATAAGTCTTGTCGAAAATTCAAGTTGTCTAAAGTATGAGCTCATTTATAATATAAAATATTAAATTTTATGATATTCAACAAAACAGTTACAATAAATTAAATAGAAATTATTCGTCGCGATATCTAGTAGAACGAAAAACACACTTAGATAGGTATTTTATTTTTAGACTTTTTATCTTTTTCGTAACATATTTTTTTTTTGTCCCATCAGATCAACCTCTTACATATTTTTATTGTATTTTACAACAACTTCAGGACAGGTTACATTCAATATGTCACCATTATTTTGTACACGCCTCTTAACTGTCGTTGTCGGTATAGGAGAAAATCGTAAATGAAAATACAAAAAAATATTCCGTTGGTGCTGGTCATGAAAATTTCTCCACGATTCATACTCTTATCGGTTGGCATAGTTTTTGGAGTTTTTTCTATTTGATAGGCAATGTATTTTGGTTCAATTTCAAAAGTCGACATACCAGCATCTCGCATCTTGCGCTAAAAAAGTTTGGTCCTCTTCATCAAAGAGTAAACCACCTATTGACAGCCACCAAGATCTCGAAAATTTCATTTTCGCTGAGTGAAAATTCTTACTGTTGATTTGAAGACATGGTCTGCAATAAATCATACCAAAATAATAATGGCAAATCGAAAAAACAGAATATTATTTGTTTGAAGCGAAAGTCTCCATTGATGCATACATCGAGCTTTTATATTTTTTACATAATATGAATTACTCGAAAACCGAAAATATGAAATAAAACGATAATTTTGCTTAGCACTAAAAAAAATTTGCAGAGAAACTGTCGTTAAAAGTCACCATACGTCAATATAATATATTTTAACACTGGCACCTTGCGAAAACATTTTCACATTTTTCGCGATGGTAGGTTTTAAACAGATAACGGAAAATTTTACTTTTAAATTATAGCTATACAATTTAAAAAATATAAATCTACGAAATGTTTTATTTTGTAAGTTTAACTCTAAATCTCGAAAATTTTGTGGGGACAAATGAGTCCCTCGTGCGTGAAAGGGTTAATTTGCTTTTCCTTTTATATTTATTGATATTTATGGAGTTTGCTAAATAATGACCGAAAATTTTGTTTTATATTTCAAATCACTTTTACCTCACGATTTTAGTTTTTGATTAAAACTTTAATACATAAAAAAATACCATTTTTCTTTACGTTCAGTAAGCATATTTTACGTCCAAACGGTCTTGATATAAAACCTTTGAAAATTTCCTAGGTTTTCGCATTGCTAGTCCCTAGCATCGACTTACAAGTGGGAATAGAGTAAAAAATAGCTCGAAGCTATGCATCTATCTCACTTCTTTCGATAAATTTACGAAATTGTGGATATACCCAATCTCGAAATATTAGCAATTCAAGGCTAATCCCAAGGCATATTAAACAGGTAGTAGCATTAGAGAAAATGCAACCCTGGCGACAATTTTGGCGTTGCGAATGGCCCAAAAAAATGTCAAAAACGCTGTGTGAAAAGTGAATGGAGAAGAAAATAATTGTATGTGCCTTGGTCGATTGACAAATTATAGATGCCTTTCGAATGAAAAAAAAAAAAAATCAACCCCTGCATCTGCAACCTGTTTAACACATTTTGGCTGCTACTGATGTCTATCTCATAAAAATAGTAGTAAAAATCGTAGGAAATGTGTAGTGGCAGTAAACAACTACTATTGTAGTTTCTTCGACAACACTGGCTCAGCTTGTTCGCAATGCTAATACTTGAAAGCATCATGCAACATTTGTGGCAACTATGCAAAATGCGGGTAATTTTTTTGTTGTTGTAGAAAACTTTTCAAGTGTTAAGGCAAGCGCGGCAAAGGCGCTTCTTGAAAGGCTTCAAAACTCCTCCAGCAAGCGGATAACAAAAGATGAATAACAAAAGAATTGATGTTTCAGAAATGAGCAACGGCAGCAGCAGCAGCAGCAACAACAGGCTGGAGAAAAAATTTGCCACTGAGTGTTGGTAAAAGACGGACGCCTGGCGGTATAAGAACAAAAAAAATAAAATAAAATAAAAAATTACTTATACTCTTATTGTTGTTATCCAAGTATCTAGTTTTGCAGTTGTAGTTGCAGTTTTGCAACACTTTTTGCATGTTATTGTTGGACTTAACGAGGCCAATGCGGCTAACAATACCGCCAACGAGATAAACAATACAACAACTATCAGCAGCAACATCCTTTCCGTGTACCATCCTACTTATATAACTAAATATGTTGTTATTGTTGTTGCATGTTGTCTGCAGTGTCGAAACATTTCTTTTGCTTCGCCTTTTTTTATTTGCTTTTCGGAATTTCTCTAAGACTGATTTCAATGTTTGAAAAGTGGCATTCGCTCAATTTTTCGTCGCATTTTATATTATTTTAATAAAAAGGAATAAAAATATACTGAAAAAAGCGGAACAGAAAAATAAATTTATTCCGGTTGAAATAATATAAACTTAGAATACTCGGATTATTGCGTTTTCGTTTGAGATTGTAAATACTTCGTACAAAAGCCTTAAAGGGAAATTATGACTATTTTCATAGATTAAAAAGCGAAGTTATTTGGTTAAAAAGAGAAGTTTATTTACCATAACTTTGCCTTATTTATATTTAAATATATGGTTCAGTTTTAAATCGCAAAATTAAAAGTTTAAGTGCAGTTAGTACGACCCAACTTACACTACACTACAACGTAAAGCTAAAGTTTGCACAAAATTTTTAAATCAAACATGCCTAACTTTAAATAAAGCAATTGTAAAAATGTTAGGAAAATAAATGAATGCAGATTAAGTAGGAGATGCGTTTTGAAACCGGTTACATTATAATAAATTGTTTGTTTAACTACTGGAAATGCGAACTTTGTATCCATGGAGTAGAAATAACTCAGCGTATATTCATAAACAATAGAGAAGGACCAGACTGCGGCCTGGATTTCGGTCGTGTTCAACCAATAAATTTAACGTGCCCGAACATATTCAATTTTTTATTAATATACAAATTTTTTTCAAGAATAACAATTTTCATGAGCTCAAGGCTATGTATTTATTAGGAAATTATTGAAAAAACAACCAATAGTGGAAGTTATAGCTATTTCGAAGATCACCACATCTCCTCATGAGACTTCTTCCGGGGATCGAACCTACGATAAATTATTATTGCTGATATAAATACACAGACCGAAAAATTAATATACGTACATAACATACATTTTGTAAAATTTTACTTTAAATATTTTTCTCTTTGGGGAAATGTCAAATAAGCCTTTTGGATTCCTGTAAATAGCGATATGATTTGCAGTCATAATTTGAAAGAAATTATTTATTCCAAGCCCATTTTTGAATATGTTTTGAGTTGAACAAAAATGGCTGTAAAATATCTGTCTGCTCTTCTGTCGAGTGTATCTAGTGGGCAATTATTTAGCGCTTCAGGTTAAGCTTTACACCGACATACGGAATCGGTTGCAAAATGGAAATCCCAATAGACATTTTTACATCTATCCTACTTTTATATCTATTCTAAAACAAATCTGTAGAAAACTCATGTATGTGTGTACATTGATTAAATTCCTTTTAAGAAAGTTTATTTTAAAAAAAATTACAAAGGTGATGTAGGGAATGTAATAGAATACATCGAAACAAATTTTTTTTTTTCATTTTTGTCTTTCTCTTTAACGGATTTCATGAAGCTTTAACTAATGGGTAGCCAGTGCCCTCAGGCATAACATAGGGAATATTTTATTAAAATATTATAGAAAATGTTTTATTTTAATATTAAATGTCCAACAAAAAAAAATATTTAATAGAAACGGTTTAGAACTATTTGCTTTTGAATATTTTTTTCCAACAACAGCAACGCATTTTTTCATTTTTTTGTTGTTGTTGAAAATTTCCACATGAAATCAAAATAAATGTTAGCTGTAACTCAAAAGAATACCGCTAGGAATATACGGATATACATGTTTAATTTTTTTGTGTTTTGTGTGTGACTATGGGGTACGGAACATAAAAAGATATTTGATATTGTGAAAATGCTCACTTTAAAAGTACATATAATCTATTAATTAAACCGATATGGCTTTTATGAACTTCAAGCCAACCTCTCAACGTTTCTTGAGCAACTGGTACAGGATAATTTTGCCAGCCAACCTTCCATGGGAAATTTGAAATAAAGCTGATAAGTTTTTTACAGCAGATCTGTATTTACATTTCGTTGTGTCTTAAAAGTAAATTCACCACAACTACGGCGAAAAAAAAAGACTGCAGAATTCTTACAAGTTCTTGACATTATATAAGAACAATTTTAAAATTTCGATCATATATTTATTGACACACATAATTTAATATTGACCACGTGCAAAATTTACCAAAATATTTTATATAGAATATAAACAATTAAAAGAGAAGTTTTTAACTAAGTGCGAAACCAAGCAAGTGCATTACTATAAAAAATCACTTACGGTCTCTCCTTATTTCTTTTACTACTCTACTACTACTTTGAAAAAAAAAAAAAAAAAAAAAACATAACATAAAATCTAAACGTGATGGAAAAAATTGGCCAACGTCTATTCCCGTTGTGATATTTAAGTGCAATAAAATTGTGTAATAGAACGGGCCTTAAAGTTACTTTTCTCCAACGGTTGGCCCTCTCACGGGCGAGTGAAGCAGACAACTTTGTTCATGTTAACGATACCACTACATCAAATGTTGTATACGAAGAAGCTTTAGAAACTAATTTTTTTACTGAAATACGTTTGTATAATAAAGTTTTATGTACATCTATCTAAGTATTTACTTTTAATCTATGGTATATCATCTGCCTAAGCATAGCTATTATTAATATTTCTCATTTCTCACGGTACTGACAATAAGAATATTATATTTTGCTTTAAATGAAAGTAACTTTCCTTTGTGATTATATGTACATAATTTTGTATATGCAACGAAAATGTAAAAATTAGCCATTTATATGAGTTAAAAGATAATGGCAAGAATTATTTTGAAAAATTAAAGTATACCGAAGCACCATGGGTATAGCTATCTTTTATCTCTAACTATCTTCTTAACGTCGTGTCAGTACATTGAAATTTTCTTTAAAATATTGACCGAAGGTTTTACAGGGAATATATTATAGTACATTTGTTCCATCATTTGTCTGTCTATTTGAACGAACTAACATCCAAAACTAATTCATGGCGCTTCAACAAAGGGTATATTAAAATATTAAAAAATAATTTTTAATAGAAATTGTGAATAAAATTTAACTCAACTTGATCATGTGTATATTTTTTGTTATTCATTTCTTTTTATTTTTTTTTTTTGAATGTTCTACTAAAATGAAAATTAATGCTAGACATCTAGATAAGAACGGTGAATCCGTCAATGCCATTTATGTAGGTTAAAGGATAACGTTAAACATGATCTTGATAAAAAGTAAAAAAAATAAAGCGTAGCAACGCACGCGGGATATAGCTAATAATAACGTAAAAGTATTAAATTTAAACATTAAAAATATTATTTTTTTTTTATTAAATATTTTTATGTATGTTTATGTGATGAACTGAAATGGATGTGATTTAATCTATTTTAGGTACCTTTTTTATGTTAATAAAAAATTTTGAATTTTAAAAAATTCATTGATTATTAACTTTGTTAGACCTTTACAGTTTTCGTTTCGGTTTTGTACGAAATTCATGTTCGTTCGTTCGTACTTATTGGATTTTTTTGGGTTTCGCTTTAATTTCATTGAAAAAATAGAAGAACAATTTGTTTAAAAGATGAAACTGATTCAAACATGGGCATCATCTCAACTAACTGAAGCTAAATTTCTGCCAGTACACTATTTTAATTTCTTATTTTCAGTACGGTTGCTTTAAATGTTCAATAAAGCTGTTCAGATATTGGTGTGTTTCTATAAAAATCCAATATGCATTTATTTTAATACGCGCACTTTCCATACCTCACAAGCTCTTAGAAATTGCCGCCTTTCAAATTGGGCTGCCTTCTTCGAACAATTTTTGTACGGATCTAGTAAAATATGTAAAAATGGTAGTGGAAATGTAGGTTCTTTAAAAAAAAACCCAATAGGGGGCAACAACAACAGCAACAGGATATCACGCGCTAAGCTTTTGATTAAAAATAAGCGGGGAAATGGAAATTCACGGAGGCCCATAGATTTTGGAAAAACTGTTTCCATACTGAATGAAAATATTCTACTCAATTTAGCCTGCTTGCTATTCCGTTTCGAGGCAAACTAGTTTTTCAGTTTTTGGCTAAAATTAGGTAGGTAGAAACATTTTTATTGCGCAATGTATTAATAATTTAACGGAATACACACATATATGTAGCTGCAATACAATTGATTGCTCTGATTGGACTTTTACGTTATAACTCTTACGCCAAAGAAGCAAAGAACATGAAATTTAACATTTCTTTCACTTGTCATAAATAGTTCTGAAATTGAATATTTTTAAAATATAAATTAAAATGTTTTATTTACGCACAAAAGGCTAGGAGGTCTCGAAGATGGCGCATTCATTACTTCATATATTAAATTTTTTAATCAAACATTTTCAATGCAATCTATAATGTAAATAATTTTTGCATAATGGTTTAAAATACTAAGGTAGACTTCCTAAATGTAACTCTTTTGTAAATATTCCCAAAATCCAACTCTTGATTGTGCAGCATCAAAATTTAGCTGTCACTATTTGTAGAACCTTGCACAATTGAATCATGAAAATATTCAGTGCCTCAATCACAAGTGGAGGCGTTCAAATAATCATTAATAAAATGGAAAAATGCATTGATCTGTTTATTTATTTATTTATTTATTTGCTTTATATAGTAACAAGTTAATATATAAAGTTAAAAAAAAAATTAGCAGCACTAGCATCATAGGCCATCGGCTGTTTATTTGATCGTTTCCAGAGCAACTAAGTCTGCCTTTAACTTTTGATTTCGAAGCCAATTCTGAATAGAAATTCCCGAAGAATTTGTCACTATTTCTGATGTTAAAGCAAGGGACAAAGTTTCTATTCAGAATACGACAATTTTTTACATTTAGATCAACTAATTCTCTAATAAGATCTTTATTTATCATTTTAATGGAAGGAGTACGTATTAAGGAGAATTCTATGAATTTTATCACTTGCTAAATGGAAGAAATGGTGAAAGTAAGCGCTAACTACAAAGTCATATCAAAAAAATACCACCTACATAACTGTGGCAACCACTGCTAACAGGTGGGATGACACTGCATCCTTCCGAAATTTTTTTCAAAAGTATCCGTAGGATGCGCTGTCAATGGCAACAAATAGTCATTCGGGTGATTTTAAAATATTGTTGATATATTTTTATCCTTTCTACGTCATACCATCGCCCTACTTAAATGAAAAAAATATATATTCATACATACTTATACAGCACAGACTAGTCCACACACACATCAATAAAGGCCAGTTATGACCCCAACACGATAAACTGTCTTTGACACACGCAAAAAGTTATTTGCTAAAACGAACTGTTCAACAAAAAAAAAAGTTTTGATTGAATATTATCAACATTAAAAGAAAACAAACGCGTACTTATGTTAAGTAACTTAAATATAATATAAACCCGTACATAGAGAAACATTCATATTTATCTTGCTAAGCCATCTCCATTGAATTTTTGATCAATATCTCCTTTCCGCTTTTTACATTTTTGTTAACATTGGATCGCAGAATTTCTTACAAATCAAGTTAGAAAAGGCAAACTGTTTGCGAAATAAGAAAGAAAAAGTTTGCTCACTATCGGCATTGCGTTTGACAAAAATTGAAAAACTTGGCGGCCACAATAGCCTTAGCAACCGCAGAAGCAGCAGTCATTTTACAAAAAAAAAAAAGAGATAGCACACCAAACTGGGCTACAAATGCAACAAACAAAAATAGGCAACTCAGTAGGAAAAATTAACAATTGGAATATACGAGCATTAGCCAAAAATCGAACTCGATTTGCTAAATATTTTTGATTTTTTCTCATGAAATTACTTGATATTTTATCTAGATGCATGAGTGTAATATAAATCATTTTCAAATCTTAAATCTTAGTGTTATTGCGAAATATTTTAGTGAATGTCTTAAAATATAATGGAAAAGCCGTACTGATTTTTTGTGTGTATGGGAAGTGATGCACCCCAAGTATGCCACTCTATTATCTTTCGCAAATGTTTAATTAAAACAAAAGGGCGTGACTCAGAAATAAAACTGATGTGCCGATTCTACAAAGAGATATAGAGTTAAATACGAGAGAGAGAGTTTTATAAGACATCCTTTTTAGTTGTTGTTTAGTTATACCGTTAGTAAAAAAATTAGTAAAGCTAGTAGTAGTAACTAGTAGTAAGTTTCTTAAAAATAGTAGTAGATATTAGTAAATATTAGCATTAAATACTAGCGGCATCAGTTCAAATAGCATTAGTCATTTGTAGTAATTATTAGAAGTGGTGGTTAGCAATAGTAGTAGAAGTTTTAGAAGTAGTAGTAGTACTAGTAGTTATGACTTATAGTAAAAGTAGAACTAATTAATAGTAGTAGAAGTAGTAGTAGTTGTAGTGTTGTACCAGTCCCGAATTATGAAAGGTCTTGAAATAGTCCCGAAATTTATTTATATATTGTGCTTAAGTGAATTTTTAAATTTTTTTATAAGTAATCAATTTTAATTAAGTCTTTATTACAATCTATTTCCTATGACCGTTTTTCCTTTTTCAAGTATCTTCTATTTTCGAAAAAAAATCTGTCTGAGTAGCAGTTCTGTGAATTATCGAAAAAAAATTTGAGTATGGGATTTTCAGCGGTTCTGATGGTTTTTACACCATCAAGAGAATTTGGCTGAGACAGAAACAAAAGAAAGTCAGACTGTTATAGTGGATGTGCTAAAATTTTGCAACCTAATCATCAAAAATGTGTGTATAATCTACTTTGCCGGCAATCCAGGCAATCAGGAAATAAGACCGCGTGCCGGGGTTGGCCCGGCAAACGTTATTGTTTTTAAGTGCAGCCAAAGGCTATCTAAGAATTAATTCCCTTCATTCCCGCAGCTCGTGTGGGGAATGAAAATAATAATAAGGCCGCAATCAAAAAATTAAATTATCCCGCAGCATCCAAATGAAATTTAGCCGCACCGCCTTTTTTCATTCGGAGACTGCGGGCTAATTTAATTTTTCAGAATAAATTTAAGCCGCAGCACAAAATGCCGTGTGGTCTTAATTCAAGCAGCTGGTTAAGTAAATGAAATTTTTCTGGATTGGAGTTCCTGCCAAAGTATTCAGATCGTAGTTTGGCCAGAGTATCTTGATTCCCACGACAGTTGATTATACGCTACGGAATGATCTTAATTTTACCCGGCCAAGGGCAGCTTTTTTGGCTATCTAACCCTGCTTAAGTCGACCAATACTACCGTTGGACGTTTAAATAGCGTCTCCGCTTTCTCCTCACAGCTTGTATGCTGGCCTTGCTCTACCATTTGTATTATTTGATCGACTTTTTTAGTGACAGGCCACAAAGGGCTGCCACCGGGTTGACATCAAAAATTCCGGAGTTCATACATATCATTCTCCCCGTACTCTTCACACATTTTTTGTCTTGGTTTTAGATTTGTATAGTTAAAAGACATTACAATCAATAGAAGTTTTCACGAATTTTATCTTGTACAAAGAATCGAAACTTTCTTCAGAATTTTATTCAAAAAAGTTGCTGAGCAAAATTTTAAATTTCTGTAAAAGGTTTTTATTTTACGATAATATTATTTTGTGAGCTCAAGGCCAGTGTATAAGGAAAAGTATATTGGAAAAAAGACAACAACAGTTTTTATTTTTATTTTTATTTTTTAACAAAATTGCACAACTTTTTTTATGTTTTTATTATCATACTAAACATCATGATGAATATAACTGCACTGTAGATACTTCGGACCACCGCTAGGCTGCGGAATACTGAACACAAATTTAATTCGGGTTATAGTCATTCGAGGATTTTACAAGGTTTCTACTTCAAGGGGTGCGAACTGTGGCACCAAGGTCTTCTGAACATGTTCGCGGATATGCCGAAACTTGAGGGGAGGGTTGGAGGTGGAATATATTTTCGAGAACTCTGTCGAAGGAAAAAATTTAGGCTACCAGATTACTGCAGCCTTTTCCAGGTGAAGGTAGCCGCAATACAGAATGGTTACTCCTAGTGCTACCTCGACAAGGGAAGTGAATATTTACCCCAATGACCAAGCGGCAATCAGAGCTATGAATTCAAGCACTTCTTAAAGCGAGGAACTTCTCGGAATTCCCGTGGTCACCTGGTGGCTACTTCTGAACTAGTGGGGTTTAGTTTACATTGGCTGGAAAGCTACTAGAACAAGTACGGTCGCGAGGTCATTTCGGCCAGATGTAGTCCGGAGGAGATCAGGGAAGCTTCTACCGATATCCAAGCCGCAGCTTTCATTGATTGCATTTGCTAAGATCGTATAAGTTTTTGTAAAAATTTAACGATAAATTATTTGACGCCAAAGAAAACCAATCGGTAGTACAACGCAAACGGCTATTCCTTGTATCGGCTACAATATTTTCCGCAGGCGTATATACATAAAAGAATTTCCAGATACCAGACACAGATTCACTTTAGAATTTTGTGAAGAATTTTAGGTCAGCCTAACAACT
This sequence comes from Anomoia purmunda, assembly GCA_951828415.1. Taxonomy (NCBI): domain Eukaryota; kingdom Metazoa; phylum Arthropoda; class Insecta; order Diptera; family Tephritidae; genus Anomoia; species Anomoia purmunda. The sequence goes on from OX639995.1 coordinate 24,913,613, forward strand.
TTGCTGTGGCAACATGAACGGCACTTAATTTACCCAGCCTACGCAACTATGTCAAACCATTTTGTAAATAGTATGGAAAAAAAAGATGTCTTTTGTCAATTGTTAGCAGCATTTTTTTTTTTTTTTTGTTTGATTATATTGTATTTGCCCTCACTCCTGCCGCCCTTTAGTTATTTCGCCTGCCCCCACTCTTCTATGACTATTGCTTTTACTGGCTTCCGCTTTTGCGTTCAGTGCAAAAGAAGTGACCCCTTTGCTTCTCATCTACCATCGCTTAGATTATTTGTTGATTTTTGAGTATACTCTATCTCTTTCTATTTGCGAGGGCTTGTTTGTTTATTTGCCGTTTCTTATATCCTGTAAGCAGTAATAAATTTTACTATTTTTGACAATTCGATTTTCGCTTTCAAAAATTAGTATTTGCCTTTTTTTACCCCACCTTTTTCACATTTTCCCCATTTTCGATCGGCATGTGAATACAACTCATGTGCAATGCTGGATATATAGAGCTACAAAAATAATAAACAATAACAATAAAAGTAACAAAACAAAAATTTGAGCAAAAAAAAAGAGATAACGGTAATGAGAATATACATATGTATATTTTTAAACATCCAATGGCATTTTGACCATCTCCCAATACAGCATATAATATATTTTATTTATTTTTTGTATGCCTACGTTTGTGTGCACACTTGACCTTTCGAAGTGCTTGCCCAGTGAGAGTTATCCTTGTCATTTTATTCGACTTCCACTTAAGATAGGTTAGAAAGTTTGTTTTATTATATAAACGTATGTCAAATCAAAACAATAATGTTTTTATTGTAGTTTAAAAGTTGTTGCCATCTCCAATTTCCTTTATACTATTGGAAATAATTTTATGTCCTTAGGTTTGTTAGCTGCGCAATGGCAGAGTCATAAATTTAAAAAGCTAACATGGAAAATATTTAATAGAAAGTAGTTTTGTGTGTGGAAAATTGTAATTTAAATTTGTGATTTAAGCATATGGAAAATTTATGAGATACAAAAAGTTATTTATATGAAAATTAGTATTGTTGTGCTTGAGTAGACTTTATGGAATTTTCTGCTTTTTGTTTTTTTTTTGTTGCTTTTTATAAAAAACGAAGAACCAACCATACATATGTTTATCGTAATACGATAACTTAATTTCCAATTTGATAAGCATACGCTAGACTTACAGTAAAATGACAATAGCCGAGTGTCTGTTTTCTTTGTCGGTTTTCTTTTTGCCAGAAAATTAATGAATATATAATTTATTATTAGCTTAGAACCATTGAGCAATAGGGAAAATGGTTTTTTTTTTCGTGTTGAAAAAATTGTGGACGACATCCAGTGGGGGAAGGGTGGATACAGAAAGCAGAAAAAATAGTAGAACACATATTAGATATCTTTGTCATAAAAAAGTCGACGGCCAAAATTATTCTTTTCTTCTCGAAAAAGTCGTGGCGAACGGCTGCAGTTACTGTATTTAACGAAATTCGGACTGAACAAAATCGAATAGAAAAAAATACTGTTTAGGTATTTGGGGGTTTTGCAGAAATCTCTAGCATCACATTGAGATATAGAAAATAATCTATTTTGCCTAGAATTAAAAACAATATCTATACACTCCGCCAAAATATCGATTGTTTTGAATTGCTTGAAATGTCGTAGCGTTTTCTTCAGCTCCCGATGATTTAAAGACTTCCTTAGAAATAATAAAAACCTATGGGAAATAAAATTTGTTTTCTCCAAAAGTATTCAATATTTCTTTAGCGTCAATTAATTTCCACTTTTTCTACTTTTAATAATGTTATTTAATACAACGAATTTTCTTTCTAGTTTAATTGACAAGTTAAACCCAGTATTACACAAACTAGTAAAAATGGCCCGATTATGTAAGGCCTAGACTAAATAATAGACTACATAAGCAGCACGCGTCTGTAGTTAGTGAATTAAAATAATAAAAACTTCACATAGAAACTTCAAAAACTATGGATTTTTCATCTCCAAGTCAAGTTTCAAAGTGCGAAAAGAGCTGGAGAGAATCAGGCACCACATAAGTTTTCATCAGTTTGAAATAAAATTGCTCCAAATATTCTACACAAAATTTATTTTTTTGCAGGGATCGAAAATAACAGTTATTTTTTATTCGACGTAATAAAAGATTGGGGCGAAATATTATTGTAGAAGAAAGGTATTAATGTTCCTTTGATCCAAGGACCTACTGAACACGAATACTGCATTTTTTTATTTTTGCAACTTTTTGGGAAAAAGTCCAATAACTACTGAAAAATCCGAAATTTAATTTTTTTCTAGTCCAGTAGTAACAGTTAAACTTGGCCGAATATTTTTTAAGTCAGCAATAAAAGTCCTTGCCTAATTATAAACAAGCCGCTTATCAAATGGTATCAAATGAAATACCGCCAAAATATCTAAAAGAGGAATATCACTTATTAAAAAATATTGCAATTAACAAAGTTTTTTGTTTTAATTTCGAACTAAAAAAATATTCGATAAGTGAATACTGATGCAGCGACATCTAACATTCAATAGCCATACTAAAATAAAATACAATTATATAACAATAGATAGCACATGTTCTTATTTCACGAAATAATTTAATTATATACGAAATTTGGCTATAAATTCGGCATCATTTCTTGAAGTAGTGAAACGCGTGGCATGTATTGTCTTTTAAATAAATAAGAGCCTATATATGTGTTACGTTTTCAATTACAATTCTTGTTTCGTTAAGCGGGCAGACGGGCGTAAATATAGTATTTGTTCCGATCTACCACTTTATATCGGATACATCTATACATAATAGCGACAATTAATAGACCTACTGCTCTAACGCACGCTACTATGGAATGTATGTATGTAAAAATTCTTAGAATATATGAATCAATATTTACCATATACCCAAAGTTTATGAATAATGTGTGTTAGACAGAGACCGCGCTATCATTCAGCAGTACGGTTATATAATTTTTTTTTTAATTGTTAACCCTTAATTTAAACATTGATTTTGAAATTTTAAACTCATAAATTTTGTGAAAAGAATGGATTGTGTTGAAAATAAAAAAAGGAAATAAAAAGCTTTTAAGGCGACTTGTATGGAAAAATTATAGATTTACCGGTGGAGAGAAATGAGAGCAAAAAACGTTGGTATACATGTTAGAAAGAATACACACTCAAATTTTTAAATACGTTGGAAAGAATACGCATGATTGCGAAAATGCATACATACATGATTTTTGTAAAGCAAAATCTGTTGTTACTTAGAAATTCTTCTGAAGTACAAATGGTATGACAAATATGAAAAATGTGTTTCCTGGATTGCATAAACATACTTCTAAATATATATCCACCGTGGCGACTTCAGTTCCGAGTGCACGACTTTTTTCTAAAGCACACATCAGCCGTTGACATTAAAAATTTTTCAAATCGTTTTTTTGTTTAAATTTGGGCTAAATAAATACATTTGTTTTATTTCAAAATCCTTGTATTTACTGTTAGCTAGAGAAGTAAAGATTTCTCTGGAAATTAGGCTCATCGATGTTTTTACTGTCGATGTTTTTCCATCCATGTTTTTTTTTTCGAAACATCGAACAATCGGTGTTTTATGTAAGCCACAAGCTGGAATAAATATTCATATACAAATATTTTTTATAGAAAGTCACCAAGCAGGAAAATAAAAAAATTCTTAAAATTTATAATACATTTTCGATTTGAGTTATTTAGCAAAAAACTTAAGTAAAAACAATTATGAAAAAAAAATTATAAGTTGTGGACTGTGAGCCAATTTCGATTTATATTACGTCGCATTGCTGCACTCATCATTTATGGGTTAAGGTACATCTGCTTGATTTAATAAGTTGATCTGGCACAGATTACTTCATCCCCATTGCCATACAGCAAACGTTGAAAAATTACTTGAACTTTTTATTTCGAAAAGAAAGCCATTGCATTGGAACGGTTTTTGAGTATTTTGGTAAATAAAACGAAGCCATTTTTTTAACACGTTTTTGTTTAAAATATGCGAAAACTTCAATTCCGAAAATTAAATTTATACATAAAGCTAAGTTGCCAAAGCTCTTTAAAAACTCAAAATTTACCCCCAAATAAGTCCACAAATATTTAGCACAATTTCCACGAAAAAGAACTAAATGACCTATGTATATAGGTAATTCTAAATTTTTTTCTGTAAAATACCACTTTTTGTGCTGATCTTAGTCATACTGAAATTTTCATGTAGGGATCTTCGCACTGTTGATTTTTAAAGTTCACTCATAATTACTAATTTATTGATTTTTTCCCGTTCCTCCGCCAGTAGAATTCAAGGAGAACAGCCAAACGTCGTTCCTTTTCCAATCCTTTGTCAAGTCAAGGTTTATAAGAGCAATAATTTATTGGTTCTTGTTGATCTTAGGTAAAAAAAAGGTTCACTTACTTAATGGCATTCAAGATTTGTATTTTCAACAAATCAAAACTGGATGGGCCAGAAATTTTTTACTAGGTAAACAGAATTCATTAAGGCAAATTTGTGACTTTTCTGCTGGTTGTTGAATTCCACAAAAATAAGTGTGAGTTTAGAAAAAAAATCTACCTGGTTCCAATCGATGAATAAAAGTGTCACTTCAATTAAAAGAAAATCGCTCTCTTAAAGTACTTTGGTTTCAACGAAGGAAGAAAAACGTACACAAATCAATTTGAATTTAAAAGCCTTATCAGGATACTAAGTGCACTGCACCAAAGCGCCGATATAATGAAATTTTAACTTAGCCATCGCCTACACGCCATCACCATAACAATAGAGGCTTTCTTATTTGTAGTTGTAAATCCACAGTCAAACGCTTTCAATAACCTTTCTTCAGACACAACACTCGCAACTGTTAATCCCGCCAAAGGCTTTCACTGCTAAACTCACTTCACAAGAATACCCAATTTGTTGTTGTTTTTCGGCAGGATATGCCGACAAGTATGCGATATGCTAACTGAAACAAACCGCAACGGAAACTGTTTTCCCAACTTACTGCTCCTTCTACTGGTAATACCATCTTAGCTGCCAGCAATCTGACCGCATTCTGAAGTAGTTGTATTTGAAGTCAAGTAACTGTACAATCTGACCGTTGGCGCATTCGCTTGCAAAAGTCACTGAAACTGACTTAGTAGCCCGGTTGTGTAAATGAGATATAACTAGTTAGCCAATGTGCAAAAATTTAAGTTTTCTAACACATAAAAAAACCGTGAAAAATAAAATAATTAGTAGTGATTTATTGCTTTATTCTGGAAAAAATTAAATTTCTATTATTTTAGATGATTCTTATACCTGTAATAAGCACTCTTATAGTTTAATAATTCTTTCAAATTAAAGTTGAAAATTTCCACACAACAATGTATCACTTCACTTAAAGCAACATTGCTTATCACGGCTTAAGAAACCTTCAACTTTTCTCATCACATCTACGTACATTTCCGGCTTTCAACTGCAAGCTCAGCAACTATACAATTTTCAATCTTTTCCCATCCCTTCTCACACTGATGCATATCTATGTACATATACAATATATATATTGTATTTCGGGCAGGGATATTCAGTGGCTGGTTGGTTTGAATTTGGTAGCTGCCAACAGACACAAAGATACGCAAGAGGTCGTATATATGTATGTATAAAATGTGTTTGTGCAAAAGTCTTAAAATTTTTAAAGTTTAAGCTGAGCGAGAGATTGCATTGCTGCATAAGTCGAGCAAGGTTGTGGTGCTAAGCCGTCTGGCGATCTTAGCTGAGTGAAGCCGCTACGAATTTAGGAAGTGCTTGGTGCAAGATATTTTGGCGATGCCCTGCAACCAGCCAACTACTTCCTTTGGAAGTAGAAAAAGCGGGAATGTAAGGAAACGTAATACAACATTGTATATATGTATAAATATATATGTGAGTTTATGTATATGAAATACATACGGAACTCAATAGAGAGAGTTACGAAAATTTCTATTTTCTGATAAGCTTTAAGTTTCATTAAAGCAAGTAAATTAAGCGCTTTCTCCAGCTCTACCCAAAGCCTTCATAGCTTTCGTTAAAATACTTACAAATATTTCACTTTACCTTTTTACTACATTTAAAAATATCAGTTGGAGCAGAATTTGGTATCTAGCTGCTGAAAGCTAGCAAAGCACAGGAACGACTGGTGTCGCCTGAGACACACCTGCATCAGGAGACGTTTATGTTCCCTGTAACGGAGCATAACGTCCTGCTTAGCAAGCACTTCTTGATTGGGTGCCACACCCAAACAGGAACTTGCAAATGGTTGAGTCGCCTCCCAGGCACGTTTGGCGTTATCTCCGTAAACTCAAAGACGAGATCCACTCGTTCACCAATCAACCACTGGATCAGATCGCATATAGACACCGTCATGAACTCTCGCCCTGTGAATGCTGTTATTGGAGTCAAGCCATCACCCATAGACCACGAAAAGTTTCAGCTGACTTAAGAGTCCCGCTTTACTCTGGCTCAGTTAAGGTCTTATCCAGGCTTGACCCTGACATCGAAAATGAATGCCCGGCCTGTGGGGAATCCCCGCACTATACCAATCACTTATTCACACGCCCCAACAAGCCCACTCATCTAACCTCTCTCTCCCTATGGCGCAACCCCATCGAGAGAGCACGTTCCTGGGTCTCCCCTTATATGAGTTTGAAGATAACGACCGTGTACAAGCTGATCTAGCAGAGTGTAGGAAACCCCACAATAACAACAACAACAAATAATGGAAATTGGTCAAAATAGCCTAGGCGATTAAAATGCCAATTAAGAGTACGTAAAGATCAAGAAGTTAACCGAAATAATAAATTCGTTAGATGTGCGTGTTTTAAAAAATAGAGATTGCTGCATAACAAATATTAAAACGAAAACTTATTGTAAATATCGAAAATAGTTCAGCGAATAAATATTGTTTCCCTTTACTTAGAATATTTAATTTGGAAACAGTTTTTTATGTAGATATGATATAGTAATAAACAAAATTCTTTTATTCACTTGCATAAAGCTTGTAGTTGAAAGTTTATTACACTAGAACATAAAAAGTATAGCTGGTGAAATATCGGCTTTGTTCCACAGAAAAAGTTAACAAAATCAACAATCAGAGTAGATGGTAGGTACTTCGCTTAACCTTTGGACTGCAAAAAATGGAGCTTCACAGTCTCACTTTGATATTCAAATAATAATATTTATTATCAAACCAAATAACATCTTGATCTAAAATCTTCTATTCTTCCAACAGATTTTAATTATTATGATGTAGTTACACTTTTTGAATCAGGTATGTGTTTGAACCAAATTTTTTGGAACCTTAAAAATTGTGACGTAAAAGTAGGAATTTTGAATCTATTTTGTTCAGTGGCACTATTTTCGGCAGAAATATTTTCTGACCATTTCAGAAACTTTCAGTAGATCGGGATTGATTAACCACTGCAACTACTACAACTAATAATTACTACTATTCGTAATGCTACTACTAATTACTAGTACTATTTATATACTACATAGTTACTATATTAGCTACTGCTACTATTTTTACTCATTTCAACTGCTACTTTTATCAATACCATTTTCAATAATTTGTACTACTATTTTTACTAATTTTACTACAAATTACCACTAGCTTTTTTTATAAATTTCTCCTGCTACTATTTTTACTAATGCCACCATTACTTTTTTTCCTAATTTCCACTGCTATTTTTACTAATTTCTACTTCAACTTTTACAATGCCACTACCCCGGTTTTCGCTAATTCCTACTACTATTTCATACTAATGCTACTTCTACTATTTTAACTAATTCCTATTACTATTTTGAATGCTGCTGCTACTATTTTATTAATTTTGCTACTACTTTTTCTACTACTATTTTTACAATGTCACTACCACTGTTTTTGGTAATATCTACTACTATTTTTACAAAATTCTACTACTATTTTTACTAATGCTACTGCTACTATTTTAACATATTTATTCCACTATTTTTACAATGCCACCACCACTTTTTTGCTAATTTCTATTACTATTTTTACTAACTTCTACAACTATTTTTACAATGCCGCTACACCAGTTTTTGCTAATTTCTACTACTATTTTTTACTAATGCTATGACTACTATTTTAACTGATTCCTACCACTATTTTTAATGCTACTGACACTATTTTTACAATGCCATTACAACTCATTTTGCTAATTTCTACTACTATTTTTACAATGCCACTACCACTGTTTTTGGTAATTTCTACTACTATTTTTTCGAATTTCTACTACTATTTTTTTACTAATTTCTACTACTATTTTTATAATGCCGCTACTACTGATTTTTCTAATTTCTACTCCTATTTTTAGTAATGCTAATACTAATAACTGCCGCTATTTTAACAAGTGCTACTCCGACGTACTACTTAGTACTAAAAAACAACTCCTCTATCTTTTTATGAATTCGGCATCGAAGTTTTACTGCTGGCTAGCGCGAGTGTTTTTTATGTAAAATACCTTTAATGGAATGAAATAAATGAACTCTAGTTAACAAGAATTGTTATACATAATACTTTATATTTATTTATAATATGTTATAGAGATCTAATGGCACTTATACCATCCGTCTTAAAGTCACATACATATGTCCCAACTCCTCTAGGCCCGCCTGAAGGAAGTGAAAGTTTAATTTTTGTGATTTTTATCTTTATACTACATATCGCAAAGATAAAAAGTAATTAAAGCTGATATTACTCTGCTGGCTTCTTTCCGGTGCGGGAGGGTTAAAATATATCACAGCGACACATGTTGGTAAGATTGCGGCAAAAACCAGTAGATTTCTGTTACTAATTCAAATATAATGTGTGTATATTAATATTATATCCATATAATATTGAAAGTAAGCTTTCGACATTTTGTAACGATAAAAAAAAACAAATGCGCGCTTACAAGGCTTGTAGCCGCTGCTGTTGCCTAACGAATGTGTTGCCATTGTCATATTAGCAAATGTTTTATCGACACACACACTCGCGCATATTGCTGAACAAAAACTCATTGACATTCACATTTGCATTGCACCTACACATTTACTTAAATACTAAGCCATAAAGCCAAATCGCAGGAAGTTGAGGTTCGTTAACATTGTTCCCACTAACATAATTTTAGGCGTGCACACAATGTAAGAGTGTACGTATGGAATGTGTGGGTGCGGAATAACTGCAATGCGCTTGTAAACACAGAAGAGAACGTGTCAAACAAGTCGCGCGCACATAAACAAGCCAAAACATTGCGCTACACATTCAACTACATATGTATGTACAATATGTACATTTTGTATGTATATGTATATGTGTGTGTATATGTAGTACACTACTAAATATACAATTCATGCATAGAAACCCAGCGAACAAGAAAATGAGTCCTCTTCAGGTATTCATCCTCCAATTTCTGTGTCTGATGAGAATCGAACCTCAAGCTAAGCTCTGGGCTATCGGTTTTTCCGCCATCATCAGTAGTAGTACAAAGTAGCTACAAAAAGTACACTAAAAATTTATATTCCTTACACCTTTCAGACACGCCATTTAGCTGCACCTTTTGGTGGTAAAAAGTTTCTTCAAATATGGGAAAGAGTGAATGGATAAAATAACCATTGTCTATCCGCAATTTCCCTATATTCGAACATTCACAAATATTTTGCTAACTGGGAATGTACAAAAAGTACAACATACACTCAAACAAGTAATTACCGTTTGTTGTGTTCACCTACATTTTACATATTCATACTACACATCAGAAAGAAATTAGTTTGGTATTACACCGACGTTTTACCCAGCAAAAACGAACGTGGATCTAACCAATCAAGCGTTAGCTAAGTTCTCCCATGACGGAACATTTCTCTACTTTGCTCAATGATGGTAACAAAAGCGCAGATAATGGGGATCTTGAACTCCAAATCGCTAATCGGTGCATAAACATCGCATCACGCGACTCGAGGAAATTCGAATAGCAAGAACAGCCGAGTTATTCAAGGAGGGTGGTTAAGAGCTCGAAAGGTGCATGCACCAGCTCATTTCCAAGATATAGTTCAACGAGTGTATGCCCGCCGATTGAAATTTAAATGTACTCAGCCCAACCGTAAAGAGGGTTGATCCTGCAATATGCGCCAACTACTGCGGGATCTGCCTGCTTAAAATTTCATACAAGGTTGCACCGAGCGTATTGTGCGAAAGACTTAAGCCAACCCTCAACGAATTGATTGCACTTTGTCAGTGTGGTTTTAGACATGGTTAATCTACCATCGACCAGATATTCACGATACGTCAAATATTGGAAAAGATCCATGAGAAAAGGATCGACACACACCATCCCTTTGTTGAGTTTAAATCAACTTTCAACAATACGAGGAGAAGCTTCCTATATGACGCGATGCCTCTAATTTTGTATATCTGGATATTAATACGGCTATGTAAAATGACGTTGAGTAACACCACCAGCTCCGTCTGAATTGGGAAGATCCTCTATCATGCGACTTTTATAACTTTATATTGGATAATATAATTCAAGCTGCAGAATTAAACCGGTCAGGCTGAATTTTTTATAAGAGTGGCCTCAACAACCGCACCATTAGTTCTGGATTTTCCAACCTGGCTAAAGTCTCAAAGTGAATAGGGAACCAGCATTAACACCTACAGTAATGCCATCCTGGAAATCAGCGTGGAGTCTCTCTTGCCAGGATGTGCTACTTTGGTTTGAGAAGGCAATTGCGCAGTAAACTCCTCTCTCGATGAACGAAAGCCACGCTCTATAAGTCCACCATCATGTCCGTTGTTATTGTATGGCGCTGAAGTGTGGACGCAATCAACATCAGATGACACGGCCCTTGGAGTGTTCGAGAGAAAGATTATTCGAAAGATTTTTGAACCTTTACGTCTGGGAGGCAAATAACGGTGACGATGGAACGATGAGTTTCATGAGCTTTAGCATAGTTCAGTGAATTGAAATACAGTGGCAACGTTGGCAAGGTGATGTTGTATATATGCAAGAAAATGTTTCAGCGTTGAATTTATTAAAATTGTTACTTGCTGATGGTGCCAGAGGAAGATAAATGTATACTCTACGTTGCAGAGAAGAACTTGACTTCACTTGGGGTCTCTAGCCGGAACAAAGGAGCGACTGACGGTCTATTTGGAATTTACCGAATTCGCCTATGTGGTTACAGCGTCAATTAAGAAGAAAAAGAAGAATTCCCAAGAATACCCTAAAACGTTAATATTGTGGTTAATGAAAGGCGCTTTAATTTCGATTAAGAAACAAGTGTAAAAGAGTACCACAATAAATAACTTAGAAAAAAAATACTTTAAAAAAAAAAAGCCATTCGAAAAATAAACTATACTTATCAAGTATTTTTCTTTCATGAGATTTTATTGTTTCACTTGGTTCACGAGTGATATTTTTAATGCTCCAACAATAGCCCGCCATTTTGTAAGCATTCCAGTGACCCTGGTAACGTTCTTTAAGAGTTCGAAAGTCTGGATGGAACCGCTCCCCTTGTACCTACCTCATTCAGAACAATTAGATTTTTGATGATGATGATGATGATCATTGTTATAACAATGTGGAAGTGGGGACAACATCAATTCAATATGCTCCGCATAAATTTCATCCTGTTTGTTTCTCAGAAACTGTTTTGCAATCTAAACGAATTCATTCAGGCTTTTTTTTTAGGTATCAGGCATGTAACTATTAACGTTTTCGTCCTTAATCAACCCTCTAACCCTAGTTTGATATTTGCAAGACGGAAGTATTGTACGATCCCTGGACACAGGGGTAATATTTTTTAACCTAGAGCTCAGACTTGGCAGCGCTGTTCTCCAGGAAAATAAAACGTGTATATTTTATGTAGCCTCCTTGTTGTTCAAGATGAAAATTTACTATTTTTAGATCTAACACAATTCTGTTGTTCCAGAGTAAAACAAAATATTACATCTGGGGTTAAAAGATTTCATTGCTTTTATTGAGAAGCTAAAATCTCTGATGGTTTTTTTTAGAAAGCTTAATGCACTGATGTCTGCCTGATTTAAGGGTTGGAGTTCAGAAGAGTTGCTTGGGTTAAAATCAGTTGCTCCACTTGCAGAACTTGAAGAGGAGGTTTTTTCCAAGTCGTAATCATTTTGTGTAGATGAAGAAGCGTGGGATACTGACACATCGCCGGAGTACAGGATTGTTCGAGTAATAGGTAACAGTTTAGGCTACAATTTCACCACAAAAGTTAAAAAAATAGTTGGGATCGTTTTCACAAATATTTCCCTACGTAAACATTGTTAAACAAAAAAGTTTTTGAAAAGAACATCTCGGTTTATTTTAAGTTCAAATTTGACTTGTACTCAAATAAATCTGACGGTTGTACCACAGAAACTGGAATTGTTAGAGAAAAAAATGAGGGTAGGTTATAAATCAGCGATCTCAAAGTGGTAAACAACATGCATGAAATTCCATGCAATAAACAAACAGTTTAATTTTTCCCCTTGCGTTATTAAAAAAAGAACTGCGAGATTATTTAGCAATTTTGAACAAAAAATGCAGTGGAATTAAATATCATTTCTCAAACAGATGGCAATCATTGATCTTCAAAAGATAACGTCAACATTCAAAATGAGATTGCAAATTTAATAATCCCATACCACCTACACATTCCATTTTATTATCAAGCCAAGTTATCATCACCTTGACAAGTGGCATGCGTTTTCCCTTTTCTGCAAAAAACGATTTACGACTTTATACCCACTTGAGGTACTTAAGCGACTGAAAAGATTACCTTTTGTGCAAGTAAACAAGAAAAATGCCGTTATCATAGCCGCTGTGTGTTAAAGTATAGCTTTTGTTGTTTTTCCTTCCACGACGTACATATGTAGTTGTGATACCACAAAAATCATTGCGGCATGTTGTTCATTTTACACTCAGTTGCACTGTAAGTGAAAAACGCCATCATGCTTTTCAACTTAATTTTACAAAAGGCATATAAATAAAGTGTGAAAGCAAGAAGAAGAAAAAAGGAAGATAATGTGATGACTACCTACCTACATAATTTCCGAAGGCAGTTATGTGAGTGATGCCATACAAGTGAACACAAATTTAGTTCTCCATTAAGAATTTAAGACGTACCGTTGGGGGGATGGGCAACGAGCTTCCTGTTTTTTTGACAAGAAAACCTAACGTTCCGAAAATTGCAATAATAAATGAGAGTTTTCAACAAAAGGTTAACTCATACATATCTTACAGTGGGCCTATATAATGAACAAACTCGAAATAAAGAATCTTAAAATTTTTAAACTTTAATCAGCGAGGGCAAATGTGAGTGAAATAATCAAACCATTTGTCATCTTTTTCTACACTGTGCAATTAAATAAATAAAAGAAACGTGAATAGAGTCAAACTGGAAGTGTGTCTATTTTAAGTTGTTTTGTAGCAAAAAGAGCAGATAGCAAAAAGGGCAGATTGTGTCAAATTCTGCAAGCACGAAGGAGTGGAAATGTTTACTGAAACCCCAAATCAGCAAAACTTGACCGATTAAGAGGCATAAGTTATCAATGGAAATTTATCTTTCCCTAAAAGTATTATAATGTATGGTTGTTTTAATTTAAATAAACAAAAGTAGTTTAAGTTTTCAAAATGAAGATTATTATATAATATTATAACTGCGCAGAACGCCATTCGGGGTTAGTTCATGCTGTATATTTTCTTAAACATAATAAGCTAATTTTGTTTACTCCTTCTAATAAATCTTTTATTTCAATATTTAATTCAACTTATTATAGTTTGAATTGATTTTTTAAACACTCTCCAAAAATATTTTTGAAATTTCGTGTTTTCATATTATTAACGACGGCAGTGAGGCGCGCAGTGGAAGCGTTTTCTAAAGCTTCGGATCCAACAAAGTAAACACTAGGTGAATGATTTGCAAGATATGCAAGAAGCTGAAAACTTTATTCAATTTTATAAGTTTTACAATTCGTTTTAATTTAATATAAATTTAACTTACACTTTGTATTTCTACTGCGCCCTGCGCTTTCGTTAACAGCCAAAATGGAAAAGAACTAGGTTAGCTAAAAATTGACAGATGTAGTTCGGCGAATAAGAGGATGTAAGAAAATGCGAAACGGGTTGCCAATGCGACTTTCGCAACATCCCCCTCCGTAAATCTCATGCGGATCTATGCATGACGTTTACCACATTCGTTTCAGCCTCTATGTCCAACTTCGCCAACTTTACTATCGGTCGGGTACATAATCCGCTCACTGTCTTTACTACCGCGCTACGAGCTTGCCCATCTTTACCAAAGTGCAGGTCAATCACAACTCCCTTGGGCCACGAATTTCGCTTCAAGTTTTTATCAATGATGACAACTACGTCGTTCAGTTTGATTGGATCTGGCGGTGGCTGATACCATTTCGTACGTCTGGTAAGGCAGGGCAGATACTCACGAATCCAGCGTTTCGAGAATTGGTCGGCCAGCTGACAAGAAATTCGATAGTTTCGACGAAGCGCAGATCCAGAGTCATCGTTGTTTGATATTTCTCGAATACCGCTGGAACATCCGAGGAGGAAATGGTTCGGAGTAAGAGCTTCGTGCTCAGCGGATTCGAGCGGAACGTAAGTCAGCGGTCTCGAATTAAGCATGTTTTCAACGTCAGCTAAAACAGCCCGTAGTACCTCCTCACGCAAGCCAGTGCCTGGCAAAATATCCATTAAAACCGATTTCGTTGAACGTATCATCCGCTCCCACGCACCTCCCATATGCGGTGAAGCAGGGGGTATAAAAGTCCATTCAATTTCGGGATGCTTTCTTTCTATGTCTTCGGATGATAATTTCTCGATCTCATTTAAGAGCAGTCCACTAGCACCGCGAAAATTTGTGCCGTTGTCCGAAACTATTCGCTTTGGCACACCACGACGACTCACAAATTGTTTCAATACTAGGAGGAAGGAATCGGTAGATAACGACGGCGTAACTTCGATGTGAACCGCGCGGGTGGTGAGACATGAGAACAAGGCGCACCAGCGTTTTTCACATCTGCGTCTGACGACTACGTCAATGGGCCCAAAATAGTCCACACCTGTAAATGTAAAGGGCCTGGTGAAAGGAGATACGCGTTCGATAGGCAAATCACCCATCTGGGGCGTCCGTGGATAAGCTTTGCGATTGCGACACGTTTGACATTTTGCTGCACGCTCTTTTACAAGTCGTCTGAGTGCAGCTATACAGTACTTCTGCCGCATCTCATTGACGACGATTTCATTAAAATGATGGTGGAACTTCTGGTGATAATAATCTACGATTAGTCGTGTGACGGTGTGGTGTCGTGGAAGAATAATCGGTCGCTTTACGTCAATCTCCACCCCATCAACAACATCGATCCTTCCTTTTACCCGCAGCAAGCCTTTTTGGTCCAAGTACGGAGACAGTTTGAAAAGAGAAGATTTTCGCTTAACTTGCTCTCCGTTACGCAGCTGACTAATTTCTTCGCAGAAAACCTCGCTCTGACAGTTAAGCATTAATGCAAGTTCTGCTGTATCCAGATCGCACGTACCGAGTAGTTCCTTTAGAGGTTGTGAGCATTGCCTATTTTTTGTGATCAACCGTATGAAGCGTAGTGCGAATAGCTGAGTGGTGCATAACTTCTGCCAGGAGCTGAATCTATTTGCATCGGGTGTAATTACAGAAATTTGAAAAGGTAAGATATTATCATAAGCAGTAAGATGCAGCGCTTCTCCGATGTCGTTATCGTCTTCTGGAAATTGCATCGCCGGCCATCTAGACTCATCCTCTACTAAAAACTTAGGTCCGTTGAACCAACGATGGTTGTCGTCGAAGTTACGGTTACCATTCCATTTGGTTCCTTCATCTGCGATATTTTCACGAGACGGCAGCCACCTCCATTCTTTGATGTCGGACCCTTCAAGAATTTCTCCTACCCTCAGTGCTATGAACTGGTTATACTTCCTGGTGTCGGAACGTAGCCAAAATAAAACGTTCTTTGAGTCTGTCCAGAAAACTCTGCGACTTACTTTGATGGATAGTTCTGAACCTATGAAATTAGCTAGTCGCAGCCCCAAGACAGCGGCTAATAGCTCAAGCCGTGGCACAGATATAGGCTTCAATGGCACAACGCGAGTTTTCGATGCTAAAAGGGTACAGGATATATACGTACCTGCCTCTGAACGCATGTAAGCAAGTGCTGCATAGGCTTTTATACTTGCGTCCACGAATATATGTAGCTGTTTGTCTTTTCCTTGACAGGAGATCGAGAGGCATCGAGGAGTTTGGATACCATTAATCGTTCGAATGCGCCTTACCCATTGAAACCAGCTATTACGTTCCTCTTCTTTGATAGGCTCGTCCCAACCGACATTAGATCGCCACACGTCTTGTAGAACAATCTTTGCTTGGATAATAACAAAACCAAGTAGACCCAGGGGATCGAAAATCGTCATTATGGTGCGCAGAATTTGCCGCTTTGAGACGATCGCATTCTCATCAAAAATCTCCCTCGGAAATCTTTCAAAAAATGTTAACTCGTCTGAAATCGGCAACCACCACATGCCTAGCACCTTCTGTATAACGGCTTCTGGTTCCTCAAAACATTTTGCGCTTGCAGCGTGATCAGCGTTTAGGGAAGACATTACCCGACTCGAGTTGGATACCCAACTTCTCATTTGAAAACCCCCTTCTTGATGAATCCAACGAACAGTAGTTGCGAGGTCAGCTAATGCATCTTCGGAGTCAGCGCTTTGTAGCCAGTCGTCAACAAAAGTGTTTTCGACTATGGCCTGCACGGCATCGGGATGACAATTCGAAAACCGTTCAGCGTTGCGGTTTTTTATATAATTTGCTAAAGATGGCGAGCACGAGGCCCCAAAGGTCATAACCTTCATTACGTATACGTCGTAATCACGAGATTGATCGCCGCTCCGCCACAGGAATTTTTGCGCCCCTTGGTCTTCTTTTACAATTCTGATCTGATGGAACATTTCGCGTATATCTCCGCAAACTGCGAAAGGCCGTTCGCGAAAGCGCAAGAGTATACCAAGTAGAGACTTAAGTAGATCAGGTCCTTTAAGCAACATATCGTTAAGCCCTATACCCTTAACTTTCGCCGCGGCATCCCATACCAATCTCGTTTTGTTTTTGTTAGCGTTAAGTACGGTAAATATGGGTAGATACCACGACCTCGCGCAATATTCTATCTCGTTTTTGCCTACCTTTCGTATATACCCTTTTTGTTCGTAATCTTGTATTTTATCAATTAAAAAACGTTTTAGTGACGAATCCCGCTTCATTTTACTTTCCAAACACGAAAGTCGGCGTATGGCCATAGGAAGCGAATCTGGAAGCTGAAAACTGTCACATTTCCAAAGTAATCCCGTTTCCCATCTCTTTTCCGTAGCAAGGAAAGTTGTGGTTCTTTCCATGATCCGAAGTGCTCGCTCATCATCTCTGGAGATTAGAGGCTTGGCTGGTGCATACACTCCAATTGCGTCGATTGAAAAATATGATTTCATTTGCCGGTCCATACGATCTTCTCCAGATATACCGCATTCACAGATGTGTAGCAGTGACTGTTCAGCGCAGTCGTTTGCATCGCGTCCGTATACGCTCCAACCTAGACGACACCTCGCGGCAATAAGATTTGAACCTTTACACTCTTTTATTTCTATAGGCGCCCCGATTTTTGCGTTATCTAGACCTATTAAAATTCGCGCCCTAGATGCTTCATACGGCCGGATCGGCAGTCCCTTAAAGTGCTCGTGATTATAAATCGTGCCCTTCGACAACGACTGCTGAGGAAGCCCAAGGTTGGCGATAGTGCGAACATTTAGAAGTTTGTACTTTTGAGAAGGTGTGGCAACGGGAGAAATGTAAAAGTTAACAAATTTCGAGTCTACTTCGCTTTGAGTAATTTGGCCCGTCCAGCGCAAACATAACGAACCTGTTGGACCTTCTAAGGCAAGATCTTGTGCTAGTTGAGAATCAATCAAAGTACAAGAGGCTCCCTCATCGATCAGCGCAAACGTGTTTATAGATTTGGTATCGCTATGTAAAGTGACTTCCACGTACCTGAAAAGTGTTTTTTGTTGTTCCTTTTCAGCTGTATTACCGGGCTCGTGATATAATGTTGTTTGTTCTTGTTTTTTAACCGCCTGCGAGTTCAAAGTATGTAGTAAAGGGTGGTGGGCCATTTTACAGCCATCGACGGCGCAGCATTTTTTAGAGCTACAACGCCGAATAAAGTGAGGTTTAAAGCAGCGTAGACATAACCTGTTCTCACGCACGAATTTCCACCTGTTACTTGGAGAGAGCGCGATGAATTCACAACAATTTGAAAGCTTGTGATTGGCGCTGCATTTCACACAGCAGATTATCTTCTCGCTTGGCATAACTTCGTGTATCATTATTCTTGCCCTCTGTGATTCGCGACTGCTCTTCTTACGTTCGTTGTTGCTTTGTTCCGATAGCAGCGACGCTGGCTGCAGTGACGTCACTTGACTTGCACACATGGCAAGGCTGAAAAGCCACTCATCAAAGGCAGTAATATCCACGCGAATTAGCGACATACATCGCTGGCCCCAGCTCAGCCTTTGACTGCACGGTAGCTTAGCAACTAAGTCATTCAGTAGAACTGGATCGTTTAAATAGTCCGTTAAGCCGACTGCTTGCATCGTTGCGCGGTAGTTTTGTACCGCTAGTGAAAATGAGACTAAAGTTTCTAATTTATTCGGCTGGACCGATGGTTCCTCTCTCAGTTTACTCTGCATTGCTTGATGGATAACATCTGGCCTGCCATATAACATGCGGAGTGTGTTAATTGCTACCCCAACAGTAGACGGCACCATCAGCCTACCACGAACAGCTTCTAAGGCTTGACCTTTAAGGCATTTCTGCAATCTGATGAGGTTTTCTTGATCGCTAAACCCACACCGGATTGTAGACTGTTCGTAGTTGGTTATAAATAAGGGCCAGTCCTCAGGTCGACCTGAGAACGTAGGCAAATCTTTTGTCAGCACCTGACGACTAGCTATTTGCGCAGCTGTTAAATTAACATCGGTAGCCAAAGTACTACTGTATGGAGGTGTAGAATTTGCTTGCACTCCGAATGGCGTAGTTTGGTTCGGTATAAAATTCGCATTAGAAAATGCCGGAGCCCCAACCGATGTTAATGGGTGGTGCATGAAAGTGTATGCGGGGTATTGCTGAGTAGCAAGCGTTGTATTGCATAAGGTCGCGTTTGAGGTTAGGTTGGGCAGCATGGTCGGCATGCCGTTTGATGGATTGACATATGGGAATGTCACCGCATTAGTGCGGTTAGGGGCGACATTACACGTGCTTAATGGAATGAATGTACCTTGTTGTTCCGTGGAACCGAGACACGTGTAAATCGGCGAAGAGCCGTACAAAGATGTAATCATACTCCCAGAAGTTCCTACAAAACCTGTTAGCGGAAACTGTGAGGATTGTTGCACAGGCGTAGATGCGTGACGATTTGGCGCGGTGCCGGCGGTGGGCGTTTCTATGCCTATGGTTGCAGCGTGGCCGATTTTGTCAGCCTCATCTACCGGAATTTCTTGCAGAACTGCACTTGGCGGCGCCATCGCAGTGGCTGTCTCGGAATTTGCAGTTCCATGTAGCGATGTGGTTGGAGAAACGTTGTCCATATCCGCTACGGAATAATCCAATACTTAACTGGCTCCAATGATAACCAAAAGTTTTTCAGAATATTAACGACGGCAGTGAGGCGCGCAGTGGAAGCGTTTTCTAAAGCTTCGGATCCAACAAAGTAAACACTAGGTGAATGATTTGCAAGATATGCAAGAAGCTGAAAACTTTATTCAATTTTATAAGTTTTACAATTCGTTTTAATTTAATATAAATTTAACTTACACTTTGTATTTCTACTGCGCCCTGCGCTTTCGTTAACAGCCAAAATGGAAAAGAACTAGGTTAGCTAAAAATTGACAGATGTAGTTCGGCGAATAAGAGGATGTAAGAAAATGCGAAACGGGTTGCCAATGCGACTTTCGCAACACATATTATTTAATATAACTAAACTGACATTTAAACAGATGGCAAACTTCTTTAAAACTTGCGGGTAATACCATATACATTTTGCCATATTTGACTTCATTATTTTGTTTAAGTTTTTTAACCCTTTCAATGGGTGGCAACTCCTTAAAAATTGTTTCTATTGTTACAAATATAACGGACTATATATGTATGTGCCAAATCATGCCCTTGTCTGTCCCGTAATCATCAATATTTTTTTTACAACCGTATATTAAAGTTAACCCAAATATGAGCCAAATGTTTTACAAATCCCTCGAACATACCCACACATAAACTTTCACATTTGTACTACTCGAAAACGTCTCTACTCCTTTATGACAACTTTCAAAAAAACTTTTGTGTGAATATATATAAGTATATCTGAATATCTACGTGAAATTTTCTTTCTTTGATGTAATTTTCAAATAGTTAGCAACCCCTCACAGTTTTATTCGAGACTAAGTTTTCCTCAACCTTTGCCAGCTCAAAACAGCTTACAACGCTTCCTTTTTCTTTTGAATTAAGTTGAATTTAAATTCTGTTGCAACCCCCTTCATTTCTCGAAAAAGGCTTCCTTAAACCCTTTTTTTTCATTTGACACCAGTATAGTAGAATTTCGTTACCAATTTATTTAAATCAACAGTTTTTAAAAGGTGACACACCTCATCAAACATATTTTCGTATAAACTCTCTCGTTTCAGAGTAATACTGTAATATTTCAGTAAGTTTACAAATATCATTAAATCTGTGCTTTTTAACACGTGGCAACACTCCTTAAATCTGTATTCATAATTCACTTTTTTCTAATGTATACTTCCTTTGAATCCCATTACGTGAGGCATCTTTTAACTTGATAATTAAATTTCCATTACAATTTTTTTAACAGGCGGCAACTCTCTCCAAAAGTATTTTCAAAATAAAGCTTTCTTTAAACTCTTTCGTTAGAGGTCAATATTTCACTATTTGATTTAATTTATGGTAATTTCAATTAATTTTTAAACAGGTGGCAACCCTCTCCAAAGGTATTTTTAAAATTAAGTTTCTTTTTAAACATTGTTAAATGTCATTTATTTTTTTAAGTTAACTTAATTTGCATTTAAACAATTGGCAACCAACTGTCAAGACATTTGTGAAATGAAACTTTATTGAGCCTCTTCATTAGATAATAATTCATTGCTTTAAGCAGATATAAACTCTCCTTTAAAAATGATAACTATGGTAACACATATAACGAACTACTTATTTGTATGTGCCAAATCTTAACTAACATATGTAGTTAATTGACTATAACTTTTTTAGCAGATAGCAGCTCTCCATGAAATAAAACGTTGGGTATATGCTATTTGTGTGTCCAATTTTGCATATTTCTGTCCAGCCGTTTGGTCCAGAAAAGGTATTAACATACTCACACACTCACTCTCAAATACACACATTTTAAAATTTATTATATAAGTAGAATGGGATAACAAGTACTGTTGATTTAAACTACAAACTTGCGCCGAGTAGTTAAGATCTGTTTTAAGTCGATGTCATAATTTGCATGATTTGTTGTAATCTAACAAACACCTAGCCTATAAATCGATGTCAAACGTAAAGCGCGTGCGGGCAATGATTTATGTTATTATTTTAAATAGCAAATAACTAATAATTTAAACCATACACATACATATGTAGAAACGTAAAATTAACCCTAACTTCGATCTAAGATTATATAAAACCTTGCACCTATTCGCACAAAGTTTTATAGAAAATTACATCTTATGAGATGCAACTAATAGGTTTTAATTAAATATATTCACACGCAGTAAACGGAAGATTACTTTTTAAATGCAGTTTTTGTGAAGAGTTTGCATGAAAAGAAATATTAACTATTAAATACCATTTCAAAGCTTTAGCCATAAAAAAAAAGAATCAGCCTTACTCTAAACTTAACGCAGAATCTGCAATATTGAAAATTTTATTTAAATTAAAAGCCGAAACACCTGCACATGCCAGCGCCATCTCTCATACAATATGTAGTTACAATAAAATAAAATACAATATACACTAACTATGGCACATCACTTCTTGTCTCACTTTGACGCTTTCTTTTGAATACACATCCATATGCACATAGTTTTTTTCGAGAAACTTAATTATGCCTATTTAACAGAAACAAATATACTTGAAATATATCAGTTATCACTTCCATATATCAAAGAAAAAGTCACTTTAATTTTTGAGTAAAAAATTAAAAACTAAATCATTTTCGCAATAATTGTTTGCCTTGACACATGCCACTTTTGCGACGTTTTATATTTTCTTTACTCTAGAGAACCTAAATTGAGTAAAATTGAAAGTTTTGCATGCAAAATCTACTATCATACTTTATCTCCAAATAAGCCAATATTTGACGTTGTTCCTACGATAGTGAATTAAATGAGCACTTTCAAAAATAATATCGCTTTAGTACTTCACGTTCAGTTTGTGTTTTTGTAAAGCTAAAAATCTGAGAAATGCCTTCCTACCAAAGAGTGGTATGTATTCTACGTCAAAACTCATAAAATGTATCCATTTTTTTCTACCATTTTCCAAAGTGCGTTAGTTTAGTGAATTGTGATTTAGTCTCAAACTGAATTGCATGAACAGTAATATTTTATTCGTTTGATACATATTTTAAATGACTATTTTCTATATGAAATGTATCGCCACTATGAAAGTTTCTTACAAAATATATGTACCTACGCACTCAATTGCGCCAGTTTGTTACTCATACGCCCTGGTGCTATCGTTTTCGTTATTCTTAAATGTAAATGCAAATACGCCATAAATAATCAAAACAACAAATAATCGCACATTTGTTATATTTTGTAAGTATGAAAGCAATCGCTTGCCCCCTCAAACACTTCCAACACCGACTGCAAAGCCTTAGCTCTCCTCCACCCCCACCCCTAACGCAAACAGCAGTCGTTGTTGAATAATCGACAACGTCACATAACAGGCTACTTCTCTACTATTTTCTCAGCCAAGCAGATGCGAAGCAACTAATGTGCAGCTAAACTGAGCAAATTTGCTGTGCTGATTGTTGTTTTTGTTGCTAAGTGGGTCGTCTTACCAAGAACCATGGCACATTGTTGTAAAATAAATTCGCCTGACATTTTCTTAGATTGCCTTATATGCAAGGCACGAAAGGCGGATTTGTCACATCAAAATATTCATCTTGCCTCCTGCCTTCTGCCTCCTGTCTCCAGCTCATCAACCTATGAACATTTCCGTTGCCACTTGAGCGATGGAAGTGAAAATGGGTAGGTGGGTGGCTGGTGTTAGATAGCTGGGTAGGAAATGTGTGGAGTGGTGAGTGGTGCTTGGTTGACTTGGAAGTGTTGGCCTTGGTTTTGCTTGTTTGCCTTCAAAAGATGTGAAAAGCATAAATAGAGTAAGTGCGTTGGGGATTGTGAATGCTTGACTAGCTTGTTGGATGGCTAGATGACTAGATGGCTCGATGGCTCGATGGTTAGATGGTTAAGATGACTTGGTACGTAGAAATCTTTTGGGATCTGCCTTTTGTGTGTATAAATTGCTCGAATGCAGATGAAGATAATTTAGTTAAACGCATTGAACAAATGAAATAAACTAGATAAATAAATGAATGAAAATAAATAGAGAATGCTAAGCAGCAAAATAAGAAATTCGTCCAAATGAAATGAAGAACGAAGAACGAAGTGAAGTGAAGTGAAGTGAAGCTTAGCGCGGCAATTGCTGGCACTGTTGCTCCATTGGTGCTATGGGTTGGGACTTTGGTACAAATTAATTATATAAATTCATTTGCATTAAGTCGAAAGCTGTCAGCAATTTCTTAACAAAGCTTCCTATATTCTTATTCAATTTAAACTTTAAAATAAGTTGTTGGCATTTAAATACAAGTATATTTTCTTTTTCATTTGCAGTTAAACAACCAAATCATTGCAATATATTTATTTAAGGTGAGTATTGCCACAACATTATTTTACAATAAAATTGCCCCTTAGCGACGACAGTGCAGAAGAAAATTGATACAAAAATAATTAAATATGATTAACTTACAGATTGGCTTGATATTTGCACGTTCGTGCTGCTCGGCTGTTCGTTCTGACTTGTTGACTGTTATATAAATAGTGAATTATACTGGAAAATATTTTTATTCGCACTTAAGTGATACAGAAAATATAAAAGTGCCGCACTTGCCGCAAGAATTTTGTATTCATATATTTATATATTTGTACATTCGTCTGCGCGTTCAACGTGAATATTTGTATTTCAGTATACACTTGGGTGGGTCAATTAAAAATGACAAGTATTTTTGCCCAAGGAACTATACCTCCAAAAACGAGTTTCGAGGCCGCGGCAGTTATTTTCAAAAATACTTAAGAGACAATCTCTTTAGTAATTTTTAATTGCAAAAAAAAAAAAAATTTCAATAATAAAAATAGTTAAAATATTTTCAATAATTTTTTTTACAATCAAAATGCTTTAAATATATCGACTTTTTTAAGAACTTTTTAACAGATATGGTTTCTTGGGCAAAAATACTTGGTACGATCCATAATACCAGAATCCCGATGATGCTTTGAATTTTTTTCAACGCCATACAATTTGACCCAAGCTAGTATACACATTAAAATGTAAATATCAATTTATACATTGAATATTCTATATATAGTATGTACATTTATACGAATATATGACAAACACATAAATGCCGGCTATTGCTGGATATTTACTTTAACATCAAAAGCCAATTTCGTAAATCTCTATCGATTGCCAGACATTAAATTGTGGCTATTTTTTGTTTGATTTTATACCTTAAAATGGTTCGAAAAACTTAACTTTGAACTGCTTTCACACTAAGGATTTACAATAAAAATGTGCGGCAATTTTTTGTCTACTCTAGAGCAGAATTTTAAATCAGCTTATTAATTTGTCTACTGAAAAATTTGTCGACCATTTTTCGCTGAATATTCAATATGAAAAAAAAAACAAATACTCTTTTAGAAATACATGTTTCGAAATGTACAACTGGGTTCATTTCACAACATACACACGTACATAAAAATTATACACATACATCAAAGGATATTCGAATTAATTTATGTTGTTTTACTTAAACCAACTTTATTCCTCATGCCGGCGGTCACAAATAAACGAACGCCAGTTGCCATCGCACCACGAACCGAAGTGACAAACAGATAAATAATAATTAAATTGCTTAATAATTTTATGACTACGCATTAAATCCTGTATGTACATACAGATATAGGATGGGTAAAATAATTATAGCCAATTAACTTATTCTTGCATATTGCGATTGTTGGTATGGAAGGCTTGAGTTCAAAGAAAACTTTAGTAAATACACTGTAGATCTGTATTAAAAAATATTGCCAACCAAAAGCTACAATTTATATCTTTTTTAGATTAGAGAAATGCAATCAAAGTAATGCCGTTTGAAAAGTGATTTCCGAACGAAATAGACACCTCTCTATAAACAGTTTAATAAAGGTAATCTGTCCGATTTCAATGCTAATAGAAATGAAGAATAATTCTTACGGCGTCCAGTTTTGAAAAGTCATTGATAGCAACACTGATAATAGGAAAAAATCTATGCAAAGGGGCTTTAAGTATGATCTGCCAAATCTAGCAAATTAAGGACTCAGTCACTCGCGATTCTAAAGTCTGCCACACGTTCCATGTAACTACATTTCGAACTAATATACCTGGAAAAAATATTCCACTAAAAATATGAGGAATATGGTAGCGACAAATGTTTTGTGGAGGTCTCATTTAGACAAGCTATGGAGCAAAATTACAACCAAACAATTTCGTACATGTAACAATAAAAATTTGGCACGAACATTAAACAGCTTCATATAATATTTGACTGAGACTCTTCTTCTTTACCACAAACCGAGGGACCTGTAATTATAGGCCTACTATGAATTGTGGACGATTTTACGTGATGCTCTTTCACTGCAGAAACGGATTAAGAGATTTGTAATAGGATATATAGTAGGATTCAAAAGTTAAACCACCGTTTTTCAAATTGTAGTACAAAAAGTTTTTGAGGACGGAGTTTTCTAATTTTTGTACCGAATGTTTGTACCGAATGCGTTACTTTTGGAAACTGTATTTAGGGTGGGAAGAATAAAAAAATTCGCTATTTATAAAAATATTAAACAGTATCAAAGCAGATTTTGCACTTTTTTTTATTACATATAATGCCTTTTTTTAACTTAATAATTTCTTTGATTACAATTATGAGTTAAGTTTTAAGCTTTACGTATAAAATACGTTTTGCTATTCTGCCTATGGCTTCACTATTCTGCATATGCATCTGGATTATTTATTGGCATATTTAGTGTTTTCAGTTTTGTAAAAAGTCCACTACAAATATTTTTAGTTTTATAGAAAGTTAATTACTTACTTAATTGGCACTATAACCGCTTGAGGGGGTCTCCCGGTATGTTGCTAAGGAAAAAGGTGATATCTCGGGATTTTTTTTTGTGACAAGGGTATTACATAGATTATTTATTCAAAGAGTATGTTTGAGACAACTTTTAAACAATATTTAAAAAAAAAAATTCGAAAAAGTTAGAAAATGGCGGAGTAATCAAATGTGCAGCGTGTCGCTGATGAATTGGTCCAATTGTGTACACGATAGCGTTCGTTATTCACACCTGAAACAGAAATAATTTATATGTCGTTAATTGTAATACTTTTTTACTCTATATGACCTTAAGCGATTTTGGCCAAACTTCTCCTACAATTTTTGGTGTGCGTCTTGTTGTTGTAACACAAACTAAGGGACTTACTGTTTTACGCCGACTCCGAACGGTGAATGTTTTTTTGTGAGAAGTTTTTTTTCATGACCGAAATTGCCTCGCTGGTTTGCCATTGCCTGCCGAGCGGGGGCCGCTAATATAAAAAACTTTTCCTAACATTTCCAGCAAACCCGGGACCCATCGAATAAAGCGCGCACACGCTACACACTCGGCTACGCTTCAATTTCAAATGTCTGTAGTTGTGGTACAGGAGTACAGTATCAATTTGTGTTTCTCCCATGGGTAAAAATGTGTAGCCTGCCCCGCGGTTGGTGCAGCAAAAGACCTTTGTTTTATACTCGAAATAAATGCCTATAGTATTTCGTAATTCCAGAGCTCAATGAGTTGAACTAAAAAAAGTATAACGCATTTAAGTTCTGTTGTACATTAACGATAAACACTTACGATTTCAATTTTGTTTTTTGTATTTGCCTCCTTTGACCTTTTTCAGATTTGAGATTATTTTCTCATTTTACTTATTAAATTATTTTTTCTTGCATAGTCAGGCGTCAATAAAGTTTGCCACTTTTCAAGAATTTTTCAAAAACTCTGCCGACTAAGCTTGTAACTTTTGACAGAAAAAAGTCATAGGGAACCTTTTTCGCATTAAACCTGACCACTTTTTACTGATTGTGACTAATTATGTTTGGAATAGTCATTTTCTGCCATATAAAAAACTAATTCAAACGTATTTTATATGGAAGAAAATGTGTTTCACCGTCAGTAAATGAAATTATCAAAACTCAATAACTTATTACACTAAAATCTAATGAGCTATAAAGTTGTACACCCTCATCGTTTCCAAACAATTTTGGGTAAAAGGCTTGCAATGTAAAAAATAATTTGCACAATTTTTTTTTTTAATATTTGCAAAAAGTTTGAAATACGGATACACATATTTTATGTAAGGAAATAAACTACAATTTCATAGGAAATTAAGAAGCATCAAACAATCGGAAGAAAAATGGTAAAACTACACTATGTGACAGTAATAATGAACAATTAATTTTTATCAGCTACCAAACGGTTAAAATTAAACAAAAAATCCCGATTTGATCGTTATTTTGTGATTTTTACGTTTTCGATTAAAAATAATCATAATTTTTGGATTTTATTTTTTCGATCGATTTATTCTAATTTTTCATTGTTTCGATCAAATGTAATCGTTATTTTTGAAGTTTTATTTGTTCGAGAAAAAATAATTAACCTTGGATTTAAAATTTTCGATCATAAGTGATCGATATTTTGTGATATATTTTTTCGATCAAAACATAGCTATTATTGCTTTCGCCGACAAATTTATTTGTGTTTATTATGATCGAAAAATTGTAAACACAACAATAACGATTAGTTTTTTTTATCGAAAAAAGGAATTACAAAAGATCGGTCAAATATAATCGGAAAAGTAAAAATCCAAAAATAACTATAATTTTTCATCGAAAAAAATTAAATTAAAAAAAACGATCAAACTTGATCGATAAAATAAAAATCCAAGTATAACGATTATTTTTGATCGAAAGAATAAAAATCGCAAACTAACAACTATGCAATATTTTAAAACCAAAAAATCTTTTAAATCGAAATAAGGTCAGATTTACACCGCATATGGCATACGAATTAGATCGAAATATTCGAGTTTTATTTTGAATGAATTCCTGTTAATGATTTTTTAATCCGAAGAAATCTAAATAACGATTATTTTCGGCCTTTCCTTTGGATTCTAAACAAAACTTAGATTATTATTTTTTTTTTACAACAGAAAAGTAAAACTCACTGGTTAAGTTATATTTCATGAGCGATAAAATTTAACTCATTTCATAAAAGTTCTATATTGAAGGAAAAAATAAAACTCAACTAGTGAGTATTATTTTGCTTGCACTTATTGAACTTATGAAATAATTCTTAAATTTGATGAAAAAATTGCCATTTAATACATAAGGATAAAACAATAATTTTATTGAAACCTCTTTTAACAGTTACGGTCCCTCATTTTTTTTAGTTTTAACTAATCCAGCTAAGCTGGATATGATCATTTGATTTCAATTTAAAAAAAATTCATAGCCAATTAAAATTATGTATACGATTTTTGCAGTGTGTTTGAAATAAATTTCGTATTGCATTTATTGCATTAATTCGCATTTTTTCACGTTTTCCAAAATAGCAAGCATTCTTATTTGGTTGTATTTTGGTTTTATGATGCCCGCACGTGATTTCATAAAATAACAGCTTTTCATCGTATTGCATTTATTCAGATTCTATCATGCTTTCGCTTACATCGATTTGGATTTGGATTATTGCGAATACCGTTTTTTTTTGTGCACTGGCCATATTTTGTGAACATCAAATGGTGTGTTTTTTTGTTTTCAGCATACGCTGGCCTCTGGTTGTTTCTCTCGTTCGGGCGTTTTTGAACTTGTATGTACATAAAAAAAAACGAACGATAACAGCTTGAAATCAACAACTGCAAAAATAACAATAACTAACCAACAAGAACAATCAAATAAATTTACTAAAAAACTGTGAGTACGAAAATACATAACCACAATACACAAATACATGCATAGCATTTTGTTTTTGTTTTTTGTTTTTGTTTTTTTCGAACGACAATAAAACTAGCGGTGGCATTTTGTGTTGCACGCGTGACTCGAATTAGAAAAGGTGCCAGCGGTCGCGGCCATGGTCAGCCAGAGGCTAAGTGCGATTTTTACTTTTTTTTTTGTTTTTTTTTGTCAATTACGTTATGAAATGCAGCGATTGAACGTGAACCGTATGGAAATGGCCAGGCAAAAATACTGCCATAGGTTAATGCCGTCAGGCAGGAAGATGAAACAAAGCAAAAACCCACCGAAAAATATTCCGTTTTTTATTTTTTGCCAGAAGAAGTCATTGATAGTTTGCGTATGCTGCTAATTACTGCAGACTTTTGTTTTCATTGCTGATATTTTGTTGCTAATATTTTCATTATGCACTGATTTTCGTTAACGTTGCAGTAAACTTGGCAATGATTGCCCTACTTCTGGCTATTTTATTTAAGCACCAAAAATTTATGCATCTCCAAAATAATAGAAATTCATAGCAATATTTTTTAAGAGTAGCCAACTGCAACAGTTTCCGTATACATATATAAAAATAACGAATACAATTGCGTTTTGCAATATCTGGCCGTCTACTTGGCGCAGATCCAATGGCTATTCTGGCAAAATGTTTGCCCAATTTATTCACAAAAAGCCTTGCTGAGCCTAACTGATAAATTTAGCCTTAAAATGCAAATATTTATTAAGTCATAGTACTAAATAGTGCTTTAAGTTTTCAATATTTATTCTTCATCTAGAGTAACGCAAATTTGGCATTGGATGTGGTATAAGTACAATTGTGTGTATGTAAAAATATTTGTTCATTTTGTATGCTTTCAAATTCAGACATTCAATCCAAATGTAATCCAAACGTAAACATAAACGAAATTATAAAAACAAAAATTTTAATTGAGCCTGTAACTTTGTATACGTTTTGAGAAGAGAATGGCCGAACACCGAACACCAATTTTTAACGCCAAACTGAACCGAATCGAACTTCGGACAATTTCGACCGAAACGGACTGAACATTTTCAAGGTATAAAATAATGAATAAGACAGATCAACACAAGTATTGTTTCCTGAATTTTTTCTATTTTTTTCTGGGTATTTCTATTGCTTTGACTATGGAAAAAAACACAGGGAGATTGAGAACAGCTTTATTTGTTGTAAATCGTTCTAAATGCGAGTGCAGGAAGTGGATTTTTATGCTCATGCAGCACCCTAGCTTTTTCAAGTACGATAGCTCGACGTGGTCCACAGATTTCTTTTTGCCTAGAAAATTACTAATAATCAAAATAAATGAGATCTAAGTTTAGGATTCAATTTCAGTCATCAAATCGACAAAATTAGCATCATTCATGAGTTGCCTATTCTATAGCCCCTCAAAAGTACCAGATTTAAATTTTTCTGTATTTAATATGGGAAACTTACGTGAAAGGGAATTAAAACATCCGCCACTTTTGCCAAGCGCCTTCAGAAACTGTTTCATTATGCCGAGTTTAATATGAAGTGGTGGAGGCATGATGCGCTCTCGGCTAACTAAAGACATGTTTATCACACTTTTTCGTGTCATCTTTTAGCTTTTCCCCCACTGGCCAAACTTTTTGTGACTAATGGTGTTGCTTGTCACGACTGTCCCAGTGACATATGAAATAAGTGAACTTTGTGTATCTCCCTTGTCGACCCAAAAGAAAGTTAACCATTTTTAGATCAACAAAAATTGATACTTAATTTTTTCCATAACTGTATTCTTCTTTCCAAGTCACCGAATGTATAATTGATATATATCCGTTTTTATTACCGTTATGAAATAAATAAAATATAATAAAGCCCTTTTTAAACTTTTTTTGGTGTTATCTACTTGTTTACTCCCATCTGTTGCAATATACCACCAATATCGTTCCAAAAAACTAAATTCTTCTCTTGAGAATAAAACGGTAAAGGGTTTTTTTCTCGAGTACAATAAAATCTTTTGTTGGTTTCCGGAGTAAGCAAATTTTTTTCTTTTAAACGAGATGCTAAAATTTCAGATGCTTCTTTCGGTAAAATTAGATCATTTAGCAAATCATTTAGTTCTTTCTGATTAAGTGGTCGAGGTTCCAGACTAAATTTATAATATAAATCAGAGTTTTCTCTTGATCTATTTTATTCCGCTTCAGAGAAATTAAGTGCATCTCTCGTGATTTTAATTGAGGTCGTTGAGGAGAAGATAAGTTAGGATAAGAGCACTTATCTCAATTTTCAGAGTTACTTCCATTTATTTTCACACCGCAGGACTGCAGAACAGTCGTCGTAATCATTTCGAGGTTCTCGTCAAATCATGAGTGTTACGAACATTACTGCATCTCTTTTCACACTGGACCGTAACCGTAGGTAGGCATACCACAGATTTCTGGCATACAATATGAGGAACCCATGGCTTGGCCTGATTAAATTAATGCGCAAATGTAGCAAAATCTATCGGGATTAAGCACATAACATCTTTTTGACTAAGCTATATCGAATACCGTAACAAAATATAAATAAAAAGCTCAAATTTAAGTAAAAATAGTAAATAAGGACAGTTGGCTATAACTCAAAAACAAGAGCTGTTAGAGAAGATTTGCCGACAATTTGAGATGAAAACAACAACAAAATCACAGGACACAAGCAATATGTGTTTGTTTTTACTAGTGGAATCAATGAATTTTGAAAAAATTTTGACATTAGTTTAAATTATTAGTTTTCAGTTTATCACTTAAACATACATACAAATTTCAGATAAGAAAAACGTATATTTTTAATGCTTTTATATTATACTAAAAGACCCCGGCAGGCGTTGTCCTGCCTATATTTGACACACAAATTTTAATATTTTTTATCTTTAATAAAATTTGACTTTTTGAAAGATGGCAACCCTCTACAAAATTTACCTAAAACATTCTCATAGTGAAACGAACTATTACTATTTCATATATATTTAATAATTAATTAAATTAAATTCAACTTTTCAGCCGTATGCCAACTTTCCTTAAAATAAAGATAAGTTTTCTTCTCAGCGAATTGAGCAGATTATGGATGCACGCATAGCCTAACAACGCCCGTTGTGATAAGGTTGGAAGGAGCCTTAGAACGTAAACTACACGGCGCTTTATATGGTGTAGAAAATCGAGAATGCTCGCCGAGTTCAGGGTGGCCAAATAGTCTAGAAAGTACCAATTTAAGAATTGGGCAGGGCGAGCAGTGGTAGAGATAGCGTTTGATGCTCTCCACTTTCTCTTCGTCCCTGTAGCTTCGACAGAAATCGCTGGTTAGGCATTCCAATATCTTTCCGTGTATGCCCATGAGGCACTGCCCGGTTGTTATTCCGATCATTAGTCTGAAAGAAGGGCAATCAAACCAATCAGAGCAATGGATCGCTTTTCGTCAACCTTTGAACAAACTTGTCTGGTAATCTCTCAGATTATTAGGTTCCATGGCCCATCTAGTAGGTATTCACCTCGTCGATGAGTTTTGTCTTCAAACTGTGTTCGACAATGCCACTATGCCCAGAAAGTCATGCAACTATCACGGAACATTAGACGCGACCAGATTGAGAGAACTTTTGGATTCTATAGCAACACTGGGCGTTGTTTCGTGAGAATTTAGAGATTTATTGCCACCTTGGCTGTCAAAGTATACAGTGAGGAGCTGACATTGTCAGACAGAGAACAGCATCCAGTATAGCATTATCTCATTAAATCTGGCAGCACTGCATCCGGACTGAAATTTGCATATATAATATATAGACTATACATTTATGTATATGACACAGGGTTGAGTTTGCGGGTAGCGCCCAAAAAGTAATAAAAACAGTACTAATTTTTCCCCCTTATTTCCTACTTCCAAATGTACGGCCGCAGTCGGCATGAAAAAAAAGTGAGGCTATGTAAGTGGCATCACCTTATTTCATTAGACCATGTTAATATATTGTGTGTATGTATGTAAAAATAAAAACAAAAATCATTTCTGACTTTTGTATTTCAATAGATAATTTTTAACATTCAAATAAAGTCTTTGCAACTGTTACTCCGCCACTTTTCTCTTGAACACAAAAAAAGAGGTAAGAATGTTTTGCTTTTAAAATTAAGAAGGTCTCAATATTCAGAAAGGTTTTTTGGAGTTTTGATAAGTGAAGTTCAAATAATTTCTTGACTCTTATGTATTTACAAAAAAATTGTGTATATTTTGTATTGTGTCATATTTTTGTATGACATTCATTCGGCAAAATTGATAGTTATAAATATATGTACATATTTAGATATGCCTTTTCAAGGTCACTAGTCTGCGCAATAAAACATAACATGCTTAAATCAACGTCTCAATGAGTCATCTAAAATATGTCATGGATATTGTCATTGCGCATATTTTATCATTAGGGCCACAGTCACGTGTAAACCGCTAGCGTATTGGATTAACCGTGTGCGTATTTGTTCTCAGTTCTATTTACTTATATTTAGAATATAATAGTTAAATGTACACTAAGGTGGCAGAAATAATATTGAACATTATACATAAGGATGAAACGAGAAAAGTAAATAAATACTCGACACTTTTCGTCCGATACCAAGTTAATTTGGTATCGTTACTTTTGAACCAATTATTGCGTAGGTAAATGCTCGTATCGAAACCCGACAGTAATGCAAATTTTGCTTCAGAAATTTTTTTTCAACTGTTACCTCTAATATGAGCCACTCTGCACATTTTTATTAATGCCAACGAAAACCTCGAAAAGGCGCCAAAATTTATATAACGCAAAGTATACACAATCCAATTCTTTCACCAAAGTAGTTGTCATGCGTAGGTGCTAAGAGTTCATATAAAAACAAATAAAAAAAAAACCTTAGAAAAAGCTAAAATATTCAAAGTAGCCCAGCCCAAAAAATCTAAACGCCACATTCGAATTTGGTTTGACTAAAAGTAGATGTCAAATAGAGGAATAATTCTTGTTTACAAAAGTAGTCAAACCTTGACTTTTGGCAGCACCACAAGCAGCTCGCATTCCATACGAGTAGAAATCGATACTTAAGATCCGATATTTTTCAGATACCGCTACTTTCTTTCGATACTACCTACAAGTAAATGTAGGTTTCTTCCTAAATTATGCATAAAAAATTAGCTTAAGCTTTTAATCGATCAGTGATGAAAATATTGCCATAATTGTGTTTTTTTTATACATATCGATCTTTTTCGTATAATTTGCATAGAATCGCTGTGCATGTATTCAGTTTTTGTTTTTATTTACTTCTACTATGCCTACATTAGACAAACGAGGTCTTAATTGGGTGAGAATTCCAGAAGCATTACAAGTGGCCTAGAGTGAAGTGATGAAAAAGTGAAGAATTTTATCCGATTTTCTATTCCAAACATATCATGAATATGTATTTTCGAAGAAGTGTTGCGCCTTTTTTTTACCACAAACGAACTTCAAAATGGATGAAGCCAGTTATGAAGAAAATTGGGAAGAAAGCATAAGTGGGGCAAGTTTTGCGAAATATTTGGAAATTCCTTTCCAGTTTGGTTTAAAGTTCAAAAAAGCAAGGTTCATTTTTTTGTAGCCTCGCCTAGAATTATAAATCTAATTTAGTTGTATATTAAAAGTTTTACGAAAACGTTGATGAGTAAATTCCCTGATTGAACCTATGTATGTGGTAAATTTTTTGGGAACGCATGATTTATTTACTGTGGTGTGCTGTAGTTTTCGAACAAAATTCAATAATACATTTCTCTTGCTTCGTTTTAATCACTCAGAAAAAGTTCCATGGATTGAAGAAAAATAGCTAGCAAAATGAGGAAGAGCGATAAGGTCCGGATTTACCTAAATTTCCGCCCTGGGTAAGTGCCTAAATGTCGGTCTTTCCAATCCCTTTCAATCTCAAAAATCTCTTGACCTTTTGTTTTTTTTTTTTTAGAGACCGAAGAAAATGATCGCATATTTTCAGTTTCCGTTTCCACGGACATAAGGTTTTTTGAGTGTTTGAGTCATTTCTTGAGTTGTTTTTTTTGCTTAAGAAATAACCGTTATTTTTTTAGTTTATTTTTTGCTAAAAAATAACCGTTATTTCTTGAGTTGTATTTTTTGCTTAAGAAATAACCGTTATTTATTGAGTTTATTTTTTGGTAAAGAAATAACCGTTATTCCTTGAGTTATATTTTTTGTAAAGAAATAACTGTTATTCCTTGAGTTTTTTTTTTTTGATAAAGAAATAACCGTTGTTTCTTGAGTTGTATTTTTTGCTTAAGAAATGACCGTTATTTCTTGAGTTTATTTTTTGCTTTTGAAATAGCAGTTATTTCTTGAGTTTATTTATTGCTAAAGAAATAACCGTTATTTATTTTTTTTAACCGTTATTTTTTTAGTTTATTTTTTGCTAAAAAATAACCGTTATTTCTTGAGTTTTTTTATTGTTCATAAAGCATTCAATATTTCGTGAGTTTCATTTATTGCTTAAGAAATAACCGATATTTGTTGAGTTTATTTTATTATTCATAAAATATTAATTATTCCTTGAGTGTCATTTTTTGCTTAATTTGTGTGAAAAGCCCTAACAAGTTAAGTTTTATTTTCTGAGTAAAAAACATAACTCAACAAATAATGATTTAACTTGATATTTTCAATAATAATCAATGTCGCTAAGGACCTCCTCTTGCTTTAACCCTTCTACACCTAGTATTTCACTTTCCGCATTAATTTTTGAGTTAAAATTTGCACAATCATCGTTATTTGCGTTTCCTGTATATCTCTAATCGAAAAGTGTTTTCGATCACCCTAATATGCCTAAATTTACACATAATATTTATAAAAATGAAAAATATCGTAGGCAAACGCTGAATTGTACAAAATGGCGAAAAACTCAGACTAAAAAAGAAAAAGGTAAGTCGTCTGATGTAATCTTATTTCATTTTGAGTGGTCATTAATCATAACAAAGCCTGCTGAGAACATAAAAGATGAACTCATCGTTTCTTTGTAAGCTATTTATGTAAAAGGAAAAATGTTCATATTATATACTAAAAACCCAAAAGTATTTTAAGGCAAACGCAAAAAGCGGTCACTTTGTAAACCAAAAGTGGAGCTTGACCGGTCAACATATGTACATATGTATATGAATAGCTATACAAACATACGTCGTTATAATTATGACATAAATCATCATTGTCGTTATGCGAATGGTTAAAACTTTGCGCAGGCAGGCAAATGGGTCAAGTCCCTTGTTGATGGAGTCCTCTTAGCTTTTAGCATCTCAAAACTACACACCTACATACATACTTAATATACTGAAAGTTTTTGCCATTGAGGCTTAATGTACATAGTAGTTGTCGCTAGTGTAGGCGATAAGGATGGTAATCACCATGACCCTGAAAGAACATTGGCCTAGTGCATACAGATTCACATAATAGATTTGTGTTGCTTGTTTGCTCTCCTTACTTGAAGAAATGTACTTATTGCCTTTGGATGAGGTGCGATATTTTTAATTGACGATATATTCGATGCCTTTTTTTGGGACTAGAAAAATACATTAGGCATCAATAATGAAAGTATGAATTTCATATTAGTTGTTTTAATGCAGATTAATTAAAATAAATCAGAAATAAGCCATACAATATTAAAATATTCCCATGGGTGTCTGAATAGCAAATTACTTATATAAGAGTATGCTTTTTTCCAGAAATCGAAAAAATAAACTTTTTATTTCTTAACTTCAAAATAAGAAGCCTAAATCAAAAGTCATCCTATGGCATTAAACTTTCGTTTTAAAACTAAATTTAGTAATTGGTATTCCCACCTATTGCTCTGAATTACTGCACGAAGCCGTTTCGTGCATGCTTCGTACCAAATTATTCTCTAACATTTCCAATGGATGATTAACCCATTGACACTTCTTCGCTAATAAAAATGACTGCAAGTTTGTTATTCATCTTTTTGGTATTTTTGAGTGCAAAATGTCCCACAGATGCTCAATCGGATTTAAATCTGGCGATTGAGCTGGCCAATTCAATTTTTCGATGTCGTTTTCTTCAAAAAATTAATTAGCAAATCGAGGGCGATTGTTTTTTGGGATTGTTAACTTGCTGGAAGATAAACAAAATCGCACATTTTTTCCGTGCTTATTGCCAAATTTTCAGTAAAAATATCAGCATATCTAGCACTCGTCACTCGACCATCGATTTTGGACTAAATTACCTACACCAAATTTTGGGAAACAGCCCCAAACCATGAGAAACCCATTGTCATGCTTTACCGTTGATTGTATGCACTGTGGTTTGAATACCTTAGTTGGAATTTGGATTCAGCCGTCCAAATTACTTTGTCCCAAAATGCGTTTTGCCTATTTAGATACTGTTTAGGAAATTCCAGACTATTTCTAATCGCAATGGGATTCAGGGACCATTTTTTGCGACATAGTTTTTCAATTACAATACTCGTAATTTTCTCTGCATTGTACTGACGGAAACATCCAAATCAAAATCACATATCCCACTTATATTATAAATCTAATATTCCAAATGTGAAAGTTTGTGTGCGAGTAGGGTTGTTACCTTTCCAAACGGCTAGACGGATTTGTACAAAATTTGACACATAAATAGGGTATAGTCTGAATTAATATGTATGGTTGTAGCGATAAAAAGTTAAAGCAAATTAAATGTAATATAAAAGTTAAATCATATACTGCTATAGGAAATTTGTTGGCAAATTTAATTTTAATAAATGGGCGCAAAAATTTACGAAAAATGTGTTGTAACAAGTTTTTTTTGTTTTGTTTAAAAAGGCAGCATGTATTTTGTATTCTTTTGCAGCTTTTTACCACTTGAAAAAAATATTGCAAAATTTGAAAAATTGGAAATACTACAATATTTTTTGTTTGTTTCTTGATAATATTCACATTTCATCTGTACAAAATGTGGCTAAATTTTGAACGATTTATTTTTCCTTACTTTTTAATACTTTGTTGTGCCACCCTGTGCGTCTTTTACACTCTGCACTTTCTTGGGCAACAAATATAATCATACAAATAATTTAAATATTCAGGCGTAATTTTCTCACACCATACTTTTTGTATGGTTGTAGGCTTGTTTTGTTTTTTGCGAATTTTAGTTCCTATAATAGCCGAAATGTTTTCTATTGGATTGAGGTTCGAACTTATACCCTTGCCAATGCAGTGACACTATGCCCAAATATTTGTGCGGTTTTGTAATCTAACATTAAAAAAATAAACCGAAAAATAGTAAAAAGTAGTAGTTCGTGATAAAACTTGCAATTGCTGCCCGATGACATGACGAAATGGTTCCCTTGGTCTACGGCGAACAGGGCGATGGCCATCTTGGCCTATCAAGTTGAATTTAGACTCATATACAGGCCACTTTCTTTAATTTTGGCCCAATTTAACCGCCGTTCTTTCATTTTTACGGTTAAAAGTGGCTTTTTTGCGGGATTTTTAGCTGGCATACCCATCTCGTTTAACCAGTACTGAACGGTTCGGCCGAAAATATCCTTTGGAAGCAGACCATTTTCGTTCAACCTATATAAGAATTACGGACCGTTGTTACACAGTCAATAGTTTCTTAGTTATGTTTTTTCTCGACTATCCGAAATACGTGTACTCTATGAGCTAAACATGCGAACTGAGCTTTGAAATGCTTATAAAGTACGAGTATGTACAAACAAATATATATATAAAAAAAATCCTCAGCGCCATTCATTTCATTTGGCTAGTATTTGAAAATCCCAAGTTCACAAAAATCTAATTTCTGCGAAAGACTTGATGCGGTTTGTTTTGTTTCGTTGGGTGTATTTAGATTAGATTTGGCACATATAAATTCCATTTAACGACTCACAATAAGTTTTTTTAAAGGAGTTTTCACCTTGAAATTAAACTAAATTAAAACAGCCAGTGATATCAAATATGGGAATCAAACAAAAAAATGGTAGCGTGTGGTATATCTCATTAAAGACATATTTAGTTAGACTAATAAGTTTTGTGAATGAGTGTCGAACTAAATGTTTAAGAAAACTTTATTTCAGAAATGTATTAAAAGGGTTGTCACTTTCCAAAAAAATTGGTTAAAAAAAGGACAAGGTAAATCAAATATCAAAATATGGATATCGATCGAAAAAGGTTTCACAGAGTTTTATTTCGAAAATACTATTAAGTTATGGTATTCAATTAAAAAGGCCTAAGAATACTTAATCATGAAAATGTGTTGAACGAGTGTTGAAACTTATGTAAAATATTAATTAAATTATATTTACCAGCAAAATAAATATAACGAAAAAAACGAAACTCTTTTTAGGCAAACATGGAACTTACTTATTTACTTAATTGGCGCTATAACCGCTTAAGCGATTTTGACCGAACTTCTCCTACAATTTATAGTGTCCGTCTTGATGTAACGCAAAATTGAGGGACCTACAGTTTTACGCCGACTCCGAATGGCGAATGTTTTTTTTTTGTGAGAAGTTTTTCCCGAGGTTTACCGTCACCTGCCGAGGTTTAACAACACTCTTTTATTTATTGTGAAAGCTTGAAAAACTATAATGCTGAGCGTTTATTTTGGTTAAACTTTAAATTGATGTTATTTTTGTGTAGAGAATTGAAATCTGAATTCTGTTTTTAAACGAATATGAGTAATAAAAGAAATATGAAAATTAGTTGATTGTCAAATCGCGCGAAAAGATGAGAGTAGGCGAACTTTCAGCTTCGATTTGGCATCGGCGTTGGTTATGTAGGAAACTTCGTATAATTTTATGTATTCATCTTATATCGTTTTCTTTTCTCGAAATAATTGTTACATCATTATCGGGCAACATTACGAAAATGTTGCCATGGACCCTGCTAAAATTTTGCAGTTTTCATATGATAAAAGAACAAAACAAATTCCACCCTATCAATTTCACTTGCAATATTTTATTTAATTCATCGGACGCAATAAAATTAGACAAATAACTTGCTTCTGGTGTCAAAATTAAGGTTTTCGAACAAAATTGTTGTGCAAACAAACAAATTACGCAATTAAAATCAGCTGCACAACGCTCACCCCAACGTTTGGTAGCAGGTAGAAAATGTTGCTCTTCTGTCTGGGCAGAGAGCAACATTTTGAGAAAAGAAGAAACAACCCAGAGAAAATGGTGGGGAAGGAACATGAAAATTGTACAGCCCTAGCACTGGGCA
The DNA here is from genome assembly GCA_951828415.1 of Anomoia purmunda. Lineage (NCBI taxonomy): Eukaryota > Metazoa > Arthropoda > Insecta > Diptera > Tephritidae > Anomoia > Anomoia purmunda. The sequence goes on from OX639995.1 coordinate 24,954,323, forward strand.
GAATAAATTCAATCCAATTTCGAGAAAACAAAACATTATGACTGAAGTTCATTTTAAATTTAGTATAGCTATTTCGAGTATCGAATCATTTAAATTCGATATGATGAATACCTCATTCCGAACGGGAGTAAAATAAAATTGTAATAACTAACCGTAATCGGCAATTATGAAGCAGGGGCCGTAACGATTATAACGATATTTTTTGTTTTTTATTTTTTCGATCAAGTTTGTTCGATAATTTTTAATTCATATTTTTTTGATCAAATTTAATCGATATTTAGCAAGAACCGTAAGTAACGATTACCGCCCAAAGTTCAAAGAAATCGTGCGAAAAGAGAAAAGTTACGTGTATAAAGGACAAAGCAGCATACTTCTTGTAAGCAGGACTACCTTCAGCGGCATTGATTTTTATTTTTTGAGTTTTATTTAAAAAAAACGATAAATCGTTGTCTCATGAATTTTATTTATTGTTCAGAAAATAACCGTTATTTATCGACTTTTATTTTTTGCCTAAGAAATAATCGTTATTTTTATTCGTTTTTTGGTCGCTGACAAAACAAAATTTATTTTGTAATTGTTTCTCACGCAAAGTAAGTTTTAGATTTTTGAACAAAGAATAAAATTAAAAAATAACGATTATTTCCTAAGAAAAAAAAAACCTAAGAAATAACGATTATTTTGTGAACAAAAAATTAAACTCAACAAATAACAATCGTTATTTTTTTAAAATAAAAGTTATACCCGGCACGCTCCCTGATATTTAGTGATATATATTTTTTCGATATGAAATAATCGTTACTCCGTTTTCCGATCAAATTGACCGATTTTTTTTAAACTTTTATTTGCTAGACCAAAAGTAATCGTTATTCTTGGATTTATAGTGTTTCAATCACAACAAACGCCGACAAATTTGTCAGCGATGACACAAATAGCAACAATGACAATAATACGATTTAAATATGTTTTATGATCGGAAAGATAAAAATCACAAAATATGGATCAAATATGATTGGACAAATTTAAATGCAAGAATAACTTTTACTTTTAATCGAAAAAATAGAAAGAAAAAAAAACGATCAAACTTAATTGAAAAAATATACATAAATCAAAGATTAACGATTCAGAATTAATGGAAAAAACCCCCTACATAAAAATAAAGATAGATTTGTATAGCAAATGATGTAAGCATTAGGTATACATATATTGGAGTTTTGTTTTGAACGAATTTTTCCAAATAAATGTTTGAACAGAAAAAATCAAAGTAACGGTAATTTTGGGACCCATAGATTTTTTCAATAATACAAAATTAAAAATTAAAGTAGTTACTTTTGGTGCAATTATTTATTTCCTTCTCTGCTACATTCGATCTCATAACGCTAAACCAAATGTGGTGCAAGCGAAGCCGCGATTAAAAGTTGGTGTACAATATAACAACAACCACAATCGGCTAAAAAAAAACTAAATACATAAATGAAAAATTGAAAAGAATGAAATGCACCAGCGTTTACTTCCAACGCTAACTGGTGGAAAAATGCAATTTAGTCGACAACAGTTTCTTTAGCGGATAAATGAAGTTTACCTAATGACAGCAAATGCTTAATCTTCTGTAAGTAAATAGCAGCAGTTATGTGCATTTATATATTATATATTTTGTATATATATATACACACATGCTATATTAGAGATACATTTGTGTGTAAAGTAGTTCTCTTCTAATTCTTTCTAATTTTTTCATTCATTTCCACTAGTTCTATACACACATACACAATACATACATACACACACAAATACTCACTTAGCTATACTCATTCATGTCCTGCCCAGATACAGCTTCGGTGTGTATGTATGTATGTGTGCTGCTTTTTGTGCTCATTTATCGAAAATCGCTTGTAATACATTCAAACTGCCATTTTCCAGCATTTTCACCATTTAATTTCAATGCTTGTCCGGCTTTTTTCTTTTTTTTTTTTGCTTTCGTACACTTCACTGCTTTCCTCGCATTTGGCGCTACGCTGATCCTGAGACGGTACACACATTTTATTTGTACTCCCAAACCCGCTGATTCAATGTGCCAATGCACCAGATATGTATGAATGTATGTGTGTAGTTGTTTTTGTGACTGTCACTATTACAATCCATTCAATTTTTCCAAGTCACCACTATTACCGGTTTACTTGTCGCATTTTTTTCCATTCACTTTGCTTGCTTTTTTCTCGAGGATCGGTTTAGTTTGTGTTTTTTTTTTTTTTTTAATTTTATTTTGTTGCACATCAGGCGAACATTTTGCTCGTTTACCTCTTATGTGGGAGGTTGTGATGAATGTAGAAGGGGGTGCGGGGGTATGCAACAGTCGACTAAATGTACACTCGTTACTCACTTCCAACTTATTTTCACTTACATACTACGAGTTTGCATTGTCCACTGGATGTGTTCATTGTTAACGCTTTTGGTGTTGTTTTTTTTTAATTTTTTTTCAACCTGAATCGATGCTGCTACTGCTGCTTCTGCAGCTAAACGCTATTAAAACATGTTCGCCATGTTTGTAATGGAATTTAATGTTTATTCTGTCAGCTATTCAGCTATTCCATTGTGTTTTGAGTAAGAGTAGAATGTGTCAAGCGAAAATTTTCAATTCGACTTAAAGAGAATTTTTCAAGAGGATAGGGATGGTGTAAATAAGTTAATGGTTGAAAAAAATTAAGCTACTGAAAGCATTGTTAGTGTTTTAGAGGTTAAAAGCTAGTTTCTATTACTGTACATACAGTTGTAGTAAAAAAAAAATATACTAATGGACTACACTATGACTGCATTTTTTTCACATGCAGTTTTTTTTTAATATCTTTTTAAAATTCGGTTACGTCTAGAGAATGTGCAGTAAAGTTTGATATGTTATTTTACCTAGTATTTCATTTTAATTTTGTAATGTTGTAATATCATGGATTTTTTATTTTCATTTATAAGTCCATATAGTCGCAAGATAGGGCATGATTATGAAAAATTTAAATTTGCATCAATAACCGTGACGAAAAATTCGAATCGGCCAAAGGCAAAACAGTAAAATGAAACAGCCGTCAAAAGCGAGACCGCTCTTTCATTTAGCCCGATTATATTTATTTGTTGTGATCAGAGATGGACACACTGTATTATTGTTATTGATAATGAAATTTAGTTGGCAGTACCAATAAACTTTCACTTACCACTGTACTCTACTTTATTACTGTAAAAGTTTGGAGTAAAAATATTTAGTGATATTTTCAGTAAGCAATTATTAAAAGTATTTTTTTTTACTGTTTACTGAAAGAAATTTAAACACAAATACTGATAAAGTAATTTGATTGAGAATTAAAGCAGGCCGGAAATCCGAAATGGGGTCTCCAAGCTCTCGTTGCCCATTGCAATTAAGCCCGACGATCCGACAATCGCAATTTTTATCGACAATTTTTGTCGGAATTTCGAACTCTCCTCTGAGTGACTTGATAGAAGAGTCAACAACTCGACTCTGAGGAATACCCGGAATCACCTGCGAATAGTTTTTGGAATAGTTTTAAATTACATGTTTTATGTAGTAATTTGCAATGAATTAGTCAAACTTACTAATCAAAAAGATGGCATGGTTTTCATTTTGTGTTCGTTGTGCCCCAGGGTATTTAGCTTTTTTATTTCAAATTTTTTTAATAGAATCATTTAACTGTATAATGAAAATAAACGATGTTTCTGTTTTTGTACTTGAAACCGTGATAAAAGTTTGCTTTTACCATTTGCACATTAATTGAATGGTAGATATGTTGGTGGGCATAAGCCTTCTCATGATCCTTTGGCGCCAAAATTTATATTAGAGTACAATCGAGGCCACAATAGTGCCTCCCACAAAGTGATGACGCTGAAGTAAACATTTCTTTAACAGCTTGACGCTCCACTTGGTTTATAGGAAATCTCACTTTTACTTGAAACAATGATCATTCATTGCATCGGCTACCCGATCACCTCGTAATAAATCTTATGTCAAATCTTCAGACGACATTATCTAATGTTCCTCTTTAAATTTCAAGAAAAGAAATCAGCGAATTTTAAATTTATATTTTAAATTTGTTGCTGTTTAGTTAAAAAATTGGCCACTGAATACCAAAATCGTTAAAATATTCGTTAAGATGATTTACCGATGCGAATATCGTTACAACCTATTAGTGAATCACACTACGGGCAAGCGTGAAGGGAATGCGGGCTAGTGTAAAAGGATTGGAAAGACAGTGAGGATGTGACTTAATTTCTCCCATTTCTGTAAACAGTAAAAATTTTACAACACAGAACATAACAAATGCAATTCACCTGCATTTATCTTCACCAGAAATCAAGAAGTGACATATCTTACCTTAGCTAACAGAAGTATGGAAACTTTCGTTAAAGGATCGACTAATTCATCGATTCATTGAGTTTCGACTACCATAAAGTAAGTGGCCAATGGTCGATATCATCGCGAAGCGAGTTTGGGTGACTAGTTGAAACAAGATTACCAAACTTTTCAAAACTCAAAGTTTACAATCAATTGAAGCGACGACCCACCGTAGCACGACGATGAGAACGCTGGACACAGAAAGTTAATTGGAAGGTTGTTAAAGTAATACCCTTTGTTTCTGGTAGTAAGAATAATCTAAGCTTTACTATAAGAGAGCAATAAAAATTTTCTGCAAGTCTCTTGGGAGGGTCGGTGAAAACTTTCTACACCGACAGTGGAACTGGATACTTCAGATGCACTTCTGTCTTAAGTGCAATGACAACACTTTTCTAATTGGAGGCATTTGCTATACTAAAAATATAGGACTTAGTATTTGGTGAAAGGTGGTATGGATGCCAAATCAGAGACTGTAGTGAAATCCAAACCGCACTTAAGGTCTTGGAGAATGCTCGCATCTCGTCGAAAATCCATGTCCAAGGAACTAAGTCCAGGCTCTGATGAAAAATGGAATAAGCCTTCACTCAACGAACTGGCTGACGAATTGGCTAATTGCGGGTATTTGGCAGACCTCATTGGACCGCAGCCAATTCTATAAGTAGGGCCAAGCGTAGCAGGGGCGATCAGGTACTTCAAGGATGTCATAAATAAGAAGCGTTGGTGCACTGCCGACATCTGTAAAACAACCAAGTGCTTCCTGAAAAGACCGCCCTGGTTGGTCGCAAAATTTCTTCTTAGACATTGAAGGAGAGAGTTGCGAGCCCGGGTTGGGTTGATTATATGGCACAATCCAAGGGGATAACATCGATGACCCGATATGGACATTTTGCTGGGAAGATGGGGATAACACGGAGCATTTCCTTTGTATCTATCCGGCATTTGTTAACCCGGAATGGAGACTATTTTGTTCAGATATATTAAGAAAAGAAAACGCTCATTCTCTATCCCTTAGAAACCTGATATCGGATTTCCTGCCTACCTCAATTCAATGCAAATGAAATGACATCATCAATAATTTTACTGGAATTTCTTTCAGTAATCAATAAAAAAATATTTTTACTACAATTTACAAAAAAAAAAAACTTGTAAGTCAAAATTTATTAACTACAATTGAAAATAATAGTAATAATTTTCTGATTACTTCCTCAATTTTTAGGGCTGCGAGCATAATTTAAAAACGTTGGCACAAAGCCACCCCAACTAGGTGCGGCTTATAGCATAGCATATGTACATATTTAACTTAATAAATAAAATAAAAAAATAAAAGGAATTAACAGAAACAGCACTATAAGAATTTTCAGCTGCGTTGGATTAATATCTCACTCGAAAAAAAGATAAAGTCCTCAATTGTATTGCGTTGTGTATCAAATACATAAATGATTCGCTAATATTTATTTATCATTTTGACTTTTTTTTTCTGAAAAATGTTTCCTGAATAAATTTTTCTGGAAAACAGAATTTCTGAATTTTTTCTTTTAAGTTCCTGGAGAGCACCATCTCAGTGCTAACTGTTGTCTTCTACAATACTATAATTTTTTTTTCGCCCCCAGGCGGATTCTGGTTATTATACAAAAAGTTTGATTTGGTGGCACAGCGTATTTAGTACACTGCTCTGCTCGTATTTTAATCAAAGTATTATTTATCAGATGATTGTTCATTAAAAAAAAAACCATGTAATACCTTCTAAAAAAAGTCTATCCATTAAATTACATAAAATTAAATTAATTCAACAAAATGCTTTATAAAAAATGCAAAAACAATTAAAATAGCATTTTAAAGTAGTCAAAAAAATATATAAACTAAAACAACAATAGCCAAAAATCGCATGCAAAAGTTTGCATTTAATATGTAAATACACACACACACACACACACACTTGTGCTTCGTTACACACACACATACAAATGTGCCACCTCCTGGCATTTTAGCTCAAAGCAACTGTGGTTTCTCACTGTTCATTTCCGTGAATTTATTTTCATTTGCTTACTATAAATTTAACATTTTCCCTCTTCTGCCTTGGTAAGTGAACGCGGCGGTAATTGCCGAAAAAAATTTGACTACCTGCGAAAATAATGTAAAAACGACTTTTTGCTGGGCTCCAAAACTATTCGGACGCCAACAATTGTGTTTATTTGGTTATGTGCAAAAATATTTGGCAAGTGTGAAATGAAAATTGTGATGTGCGTAGTTTTTGGCCTAGGCATTTCGCGCATCACCAAATCAAACCTAATCGCGAGTGGATACTAATTTAATTTAGCTTCGAATTCTAAATTGCCATAAAAAAACTGAAAAATCAAAAAAATTATGATTTTTTATTAAAGGTGCAAGCATACAAAAATTTGTAAATTCTCGTACGTACGATGACTTAAACGACTGATGACATGGTGATTTTTTTTTACAATATTTGCAATGTTTTAAATTTAGATCTCAAACTATGTGTAAAATTTAAAATTATCCTAAAAGTTTTCGTCAAATTTGCATGCTTTTTAATTCGGGGTTTGAGAAGTTTTGAAGCCGATTTAATTGCAGCATAATAACGTGAAAGTCTGTAGTGACTTCGAGTTCTGTTTGATTTTTGAAATTTTTTTGAAATTTCGGGTTTAGAAACTTTTTCCTTTTACGCATCTATTTTATACAGCAGAAGATATTTAAGACCGCCAGTAAAAAAAATTACAACATTTAACGGGAATTTCCATTATAATAGGAAAATCTTCGTCAGACCGAAATTTAAAAAAAAATTCAATAATAAGCAAGAGTTTTTTTTCGCCACCTGGACTTTTACATTGTAATGCAGCAATTAGATGAGCTTCAAAACTGCATACCGAAAATTTTCTAAAAACTCGTATTAAAAAGTTTGAATTTTTTTTTTAAATTTTTGTTTTGGAAACTTTTTAATTCAACGCATTTGCTTTATAGAGCAGATTATATCCACTGCAAATTCAACAAATAACAAATACTTACAAAAAATTATATAAACTCCTTCCGTTATATGGGAAAATCTCCATAAGACCAAAAGTTAAAAATCAAGAGGAATTTTTGCCCACTTCAGACTTGCAAATTTTAATACTGAAATTAAATGAGTGTCAAAACTGTATACCGATTCGTTTTCTAAAAACTCTATTTAAATAATTTGAATTTTTTATCTAAATTTTGAATGTTTTATCAAAACTTGTTGAATTACTATAAACAAAATTACAAAGTTTGAATATTTTCTTTTTAATATGTTGAATTTTTATAAATTTTTCACAAAGTTTGAAATTTTAATTTTTCGTTTTTGAAAACTATACTTCAAAGGTGTGAATAATATATAAAAATTTATTAAATTAAAATTAATAAAGACTTATTACATTTTTATAAATTTTGTACAAAGTTTTAATATTTTATCAAAATTTGTTGAATTTTTATAAATTTTGCACAAAATTTGAAATTTTTCGTTTTCTGAAAACTGTGAATATTTTATACAAATTTATTGAATTTTTACAATATAAATTTTGTACAAAATTTGAAATTTTAATAAATATGATTTTTTTTATAGAACGAACTAAAACAAAAAAATTGCTTAGAATTTAAAGCATTGTAAACATTTTAACAAATATTGTAATCGTGATCAGTTCTTTGAGTCACCGTATATGAAATGATATAAATTTTTTCAACTCCTTTGATTGGCAGCCCATTTTTCGTTAAATTACGAGTGTAAGGGAAACTTTTTCATTTGAGCTTAAATTACATAAAAGTTTATAAACATAAAATTGGAAATCTGAAAAAAAATTCCAAACGCGTGTGGATACATAGAAATGGCTAGAACTATTTATACACATGCCACATATTTACGCGAATAAATATATGTATGTAAATATATGGTATGTATGTAAAGTAGACCGATGTTGTCTTTTAATTAAAATAAAATTCGCTGAAGCGCAAATTTCATATGCTGAATTTCTTTGTATGTACCATTTCTACAAGTATATTATATTTTCTTACTTTTTTGCTTATCACCTACAACATTCTTCCAATTCGTTACACACACATTCTGTTTTAACAAATGGCGTAAAAATGAAATGCGTTATGTTTTCGGTTTTTTCCGCATTTTTTTTTTTTATATTGCTATTTCATTGTAATTGTAACATTTTATTCACGTCTGGCTACAAATAACTTCACACGTTTCCATTACAACTGCAATCCTGCTTATTTTTTTGCGCTCCTATACCGACGGTCGTCCGCGCGTTCACACGAAATTATTACATATTTTCTTTACATATGTACATTGTACAATTTCCAACATTTGCTGACCAAGTCCTTTACGCCTGAAACAGTTCAACTCATCGCTAACACATTAATATCAGTCATTTTATTTCATTTGCGCTTTTTTTTGGTTTTTTGTTTTTATTGTATGCAATTTTGCTTTCTTGCTATCGCTTAATTAAAGTGAAACCGAAAAAATGCGGCAAAGCGACCACTCGTACTCCGCAAATGGCAAAAATGTATGGGAATAGCCCAAATGGAAAAGTGGAGGTTTTATTAAATTTGTATTCAAACAAATATTGTTTGCTTATTTAAAATTTAACTATCTGAATTTCACTGCAGCCGCGTATGCTTTTGGCTTGAAAAAGATGCTGTAATGCTGTAAAAAGCAGAGACATAACTATTGTAGGAGAAAGCAGTAAACTTTTGGCGATAATTATTATAGTAAGGTACAAATTTTTCTAGTAATAAAAGTTTTTATATAATAGTTATCAGCAAGATAAATATTTTGAAGAGTTCAAAGACTTTTATTTTGAGACTTATGCTATAAAAGTCCTCTCATAATAATTAAAAGCGAGATACATTTTTTCAAGTCTTCAAAGACTTTTATTTTGAGATTTATACAATAAAAGTCTTCTCATAATAATTATGAGTAAGAACAAATTGTTTAAAGTCTTGAGGAACGGGACTTTTCAGGATTGGCTCGGGGCTGATTCGGGACCGCTTCGAAGTAAGTTCGGGATAACTACAGAACGAGTACGTTACAATTTTCGGTTCCGCAATAGTTCCATCTTTGTAAACATAACAAAAAGTTGTAATTATTATGCAAAAACTTTTATAATATATGGAAGTCTTAAAACAAAAGCCTTTTAAAGACGTAAAAAAATTATCTCGAAAGAGTTTTATAATATACTTAGGTCTGCAAAAATAATACATACTTATTTTTATTGTTCTAAAAAATGTTTGTCACTCATAATTATTAAGAAAAGCCGTTCGCGGATAAACAGGCTTGAATTATGGTTAGAGGTTCAATTTAAAAGAAAGCAAAAGAATCGGACACAGAAGAGGTAGAAATATTAAAGGATTACATACATACATAGATGATGCATATTACAACGGTTTCAAGTCTACCGAACTTGACCAGGGATGACGGAAAATCGTTCCACTATACAAACAACAACTTGCCATCCTATCGGAAAACCAGAAGATCAAAAAGAAACGGTTACATAGCAGCTAAAAATATATTTAGTTCAATATATCGCCGAAAATGTCTACAATTTGGTTGAGAGCACATCAACTGGTTAGCGAAGCTATAGAAACTGCCCATTTTTTTAAACTTGGCACTGGGTCCTTGTACCGAATAATCAACGTTACGTGCGTATACATTCTTAAAACAATGATCCGTTGTATGACAAGTGGAATAGTCCATATTTATGATAGCTAAAGAAATGACCGTAGCATACCTCCTCGAAACTTATAGCTAGTCATGGTAATTTCGTTTCTGTCTAAAAATCTTAGCCTTTCACATTTATTCAATGTAACCCTGTACATATGCGCACTTTTGTGTTCTTCTTTTCGTCAAAACAAAATTTCAAATTAACACACAAACTTTACAAATACATAAGTATCTATTCTTGTCTAGCAGCTGGTTTTCATGGTGAAAAGAATACAGAAGGTGGCGCAGGTTGTGTTACCGCTAACCCTCTCTTGGCAATATTGACAGAGTATCTACGCCACGACAGATTTTGTTTACAAAAACCGTGTATGTATGCATACTCGCAATCATGTGTATTGTTTCCAACATATACACCAACGTGTTTCCTCTAATTTCTCTGGTGTGACAGTTACTCTCTCAGTCTTGTATTCTTGGCTGCTTTCCAGGGCAACCATCTCCTCTGACAAAGTTTTGTAGGACAGAAAATGCGCATTTTTTTGCTTTATTTGAGTGTGACATTTTAAGAAACGAACACAGTTTTTGAAGTGAAACTTCTTTGCGCTCGTTGGGCTGTAATTCCAATATCGAATGAAACGAAAAAGCGACAAGAAAAGGGAGGGGATGGCGCGCGCGGTGGCGCAGTCGAACGGAAGGAGACATGGGAGAGAAACGGAAACGCGACAGATTCGGAGTAGGAAAAAACTAAAGAGGGGTAGCAAAGCGGATGATTGCGGAGATGATTGTTCTCTACATCACTACGAACCAGAGAATTAACGTATAATAAAATTCATAAATAAAGCATTATTGGCATATACTCCCTCTCGTGCAGCAGAATTAAGAGAAGATTTACACACTATGCCAATGATTTTAAGCGGTGATTTTAATGTCAATTTTGCCTTGGAAGAAGCTCAACTACTGGTACAATTTTTAGAAAGTAAACCTAATTTAAAAATGAATAATAATCCCACAGACTCAACAACCAGATCAGGCACGACAATAGATGCAATTTTCTCAAGATATTAAAATAATTTACAATCACGAGTTTTCATTTCATATTTTTCATACCACAAACCAATTGTATCTTTTCTTGAACATGAAAGTATGGAAGTGAGTGCATAGATTTTTTTATAAATGGAGGCAAAAACATCAACTATCTTTTTTCATTTACCTAACACCCTTAAAAATTCCAGAATAATTAATAGTGGCTTCTGTTATCGGGGAATTATTTATATCTCATAAAACTTGCTGGCTAGGGTGAGTATTTTCATTTCAAGTGCCCATCGAGATCCATGAAGTTTCACTTCTATCGCCTAGCTTTCTAGGCTGACAATTTTTTTTTCTAAACTGATTGCATTGATTTTAGAATCGAACACGAAAAAAGAATTTCCCTCTTCTTTTTTCAACATTAGATAATAGTTCATTCGGCTTACCTTAGTCCAATTGAGAAGCCTTCAGGCAAAGTTAACAGAAATTTTGAAAGAGAGGTTAACTTAAAGCCTGGTAAACTGATTCAGTAACAAACATCCCATTAGTAACGGTAGTGTAGTGTTATGTTCTTAAAATTTGTTTCAAAAGTTGTTAGTGGCGAAAATATTAAATAATTGAAAAGGCTTTGGGCAAGGAGTAAGATAACAAGATAGAATTTCTTCAATTATAAAAGTGTTCATAAAAAAGTCACCTTAAAAGGTTGTGGCAAGTGCCAGAGGCAGAAACTCGGCCAAACTTCGACCAGTTTATTGTATACGCTTTTTTTATTACAAAAGTTATAATCAGTCGATTTCCGTTACATACTACAGCAGAGAATTAATTGGTAATGCACGAAAGGTACAACTTTGTTATTTTTACTTTACTACGACTATTCTATTTGTTTTTCCGTTACCTCTTCCTTATGTTTTATTCATGATTAGTATTTATTTTATGTCAGTCGCAATTGAAATTAAATAAATAGTTTTTACATACATACATATGTAGATAGTTTGATCTGTATTCCTTCCGACAAAATCGCTAGTAGCGAAATTTTTTTTGGAGTAATGATCAAATAATGAAAGTGGTGTTTTTCGCCATTTTTGACGGCGTTCTTTTGAATATAGTTAATAATTTTATTCTATTATAGTTTCAAGATTATTTAATACTGAAATAATTCAAAAAATATTTCTGTGAAAAATCAAATTTCGCATCCATTTCCTAGTGTTGTGAAGGCGACTGCGTGAATCATTCACTCTATTTTCTCTACGTAACCTATGTTTGACAGATAATTAATATAACCTGTTTTCAGATAGTTCAGACTATCTTCGATTTTTGTCTTTTCATTCCACTTCTTGTATTTAATTTTTATTTCTTGTAATATCTTGTCTTTCAAATTGTTGCTATAATAAATGCAAGAAATGGAACGGAAATACAAATACAAAGAATGACAGTATCTGGGTGGAGACAGCCCCTATATCCCCCTTCAACAAGATCCGCCACTGCTTAAATCAATAGTTATCTAACCACATGGGAAAGAAGGAATACTTCTGTTATCCACCCCGCACTGTGCTTCTTTCGCCTTGAAAAGGTTATAACTAGATACTAGCAACCATTAATATATATTTTCTCGAATTCTTAAATATTCCAGCAGAAAAGCATTTTGATTTTTTCTAAGGATTTAAAATTAACTGAAACACAAGTTATACTTAATAATAACTGGATTTTGTGTAAGTTTATAGGTCGAATATGTTATGCCTGGTACTCATCCTCGCATTTCCTACTGGGTCACTCGGAGAGTTAGAAATAAAAACAAATTTTCTTTGCTCAATAAACACTAACCAATGGTTACTAATGCTTTAGCTTTTTCTCGACAAATTATCCCTCGCTTTTTCGCATTACATGCTCATTTCTACCGGTGTTACTGAAATCCAATTTGTTTTCGTTTTTTTTTCTCACTAAATATTTTGTAGCACTCTATTTCCGAGAGAGAGATTTGCACATTTGCTATTTTGTTTGTTAATGACTGTTGAGGTTTTAATTGTTTTGCAGCAACCAGGTGAGATAATTGCAGTTTTGATTGCCAAGAGTCATTAACTTGTGGCGTATCGCTCACTACCAGTTAATATATTAAGTCTTTTTCAAATCATCATTTTTTGTGGCAGGTTAAATTTGTGTTGCATGTTGGAGAGATGGAGACCTCGCTACCGTAGTATGATTGCTTTAATATGAAATAGACAAATAATATTTACCCTTACTGAATTTAGCTTTGTCAAGTCATTTCCAATGTTTGAACGGAAGTTAACTCTCTTGTTGTTATTGTAGCGCTTAGACACGGCTTCTCAAGATCAGATATACCCATAGCCGTTGTCGTCGTACTCATCTAGGGCGATGCTCAAAATATGCACGGTTTCGACGGATTCGAGCCAGAGAGTGAGATAGTAGGTGTTAAATGAATAGATTTGAGAGAGTATGTGTATAGGTATTTGGCATCGTGCGGGGAATCCTTACATGCTAGACATGTATTTGGTATGTCCGAATTGATTCTGGATAAGAAGTATTTGGGTCTGCTACATTTTCCAGATCTTAGTTGGGCCAGTTTAATGCGGGACTCGCGGGTTAGCTGAGACTTCTCGTCCACAATGGTGGTACTTCAGTTCAAGGAGATGTTTTCTGATGTACCTGGGCGGTGGCTCGTCGCCAAGCAGATGTCTTTTTGGGTACCCCAAGTGGAGGCAACCAGAAAAAACCTGCTTGCTGTGCATGAGGTTTTGCTCTGCTCCTTAACTTAGAGGACGCTTGACTCTTGGTGTAAATTTGCCTCATGTGTTATCAGAAGACATCCCGTCACCGTCATCTGAAGCTTCTCCCAGTCTATCTTACTAGTTCCTGGCAACCATACTGAAGCGGCATAGTTTAATACCGGCCGGCCAATCGTTTTGTAATATGTTACCAACAACTTTTCTTTGTATTTCCCACAACTTCTGCCGGCAAGCGATTTGAGAACTTTGTTGCGGTTCTGTACTTTGTTGGCGATTGCGGTAGTGCTCGCAGAGCAGGAGAGTAGGCAGTCAAATGTGATTCCCAATATTCTTGGGTGATTAACCGTTGGAATGGGGGTGCCATCGACATGGATGTCAAGGTTCAGCCTCGTCTCCTTCGTCCAGGTGGTAAATGGTGTCGCCGAGGACTTGTGAATAGGCGGAGGAGACAATGCCAAGTTGCCATCTGCAAAGAAGCGGGCAAGGTCAGAAAGATATCCGTTCACTTTCGAACTCAGGTCATCAATTACATTGCCGGTGGCCATCGAACAATCATCGGCATATGGGTCTATAGTAACTCCCTCTGGCGGTTGAGGGAGATTAGAGATATAGTGATTAAACAAGAATAGAGACAGCCTATGGTACACCTGTGGTACACCTTGCTTAACTGTCCTTAACTTAGATCGCATCTCTCTCTTGGTTATTGTTATTAATATTGGAGAAGCTAATTGACCTACACGTATGAAACACGTTTTACCAAAAAAATATTTTTGACATTTTTTTTCCTTTGCATAAGTTGAATTACCGAAACCAGTCAGTTTTTAAAGAAGTTATGTGCGAAATTAAATTCGTCGAAATATATAGGAAAAAATATTTCGCCCAAATGCAAAAATTCGTCTGGTCATTTTGAACAAGAAACAACAAATTTGGGTCTCATGGAAGAAAAAAAACATGACCCTAATTTCTGAGGCCGGTCGCCACTCGGTAGGCAATGGCAAACCTCCGAGGCAATTTCTGTAATGAAAAAAGTTCTCACAAAAATCTGCCGTTCGGAGTCGGTGTGCAACTGCAGGTCTCTCAAGTTGTGTTGCAACATCTAAGCGCATACCACCACAAGTCTAGGAGAAGTTCGGTAAAACATCAAGTTATGAAATCTCTAGTTCTTACTTCGTAAGCGAATGCCATTCGTACACGAAGTGGTGAATGTTTTGTGTCACTTCCTCGAATTTCCACCGAGTGCGGTGCTGCCAAATTTCCAGTTATCTATGTTGGGTTAAACTGGCATCATTTTGAGAACGAGAAGTTGGAAAATTTAAGGTTAATCCTCAAATTAAAGCAGGCACATATTTTTAGCGAAGGTGCCATCTCTCGTAAACTATTTCTATTATTTCATTGCTGTTTTTACAAAGTAAAACTTTAACAAAGTAAAACAAATCTTACAGTCTGAAACGGCCATCCCAAAATCCATCAACATTTACTTTAACTACCTGAGCAAGAACACTGTATAGACATTTTACGAGTAAAGTTAAATATTGTCATTGTGTGAAATATAAAAATGTTCAACACAAATACAACATAATGATATAAGGAATCCCTATCTATCTACATATGTACGTATAGTATACCAGTGATGTTTGGGTCATGTCCAACAAAGAAGAAAGTCAAAGCAAAATGATCAAATGAAAACAAGCAAATAATTAATTCAAGAAATTTCCGGTGATGATACTATTACCCACACTTCAGACCACCTCCCGGTTGCGAGCGTAAGGGAGCTTGTAATTTGCGACCAACAGCTGCAACAGCTGCTCGTCCTCCTCGTTTTTCTTCTTTTGCTTGTGTACTCAATTTAGCTTGATTTGCAAATATTTTCAACATTTTTCATCTATCTTCCGTTAGAGTTTGACTTTGACTTTATTTGTTTGCTTTAATTTAATCACTTTTTTCCCCAGCTATTTTTTTGTTGTTTGTATGTTTGTTGTTTTTTTTGTTTTGTTTGTTGTGAGCTGAAATTGTAATAAAAAGCATAGCCCAACGGAGCGGAGTTACTAGTGGCAGTGGGTTAGCGATGGTGAAGCGTTGGAGCATTGCTGACAACTTAGATGAATTTTTATTTGCTTGTGCAAAAGTGCAGTTGTAGTTTTTGCCACTTTGTTTTTTTTTTTGGTTTGTTTGTTTTCTTTTTTTGGTTTTTCACCAACGAAACGAGTTGTAATTGGAATCCCCATTTTGCTTGGGCTGTCAGGAGCAGCGGCCAACAAGCCTTAGCTGCTACCAGCGACAATTCTGCTGCAAAAACTCAGCAATAACTACCAACCATTTTGCTTTGTAAGTATTTTTGCTGTGCTACTACTTTCTACTATTGGTGTCACAGTCGTGGCTAAATTATACAGTCGCTTACTCGCCTGCTATTACTTTTCGCTTTAACGCGCCTAACTTCGCAAGCCAACAACAACTCATGCCATTCATTTTCCTGAGCGACAGTTAGCTGTTGGTTTTAGAACTGTATCGGTGTGTTTGTTTATATTTAGTATGCTTTGGAAGCTGGAAATAAAAAAAAAAATATTTGAAATTGAAATAAATTGGCAAAGCAAAATTGTAAAATGACGGAGGTAAAGGCATAATGTCCAAAAAGGTAACTGCAGTTACACAAAAAACAAAAAATAAAGAAGACATTTAAAACAATCAGCATAACGCTCAGCTGAAACGGAGACACAAAATAACAACATTAATTGAATAGCTGAAAAACGTGAAAAAGGGCTAGCTAGCTGCCCACGCTCAGACAGCTGACGGAGTTATTTTAGTGTTTTTGTGTTTTTTTTGTGGTTCTAACACTCAGCTCCTTGCTATGTTGCTTATATGAAAGTTTTGCTTTTTTTTTTGTTTTTGTTTGGTATACTCTTCGCATGCTCTTGCCGGTAACGTTTGTATTTAATAAAATCATTTTGCTCAGCGCCTACTTAAGGCAATGACTTGTAATACATTTGACGCTTGTTTGGGTTTCCGGATCTCGCTTCATTTGTTTTTTTTTGTTTTTTTGTTTTTCTTTTACCAGCACCGCAAATTATAACCCTTTCACTTTTCTTATACTCTTTTGTTGTGGTTATTTGTTAATTTACTTTGCTACGCTTCGTACGATGTGTGGTGAGAGTCAATTGAGTCAAATACAAAAGGCAAATAGGCAGCGGGTGGCAGGAAGTTGTTTAGTCACTTGAAGAAGTCAACTAATTAGAAATGTGAAGAAAACAAGTTACAGTAAAAACAAAATTACAAAAAAAAACAACAGCTTGAAAGCTACAACGCGTCAGAATTGCGTTAATAGCTTTTATTTTTTATTTCACTTTTTATTTTCTTTGTTGTGTTCGCTTCTTCGCCATTTATAATCGTGCAGTTTTTTCGCTGATTTAAGCGCCTCACTTAAGGGATTTATTTCTAACCCTTCTCCTCAAACACTCAACACAATTTAATGCATCATTTTGCTCAAATGATTTGTAGTTTTTTGTTTTTGTACAACTTTATTCACACCCACTCACTTTTTTTACAACAGCTACAACAGTTTTATAGAAATCCCCTTTGTATATTTATATAAATGCTTTTTCACTTTGAAGTTTAAGCGTTCATGTGTACAATTTAATTTATTATTTTCTATTGAGCGTTGCTGTCACTACACGATAATCCCTAATTTCCGACATGAAAATATAGTAATTAAAATAAAAAATCATAGCGTACAAAAATAACAAAGGGCTATAGTTTGTTTAATCGCTGGAAGTAGTTAAAATAATATGGACTTTAATTTGTTTTTAACTTAACGTATGTACATGAGCTAATCCCCCTATATCAAATATAGCAATACGCTATGCTTTTATTCCAACAATGCTTAGTCTTCAAAGAGTTATACGAAAGTTTTTATTTAACCATTTTGTAATTCTAACTGCTTTTCTTGGGTACATTTTTGAATTTTTTTTTTTTTTGGGTTATTGTGTAGTCAAAGTGCCACTAGAGGACTCTAGTGCAGAAAAAAGTGGTCGCAAATTTTTTTTGTTTGTACTAAACCACTCTAGGATTATAGCTGGTGTAAATTATGCCCAAAAAAAATTACGTTTGGATTACGTTGGATTGGGGGAGTACAAAAGAGAAATTATGCAAAATAAAATAAATTAAACAAATTTAGAAATTTCTAAATCGAATGAAATTTTTTATTCATATTTACATACAATTTTTAAAATGAGCGCACACCTAAGCCCGGCCAGATCTACACGGTATGAGATTAGATCGTATTGCAATAATATGACACAATACATTTGAGAAAAATTTCCTAAAGAACGGGGAGTTGTTTAATCATAAGAATCTACCTTCTGAGCTACCTAATATACCGGAAGCGCGAGAAAATTTGATCATTTAATTAGTGTTTTTATTATAAACTGGCAGTTGGCACTAATCAAGACGAGGCCTAAGATGAAAACAAAGGCTGCATACACGCCTACCTGGTAGTTCTCGGATCTAAATAAACTCCCCATAGAATGTAGAAAAGCGTTCTATACTACCAAGCGAAAGGGCTAAGGAACATCCTGGGTGCCTATATGACGGATATTAGAAAAACGAAGCGGTTTTCGTGGATTTTTGTAGCAGGCCAGAGGCTCCATCCGTAGCCTGAAGGCTCCGAAAGATACTCGCAAAATCCACCATAGCAGCCAACTATATTCAAAAGAAAAATTGTTCGTGGACTGACTCTAGAACCGGAACTGTAAAACTACTTTTAGACGATCACTTCGTAGAGTGCACTGAAGACTTGGTAAATGCTGTGAAACCAGCAGATAGAATATATTCGACAACATAACATGCATTCCCTTGACATGGACTGAAGTAAAGAAAGTGTTCAAACTGAAAGCAGTCAGAGCCTCTCACTACAAACCCAGCGATTTATCGACTTATAAGTATCTCCCCTTTTGTACTGAAAACCCTGGAAACATTTATGGAAAATCCACAGAGATATCTCGCCATTTCTTAGTCTAGGAAATTGAACAACCCTAAACATGAAGGAATTTGCAGTACTCTCATTCCTAGACATAGCAGGGGCTTTCAACAATGTCCTCCAATATGCGATCATCTCGGCTTGGCGGAATTGTGGTTTGATAAATCTCTGGTCGGGCTCAACCACCGAACGCTGCTAGCCCGTCAGGAGTCGCAATCTGGAGAGAGAAGATCTGATGATCATCTCGGCTTGGCCGACTTGCGGTCTGACAAGTCTCTGGACGGCTCATCCACCGAACGACTGTGGATGTGGATGTCAAAAGTCCCTTTGCCAGATACTTAGACCACCTCAACTGATGACTCAAACCTACAATTTAAGCGTACTGTCAGACATAATGGGGTAATTCTTTGGAATGGCAATACTACTACTACGCAAACGGCATTAAGAAAGCCACAATAGCGTTTTTCACCTGCAAAAAGATTTCTCGCACAAGATAGTTTTCTCCCCAGGAGCTGTAACAAAACGTTTTCGTTTACACCAAAAGCTAGCGATAGGAGAGAGTACAATTTCGCCATTTCATTTGATATTTTAGTAGCAATGAAGTGTTGCATATGAGTTAACAAAACAATTGGAATTTCTAAATTTGAAATTTACAAAAGCACACATAAATATGAGTGATTTATTAACTAAAGATGAAATGATTTGTTAACGACGAAGCAGACAACAAAAACCTCTGCTGCGAGGAGCTCTCTCTTAGGCTTCCGGCAGATGTGGCCGCAATCAAGGAGGCAGCCGATTGGCTACTCACCAATGTAATGCCCACTAGACGGGCTAACATTTATTTGGATAGTTGGGCCTCAATTAAGGTCTTAGGATCGCTAATGGTGAAGTCAAAACTTGTCGGGGAGGGCCTGACTTCTCTCGCAGCCGCCTCAGAGTATCTCAACATTAGACTAATTTGGGTACATGGCCATAGTGGTACTGCAGGGAACTACATGGCTGATGAGCTCGCTCGACGGGTACCCTGGAAGTCACTTCTCCATGCAGGGAAAGGGTGGGGGCTCCTTTGGGTGCCTACGGAAACCAGGAAACTGTTACGATATGCAGAATTGCAATTTTGACAGGTCATTGTCCGTTAGGTATTCATGCAGTTAGGCTGAATATAGTCTCTGACTCTTTCTGCGCAGCTGTATGGAGGATGATGACGTGGATTAATCTTTTCATTTTCTGCTCAGCTGCCCTGCCTTTGCGAGACTGAGATTCAAGTACCTAGGCTCGTACTTACTTAGGACTCCAGAGGAGCTCTCTGGGGTGGGGATTGGTAATTTGCGTGACTTCATTCGGGGTACGCAACGTTTCTAAGGTTAATCTTTCTTGATTTTTCCGATTTACGTTACCGTTCATATAACAGGTGGTATCACAATGGACTCCTCTACTGTGTCCAAGTGAGTTCCTACTGCGGGAACGACCCCACATTAACCTAACCTAACCTAGATAAAAAATAATCGTTATTCTAGGATTTAAATTTTTCCTATATCATTCGGTCGATATTTTGTGACATTTTTTTCGATTATAGCTCAACAAAATTTATTGTGACCGAAAATTTTCCAATCTACAAATAACGTTTATTTTTGAGCGCAAAAAGTAAAAGATCACGAAATATCGATTAAATATGTTCGGAAAATTTTAAATCCTAGAATAATGATTATTTTTGGTCGAAAAAGTCAAAAGTCATCAAATATCGTTTGAATCATATTTATTTTAAATCAAAATTTTAATAATAATTTCAGCGGCAAATGTGAGATTACGATATCGATAAAGAAATGCAGTTAGGATTACAAACTTTGACATATTCGCCTTTTGTGTATACTGCCTGTGATACTCATAACATTTCTCAGTTTCTTCTTGCAAATATTACACATCACACTTGCGACATAACCGTTGCTCATTCGAAATTTCAACAAAACCATAAACGAATTCGCTAGCACAACTGTTAAGCTTTAAATGGAATAATTGAAGAACAGAAACAGATTTCTCGTAAGTGAATCGTATGCCGACAAAAAAAAAAAAAACAAAAAAACTATCGGCTAAACAAACATTCGTTTTGAATACTAATTTAAAATTTTCCAAGCCACACCACGTTTCTTGAGTTTTTTTTTAGCGCAATTTACACATTTTACACTCTATTTCTCGTTAGAATTTTTTTGCGTGAACTTTTATGCGTTAACATGAGTTTTTCCATACGCTTTACGGTTGCAATTTCAGCTCAATATTTGCACCGTAAATAACCAACTCATAAGCTAAGCTACATACATCCAACTCGAAATTTCTTCCATTTTTACCAACAATCATATGTTGCTTGCTTTTATCACCATCGTTATCGCCATGTTGCATATTTGCCTGCTGGACCAACATATTTACATCATCGCTAGCTGTCGGATGGACAGATATGCACAGGAAAAGTTTTTTGCTCAAATGCTAACGACCATAAACGCGAATTCTTTCATGTTAAGCAAAAAAAAAAAAAAAAAAAAAAAAAGCACATGGAGTTCAAATATGAAAAAATGAGGGAGTGAGCAAATGAGAAAAAGGAGATAGACAAACACAAACGCATACAATATCCACCGGCGTTGCACTCCAAAAATGTGTTTTGTCCGAGATGATTACGAAATTAGTCTCAAAGGAGCATGCGACTAATACCACTTCTAGCTCTTTACATTGAGTTCTCTTTTGTGCGAGCCTATCCTATCCTATCAAGACCATAATTGTCACTTTTATACCTGAATGTGTAATAATCGTTTCGATATAGGGTACTTTACTTTACGCGCTCAAAGCAAAAAGGACAAATATTAATGTTGAAACCGAACAACATTTCAAGCCAATAGGCTACTTTTTCAATTAGCATGGTTTGTTGAAAGCTGCGATCGAAGGAACCCAATTGCACAGCAATTCAACTTTACTGAGTTGCAACAATTGCAATGTACAACGTAAGCACTATGAGCGAGCTAATGGGCGTCGAGAGCTGGGCGTCAGATGTGACAACCTTTTGGTAGTTGGTGGGTTTAATGCGCATTATAATCTCTGACATTCAAGTCTAGGATACGATTTTGACTTGACAGATAGACGATTAGGCATTTTGCACAATAAACGACAATGCTCTTGCCACGCTCATGTGTAGCGCGAGTCTGATAAATAACCCAAAGCGTTATACTATCGCTTGCATTAGACCACCTATCCATAATTATCTCTACCGACAGACCTGCCAATTTTGCCTTCGTTGACCACTCGAACTTTCATCAACTTCAAAAAATTTGACTTCACCGGGTTCGCAAAAGCGCCTTTAGAGCTCGTGCTACACATATTCGAACATAAGTTCCACGAGCTGGTAACGACCTGAAATGCTCGATTCATACGGACCCCAGGATTCTGAAACCCGAATAAATCGGCAGCAATTTATAAGCGTGACCACCTTCATCAGTCTGATCAGTGATTTAAACATGGCGATTCGTAGGCATGTAGACTAACATATGTTGGACAATTGGGAGTGCAGTCCTGTTACCGAACTCATAATGTTTATGAGTCTGGCTACCACAATGTAGGGTGAATAGTGATGACCGAGTGGAAAATTCATTTGGGAACACACATCATCGGACCCGAAGAAATGCGTTTTCATCTTTCGGTGGATAGAGACAAAACAGAGGTAGGCAAATCGTAAAAAATAGGCGTTCCTTCCCTTGATACGCGACGAGGTAGAGGAAGCCATCATGGAAGGTTGTTACTGAAAATGATAGGAGTAGCTTACATGCAGATGTATGGAGTACCCGGAGACCAGTAACGCTGCTACAACCGGGGAGACTGGTCGACAAGGAGTAATCCTATCGGCCAATCTCACTTCTTTCCCCAGCGGGGAACCCCACTACCGCAGAATCCCCCACTGCTCCCATACTTCATCTACCCGCCAAACTATCAACCCGTCTTTGGAAGGTGCACAGCACAGCACCAATATTCAATGATATAAACGATAAAGTCAACTGCGCCCTTACCCCCAACCACGCCTGCAAAAGTAACATCCTATTATTGTTAACTTTGTCAAAAGCTTTCGACATAGTAAAATACGTAACGTTACTAACTTATGAGGAGAAATTTTGCTATTTTGAGACTGAAAGCCATCGGTGTACTTCAGATAAGCAACGTCTATTTATTCTTCAAGCGCTCTCATCCACTAAAGAAAACCAATATCGTACGCCGATGATTGTTCGAACTTACTTATTTACAAGTTGCACGAAAAAGGTCAGACTGGATTTCAAAATTAACATCAACCAAATCTCAATCACAGTTAATCACTCAATGATTCTGTTGGACAGCTTAGGCAGTCCGCTCTCATTTCCGCTCTCATAATCTTATGGAACGAAACTTCAGACCTACCAGAAGACTACACTTCGGAATGTGACGAGATGCCTTCTGATGTCACCGTGGCCCCATTTACCCTAAGGGCTAACATACTTCCAATGAGGAGCATAATATAATGCAGAGTAGGCAGTTCATTATTAGGTGCGAACTCCCTGAAGCATTTTATCTGACCCGTCGATCTATACAAGACAACCGCTGAATTCGATAGCATACAGCATCCCCAACCCTTGTACCGTGAATTCTGGTCGTCCATTGCAGGCCAGGATCTTCGGCTTCGTGAGTCTCGCATTACTCGAGGTCTACTACTATCTGGATCCTCTAGTAGATATAACGATCACGGGTGAGCAGATGTAGCATAGTAGAGCTAGCCGCTACAACAATAACAAACATATCAATGGGAAAGACCATTACCCTTCGTCGGGTTTGCACTGAGTTCATCACTTCGATCAGATCGATTTTATAGCTGTTATTCGTATGGGGATTATTTTAGTAATCGGGGAAGCTGCGGGCTTATTTCCAAACATTATTTGTGTGGTGTTTGGAAGGGCTTCTTCTTTAATTTGTAGCGTGCCAGATTTTGTCTCAAACATTGAGAAATTTAAAGTTCCTTGCCAGCTCTGAATGGCTCATTGTTTCTTTTTTTACACACAAACACTGAGTTCATCGTTTCGCAACTGTTATTATAAAAAACAAGTTTTTTTTTTACTTTCTTTTGCATATTCTGGGTAACGCAAGTGCAACACACCAATACGCCATTAGGCATATCTAAGGGTAGCCGCCCGAATGGCATGCTGTCGTTTTTTTCCCCTTTATTTAGCAAACTTTCAAGCGCTTCAAGCACCACTCTCCCATCGTATCCTTCAGCCAATCCGCCATTCGCTTTGCATGTTGCAGTTTCTCCATAGGATTGGATGGCTGCCCATTTATTCTTGTTAATGTTAAAAACTCTTTCCGTTTACGCATGCATACTGTTTACATGCAACTGGAAATTTTGGGTTCCACCTTAAAAGAATGTGAAATGGATATGTGGATGTGGTACACCTTTATGCAGATACAGCTCTAGACTCAGCAGGAAAGTGCTGATTTTGCACTGTGACACTCTTGGAATGGTAAAATCTTTTCTATAGTTCGATAACTCTCTCAATAGTGGCGAATTGCTTTAAGGAGCATCCGTTTCAACTCTTCATAAGGAGAACAGTTTTAACCGTTCGCCTTGTGGGTAACTTTCTACCCATATTAAGATTTCATATATTTTTAACGAAAAAATTTAAAAGCAGTAAGTCATTGGCATTTTACCAAAAAACCAAGTTTTAAATATCGTTTCTGCAATTGACGCACACTGTCCGTGCATGGATAATTTTGCAGGCTGTTTTTTTTTTTACAAAACCAACATATAAGTTCTGCTTTTTTGTTATTCTCTATGATATTCTTGTAACAATCGTACTTTTTGATTATCTGACACTTCCTAGTTAGAACGTTTAGCTGGTTGTAGATCAATCGGATAGTGATATTAATCTCTTAGTTTTGAAAGTAATGAGGAGGATGAGGATGACTCTTGCTTTGGTAGAGTTCTACCCATAAAGTGGAAAACATTTAATTCTTCTTACAAATTGCCTTGTTTCGATTTTGTTCAGAAATAGTTTCGTGGCAAAGTCTTTAGAGTTGCAGCTAGAGTGAAACTTTTCTATTGCGTATATTTTATTTTTATGTTAAATTTTGGTTAGCAATCTAACCAAAGGTCAACGAACGGTTAAATTATCAAAAGTTATCCAGTCGTTTACTCAAATGAATTAAATGCAAAAATCCGCATCACTAGACTCTTACAAAGCCCTGCGCGTGCTCTGCTAAAATTTGTCTTGTGATCAGTTTAAATCTGAAATTATTTAACAGACGGCAGTTGGAAAACTGTAAGGGCAAATGCACAGCTCAGCAGAAAACCAAACTTGGATTTTCCTACACATGTACATGGTAAAAATGTATGGGAAATATATTTTTATAATATCGTAAACCGTTAATGCCCTCACAAAAAAAAGAATTTCGATCTTTCTTCTAAAAAGTCAGCAGGAAATTTTTTTGGCAGACGCTATTCTGCCGCAAATTCCTCTTGAACTCGCCACAGGTAAGAGCTAAAGGCAATGATCGTAGATTTCTATTCAAAGGAACATAAAAAAAAAGCTGCAAAAATATCGTTGTTCTTGCTTTTTCGCCAGGTTTTATGAAAGTGCTTTTGTCGTAAAGTTTTGGGGCCCTTTTTTAATATTAACAATCTATATGGATTGCACAAAAATTACTTGCCATAAAATTTATTTAACATTTAAGCTTTTTGATTCTCCTGTGATTCACAGTTATATCATCTCCAAACCAAAATTTATTCCTGTAGTTATCGGTATTATCGAAATTATCACTTGATTTGGCTGGATTTCGCCATCCAAAAATGAGACTGGAAAATATCGTCACAGAGAAGTTTAAAATTTTTCGCACATTTAATCATCTGAGCAACTCTGATTGGCGCAATCTGTTTACGAAAATAACTGCCCTACTGCAGTGAAACAAAACAAACCATTCATATAAGGTGGCAGCGTTCACATTTTCTTTCTTTTGTTTGATATTTCACATTTCACCGTTAGTTTATAGTTGGCTTTGCTAGTTTCTCTGGCATTCACTCCACTCAAATGGACGCTACCACCTTAAATGAATTATAGACCTCAAACCGCGGTGTGTACAGGAATAGTTAGCCACGATTTAGCTTCGATTTGAGATGGATAACTTTTTGTTTGGATATATTAATAGGACCTTGATAATAGTATACAAAATTGAACTGGAAATATCCTCTAGTGACCTTCTTAAAACGACCCTTTCTGTGGGAACGCTATTGGATTTAAATATACCACAAAAATATATTATTCTTCACATTTAATTAACATAAATTCACCTTTTTTCCAAAAACCCTCAGGAAAGTAATTCAAAGCTTTAAAACATAAATAAAAAGCTTAACTTAGAATGCAAAAAGCGGTGTAGATTTCACTATATCTCTCAAATTATTTCAATTTGAAATGACATGAATCCGCCCCAGATAACGACCTTGATATTGCGTAGCTTTATTGAAAGGATTGGAATTCCATATTATGTAATTCATCAAAAACTGCATACTCGTTAGAAGAAAATTTCAAAAATGATTGCTAAATGCTCTCAGTAAAAATTGGATCATGTAAATATTTTCTTTTTTAATTTTCAAATTTTTCAATTGTCGTAATTTTTTCTTCAATTTCCGAAATTTATTCCCAGTTGCGTAGGAACCTTTAAAAGGCAGAAAAGCCCACATAAAATCTTTTTTTTTTCAAAAGGAGTCAATATTTCTTTATCACCATATCATTCTGCATTTTCGATATTTAGATAGTCGTTTGTTTATCATTCATCGAGGTAGCCTTTTTGTTAGTGTGTGCCCATATTAATTCTACTCAAGACACAATTATATAAATCACTAGAAAATTTGCTTCCGGAAACCTTTGTGCGTATTAATTTGGCACGAGATCATACAACATAATTTTTTCAATCTGTTTTAGTAAATTATTCCCCAAGTGCACTCAAAACAAAGATCAAAGATCAAAAAAAATTAATCGCAGAATCTAAAAACATTTTCTTTATTTTGAACTACTTGGAATTCCATAATTCCTTCTTCAAATCCTGATATTTCCTGCCAATTTCGTAAAGGTTTTTCCAATTTTCCGTCTTTTACAAGTTGTTTTTCTTCAATCCAGATAACTTGTTTTTTTGGTATAGCTTTGTTTGAAACTAATTTAAAAACAGCCCTTAGAGCTCTTTAGACAAATTCGGGCTTCTCAAAATATATAGAGTTTACAACTACTTAATCATGAAAAACAAGAACACCAATAACAAACAAATTATTTTATATATTACTACAAAATATCCCGCGTTCTTTGTTAAGCCTAAAAAGAAACAAGAGACAACGAATTAAATTTTGTGTATGTGTGTAGTGAAAACAATTTATTTAAAAAAAATTAGATTTAAAAAAAAAATAAACATATGCACATTAATGCGTCTCGCCATAAAAAGTAGAGGTTTGTCCACCAGAATTATGAAATTGATTATTTTTTAAGATTTCCGCCAAAATATTACCAAAAATATTAAGATATACGCGGGCTGGGTTTATTTGAAATGTTTTCCAAAAATGGAGGTTTTTGTAAAATAAAATATGTCTTTCAAATATTTTTCAAAAAAAAAAAAAAAACACTTGTGACGATAAAATAGCATAGGCTTAAATGATATAAAATACCTTTCCAATGATATATTAATTGTCTAAATCGGTAAGATTTTGGTAGTTAAGTTTTTCTTAAACTAAACTTAAAAAAAAAAATATGGAAAACAGCATCAAAACTTTCACTATTATGATTCGGTTGAATATTTGTTTTAAATATTTTCGCACAGAACTTTTTAGATTAAACTGGTTTATGATCTAGAGTGATTTTATTGAAAGTATTTTTGTTAAAAAAATCACAAAAATTGAGAAAATTTCAAATAGGCTTAACTCACCTAAATAGTAACATTACTGCGAAATATTTTGGTGGATGTCTTGTTAAATTTAAAATTTTTGAATCTCCGATAAAAATATAGGATAGTAGCATTTTTTTTTTGCATGGAGAGTGATGAACCGTAATATTCACTTTCTTCAAAATACTAAAATATATGGCAAAGGCAAAAATTACAAAAATTCTTCATGTAATAAATTTTATATGATGTACTAATATTCAGCCTTCACTTTTTCAATGCTTCAAAAACAAAAAAAAACACCTCACAGTTCTCAAAAGCGATGCGCTTATTTTTCCAACAGGACATTTATGTAGAATGTACTGTGTGAGTGTGGGTGTAGCCCCGTTCATTTGACACCAACCGCTCGCCGTTTTCACATTAAAAATTCGCAGTTTGTCATTCGGAAGAGTTGTTGCTCTTTTGACATATGGTTTCAACCAAAATTCATTTACTCTTCTTCGGCGGTGCTTTACGCAAAATTGTTGACAAAGCCCATGCACTAACACACACACATACAAACAAACAAACAAACATATGTGTATACAAATGTACATATATACATACGCCCATATATTTCAATGGAAGGAATGGTTTGTCTTTTATCAGAGAGTCTGCTGTATTTTAGCGGGCCATTCGGGCCTTTCATCTGTGTTGCGCGGGAAAAAAGTTTTCATTTTCGGTGTCAACTTTGAAATATATGTACATATGTACATATGTATGTATCGCTTGCAAGCGTTTTTTTTTGCGCTTTGCTTTCCTTGTCTTCTATTAAGTGGGGTAAATACATAAATGTAGGAGTGTCGGTTCAGGAGTTGTTGATCTAAATTAGTAGTACATTTTCAATAAAGAAACAAAAAAATGCCGTCATAAAAATGTTACTTAATTAATAAATGTTTACAGCAGGATTAAAAATATTTGACGTTTTCTTAAAAAAAAATGTTTTTTCTCACATCCATAAATTTAGTTTTGTTCACGCTAAGCAATATATCATCTTAGCTTACTAGAAACTCTTCACCCTGGTTTTTTCTTTGACTCGGGATTCATTAATAGACTACACAAAGTAATTCAATTTCATTAAAATCAGAGAACGTAACGGTTATAACTTTTATTTAAAATAAAATTACTATTGAATCGTCATTTGTTGGGTTGTATTGTTTGTTCAGAAAATCAATCATAAATCGTTTGAATAAAACTCAGGAAATAAAACTTAATTTGTGTGAAAAAATCGACCAATTATATCAAAATATTATAGGGCTTACTTTATCAGAATATTAAATTTAAAAAAATATATATAATATTCGTATATATATAAATATATATATAAATATAATAAAGGGCTTTAACGTAACCGTTTTGCCCTTTTGTTGTTGATTTTTGTAAATTTACAGCTTCAAATGAAAATGTATGTTAATTGTATGGATAACGCCAAACATGACATTGACATGAAAAAAATTAAAGCGTAGCAGCATACGCTGGGTATATAGTAATAAAAAAATATTTAATTTTTTTCAATTTCGAAATTTAATATTTGCAATTTATATACCCGAGTGCATACATAATTTTTTTTAACCTAACGGCTGTTTGTAACAGCATAAAATAATCGAGAAGATATAGAAATTTATACACCAAAAGTTTTAGAATTAATAGCGAATTCGATTAAGCCATGTATGTATGTCTGTCCGTCCGTCCGTCCGTCCGTCAGTCGGATAATTCGAGTAAATATTGAGCTATCTTAACGAAACTTGGTATACACATTGCCCTGGACGCAAGATACTTTGGCATTGCAAATGGACGAAATCGGACAATAACCACACCCACATAAAATCAAAAGACCGCGATAGCTCAGTAACTATTGCAGATAATTTGTTCAAATTTAATAATTAGAATTAGATTGTATAAGTTAATACACGGATTAAAAATTTTGGCAATAGGCGTGACTCCGCCCGCTTTCGAACAAATAGGTATGTACATATACCTCAAAAACTATGCCACCAACTTTAGTGTACAGATTGCATTTCAAGTCAATAAGCAAAATTTCAAAAATGTAAAAATCGTCTAAAAACCTATGCTTACCACCTATACCATATAACGGTAAAATACGAAAATCTAAAAACATCCAATATTTATAAACTATACAAGGTAATTTAGTCAATTTTAATAGACAAGATGGGTTTGAGAATGAAATACATGGAATATAAATGTTGGGATTGGCCATGGTATTGCCCACCTTAGAGCAAATTGGTATATCTCCGAAACTCTTTTGCCAAAGTCTATCAAATTTCGTACAAACTTTGCATTTTTAGTCAGAAAGCTCATTTTCAAAAATTATAGACATCAGAATTAAGTCACGCTCATCTCTCATAAAATGGTAATTTACAACAAATCAAAATATTCAATATTTACCTAAACCGTCTAGCGAATGATTTCAAATTTGGCATACAGAATTTATTTAGGGAGAGAAATAATCAAAGAATTCAAAATTTGGAAAATGAGTGCGGTAAGTTAAAATACTAACATACTAACTCCCGTTGTTTTCAATATGATATGATATGATTAAGGTTTCAATATGATGTAATACTGGCATACCCGGATTCCTTTGATGTGCCAATAAAGACATATTTTTTGCAGATACTTTATACCTTGCTCTAAAGGAAAATGTATATACCAAGTAGTTTCTTCTTAAATGGGGGCGTCAGTAAGGTTAACTTTGAAACAAAAATATGCACCGGATACTTAATGTTCGGTTGAATCTGAACTTGGACTCTTCCTTACTTGCCCTGGCCTAAACCAGACATTGTTTAATTTCCAGCAGTGTAGAAAGTGTAAAAGTGTCGCAAAATGAAAATACGAGTAATTGCAGTATTCAGACTTGATAAGCGCTTCGTCATACTATGGGATAAAAGGGCTGTGAATTTGGGTTAAAGTTTTGCATTGAAAATACATATGTACTAAATTTTGAGTTCAGAAAAAAAGAAAGTTAGATCTAAGAATTAACCATCATATGCTTCCCTGATTTAGTCCATGTTTTTAGCAGAGTTGTGTATTGGGTTCCATTTTTAATAGTTCTTCCCTCCGTCGGTCATAAAAGAGGAAAAAAAATGTGTTCTGAACTTAGAGGCCTTATATTTATGTCTCCTTAAAAAAGCATTTCCAATTTTTAGGTAAAAAGATTATTTGCCCCATTTGATAATTACTTCCCTTTTAAAAATAAGTAAGTTCTTCTGTTGCGGTTGCTCTTTGCCATATTTTTTAACTAAAAAACTGCCGTTAAGACCAACAAATTAGTATGTGTATAAAATAAGAATTGCTTTCAAAAACCCTGTGCAAAAGTAAAAATTATTGCAAATCGAAAGAATCCCGTTTTATTACCATACACTTTCAATAATCCAGGGTTTTAGTGCAAATTTTAGAGCCATGCAAAATATTGGGTAGCAGTATATTCTATATACAAGTTCTAATAATTTCGATTTTTCTTATTTAATTTTAATTATTTTTATAAAAGTAAAAGAAACCCCCGTCTGAAGTTCTCCAGCCCGTATTTATTTATTAATTGTTCTTTGCGAACAGTTTGACACTCATATTTTATTTTTTTATATCCTTGTGTGTAATTTATTTCAATTTAACTTTTCAAACAGGTGGCAACCGTTATATAGTTAGCTATGCAGCTTCTTGCCGAGACCAGCCGTTGGACACTCATACTTAATATTTCATATAATTTGTGTATAAATTAATGAAATTTGAAATTTTCAAACATGTGGCAACCCTCTCCACAATATATGTAGGTATGAAACTTCTCCCCACCGAGACGAATGTTTGACACTCATATTTTAATATTTCATATAACTTGTGTATAAGTTATAAAAATTTGGAATTTTCAAACATGTGGCAACCCTCTCCATAATATAGGTATGAAACTTCTCACCGCCGAGACGAACCGCTTGACACCCATATTTTAGTTTTTCATGCAACTCGAGCATGAGTTAATTAAATACAACTTTTCAAACCAGTGGCAACCCCCTTCCAAATAAAGGTAGTTAAAATACTTCCCCTCAGCGACAGGAACGTTTTGATAACCATATTTTAATATTTTATACACATGCGTATATTAAAAAAAAAGTTTGACTTTTGAAATAGGTTGCATCCCTCTCCAGAATATATTTATGTATCAATATGCTCATCGCCGAGATGAACCTTTTGGCGCCCATATTTTAAATATTACTTGTGTGTATTCTAATTAAATTTGATTTTTCAAACAGCTGGCAACGCTATGCCCAAAATACTCTACGACCTATTCCAATGCTTATGAAATATATGTACACACATACATACAGAGTTTCATAAAAATCAGAGGAGTTCGACCCTAAATACCGTGACACTATTTTTATAAATATATAAGATAATTCTGTAGCAAAAACGATGTAAATCGAATTTTCATACTTTCTAGAAAATTCATTTAGTTAATTAGTTAATTTTAATGCAAAGTTTTAGAAAACTTTTATGTGAGCAGTTTTATAAACTATTAAGTTTTACTCTAATAAATTGCAACTTTTTATTATTGGATTTTAGGCCACGGTTTGGCATTTAATACCTCTGTAACTCTTTTGTGACGCTTTTCATCGACTCGTAGGTTATATAGGTTAAAAATAAATAAAAGCAAGGCTTTCGTTTCTTTGCTTTTATAAATCAAGTTAATAGACACAATTTTAAAGTGCAAGATTTAAAACTGCGATAAAAAAACTTACGGTTCAACCGGTTCATCAATTTTAACAATTCATAGAATATTGCCATCTTAAAAAAAACCCCATTTGCCTACATTGAAAAAGGCTAGAGGATGAACTAGTAAAGCTACAAAGCAAATTACTTGAAACTCTACTTGCATTTCTAACTGTCAATCCTATCGCCGCATGTGCAATCACTGCACACAAAATCAACATGAAGCCAATTTTCAACAGATAAGCAATTATGACCATTTAATGGCAAACACGACGCCTACTGGGTTTATGTGCAATTGTTTTACCACCAGCTATGTATACTTGCTATTCTCCAATCGAGTTTGAAATGGCGATGATAGGTAAACGCAACAAATTGACATGTGGCGGCCAGGCAGCTATGCATTTAGATCACAATAACACTATCGACACAATAGGCTTTAACAGCTACAAAGTGACAACAACAACAATTTGAATCATTCATTGTCTAAGTAGCTCAATGGGAATTTCTGTGGTTACAGGCGATAAGCGGCTAAATAGACTTTAGAAAGAATTGAGTTGTCCAGTATTTAGTAGAGTAGAATACTGGTACAGTAATCTTAAATTAAGGAGAGTTCAAATAATAATTACACTAGTTTACAGTACATTTGTTGCCGAAGAAATTTTAGCTGTTGCTGACTACAAATTTTCAAAAATATAATTAGAATATTTTTATCAGCTCTAGTTTCTGAGTTTCAGCTATGTTGGTATTAGACAGAAAAAAACATGTGTTTAATAAGACAAACTTTATTTAAAGAAACAATTAATCATTGAGTTCTAAAAAACTTCGTTTTAAAGCTTTTCTCCGATGTGTCGACTTTGGAAAATGACGTATTAGAGACCAACAATAGTCAGACATCATATTTGTATCCCAGAAACCCTGATAGCGCTCTTCCATGACGCGTAAGTCTTGATGCATACGCTCTCCCTGCTCTTCGCTCATATCTCCTAAATTTTTCGGAAACCTGCCCAGGTGACTATGGAGAAAGTGGACTTTTATACTCATATTACATCCCATATTTCTTAATTGTAGCAGAAGGTCTTCTACAAGTTCAACATAATTTTCAGATTTCCGATTTCCGAGAAAATTCTGCATCACAGATACGAAAGCTGTCCAAGCCTTTAGTTCTGACTCAGTCATAGAATTTCTAAATTGAGTATCATTCGTAAGTTGTCTAATTTGAGGGCCATCAAAGATACCGGCTTTAATCTTTTCCATAGTGAGCTGAGGAAATTTTTGGCAAATGTAAGAAAAGCAGTTCCCATTTTTATCTAGTGATTTTACAAACTGTTTCATGATGCCCAGTTTTATGTGTAATGGTGGAAGGATAATTTTGTCACGAGATACTAATGAATTGTGGACTATATTGTGCTTTCCAGGCTCCATATTTGCTCTCAAGGGCCAGTTTTTTCTTACCCAATGTTCTTGTTTAGCTCTACTGTCCCAAAGACATATAAAACAGGGAAACTTGGTGTAACCACTTTGTTGACCGAGAAGAATGTTGACCATTTTTAAATCGACACAAATTAGCCACTTATGGTCATTGTATTTTATTTTGTTCAAGACTAGCGAAATGTTACAATATTCCTCCTTTAACTTTGTACTGTGGGCAATAGGTACCCCAGCATATTTATTTCCATTATGTAATAGAATACATTTTAGGCTACGTTTTGAGCTGTCAATGAATAAACGCCAGTCATTTGGTTCGTATTGTTTCAAGCCCATTTTTATCAACAATTTTTTGATATCTGAACAAAAGGTAATGCCATCTTCTTCGGAAAAATAACACCGTAATTCTGTATCTCTTTCACGATAAAAACTTATTTTAGTATCCGAGGATAGCAAATTTTTTTCTTTTAGTCTTGATGCTAACAATTCTGAAGCTTGTTTAGAAAGATTTAAATCTCTTACAAGATCATCTAACTCATTTTGGGAAAAGCATTTTGGCTCATTAGACATAGCTTCAAAATCAGGATCATTTTGTGATGAGCTTGGTCCTTCAATGTCTTGCTCTAATGGTTCAGATATATTTTTAAGCTTTGAAGAGTGAGGTGAACGCTGCACTGGACGTTGAACACAACTAGTACTTGGGTATTGCCATTTAGCTCAATTTTTAGTGTTTAAACCGTTTATGTTCACACTACAAAAATAACAGTCTATGAGATGATTTTGTGGTTCTCGCCAAATAGTCGGTGTTTCAAATTTAAAGGCACTTCTTTTACCACTTTTCCATAATCTTAAATATTCCACACACGATTTACAAACACAATTGGGAGCCCAAGACTTCTCATTTTTATCCAAGAGCATCCCAAAATACTCAAAATAGGTATTTTTCACCAACTCTGATATAACTTTTCTACTATTGTTAAACACATATTCTCCGCATATATAGCAAAAATGATCTGGATTGTTTAAACAACGTCTCCTTGAACTACTCCTGACGCAAAAACTAGAGAAACTAATTTTAACACAGTAAAATATGCCTGTTATCGATTAATATATATGATATAAATTAATATAAATGATGAAATCAAAAACAAAGTAACTCGAGCTGCTCAAAAAATTTTGAGGGTAGATTTGACAAAAACAAGTGATGAGTGAACAATATCAACCACAGGATTCGCGGCAACAGACAAAAAGTTTAATATTGTAAACCAGTGTTATAGGTTCCCTAATTTGTTTAAATTAAAAAAAAAAAAATTGTATATATATAAATTCGAAATAAATAAAAAAACAGCCAAAACAAGTGTACTGTCCCAGCTGGCAATATTTAATAAAATTAATCTTTAGCAGGGAATACTTTATATTTTTAGGAAAAGGAAAATTTGAAGATTTGTCCGAAAATATAGATAATAAATCTTAAACTGAACTCAAAACACGTTTCAAACCAGTGGCATAGTTTTTGCATATTATAATCAAAAAATTGAAAATACAAAGATAACGATTAAATGTGATCGAAAAAGTAAAAACCACAAATAATCATATTTGACGAAAAATATAAATTAAAAAAAATGGAAATCAAACTTAATCAAAAAAGTTATAAATCCAAAAGAACGATTATTTTTGATCGAAGAAGTAAAAATCACAAAATAACGATTGTAAAATAATTGAAAACAAAAAATGCGGAAAATAAAATAAAAAGTCGGATTTGTATAGCATATGCCATAAGGGTAAAATCAACATATTAGAGTTTTGTTTTCACCGAATTCTTGCTTATTTTTATTTTCATCCGAAAAACTTAAAATAATGGTTATTTTCGGTCGCTGGTTTTTGAAGGAAACCGAATATTTTTAATTCTTCATTTTTATTAACTCCATATATCGTGACATTGAATCCCAATCCAAATTCATATTTCAAATATTTTAAGAGGAAATATTAACCAAAGTAGGAAATACATTCAAAAAGATAGTTTAAATAAAATATTTTACATATTTGATATGAAACGTAAATAATATTAGACTTATTTAATCAAGAAATATCTCTAAAAGGAATTGTTATGCTTAAAAATGCGTTTCCTGACCTTGACATATAAAAGCAGTATAGAAGCTATCTTCGAGACTTTAGAAGCAGTAGATTGGACAAGAAAATAATAATTTTGTTGATTTTCATATCGGTAGTTTATTGTCACAACGTTTCAAAGTCCGAAAGCGACACAATATGTTGACCTTTGACCGCAAGCATAGCATTATTTAAGAGTGTCGACTTGTAGCTGCCCAAAAAGAGCTTGCTTCGTGGTAAACTACGTACACTTAAAAAAACACGCGAAATTCAAAAAACTACCGAGTTTTGCAAAAAAATCACATGTTACAATTAAAAATCAAAAGTTTTTTTTAAATTTTAAATTTCGTATTCAACGCAAAAAGGAGGGTGCCTGTTTGAAGAAACAAATACTAAATATTTATGTTGTGTTGAGAAAAACTCTTTCAAAGATATAATGCAAATTTCGGAGCCTAAGCTCATTTAGTTTTCTGAACGACAATGAGTTGCCCTACATAAAGTATGCGAGATATTTATATGGAAATTTTGATATGTTATTCACACAAGTATCGATAACTGTATATTTTACGTGAAAAATTATTGTTTTTATGTGTTACATTAGTTGTTCCCCTTACACTTTTTGAGTAAAACTTCGTTAACGGGCCCAGTAAATAATAAAATCGTCACGGAGATTCTGACACTTGGTGTGCAACGAAAGTACTCTTCGCTCTATTTACCCAGTCCGTTCCCTCCGTTGTTCCCATCTATTGGTGGAGAATCGCGAGAGTATACCAATCAACAGTGACGCTCAGTCAGTCCCCTTCCTTCTTTCTTCCAATGGAAGTAATATTTCTGAGCGCACCAGGCAACGGCAATGCAGAGAAAATCTCCGGCACGTTTTGGATTGTCTACAAGCACCACGCAACGATGAAATACTCGAAACAGAGCAAAGATGATAAAGTTGTCACAATTGTGGGTTTTGGTAAAATTTCAAGGATTAAAGTGCTTTGATACCATAATTTGAAATTCATATAAAGTGGAATTAATTGTACAGCTGAGTGGCTTCACCACACGGCTAGAAATGTCAAATTGAATGTAGTTGGTTTTAGCTTTTATACTTTGACAGCTCAAGTCGTAGAAGCAAAACAAAAAAATTATGAGGAAGAAAATAGAGAATCCTATTAATAAAAAGAATGACCCTCCTCTTCCGTTTTCCCTTGTCTCATATGTCATATATATATTGTCACAGAAATTCACGAGACCATTTTCTCTTTCATATTCGAAGTTGTAACTAGATGGAAGTAGATGTCACGAATACCAGAAAAAGGGAGAAATGTTTGATGTGTTTTAGAAAAAAAAAATGTGGTACCTTTTTGTTTAATTTGGCACATTCTTTTCTGGCATTTGGCACAATTTCGAAAAGTTAGTTTATCATCCCTGAAACAGAGTACAACATTTTACTAATGAGCGTGGTCATTAAATCAGAATTTAAAAAAATTCAAATTTTTAGAAAATAAAAAGAATAAGAAACAAAATTTTTAGAAGTTTCACTTTCATAAAGTAAGCCAGGCGCACTAATTTTTACTTCCTATCTTACCGTTCGTGTAATTAAACTGAGCAAAGTTTGGGTAGTTTTGCTAATTAAATTGTAACAGAAACAATAAAATTTCCTTAGGAGATTAATATTATTAGTAATATTATGTAAAACTTTGCACACAAAAAAAACTGATCTGTGTTGAAGAAAAACAGTTACTGAATGGGAATGAAATGACGCTTAAGAAATATTTACTACTTTTGAAGAAGACAGATGCCATTCATTCTATACAACTTTTATACATTTTGACACCTTTACAGAATTGGGAGAAAATACCGCCATTTGATGAAAAAATTACGACATTTAAATAAAGAAAATTCTTCGCTGGTTATTTTTCCATTTTTTGGTCATTAATCAACAATTAAAGCCCGAACGTAATTTATGGCTCATTCTTAATATAAAAGCAAATTGTGAGAAACCTTAGTTGTATCGCCTTGTAAAATCAGTCAATAAATTAAGATTTTTATATTTTATCATAAATCAAGAACCAAATCACAATCAAAACTGTTCTCCCATAACTAAACTGGGCAATGAATTTGAAACGATGGGTTTGGCTGACCTAAACAAAGTCACCGAAACAGTAGTTTTTGGCCGGGGAAATCTGAGTCATTCTGGTACATAGAGCCGACTGTTTTGGGAATAATGTCAAAACACCGCACTCCGGACTGTAATGGGATGGGTTCTGACGTCGCCGGAGGCACCCCTCCTTCCGGAGACATGTATGTTCCCAGGCAGCAGGCTCAGCAGGCAGTTACTGATTGGATGTTACCGAACGGAAAGCCGAAACAAGAAACTGCAAATGGCCGAGCCCCCTCCTAGGCATGCCAGGGGGCATATCCGTGAATTCAAGATCAAGATCCAGTCGGTCGTCAGTCGACCACTGGTTCCGATAGCGTGTAGACAGAGTTAATCACCACTTTCATGTACTCTCGCCATGTGAATGCTGTTATCGGGGTCAACACTCAACTGTTCCTTGATTCTTATTGCCTCTAGAAGCTTTATATGGTGATCGTAAATCTAAAAAAAAAGATTTCACAATAAAATTTAAATACATTAAAAATGTACATAATATCTCACCTTTTTCTTTGGAACAAACGTCTAATCAACCCTGTGGCTACAGAACTGTCAAGGTAAATTAGGGATGACAAGTGGGGACACACTTGGTTTATGTGAAAAATTTTTGCCAAAAGTAAGTAATTTACGTTGTGGTGTGGCCGGGATTTTAATTAAAAAATTACTCTTATATTTTACATTAGGATTTGCCGCGTAGAAATTATTGATTTCTCAAAAGATTTTCCGTGATATATGTAGTGTAGAACTGTAAAATGTTTAATAAAATTTTCTTCAAAAGTTTAATTTTCGACATAGGCGGTTATAATCACATTTCCATGTGTGCATATCCATGTAAATACAAAAACACATAAATATACATACATATACTACCTAATATCCCATTCCAGCGTTATGAGTAATTCAACGGGTGTATACCGGGTCAAGCCGGAAAACAATTTCCAATTTTCACAGTTTACAAGCAATTGAAAAGCCGATGTGGAAAATTATGCTGAGCTGATTCAGAAAAAAGCGGACAGCAATAAAATTTTATTGCGCAGTAAAAAGAAGACATAGAGAGAGAAAGAGACAGTGCAAGGGTAGCGGCGGCAATTCAATTCAAAGCAAGAAATTTGTTTTGGGCATAGTCGACAGATCAGGCAAATGTGTGGGTAGCGTTGCGAACTCTCGCTGACCAGCAAGGAGTTAGTATAGTGAAAGGCTGCAAATGCAAAATGTTAGATGTGACATTAGGGCGGGCTCTCGGGAAACGAAACAATGTGTGCCAGATACTGGCAGCAACCTTATTATGTTAAACAGATGAGCCTTAACCCATAAATGATCAGTGCAACAATGCGACCCTATATAAATCGAAATTACCGTATAGGTCATAACTTTAAAATATTTTGGTTTCGTTTGTTAGTTTTTTGCGTATTTGGCGGTATTTCAATTTTTTTTTTAACCCATGCAAGAAGGAATTTTAAATTTTAAAAATATTTTTTTATATCCTTGCGTTTCGCTGAGAAATATTCTCATAAATTTCACCGTTAACTAAATTAAAGCCTATTTTTAAAGCATACCGTATTGAATAAAAATTCTGATTTTAGATTTTCCCAAGAAGCTTAATTCCAAAATTTCTTTTTTAAATTTAATTTGTTTAAGACGACTCCAGCTTCCTGATGTGAATCCAATTGATGCAAATAACTTTGTGTCAAGTAATTTGTAAATCACCATGGCTACGCAAACACACTATACATATGGGGTACATCAAATTTTTGTGATTACACCCAAATATGGGCATCCAAATCTAGTTGCTATAAGTTGATAACCCTACATATTTTTTAAAGTTTAATTTTAATTTTTAAAGTGAATTTTAAAGACTTACTTAGTTTCTATAAATTAAAATGTTCATCCTCAAAAGCAAGTGGACACAGTTGATGAATATTATTATCATCTCTTTTTTTTTTGTTCTGCATATGAAATCCAAATAGCTAGAGGGTTTTGTAATACACAAAAAAAATTCATTTTCGTTTTTCATATTTTTTCTCTTCACAAAATTTTTAAGTTTGAAAATGTAAAATCAATATTTCATTTAAGGATTAACAATTTGAATATAAATTGACTTAACATAACTGCCGAATGGCAACACTGTCTCTATTTAACACATTTTGGACGGGCTAAAAAAAAATAAAAAAACGGAGAGATAACTGTTAATACCAAAAAGTCCTTTTTATTTCGCCGATATGACTTATATCCGAACGTTTGCTTTTCGCGTTGCCCGATAACTGTTATGGGAGATAAATATTTTCTCACTTGTCTATAGACATAGTTTTCCAATGTATACTGTTAACGTTGCCTCATAAATGCTGTAAGATAATGATAATGATGAAGATTGAAATGGAGAAGAATATAAAGATAATGAAAATGAAAGTGAAAGTGAAGATAAAAACTCAAATAAATATAAAGATATGTACAGTTAGAGACACTGAGACTGATAAATGTAAAGGTGAGATAACTCTTCTCATACAACATTAGAATAAATATTGAGCAATAACTGTTATCAAGCTACTCAAAAAATAATCGTTTAAAATTAACTCTTATTGGTGACGGAAAAAATATCTGTCTTTCATAACAGTTATCAGGCAATGTTAAAAAACGTAGAAAATAATTTTTATTGAAATATTGAAAATTAGCAAATATTGGCAATTAAAAAAATATCTGTCCTTCATAACAGTTATCAGGCAACGTAAAAAATAAGCGTCGGTATATTACTTTAATGGACGCTATAAAAAATATTTCTCAATTAATAAATAATAAGAATTTTTCATTACATTTTTGAACATGGGCAACGTTTGCATTTTGTAAATCTCTAATAACCTGGTAAATAATAATTTTGTTCTGGTGGTGAGCATACAGTTATTTGAAAGCAATTTATTTCAAGAAAAATGGTCTACCGTTGTATTAAATGTTTGACCATTAAAATCATCTAGGTAAATTTTCTAAAATATACTTGTGTCTATAATTATGAAAGTTGTATAAGGTGAAAATTAAACAAAAAATGAATTTATCACTTATTTCACACCACATTATCTTAAACTTACTTATTTAATGCAGTTTTTATGATATCATCAAAATATAACCTTTAAAGGGTGGTTGTAACTCCAACGTTATACGGAATTCGTTAAGTGTTAATTATGAAAGTCGACTAAGTCAAGGTAGACCAAAAAATTGTGGTATCGGCTCATTCGTTTCTACCAAATTATCGTGATTTTGGTTGCATAGAAATTAAAATAAAAAAATTATAATTACTTATACAACGCTGAGCATTATTACGAATTGATAGAAAAGTGTAGGAGAAGAAATATATTTTCGATAAAACTGGATTTAATTTCAACAAAATCAAGAGAAGAATCAATAAGAAAAGACGTGCAAAATATAGCTATCGAATCTGTATCTTGGCTGCAAATTCAATAGATAACATTCTTGAAAAATTAACCTTCGACTTTAACCTTAACTGTTCGATAAAGCTTCATTAGATTGTTCTATATTTCACATTTTGGGTTTTTCACCTTAGAGGAGAAGATCAAAAATAGACGGAAATATTACATTACTTCCATTATGCACCACAATTAGACCAGTGACGGAAGAAAAACAAAAAGATAATCCAGTTTTTTAAGAACATTTTAGGAAATTTTAAACCTCAAAATACCATTTAAAATGGATTACTTTTAAAAATAATTAATAAATATTGATAAATTAGTTTTTTGAAGTTTTTGTTTCAAATAAAATTCATAGTTTTTTATTTTTTAAGCTATTTTTAAGACATTTCGTTAATTTTGAAAATTGTCTAAGTCAATTCAAGTTTTAAAAATAAAATGTTCGTATGAAATTCAGACAAAATCCTGTATTTTTTATAAATTTTCATTAATCAGTACTAATAAAAAAAAAAATTAAAATGTTTTATAATATTAAAATATTTCTAATATTATGTTTTTCATTAAATATCTGGAATCGTTGTTTTTTTAATTATCTATTCCCTAAAATAAAATCTGGCCGCGGGTACAATACGAGTATTTGTATCCCGACACAAATAATAATATTATAATATATGCAATGAAATTTCTTGATCTAAAAAAACTTGTTTTTAGAAATTATTTATTTTAATAAGTTAATTGCGCAGTAAATCGACCAACCCTTATATGCAGATAAAAATTCATATAAGTATGTAAATATCGCACATATGTAGATAGATAGCGTAAGAATAATAATAAAAAAGAAAAAAATCACAGCAAAGTGCAATAACAATAAAAATATACCGGAAAGCATAAATGCGCAAACATGCAGTAATCTACGAACATAAATAGCCAATCATCTACAAGCTAGTTTTCACATACGAATATCCATAACAACCGTTACCAGCTCTATAACTTTATATACATACAAACATACATAGATTTATATAGGCACAGCGTAGCTTGGTCATAAAAATAAACGGAAGGATATGCGGCAGAAAAAAATGCATTTGCTGGCCAAGCAAAAAGGATTAAGTCTAAACAATGGTTTATTCAAGTAAACGGAAATGACAGCTGCACAAGCATACTATCATATATGGGCATACAGTGGTGAGCAAAACTAATGCCATTTTTCGATTTTTTTTTCAAATTTTATATACAAAGTAGGCGGCAGACGTTGTCCACCTATATTTATTTATTAATTGCTTATGTTACCAGACAATTAATTTTATTTTGTGTCGTATATATAACAGGTGGCAACCTTCTCAAAAATAAAGGTAGACACCCAGCCCTCACTCAAACGAGTTTCAATATTTCATATAACTTGTGTATAGTTTAATTAAATTAAATTTTCCAAACAGGTGGCAACCCCATAATAGACAGCTATAAACATTCTTTCCGAGACGAACCGCTTCGCCTCGCATATTTTAATGTTTCATATAGTTTGTGCGTATTTCAATTTAATTTGACTTTTGACAGGTGGCAATCTTCTCCCAAAAATAAAATTTACTTTACGACCTGCATATTCTCGTACCTATCAAACTTTCATACAAAATTTTTTACAACTCAACAAATTTTCATTTTTTTTTAAATGAACTAATAAATTTTTAAATTTTTTGAAAAGTGTTTTTTTAGAAGTAAGGTAGAACAATTGCTGAGCATACAATTTTATAGCTTATTTAATTCTGGTAAAATAAAGTGCAAGTTTGAAGTGGCTACAAGCAGCCGCTTTTTTTTGTATTTTTTTTCAATTTTTAGTCTAGCGAATTTTTTTTTCATGAATTTTATAAAAATTCCCATAGGTTTCTAATAATTTTATATTCTTAAAGTATTCTACATTTTCAATCACATAAAATATATAATTGTATAGACGATATATGTATGAAAAACAATTTCCAAGGCCAAAATTAAAAAAAAATACATACATACATGATATATACAACGGTACTTCCAAGCCACTTCAATTATTCAAAAATTAAATAGGCTATAAAACTGCAAAATGTATAAACATACTTCTACAAAATTGAAAAATTTTAATGAATATTTGTTGAGTTTTCATAATTTGGGCATAAAATTTGAAACATTAGTTTATATGTTTTTTTTATTATAATATCAACTATACTTTTATATAAAATTAATGAACAGAAATTTTTCATGAAAAATAAAAATCCCCATTAGACCAGTTTTGCTCGCCAGTATACGTATGCACAAAATAGCAGTACCTGTAGTGGAAGTCAGAATCTAGTTTAAAAAAAAAATCGTAACGTGTGTGCATATTTGTATATTTGTATGTATAACAATAACAATAACGACTTACTAAAAACGAAGGCCATTAACCAAGAGCAAATTGCTCTCTATAAAGACATTTATACAAATCTATGTATGTATGTGTGTATGGTGTTGATGAGCGCATTGTTGTGGGCGCCATAATGGTCTGTTCTTGCGGGTCCGAGTGGTGTCAAATCCACAAAACGACCACAAATATACCCCATTAACACTGGATAATTGTAAGGCACTTAAGACATTTCAGGTGTTTTGTTTTTTTTTAATTTTTTTTATTTTGTTCAGTTGATCAGGTTTCGGTTTCTGTGGTTTGTTTGAGAAACAATGAATATAAAGTATTCGTAGAAAAATGTGAAAATTTTTAAGGTGCTTGGAGTTAATATAAAAGTTGTATGTTAATTTAAATAAATGTACATTTTTTTACAATGCAAATATTAAACTAAATATTCATTCATAACATAATCATTTCAAAGTTATTAGCTGTGAAATTGCACAGAGCTTTGAGGAACGATTTACATAAGGCCCGTTTCTTTGTAATCTAGTTGCAAAAGAACACTAAGTAGGATAAGAAATAGTATGTAAAGCAACAAAACTAACTAGGAAAAATATGCCAGTTGAGGAAGAAACTATATGGGAAATTTCAGTTTAAGACCTAATTCGTTTTTATTTGCATAGTATTTTAAATAAATAACTACGCCAAACTAAAGTTTGTTTGCACAACTATTTTCCGTTCTTAAATAGCACTGAACAAAGCGTGTCTTTTATGAAAGATTTTAACAGGGTTGCTTTCGGAACTAAAGGAAATTTTATCCGAATTGGAGCGTTCTTTTGTAACTCGGGTACAAAGAAACGGA
Organism: Anomoia purmunda; assembly: GCA_951828415.1. Lineage (NCBI taxonomy): Eukaryota > Metazoa > Arthropoda > Insecta > Diptera > Tephritidae > Anomoia > Anomoia purmunda. Next base: position 24,999,120 of record OX639995.1, read on the forward strand.
CCAATAAATGAAGGACAACACACACGTGTGCACCACGCGTTACCGTTTAGCACACCAAAGTGATACGGGTTAAAACTTTTTCAGCGGAAAAATCCAGCTACTGACGGAAAAAATCGATGGAATTATAAAAAAAAATAGAAGAAAAGAAATTAATTCTTAACTGTTTATTTTAGCTTTCCATTTAATAAAAAAAAACGTCAATAATTCAGTTTTACTTGCATATAAAAATATGAAAAAAACGCATATTATTGAGCAACAAATAAAATTTAAAGTAATTTAATTTTTTTTTATGTAACTATATTAGCATTGCCTAAGAAAAAGGAATTTAAGTTAATATATAAAGCTTTTGATTATATACCAAAAAATGCTTAAGAAATGCCGAAATAAATTTCTTGAGTCAAATCTCCTTGAGGTAGTTCACGGCTCTTAAGAAAAAAATTCTTTCGCTACTACCGTTTTCTTAAGATTTTGTAGAGTATAATAATAAAAGAACCGTTTTTGACAATTTTCAAAAATTTTCATTATTTCCACATTATTAGTTATTTTTAATAATGAAATCCATGCTAATTTTCTTGGCAACTTACCAAATGTCACACATTGTTGTTTATTTTTATATATTATAACTTTCATCGCTTTAAAACTTCTTATCCATATACATATGTCGTGTTGCGACACGCGATTAATGTCTACCTTTATCCGCTGCAATATACAATGTATAAACATATCTATTCAATCCCGAAAAGTATGCAAAGAAAACTGCAACAGTTTCCAAGTTAAATATTATACATTCACGTACACTTGCATACCCAAAAAAAATACCCTCTCAGAAAAAAGCAGACAGTCTAAAAAATGTATCAATTTAAAAAATTGTTGGAAGTCAACTGCTTTGAAATAAATACATGTTAAATTTCTTATGTTGATTGTACGTATCTTAAGCAACAAAATTCAATATGAAACAGTTGGCCACTTATGTTTACTAATTCATTTTTAATAATTTTTTACAAAACTATAACTTATAAGCTATATAACCCTTTCCGTCCGTGTACGCACAATTGTGTGTGTACGTTTAAATTTTATTATTTCCTTCAATATCTGTCCTAGTGCAATACGACCTGAATAGCACAATTGTGTGAGCTGTTTTCCTAAGAAAAAACACAGTGGACCGTTTTTGGTGTCCGTTAGTTTTGGTGAATTTTGCTATTTTAATATTGCATTTCAATCATTTGCAAAAATGAGTCGGAGGAGTAAGTATGACAAATTATTTGACTTATTTAAGAAGTGAAATTCATTATCAAAAAAGTGTAATAATAATCAAAACACTACAACTTTTAATTCAAAAGTGGTATTCATTGTTAATTTTGCAACTTAAATTGTTTTTTAGACAGTTTTGTTTCAAGTGCTACAATTGTGCGTATCCTGGAAATAAAGGATAAACTGAAAATTTCACAAAGCCAGCTTTTTGGTTCTACACTGGCCAAAGTAATAGGTAAAAAATTTTTTAGCAAATTTTACTAAGTAGATTTGCCATGATTCGAACTTCAAACAATTTTCATAAAATTTTAAATCAGAATTTTTAACAACTTTTTGGGTATGCAGTTGTGTAGCCCATTTTTTTTTACAGCCGTTTTACGTTTACAGTAAATTTGGTTCGTGCATTATATGGAGAGAAATGCTATTAGTTTTGTTATTATGTTATTTGTTTTATTTGTTATTTTTTTGACGTTTGTTAGTTATGATTCTAAATACATTTTCGATACACGATTTACAAAATCATTGTCACTAATTTTTTTTTTACTTCAACTAGCTATTTATCTGGTCGAAATGGAACTATTTTTTTTTAATTTTGATTTTAAAATTATTAATTCTTTAGAGTTCTTGCCATTTTTTTAAATTTTTTTTTGTTATTTTTCTTCACATAAAGTTAAGAAATTTAAGCAAATCGCAAAAATTCCGAAAGAAACTTTAAAACCAAAATTTGAAAAAAGTACAAGTTTTTAACCGCATTGATTGTCTTTCGATCAAGCCAGGCAGTGATTGCACTTAACAGTTGAGCAACTCAAAATTGTTAATGAAGTGATACCTCAAACAAAAAAGCATTCAACTACCGTTATCTCAAAACCCAAACCACACAAAACATTTAATGTGTGTTTGAGGTCAGAAGATATATCTAATCTCCGCTATGTCTGCATTTTTTTGAATTTTTCGCCTGTAAAGCAGCGTAGTTGATCAAAAAATCGACCCTCAAAATACTTTCGACAATTAATGGCCGAAATTGTGGTGTAATTATTTTTAACTTGTATACTGAATTGAAATTAAACTGTATATTTGTTTAAACGAAAAATTAAAATTTTGTATTATATATTTGTAAATAATTGGATGTAAACAGTTTAGAAAATAGTTAATAATTAGTTTAGTTTTAAAACAGTTTGAAAGAAAACAATTTCAAATAGTTGGAAATAAAGACATTTTATTGCAGCTGGGATAAACTACTTTTGATATCCTTTCTGTCCAAAATATTTGAAAGTAGTTGAAATCAAATGCAGACTTGACAATTGACTTGTTCCTAGGACATCACCATGTTTAGAAAGTTAGTTGCTTACAAGAGAAAGGAAAGAATTTCAATCACTTGCAGTTGATAAAAAAAAAGAACTTTGTAAATTGCTCTTAAAGTAATTCTATTTCCGACAGGGTATTCACGTATCTATTTCTATATGTGCATGGATGTTTGTGTGTATAAATATATTTTTCATACTATCCGAAAAATTTCAAGTATTTTGCGTATACGCCACAGCGGATATGTTTATTGTAAAAATATATACTCACTTTTACTTTTAGTCAGTGTGATTCACACACACACCAACACACTCTGTTTCTGAAGTGATGTAAATATAGTAGAAAAGCAGTACTTTTTAAAGTGCGTGAGGTATACGATTTAAACGCACTTTATATTTAACTTTGAGTTGTTTTCATCAAGCGATTAATATTACTCTTCGTTTAAAATATTTGTGTATGCTGTTCTTGCATTAAATAATAAAATATCCATGCTTTTCGAAAAGATAACATTGTACATATACTATGTAGGTAAGTAAGTAAAATCTTTTCTCACTTCAGCACTTAAAGTGAAAAATAATCGCAATTGAAATTGACATGCAAATAAGTCTTCGGAAATCCTTGGAAGTATCATCTTTTGAACTGATTACTTTTGACTGATTGACTTTTAGTATAAAAAAAAAACACTACTTCAGTTGTGCCGCATTTCTTTCTTTTCTTCATTAAAATGAGAACTTCGTCTAGAAAATGATTTCATTTACAATTATACAATATAACATAGCAAGATTACTATAAGAAGAAACTAGAAAAACGAAATTTTTAATGAATCCCTTCAATTGTTATATTAATGTATAGAATACAATTTATATAAGGCGATGTTCCAAAAAAAAATTTTTACCCATATGCGAATGACGTGACAAAATTTATTAACCTGAAAGTTGTCTGGTTTACTGCGCCTAAAACTGTTCGCCAAAATGGGTTGCAGAACTCTAACGATCTCGTACTGAGTTCGCGATATCACCGTTTTAATCTGCGACACAGCTTTAGGCGCAGTCAATTTGACAACTGTTAGGTTAATAAATTTTGTCAGGTCATCAGAATAGGGCGGTTTATGAATTATTAACCCCTTTCAATTCGCTAAATCCAAGTTAAAATATAATAATAATAAAGATTCGCTCCGAATTCGCCATGGTATACATTTTCCACAGATAGAATATTCCTAAAAGTATACATCACTACCATTATCCTTATTGACATGTTTTGAGCTGCCAGTACTTTTTAAGTGACAATGATTGAACGTATAAACTTGTTTTTCTTTAGAGAAAATTTGCGATTTGCAAACAAATTCTAAACCAAACCATTTTTCACCTGTCCGGTTTTATGCTTGCTTGCCAAATTCATTCGTATGGTTTTTCTGTGCATTTCACTTCTCAGAAATTCTTATTTCTCAAGTACACCGTCGATTTTTTTCTAAAATGTTCAACTTTTTATTTTTAATAAAATTTTATCCAACCAAAATGCCCTATAAATATAACCAATATAGTAAATCAAAAGTTCAAGTTTTCTAAGAATTCGCTGCACACTTTTCACTGGCATTTACTTGGTCTAGTATTGTATAATATCTTAAAAATATTTCGCATTGTGTAGAATTTTTGCCACACATTATTTTTCCCCCTTCTACTTAGATCAGCACATTATGTTGTTCATAATTAAATTTTTACTGCTTTTTGGCCCATTAAACAAAAATAAAAGACAATTTATTATACCGAAAGCCATAAAGTAATTAGAATAATTTTGGTAAATGACCACAACAGCTACACTAATCTTGATTTACTTACAGTATTTCTCGGTTATAAATATCGTAGTATTTTCCGCTTTTAAAAATACTGAGAATTGTATAAAGTACTATCTGATACGTATATTCTCTTTTCAATTCAACTTATTTTCGGAAATGACGAATAGCAACAATGCTTACCGTACTTCTATTATAATTGTGAGTTAGTGTGTTGTGCAAAATTTTGCACACAAATACCCTATACCCCACGTTATAATATAGGTTACATTTTATAGAGAGTTCCCAGCTGTTAAAAAAGTTATAGTCAATTAATTAAAAAAGTTAAACCATTAAAACGACTGGATAGATCTGGATAAGATGTAAACATATGTATATAGTCATAGTCCGTTATATATGTACATAGGTTGCCGAAAATTTGTTTTCTCATAGAGAGTTGCCACCTGTCTAAAAACCTACATTTAATTAAAGTAATGAATGAAATCAGATATTTCAATATGGGTATCAACTGAAAGAGGTCTCATAAAGTTTTATTTTCCAAATGTTTTGAAGGAAGGTTGCCACCTGTTAAAAAGTAAATTGAGTTAAGTGAAAAAAATTATTGACATTTTCGTGCCAAACTAAAAGTGTTAAAAAATCTGATTTCAAAAATTATTTTGGAGAGAGTTGCCACCTGTTTAAAAAGTTAGTCAAAATCATAATTAGTTATATCAAGTTCATTTAATATTATATGCAAGGCTCAATAAGACTGCATTTCCCAAATACTTTTAAGACAGGGCTGCCACCTGTTAAAACGTAAATTAAGTTAAAATAAAAAACTTAATTTCAAAAATAATTTGGAGGCGGGTGCCCCTGTTTAAAAAAGTATTTAATAAAAATTTTAATAAGTTAAATCCAATCCAATTACATTATATGCAAAGCTCAATAAAGCATCATTCCCCAAATACTTTTAAACAAGGTGGCAATCATTTTATATGCAACTTAAGTTAAATAAAAAAATAAACAACATTTTACAATATGAGTACCAAACTACAACTTTTAAAAATGCGTTATTTCAAAAATAATTTTGAAGAGAGTTGCCACCTGTTTCAAATATTACTTAACCTTATAAAAGGTCAATTATAAAAAGTCAAATATTGAAATATGCGTATCAAACGAAAGAATTTGAAAAAAAGCTTTGTTGTGAAGATACTTTTGGAGAGAGTTGCCACCTGCTCAAAAAAGTAAATTAAATTTAATTATTAAGTTGAAGTAAGTATCACGTAATGGTTCTCAAAAGGGAGTAGTAATCTTAATTCCGAAAATATGTTTAAGGAGTGTTGCCCCATGTTTAAAAACATTAATTTAATGCAATTTGTTAGCTTGCTGGAATATTACAGAATTACTCTGAAACGCGAGAGTTTATACGAAAATGTGTTTGATGAAGGTTGCCATGTTTTCAAGACTGTCAATTCAAATAAACTTGTATGGTAGCTGAAATTCTGCTATACGGGTGTCAAGTGATAAAAGGTTTAAGAAATCCCAATCCGAGAAATGTAAATTCCAAAGCCAAATGAAGCGTTACAACATTGTTTTGAACAGAAAGAGGTATCGGAAAACTTGGTTTTGAAGAAATTGTGAGGAGTTCTTAACCGTTTGAAAATTATATACAAAATAAGGATATTACACCTAGTTTGTATTTGAGGGAATCCGTGAGTATGTTCGACGGATTTGTACAAAATTTAGCACGTATTTGGTTTATAAGTTTAGTTAATATAGGGCATATTTTCAAAAGAGTTGTTGCAAAGGTTATAGGCAATTAAATGCAATAGACCCAATATGGCAAAATGGTTAGAATACGAAAGTTTGAAAGAAAGTTGCCATTTGTTCAGTTAATTCAATTCAGTTGTACTAAATAAGATGAAAACATAAAATTACAAAAATCTTTTTGGAGTAAGTCTAAAAAAGAAATAAAAATTGTAATAAGTTAAATCAAATATTGAAATATGAATCTTATATGAAGAAGTTATAAGAACCTACACAAGAAAATACCTTGGATAAGCTTGCCATCTACTTAAAAAGGTTAAAAAAAATAAGCTTATTAAATTAAAGGAAATATACGGCATGGGATTCAAAGGGACTAGGCTTAAAAACTGAATCGTTTGATTAATTTGTGCATTTCTAGTCACTAAACCTGCATGGCATACTGCACAGTTGCCAATGAGCAATAATGTTGCTGTTTAAGCCTTTAGAATAAGTGTTTGCTCTACTACAATTATCTTTTTAAGAATTTCTGAAATAAAAACAAATTCGTACTTTAAAATGCAACCGTGACCCGAACATGTACACGTCGTTGATTTGGCCGAACTGATTTGAATATAGCCGTTCGCCATTTCAGAGACGTACGAGGACACGGATAAGTAAGACATAATAATTTGCTCTTGAATATTACCATAATTTATTTAATTTACAGATATTAAAACCTCTCCCTACATCTCATCTGTATAAAATCATTTGAAAATATACATTGGTATTAAAGTGCGTTATTAATATATCCGTGTTTCATTTTGAATCACATCGTTAGCCGCCACCTCGTGCGAAACTCTAAAGTTGCTACTGTGCCAGCAACAAATAAGTTTCAGCAACTAACCGTAATAGGCAATTACGAAGTAGGGGTACAATTTTTAAATAGGAAAAAAATACGAACCTAAACTCAAAATCAATTAAAAATGACTACCTTTGGTGAGAAATTATTTATTTTCTTTTCTACAACGTTCCAATGCATAAAGTGAAGCCGAGCGAAGCCGCGGGTAAAAGCTAGTGAGCAATATTTTTATAATAGCGCTCTTCTGCTATATGAATTGCATTCTGCAAATGTTTAATGTTCCTTATATCCAGGTGCTACTGTACTTATTTACATGTGTATTTTACGGAATCGCTGGCTAGATCTTTTATTCACTTCATTATGTATGCAACAGATTATGACGTGCGGTCATTTGTGAATAGTAGCCGCCACACCAACAACTACTTAGTTCTCCTACATACAAAAGCAATCTGTTCAAAATTTAGTACAATATTGTATGAGGTTATATTTATAAGTAGTTGTATAAATAAATAGCTACATGTAAGCATATTATATCTAAAGCTTATTATAATCTTTGCAGCTGCAAAAATGCAAGCACAAATAAATACATAATTACTTTATTAATGTATGTTTTTTTTATTATTTCTACCGACATCGGCGGTAACCGTCATCGTCAACATCGTCAACACTGCTGTTGTGTTGCACATTGTTAGCGTCTGCTGCTCTGCTTACTCGGCCACAAAATGATGTCACACTGTTGCTACTTTATTTTTGTCTGCTGCTGGTTTTGTCATTATTGTAGCTATTTTAACATTTTGCCATTTTGCCACTTTGCCACTTTACCTTTTGCCATTCGCGTGGCTGTGGCGGTTGGTTGGGTGGTTTTGCGGTTTTTAGATGCTTGTCTGTACAAAAAGTTGTTATTATTATTATTATTATTATTATTATTATGATAATGTTTCGTAAATATATACAAACATATATATCATTGTTGTCTCTTGTTGCTGACTTTTGTGATGCTTCTGCTTTTGGCTGTTGCAGTTTATATAGCATGCTCACTGGGCTCTTGTGGTCAATTAATAAATTCATTTGCTTTTACTTTACCAGCACCTGCGGCAGGTGAAACAGCCAAATACAACCACCATACTTACCCACAAACACGTTCATATATGTATATGTACACACACACACACACACACACACACACACACATGCTTTCGTGATTATGTACCATATCCCAACAGTATTTGAGGTAAGGGGTTGCAAATTCAGTAGAATATTCGGTATGAAAAATGTCATAAACCTCAGTTCAGCAATCAGTGCCTGAAAAGTTTACCGAACCAACAGTGAAGCTTTCATGGCTACTGAAATTTTTGGTTACTTCTTTTGATATGTAAAGAGTGTTTTTTTTTTAAATATATGGTTTTCAAGAAGATATCAAATGCATATAATTTAATGGTATGGCCCAGAGTAAAGATAAGGGTTTTCATCATGTTTTAAAAAATGATTTCCGGCAAGTGACCACCGCGGCTGGCTCAAATAAATTCCAGCCGCGAGGCCCGATTTTCGACTACTTTTTGCAGCAAATTTCTCTTGCAAGGCCTCAATCGTCTCGGGCTTATCTCCCCACAAAAAATAGTTCAGCAGTATTAAATCGCACGATCTTAGAGCTTACGCCACAGGCCCACGACACGAGGCAATCCGCTCAGCAAAAGTTACTTTCAATAATTTTATCGTTTCGACTGTATAGCATGTAGCACCGTCTTGTTGGAGCGAAAGGTCGTCCACATCAACATCTTCCAATTCAGGCACGAAAAAGGCATTAATCATGGCTCTATAGCGTTCATAGCGTTACATTATGGCCGGCTTGATTTTCAAAGAAATATGGACCTCTGCCCATAGAGCACACCAAACAGTGACTTTTGGAGGATGTAACGGCATCTCAACAATGGCTGGTTAATTATCAACACTCCAAATGCGACAATTTTGTTTCTTAACGTACCCATTCGAACAAAAGTGAGCTTCCTCGCTGGACAAAATTTTCTTTTAAAAGGCGGGATCGGTGGCCATCTCGTTTTGGGTCCATTCACCGAACATGCGACGCGCTTATTTCTTGCAAAAGACCAACTTCGAAAGAAAACAGCACGTCTAAAAAAACACCCTATAATATTCATACAGATACACTCAAATTTGTGGGCGTCTGTCAATCTTCACGCCAGAAAAGCAAATTAGTTTCCAATTGATTCTGCGTTTGATGCTGGTACAGTGCAGACGTCGATTATTGGCGCTACTGTAGCTAATTGATAAAAATGCCTAGAAAATTGGGAGGTCATGAAATTGAATAACTTTTAACCGAATTTCTCGATTTCGAGATTTCTGGTTTAGAAAATGAATCGGACGAATATGACCTGACTAAGAATTTATTAGATGCCCTTGAGAAAAATGACAGCTTTTTATTGGAACAGCTTTATCGAGAAAGTCCGTATGAGATAAACATACGGGATATATATAGATGTACGTAATGACGAAAGTTCTGGGAAAATTGATATAGTAGAGAGCCATACAGTCTATGGGACAGTTCAAGCGAGATCAAACTCTACAAGTGCCATCGAAAAAGTATTGGCTAATGGGTACCGTAATACCATTATTTCCCGAAAATGTGCCGAGACAAAGATTCCATTCTTTGCGAAATAATTTGAAATTCACAACACATTCAACGCAAAGTGATAAACTCTACCTAATTTGTTTACTTATAAATATTTTTACACAAAAAACATACACCTTTCAAAAAAAAAAAACTTTTGTATGAATGAGATGATCGTTCCTTTTAAGGCGAAAACTATTTTGAGAAAATATATTCCAAAAAAAATATCTTAAATGGGGAGTGAAAATATTTTGCCTATGCAGCTCAAAAAGGCATTATATGCTAGGAATCTTTAAAAGTTATGGTTTTGCTCTGGTATTGTCATTCACCTTTCAGGAAAAAACATTATAAAATTTATTAATTATTTCTCGACTCTCAATTTAATATCGTATTTACCCCAAAAAGTCATTTGGGCTATTGGTACTATCAGAGGAAATAAATTCAGCTAAATGGAAAAAATGGAAAAAAACTGAAATAGCATTTTCTTCTCAGATGGCTTGACGGAAGAATTGTGCAACTTGTTTCATCAATCCATTCCCATGAACCCTTAACGCAGTAGCTAGATTTTCTGCTGAAAATACAATAAAATTATGGGAGGAGTAGATAAATTCAATTTTTTGCTCTCCCTGTGCAGAATTTCCAAAAAATCTAAAAAGAGGACTCTAAAGATATTTGACAACTTTATTAATTTGGCAGTATACAATTCGTGGTTAGAATACAAAATGGATCGCGAAAACAATGGGTACATAAATAAATATATGGTCTTACTGTGCTTTTGTAATGATATTTCGAATGGGCTATTAATTCGGCCAAATCAGCCGGCATGTTATCATTAATGGGGTTGCCCCACAACATGTTTGAATGAGGATAGCCCAATCAGTCCAACAACCTCCAGGAAAAGACGTTAAACTACACCATCGACTTCTATTCGATATGCCGAAAACCAACAATGGCCGGAACATATGAAGCATGAAGATAAGATGCCAAATCCAAGGATGTTCAAATGCGATGTTTTCTTCTACATTTCCAAATTATCAAGAAATTGCTTTAAAGACTTTTATAATATATCAAATGAATAAAATATTGTTAAGTTAATTTCTTTTAGTTTTTTCTTCTTTTTAGAATATTTTTGGAATAGCTAAGTATCAGTTTCGTCATTTATTTTTTATTTACATGTATTTGAAGTGCATAATTTTCATTTCATGTCTTATTTATTAAAAATATGAAATAAATAAAAACATAAATTTTTAAATAAAAACAAAATAAAATTGTAGTATTTTTTTACCATACAAAATATTGGTATCCATATGGGGTACATATTTTTTTAAATCGAACAGTGTTTGATATTCCTTAGGTCAGTAGGAGAAAAAAGCAAAAAAAAAGCAGATTTTTTTAGCTACCAACCAAAGCGAATTCATGTAAGGTGAAGTTACCATAGCAACCGGTTTGTAGTTTTTCTATTCACCTACATGTATTTTATTTTTGTTTTTGCTTAGGAGCTTACAAAAGCCGTAAAGGCAAAATCAAAATGTGTGAAAATTTTGGGGACTCTCACGCAAAAACAAAAACAAAATATATGGGAACTTTGTAGTTATGCTTATAAAACCACCTTATATGAATTCGCCTTGCTACCTGTTTAAAATTTGCAGCGAAAGGGTTAACGCTTTGTGAAGATTTCAGGACAATTGAATTTTTCGCAGAATGCTCAGTGAAGTTTTCAATTGTTTCTTGAAGCCCATGTGGTGGTCTCATATTTTCTGTTAAACGGCAGAAAAAGTGGTAACCAAGGAAGTCTTTCCAATGAAATTGGATTAAATAATTTATTGATAAAATAATAAGTGCAAAATTATATTGTGAAATAAAAATATACAAACAAATTTGACATTTACGCTACACTTGAGATCGTTTTTCATATGAAAATTTTGCTTGAATCTTAAGAATATTTTCGTGTGGATATAAACGCTGCCGGTTTTCCAGCTTTTCCTACCTCCTGCGAGGTTCAGGACTTTTTCAATGCAAAAATGTTTCATTCTCGTACGCCAGTCTTTAGATATGTAGTTCCGTTTTTAGCGCCATCTCTATATAAACACGAATGAAAATATGCAGTAGGAGTGAGTTAATATGCAATAGGAAAAAAGTGCGGCCTGCCAGCTGAAAAATACTATTGGGATGTGCTTTTATAGACTAACATGCCGCCACGTCGTATACGTAACATACACGAAGCATAAACTGTGGTTTTTCTACTCACCTCATTACATGCAAAATTGTTGCTGGTGGTGTTGTTGTGTTGTTGTTGTTGTTGTTGACTCTTGTTATGTTTATTAATATCCTGCTTTTCATGTTGCTATAATTTAGGCAGAGCCAGATGAATATCTCTGCACTTATGATTGCCATTGTTATTGTTTTTGTCAGGCTCAAAATAATGACTCTCTGTTGCTGTCTAAATTATTACGTTTGCCATGTAGTGGTTCCTTTACTGTCAGATGTTTCTCGCACATGCACATAGACATAGTGGAAAATCCATAGGAATATGTCAGTTACATAACATGCACGTAGTTATTTGCTTTGGCAGCCCTCAGCCTCTCATTTGGACAGACCTCATCATCACATCGCCAAATTGCAACATTGAATATATGAGTTTGTGTGTGTGTGTGTGTGTATCTGTGTACATGCATATGAAATCTGTTGTATATACTATTTGTTTGTTTATATTACGATTGCGTACTGATAATGCAATCTGGTTATCTTTGGTGTCGTCTTGTTAATTATTTGTCGTGCTGTTAATTAGCAGATAACATTTTCCATGTGACAGTTTAATTGGTATGTGAAGAAAATTATGATTATGACAATCTTCATGGCATTCAATTTGCGCACGTCATTTAATTTACAAACACAAACAGAGTACACCAAATATGCAGGTAGGACATATAGCCAAGTGTCACACATACATTTGACTGTGTTAAATTAAAGTTGTTGACAAGCCGGTAAATTGGCAGACATTTAGTTCAAAAAATATTGTAATTACATATATGAGTGGGCGCATTCCATATAACCTCAACGCGAAAGTGTATATACATATATAGTGTGGCATTGAAGAGCTTTAACTAAATTGACCTAATTATATAGCCTGGCAACCACAGTGCATGAACATGCATGAAATTTGTTGGCAACGTACTGCCATTGGATTTTAAATAAAATTACTTATATAAATTCATACATATATATGCGTGTGACCTGGTTAGTTAAAAAGGACCTTTAAAAGGAAATTCGATTTTCACTTTTCCGTTGACATCCTCTTTTCAATGGAATAAGTCACGTTTGTCTTGTTTCAGAGCAAAATTTAACTGGTTAAAAAACCATGAGCAATAAACTTGATTAGAAAACGCAAATTCTAAAAATGATTAGATAGATTTGTTATAACCAACAACGCCCTACTGAATTTACATACATCCGGTAGACCCACATGCGACAAATTTGACAGAACACTCTAAACAAGTGGGTGGTCAAATACTAATTATGTCTACGGCAGGATACTAGCGAAGTTCTCGGAGCTTCCTAGGGATGAGGACCTATCTATGCACAGCCGACTTATACTCTCACTAAAGCATTCAGGACTCTCCAACGCTTAAGGGAACAGTGGTAGCGGGATGCTGTAGGAAACAGCGAGTCCATCCATGCTCAAATGGTTCAAAGCTCGAGAGTAGGGTTGGTTTGAGGCGAATACTCTGAACACCTAAAAATTTCTATTAGCTTCCGTCTACCGGACCACTGCAGAGTTTTTCAGGCGGGACTGATGGCAATTGATAAAGCCACGAAACTGGTCAAATATGATATGTTGATATGTTGATACCAACTAGCACAAATAGTCGCTGGAACGGTGTTGCTACTATTGTGCTGACTTTGAATTGTTTTGTCACTAGTAGCGATTACGTGCCCACGACTAAAATGGGGTATAATATATCGATAACCACAATAATCTAACGACGTGCCTGTAAGCTATCAAGCAACGTTCGGTTGATGTTATGGCTAGGTTTCAAAGATGTGGCAACGTGGTGGCTGCAACATTGAGGGAACTTTACACTCGTACCTCTGCTTTTAATTTGTTGTTTGCTTTTTCTCGCAGCTCATCTTGTTAAATTTGTCTCATAATTATATACTTATACACGGATTACTTTCCATTTCGCAAAAAATAATATAAAAATGGAATATTGGCAGATAATGACATGTCGATAATAAAAAAATTATGGAACGAAAATCGTTTCGCTTTGCGGTAGAATGCATATAAAAACTAAAACTAATGAAAATTGACAGTCCACTATAATGAGAAATCATTAAAATTTGACTACGCGTTTGTAAAATTTTCATTTTTCGTTAAAATATTCTCAATAAAATATCTAAGAACATGCACGAAAATTACATGCGAGTTGCCGAAAGGATCTTTCATTGGCTTATGGTACTCTTAAAATAAATACTAAGCATTAATTCTAAAAATTTGTTGCAGAGATAATGTTAAATTATTCTTATTTTTTTAATTTTTTGTAATGGCAACATATTTTTTTCTAAAAGATGGCGGATTTCAGAATAAACCACGCTGCAGTCATACCCCATAAAAAACACGACCTCAAAGTAATTATTACATAACAATAATAACGACAAATAAAAATATAGAACTTAAAGGTTATTTTTTCTACAAAGTACCGAATGGTATTATAGTCTCCCTATTCGGGAAGGGGTGCATTCCTCTTCAATTCTGCGGCAAAAGGTTTGCGTTTATCCAACCAGAAAAGATGGTGATCGCTTCCTTACTTAAATTTCTCTTGCACGTAGGCAAGCTATTTATTTATTAGCTAAAAGTAATAGATATATACATATATATGTAATGATTTGCAGGGATCTTACTTGTTTACATTAGCGACATCTGCAAGTGGCATTTTTTTAATAACTGAGCCACTCGATTGCTGACTTACACAGTCCCTCTAAATTCCGCTTTAAAGCTACCGGTGTCCCTTCATAGTTCCATCTGGAACTCCAACCTCGCTCGGGTTAGCAACAATAAATAAAACTAGCAGAGCCGATGGCATGATGATGTAGGTGCGTAAAATCAGTGTTGCCGCTCGATTTCTGTGTTTGTTTGCAATCTTGTTTTGCGCAAAGTTTGTCCCAAAATGAAGTTAGATGAACAGCTAAGCGATTTTGACTCACGGCTAGGAATACCACGTTAAGGTCGTGTTTTTCTAATGATGTTTCCCAGGTTGGTGCAACAAAAAAACGAAACAGAAATGAAAACGGTATTCATATTGTTTTGTGTTTTCACCCGATGCGTTATTCTTCATAATATTTTTGGAAAGTTATCCCATGATGTAATATTTTAGCGTTGAATGACTCTATACGGTAGGGTTTTCAGGCAAAATTGAAACCAGAGAGAAATTTGTAAAAAAAAGTGAGGGTAAAGAGATAGATGCGGGTATGCTGAAGTAAAAAAGTGAGGAACAGAAGTGTAGTGAGGTGGGGGGCATTTCTGGGGCAGCTGTTTGCTCAATGTTTGCTACTCACTTATTCTCAGCGACGACCAATATAATGGGCCGTTTACATAGAACTTTCCTCGCTTTGCTTGACAGTTCGAATTTTAACAACAAAGCGTGAGGCGTAGAAGGTCAGCTACATAGAACGCTTTGACAGTTTCTGCTGTTTTGTTTAAAGATAGAATAAAAAAATGAATTTTACTGATATGATGGAAGTAGTAGTAGTTATGCTACTAATGTGTGAAATTCGCGAGTGTCTGTAGTGTGTATACGCACGCCAAAATAAAAACAAAATGGAAATGATAACATCTGATTGCCAAAGCGTACAAAAGTTGAGACTTGCCCATAATTTTGCTTCGCTTTGCTTTGCTCTACTTTTCTCGCTTTGTATTTAGCAGGACTCATATAACATCATGTATTGAACTTATCTGTCAAAGCGAAACTCTGAAGCAAAGCAAAGCAAAAGTCCTATGTGAACGGGCCATAATAGTGGTCGTGCTTGTGAGCGAACTTTTCTATTCTCTTGCTTGTAGAGAATAAAATTTGCACTAGTTGCTTTAATCCATACATACATACTGACAGAGCGCTCAGTGAGCACATTCATTAACGCCAGTGATAGCTATGTATGTATGTATCATGTCAGCTGGTTGCTCAATGTTTGCTACTCACTTATTCTCAGCGACGACCAATACAATAGTCGTCATTCAACGTTCAACGTTACGATACTTCGAAATAACACGCGTAGCCGTAGGCCTCGCACAATGCCGCACTGACTTTTTGTTTAGATGAAGATTAAGTCAAACATTTCACATTTATCCTGTCAGCAGAAACAGTCCAAAGTACTTTTAAATTTCATATCTCTCAAATATACTTGGCTTTATTGCCTTTCGTTTAAAGATTTTATTTTCAGAAATGTTTATTAATTCATTATGATTGAAAAGTACGCAAAAAATACGGCGGCCCCTTGTTTCGTTAATTTCATGTTTTGCAAACTGCAATGCTTTGTAACTTGTAAAAAATACGTCCGCACTACTTATAATGTTACTTAAAAGCCGCATAGTTTTAAAGTAACCAATATTGGTAGAATACAGCATTTCGCGACTTCAAATTTGTCACATAGAATTATACACTAAAGTAGTACATTTTGTGGTAATTATGTAATATTTACTCTCTAAACGTTCCCGTCTCCGTTACTGCTACTTTGGTGCTAATTGGGTCTACATTTTCACTGATAGCCAGTCGGCACTAAAGTCACTCAAGGAACCGTCGATAACCTCGATGGTAGCCATCCAATGCCGCTCATCTCTCAATGAGAGATGACCCAATCATTTCACCCAAAAGTGGTATGGGTTTGCAGGTCATTGCGGCAAAGTGGGGAACTGCAAGGCCGATGAACTCGTGTGACTTGGCACTTAACTTTTGCAGAGGTTATAATTGATGAAATACTCTTACAAATACCCTTACAATCTGCACGCTACTTTCTTCCAACAGGCTTGTTAATTGGCAAATGACAGATGGTGACGCAAGATCACTCGTTGAACTACCAGGCAATTGTTCCCAGCACTTAGCGCTAAACGCCTTGCTCTATCCATACGCACATTTTTTATTTTATGTAGACAACTCTTCGATAGCTTAGAAGACCTTAGATGCGTGAAAATCACAAATCTGCTAAAACTCTTGAGCCTAAGTGTGTTGTGACCCTTACGACAGTCGCAATAACATAACCTAACCTATAACCAACAACAGCAACCACACATTCATTAAAATAGTGGCAAACTGCCGTACTTGAATTGCGTTTGAAGGTAAGAAATTGAAAACCAACAACATCTTCGATGTCGGCTCGGAGATGCAGTGATCTCAAGATAGCAGATATAATTTCTATCATTTTTACTGTTCTTGCTTATTTCCAATACGTTTGTAATAAAAAATCAATTCAAAAATTATTGTTGATACATATAAATAAATTAAGTCGAGCAAAGTTAAAACTGTGATTAGGACCTCCGTTTTCATATACTAAAACATAGTAGCTATTTTAGCTTTTGCTGATAATATTTGACATTGATATAGATTTCTGACAATTAGTGTTGACACAACTAATTCAAAAACCGATTATAAATGATTATTCCTTTCTGGAAGGAAAAAATCCGTTCAATTAATCGAACGGTTAAACAAAAAGTTTTCAAGCCCGAAAAATTTACCATTTTACTCACCCAAAGGTATCAGAATCAAAATTACGTATTCTAAAGCTAGCAGTCTAAGTCACACATGCGAGAAATCTAGAGTTAAATGTATAAATAAAGAGAGTTGTAATTGCATAACCCAGAGGTTGTCTTGCATCAAATAAATACAGTAACCCGTAACCCAGGCTATGTACTTTTCTTCTTTGACATTTCCTTTTAATTTGATGAATTTATTGAAATTTAAAAACAAAAGATTTTTTTTGGGATGTTCTGGCACAACGACGAAGTGCTTGGATGTTTGATATCTAGTCTCGTGGAAGTAATCGCATCGCTTTGCCAAAGCTCTGTTAAAAGAGTTGGAGCCAATGTACTCAATGGCGTCCTCATTTTTGTTGAAAAAAAAACGATTCGTTTAAAAATTTTTCGTTTATTTAAAAAAAAAATTGTTTGACAAATTTATTTTGTATTTACATATTTATGATAGAATTCCCCAAACTTAAAAATTTAACCCTGCATAATTGCTGAGTTAAATTTTGTACGTTTTTAACTCTGAGTTGACGCCTAATCTACAGATGTGCAGGCAAATTTATCCATTTAACCGCTAAAATGCTTCCTCGCTAGCGTGGCTAATTATCCAACTTACACTTTATTAAACTAGAATACAATTATACTTATAGCGATTTTTCTAAATACGCAATACCAAATAAAAGCGTTTTTTTTCACGCTGAAATCACCCAATTAATGAGCCCCATGGGACCACTTTTTTCGTGCATATTAAGAGGTCATTTTTTTTACGGCGTATATGCTCCCTAGGGACTCTTTTCTGAACTTTTGTGAGAGGGTCAGGGTAGCGCACAGGGAGTCATCATTTTGCATCTTGCGGTCTACTACTATTAACTACAAATGGTATTCTTCTTAAAGAGAGCGTTGTTTTTTGTGATTTAATGATACGGACGCTTTGGTTAACATTTATCGGTTAAAGTTCCTATTTTCTTAATTTCAACACAAATTGGTATCCGCAATGTAACAACGACCAAAACTAAACATATTGCTCACAAAAAAAAGAAAGCAGCTAGTATATTACTTTAACATCCTTGAGAAATCCTTTTCAATTAGGAAGAAATCTACCCAAACTGCTTTTGAGAAAATCCAAAGATTCGTACTCCAAACGCAACTTACATTAGCAAATTGCCACACTATCATATAAAAACTAAATCTTCGCTAATATTGATAAAGCCCAGCAGGTAAGCTTACCGGTAGAGCAAGCTACATAAACGGCTCGAGGCACAGCAGTTTAGAGCACATAGAAAAAAGAGAAGAAGCGACGTACAACTAAGTGAATAGGTGTGTATGTAAATATGTGGTGTGGCACATTTAGGCCAGAAGTAAAATATTTATCATGCTAAATACCCAGCAGTTAAAATAACTAGTACTAAGCTAGATTTTCCCCGTGTTTGCTTAGCAATTGCTAAAGAGGAATAATAGAATAAAAGATTGACGACATCCACATATTCGCTGACGAAATAAAAGCATGTAGCTAATAAAACTTGCAATCGTTCTGTCGCCTGCCCGCTTCTTTTGCGCTCCTTCCTCTTCTTTTTTATATGAATTCTTATTTTAATCACTCAAACTTTCGGTAAATCAGCTGTTTTGTTGAGTATTTCGTTTCTACCGCTTCAATTGTATTAGGTAAGCTAGATTATCTGACGAATATTCGAAATCGATGCCACGGCGTTCGACGAAATTCGCCGTTCGCCGCTACTGTGCAGAAGCTATGAAGCGTTCTTAACCCTTTGTCTACCAGTAATGAGATTTTATAGTGTGGCCATATTTATATCTCATGAATTGAATTACGAAACTCTTGACTTGACTTTGATCCTATAAATAATTTAAAATAATTCGTAATGCTATAGAAAATTTTCTAGCGAGAACTTACATTTGGGTCCAACGGACCCATAAAAAGAAATGAATTTCCCCTTAAATTTCTCAACGTTGGCTGAGTTTGTTAGTGGTAAATGTTCTTTCTAACGAAATCATTGAACAATTTATGTAAAAAAGTAAAATGGGTTATTTTTTTTATGGGAATGAGATGATTATCAAGACATAAGTGACTACCTGTAGAAACACGGCATTAGGAAAGTGATGACCAATACTTATTTCAAAACACAGCGAGCAATCTTATTTTTTTTAAAAGACCAGGTTTGGAGATTATTATCGAATGGGTAAATACTGTATCGAAATATATAGAAACCAATGGAACACAATGAGTTTGGAAAATTTATCGAGCTTCTAATATTTAACGAGGTCTACAAGTCAAAGAACGAAGAGATATCCCAACTGTGGAGTTGAAAAAAAGATAAAAATTTTCCAATGACATTAGGAGTAGTGTATGGACATCTGAATGGGCACCTACAAAACGGATTCATAACAGGTTGAAGTAAGACAGTGGACGAATAATTATTAGTTTTTCGAGGAAGGCGCCAATTTCGGCCGTACATCGCATCACAACCAGAAAGATATACTAGCACCAAATTTTGGGCCATTTATGACAGCGCGATATCATAAGTCTGTATGATAAAAATTTACGCTGGATAAGTTAGAGAAGTAAGGGGAAAAAATAAGGTTATTGTAAATGAACTAGAAAGCTCTGGACGAAGTCTAACGTGTTATAACTATTTTATTTCATATTCACTTGTTAGTTATTAACTATCGAAAATACTGAGTATTAAAGGAATAATCAGAAAAAACTGACTTGATTTACATTCCCACGACAGTCGGTTCTACGATACCGGAACGACCCGGATTTATATCCGGTCAGGGGCTGTCACTTCGGCAGCACTCCCCAAAATTATAAGGGAAGTATTTTATGCCGTTGCAACCACAACAACTTGAGTGATATATCTTAAAATCCGCGAAAGATTTTCCACATTATTTGGATTTCTAAGCGATCACATGATATCTTTATAACATCCAAAAAGAAGAAAAATTCTGGCATTACCTATTACGCTATATGAGGATAAGAGGGTCGATACTGGGTCCAAAAGGAAACCACAAATATTTTTAGACTACCACAAAGGCAAAGCCGTAGCTGACACTATGGATCAAGCAACAAGGAACTCCAGTGTGAAAAGACGAAATAGAAGATGCGATTTGACAGTTTCCTACAATATCATTGTTGTAAATATTCTGAATGCCTACATTGTCTGAGGGTATTTTAATGGAAATTGTGCTAAAAAACTACGCAAGTGAAGTGAAGTGACAAAATTTGGAAAACAGCTGACTCAATATGTCGAAAATTGTGAAGGACATGCGATGTCCGGAAAGGACGCAAAATGAAAAAAAAAAAATGCGAAAAAGATGGAGAGTATTCTGTTTAAGTATGCAAAAAATGTTTTCAATAAATATGTCTGAAATACGTACTAAATATTTTTTAACACAGAAACAAATATTTTCGCATTACATTAGACTCCCATGGACCCGAACGGTAGGCAATGCTATTTCTTTGCGGTAGCCAAAGGGTTTAGTACCTCTTGTTCAATGTCCAGATCGTAGAGTAGCAATTAATTTATTTTGATTTTCTTAATGCAAAGGCGGCAACCCTACTTAAAAATATATCTCAATTGAAGCTCCTATGGGGGCATATTGTAAAATTTCACTTAGTTCACAAATGTATTTAGATTAGTAACGTATTTTAAGAAAAGTAGATAAGCATTTGAATCATGATATGAAGAAAGCGTTCCTTATTTTATATAATCCATTTCGTTGCTTATCTAAAATAAAATACATACAAACGTACAAGTATTTAACGTTTTAGTTTAGAATACCAAGCATCTTTTGGATTAAAAAACGCATTATCATAATATTTTGGTATTAATCACAACAACATTTTTAATTTCAACATTTTGCGTATGTGAATTCTCAAAAGTAACGATCGTTATTTTTTTAAAATTAATTTGTGGTTTTTTTAAAGGTCCTCCTATATATCTTTTACACTGATTCGCAACTATACAGTTTTTAACAAGATTTGAACTAACTCTTTTCGAAATAGCCTAGAAGTATTTGTTTTTAAACAAGCTCAGAACTATTTATTTTTTAACCAACTCGGAACTACATGTGACAAAAGTAGTTTAGAGAACGTTCTAAAGTTCAGCAGAGTGCATCAGTCGTCAATTCGTAGGACACCGCCATGTTAAAAGAGACAGTTGAAAGAACCAGTACAAGAACCAGCACTGTCGCTTAACGTGCCAATGCAGTGCTAGTTTTGAACTAGCGCGATTTACTGCCGTGTACTTACTGTACATCTTAATGGTTGTATGTATGTGTGTTACACAGATTTCTTAAGTAATAGTGCGAACGGATTTAGGGAAATTAAACATAAGTAGCTAGCAGATGAATATCCATTTGAGCAGAAACACTTCGCACCTTAAGTGAAATTGCTCGCACACAAATATGAGGTTTTACAAACTATACTTGTACCCTGTAGGAAATAAAATACTTTAAAAGCGATTTGAAAAGCACTTTAATCTAACTGCAAGAGATTTAAGTTCTTTATTTTTTCTTGTAAGCTAACTAATTCTATTAATATGGCGTTGTCCTAGGAGCAAGCCAATTGTCTGAATCTCCCTTTGATTCCAACTACTTTTAAGTATGTTTGCAATAAAATTTTCTTATTTCCAACTAACCAATTCCGTTTATTTCAAACTATTTTAAAATCAGTCGTCGTCAGTGTGGATTTCTTGTTAAACTACACTGCTTTACAGACAAAATATTTCAAAAAAAATTCAGGTGTATAGGAGGTTTTCTTGTTCGAAAAATAATCCAAATGCGGTTTCAAGGACAACTTGTAGGGATTAGTGGAAGACATGCTGAGTTCTAGCTGCTCAAAATTAAACTTTTTTAACTTTGGTTTTATAACTTTTTTTCAGAATTTTTTAAATTTTTTTAATTTCTTAACTTTATTTAAAAAAATAACTAAGATAAAATATTTAAAAAACGGTTGCAAAAATTTTAAAACAAGAACACCTTGCATAAAATCAAAACACAAAAGGCAGTTTAGTTTTTTTAATTTTGGTTTTCAGACTTTTTTCAGAAATTTTGCGTTTTTCTTTTAATTTTTTAATTTTATGGTAAAAAATAACTAAGGTAAAAAATTTTAAAAACAGTTGCAAAAATTTTAAAACAGGAATACCTTGCATAAAATCAAAGCACAAAAGGGAGTTTAGATTTTTTAATTTGGTTTTGAGACTTTTTTTCAGAATTTTTGCGTTTTTCTTTTAATTTTATGGTAAAAAATAACTAAGGTAAAAAATTTTAAAAACAGTTGCAAAAATTTTAAAACAAGAATACCTTGCATAAAATCAAAACACAAAAGGGAGTTTAGATTTTTTAATTTGGTTTTGAGACTTTTTTTCAGAATTTTTGCGTTTTTCTTTTAATTTTTTAATTTTATGGTAAAAAATAACTAAGGTAAAAAATTTTAAAAACAGTTGCAAAAATTTTAAAACAGGAATACCTTGCATAAAATCAAAGCACAAAAGGGAGTTTAGATTTTTTAATTTGGTTTTGAGACTTTTTTTCAGAATTTTTGCGTTTTTCTTTTAATTTTTTAATTTTATGGTAAAAAATAACTAAGGTAAAAAATTTTAAAAACAGTTGCAAAAATTTTAAAACAGGAATACCTTGCATAAAATCAAAGCACAAAAGGCAGTTTCATTTCGACCAGCTATAACTTAGCATGTTTTTAATCAAATATATATAGCTAGTTTTTATAAACGAAATAATAATTAATGAAACTAATTACATTTTTATAAAAATTAACATATAATTTATTGAAAATATATTTTACGACAGAATAATTATAATAATACCTACTCATAGATCAACATAATTAATTTAACATGCACTTTCTTCAAAGCAGTTGTCTTCCAACTACCTTTTAAATTGGTAAATTTTTAGACTGCCCACTTTTTCCTACAGGGTATTCACAGAAGTTATTTTACATGTACACCGGAAGGTGGGTATTATGTGAGTCGAAGATTTATTTGATTTCTTGTTAAGTTGGCAAATTTGCTAGATATCCGCACTCGCCCTCGCAACAAACTGCTAACGTTAATATTATTATGCTAAAATTAGCACATATAGTTGTATCTACTTAATGCTGCAAGTAATTTACACGGATGCACGAGTACCTAGATGGTATGGGCATTTCCATGGCAACTGCGCGATTTCAAGGTGAAGAAAAACGTAGCATCTTTTAGCCCTTAGCAAGCACCATATGCTATGTAGAAATTTGGATTTGTGGTTAATGGGATTGTATTAGTAAGTAAACAACAGTTCGTGGTTCGTAGCTTTCGAATAAGATGTTTTCGGATTGAGGTATGGTGGTGCTTCTGAGTGAGTATGCAGTTTTGCAAGTTTGGGCAACATGATAACCCCAATTATGCAAATCTAGATTTGGTCAATGTGGACTGTCGAAGAGAAGTGCAAATATGGGTCGATGGGTTTTACTGATAGCAGTCGCCCCTCGGTGGGCAATGACAAATCTCCCAGTGATTTCTGCCGATACGAACAGTTCGACACTGATATCTCAAAATTGTATATCCTGTGTATACTTAGTTTAATTAAATTTGACTTTTAAAAAATGTGGCAACCCTCTTCAAAATATATGTATCTATAGCGTGTCTACTATCGAAACAAATAGTTTGACGCCCTCATTTTGTTGCATAAATTGTAATAGTTTTACATAGTTTTAGTAAATTCGACTTTTAGAACAATTGGCAACCTTCTGCCAAATACAAAATATATTTACGACCTCTTCTCATACCTGCATACAAAAAAAAGTTCGTAAAAACGGCCAAGCCTATTCGGTGACACAAAATTTTTATACATAAGATTATTTTGTTTTTGTTTGTTTGCAAAGCATATAACAAATTATATTTTCATTTTGTGAGAATCACATTTTCAAAAATACAAATTTCAATCCTAAAATTAAACTACACAGTAGAAGTTATCAATTTCAACTGCTGTAAAAACGCCGCTTTGCGAGCGAATAATTCGCGCCGATGTTTGAGATCCCTAACGAAGTTGGTTGGCTCAATTCTATAGAAAACATTTGCGCAAGTCCAAAGTTTAGGCAAAGGTTTTGACAGAAGGGAAATTCTTAATCTAAATTCAATAATAGGCCCCATTTTGTCAGATTATCAAAAGCATTTGGGACCTTTAAGAGATGCGTACGTCATTATGAAAAGGAAACCCGTTTAATACTTACTGGTTATATAATAAAAAAAAAATGCTCAAAAAACAATTTGGAATACAATTAATTTTTTTTTTTTTGCATTATTTATTTTAGTAAATTTGCTTAAATATTTTGTAAGTAACTCAGTTTCTAAGCTGCCAAATTTTAGCATAGCTCGGTTTTTGAGTATAAAATCAATTATTCCCCATTAAGTTCGGCTCATTTTAAAATTATATAGCTTCCACAGAACTGATGGTACAAATGTGAATTATCAAGGTACACGAAAAATGTCAAAAGCTCAAAGATAACCATAGTCGCATAAATGTACTTAATTAAAATTGATTTTCAATTAAAAAATGTTGTTGAAAATTTTACTCAGAACCGCGGAGACTTTTCATACGGCCTATATTATTCACCGTCAAATGTTCAGTGGGAGTCAAAATATGAATAGTAGTGGTTTACATAAATAAAGTAATCATACAAAATAGTAGTATACTCCTACCTACTCCTAGAAATCAAATAGTTTTCAGTTTTATTTAAATATGAATATATTTATAGCTTTGTTAAATCACTATCAGTTAACATTTTTTTGATAACACAGATTAAATTTTTAGACGGCATGATATTGTTTACTCAAATTATTTTTCACGGCAAGAAAGATCATAGCTAACTTTTATGAGAGTTGAGGGTGAAACAGAAAATCCATACCTATATTTCAGAAAGGGATGCTACCTGTTTAAAACGGCGAATTTAATTTAATTGTACGCAATTTTATGAAATATTAAAATATGGATGCCAGCCCGTTCGTTTCGCTAAGGCGATGGTGTATAGCTAGCTATATTTGAAGAATATTGCTACCTGTTTAAAATATCAAATTTTATTAAATTATCCACAAGAGTATATGGAATAGTAAAATATGGATATCCAGTGGTTTATTTTCGTTAATTTTGAATAGGTTTGCTACCAATCAGAATTAAATTATACACAAATTATTTGAAATAGTTAAACTTGGGTGTCAACTCGTTTATTTCGGTAAAAGAAGTTTGTACGTATATTTTGACGAGGGTTGCCACCCATTAGTTAAATCATGCCCATGAGAGAAGCCCAAATGCATTTTCTGGTTGTAAATGCAAAGAGCAATTAATAAATAAATATTGGCATTTGCCGGCTTACATCTAGTATGATAATAAAGTAAAAATTCAAATACTATTACACTATACTCGGACTTAAAATTTTTTTCGACAAAGGTATTTATAGTTTAAATTACTTAAAAACATCACGATACAAATTTTTAAATGCAACCCCGTATAAATCTTAATCTATATATGTATATACTATGCAAAAAGGAGATTTCAATATATTAGAAACTGTTTTTTTTTTCTTTAAAAAATTTGCATGAATTGTAACAAATAACGTGAAGTCATTATCTTATTATATTTAATTTTTTTTGGTCATCGCATTCTCCATGCAGTACTTTTGTTGTTTATCAGCGAAAAAATTAGTTCAGTGGTTTCTAGGGTCGGCCAATTATTGACCATCAAGAGAGAAGACTATACGATGGATGTTCTACAACTCCCCAGTCAAGTTCCGTCAATTTGTTCCGAGTCATCAAAGATGTGCGTGGCCACAACTCCTTTTTTTCTGGCCACTATTTTGTTTATTTGCATCGTTTCAGCGATAGAGCTGTGTGCAGTAGAGGACCGAATTGACCGTTTCGTCAGAGCATTTAGCAGTTCAGAATGAAGAATTCTCTTCCAATACCGCCAGGTCATTCAACATAATCTTGTTTGCCGCCAATCGATGTTTTGAGGTCGTTTGAAGCGTGCTAATAATGTACCCTGAAATTTCACCTTTTAAATGTACGCCAGCTATTTGATTAGTAGTATTGCCAGTTTTATGGACAGTAACAAAAATCCGTGGGCACATTTAGTAATATTTTAATCGCCAAGAAATACAATATTTGCAGACAAATTAAAGCGGAATACTCAGACCCTCTCGTACGGGCGTTGATGGGTTAAAATACAATCTTATATAACATAAGAGAACGCAACAGAGCAATATGAAACCAAAACGAAACACAAAATTAGTGCTCACTACACAAAACGAAACATTTCGTTTATTAATCGAAATATAAAAAATCTTGATATTTTTTTACAGAAAATTGTCGGTATATGTGAATATTTCGTTGAGGAAAGATTCGTTTTGTGTATTGTGTTTTGTTTGGGTTTTCAGATTTCAACGAAATCCGATCGTAACACTCACTTTTATAAAACGATCAAATCTTAAGACATTAAAAACAAAACAACTAACTTTAACTGCTTCATATCAACCATGTCAAAGGTTTCTACCCAAACAAAAACACAGAAACGTTTTCAAAATGAGTAGATAAGAAAAAAATTAACAGAAGCATTAAAAAACTCACGATTCAATTCGTATACCGGAAATTACATAACCACTTGTCGAGGCATGGAAGGACAAGATTGATGACCTTCGTGAAACCAGGACAAATGAAAAGAGGAAATTAAATCAGAAAATGTCAACCAAATCTAAAGAAAGTGCAGTGGAAACACTTAAACAAGTTTTCAAAATTTCGAGGTCAAAATCTGAGATCAGATTTCAGTACAGTGGAATAAAGTATTAGAGTAGAAAAACATTACTTTCCTTCTGAATTGAAATTATACCGCTAAAAATTTCAAATAGAGTTATTAAAAAATATCTCTCGCATGAAGGGTGTTTTTTCGACTGATAGAACTTTAAATTGAAATAAAACACATAAAAAATGAAAAATATTTGAAAGATATTTTCATGACATTTAATATTTAAAAACGATATCAGGCATATGTCCGCCACGACTAGCTTTGGTGAATCGGATGCGATCAGTCCAATTTTGAACTACTTCTTGGAGCAACTGTGGGCGTATTTCGTTAATAACACAAATTATGTTGGTTCCCAAAGCTTCAATTGTTGCTGGTTTATCAGCGTAAACCAGAGACTTTACATAACCCCAAAGAAAATAATCCAATGGGGTTAAGTCGCATAATCTTGGAAGCCAATTCACTATGCCATTTTTTGACATAATGCTATCGCCGCATTGCTCTTTCAACAAATCAATAGTTCGAGTGGCAGTATGAGGCGTGGCACCGTCTTGTTGGAACCAAAATTCTAGCACGTAAACCACATCATACGGTGCATTTTTCAGGATGCAATGGTGTCTCGAGAGCTTCATGAGAATTATTCTCACTCCATATATGGCAATTTTGTTTGTTCACATATCCGTTTAGCCAAAAATGAGCTTCATCGCTAAACACAATTTTTCGATAAAACAATTGACCAATTTCCAACTGATTCAGGCACCATTCAGCAAACAAACGACGCTTGTTATGGTCTTGCGGCTTCAGTTCTTGAACCAGTTGGATCTTGTATGGCTGTTGTGTATGGACAAAGTCCAACTTGTTGAGCACGGTGGCGAATAGACAAATTCGGACTCCAACACTATCACTTACAGCACCAATATTTTCTTCTGTACGTAGAATTCTTTGTCTTGTTGTTGGTTTTTTATCGAGTTGAGTAAATGCTTTTCGAAATTTATCAACAGTTCGACAAATAAGCTGCTCTGATGCTGGATTATGTGGACCATAAAATTCACGAAGTGCTCTATAAGTTTGGCGATCAGAACACTGATTTTTAAAGCAAATTTCCACAATTTGTAAACGTTGTTGTGGCGTCATTCTTTCCATGATGATTTGTTAATGCTTACTGAACAGAAATGTAAAAACGAAATGTCATTTACCAGCTGTCCAGTGATGATTTCATCTTACTAAACAAATAATATGGAAAAAATCTACATAGTTCGCAAATATTCTCATAGGCTTTAAACTTGATCACTCTGTTCAATATTTTGTGCTCTAGCTAACAAATATTTGTAAGGTACATTTATTTATTTATGTAAATTACATATTTACACAAATTAGCCATGTAAGCTAGCGTAATATTTGAAATGTGCAGATGTAAAAATTATGTAAACATTGGCAATTTTGTATCCCTTTTAACCTATTTTCGCAACAGTTGCACTTTCACTAATGGCCCCTAAAACATTAAGAACATTGTGTTCCATACATTAGATTTGCACATTTAATAGCACATATGTATGTATGTACATATGTATTTATATTTCTATTTATACATACATACATACATAGATATGTAAATACGATTCGTATGTGTATGAATCTGCGCAATTTGTGTTTGTCTAAAAAGTCTTGTCTCTGGCATTTGTGAGTAACATTTGCTATTTATGTTCTTTGCTACCCAAAAAAAAAAAAAACTCATTCCAATTTCTGGCATTTATGGGTATTGTGTATGCAAATATGTAGATATGTATATATGAAAATGCAAGTATAACTACGGTAAATTGTTGGAGTTGGCAGGCAGCGTCAACTTAAATTTCTGGCAAACTGACAAGGGTTTTTTTTTTTTGCTGAACTAAAGTTATACTTTCTCCCAATAAACAAAACAAATATATTATGAATTTATTTCATTAAACAGAATGTTGGTATGGTTTGTACTCCAAGTGATTAACTTACTTATCTAGTATCTCCTGTAATTTCCAATAAATCCATTATGATTTATGTATGGAAAATATTTCGAAATAAGCTAGCAAATGAGTTGATTAAAAAAAAAACAAGTAAAATAGAGTTAAAGTTCGGAGGCAATTGAACTTTACATACCCTGGGCAAGTTTTTTTTTAAATAAACCTAACTTGTTGTATGCAATCAAAAAATTAAACTTGCATATAAAATTGAATGTATGCCCTTTATAGGCGTCCAAAGTACTCATCCGTTCTTTATGAAAATTTTGGAGTTTTTAATTCTTTCATTCCCTAACTAAATTCTTAAAACCAGATTTCAAAGAATTCCCGATATAATTTAGTAAATTATTATATATTTTGATTTGTTGTAAATTACCGTGGCTTCAGTCTGATTTCTATAATTTTCGAAATTGATTTTTCGATTTTGTTACTTTAGTGAGAGGTGGGCATGGTTTTTGTACGATTTTTACAATTTTCAAAATATTTGTGGTGTTTGGGTGCATAGTTCTTGAGATTTGCATATTTGCTCTAAAGTGGGCGGTACCACGCCTATTATCAAACATTTTTATTGCGTATTTGTTTTTACAACCTCATTCTAAATATTAAAATTAAACAAATTCTCTTTAATAGTCACATAAGTATCGTATCGCGATTTTTAAAAATTTTGGAATTTTCCTTATTGACTTCAAATATAGACTTGATAAAACCAATTTTCTTTAATTCTGACTTAAATATCGCGTTTTTTTTAATTTTGTAAAATTTCTGTTATGTGAGAGAGAGGCAATTTTCCGAACAGGTCCGATTTTTAAAATTTTCAAACGTTTGCTTACTGACTTCAAATGCAATGTGTCTACCACATTTGATTGAGTTTGGCTAAATAATTTCGGAGACATTACTAAAGAGTATTGCTTTCCCCAAATCAATGCTATGTATCAAATTTGAGCAAATTATCTCTACCGGTTACCGAAATATCGCATTTTCTTCATTTTCATGAAACACCGTTATGTGGACGTGGTTATTTTCAGATTTCGCCCATTTGCAGAACTAAAGTATCTTGGGTCCAGGGTAATGGGTATTTACTCGAGTTATCTGACCCACGGACAGACGGACGCTCGGGCAGACCGACATGGCATAATCAAATTCTCTAATTTATATAATTCATTCTCTACTGGAAGCTCTTCTATGGGTACCAAAATAAGAAGGCTCTTCATTGCACGTCCTACAAATGGCCTTCTGGAAGCTCTTTTACTGGTTGCGAAACTAGAAGTTCTGGGTTGTGTCACTCCATTCAAAAATGAAAGGAGAAAGGAATATAGATAGAACCCAGAAGCTAATTTAGGGTGGCTCTCTTAAGGGAAGCCATTCTGGCCTTCTAACACGGGTATTCTAGTTATCATTCTCATATGAATAATTTTTTTATAAATAAAAAAAAATGTTACTAGATCTTTTTTAAAATGCCTTCTGTAGACAACAAAATAAAAGGACATTTCATGGGACGTCTTTCAAAGGCCTCTCGACTCTCGGGAAGGCCGTGTGTAGTGGGTTTTAACCCCGAAAATTATCTACTGGGTGTAAACATCGTTGCAGATAGTTTAGGGTGACCTTCTGACGGAAGCCCCTCTAGAAGGTCTAACCAGGGAATTTTCAATTTAAAATTCACATTGCCTGAATGGGTTTTTATGAATAATGAAGTAGATTTAGTACAACTTCCAAATCTCTTCTAAAGTATGTCCAACAAAAACCCTCTTGGAAACCTTACGCTGCGTAGCAAAATAAGCTGACCTTTCGTGACGCACCCTAAAAACGCCCTTCTGGAAGTCCTGTTATGTGGAGCGAATGTAGAGGGCCTACAGTTTGTGCCACTACATACAAAAAAGTAAAGGAAAATAAAATGTAGAAACGAAGGCATCTCGAATCTCATAAAAAGCTTTTGGGATGGCTTTAAACTCCTGAAATTATCTACTTCGATTCTAAATAATTCGGAGCCATAAAAAACTGTTATGTTGGATTTGCAAGATAACTGATATGCAGGCGAAACATTTTATACATTCCCAATTAGAAATGTTTTCCAAAAAAATTTCAAAATGATTGATAACTGATAATATTTATTTTTACGTTGTTTCAGAAGTTGTAGCCAAAAATATCTCGAAAGTGTATTCAATTTTTTTTTTAATATTTTTGTTAGCCATTTGTTGGCATAAAACTGACTCATACAGTTGGAAAATCAAAAAGAATGTAAAGATTTTGGATATCACAACTTGAATAATTTTATGCTAAATTCAGATCAATTTTTAGAATTGAGATTCGGAAACTACTGTTGGAAAACATTGAGAAAAAATGAATCTATGTTGTGATAAACCTATGCAAACACTTTAGCACCATGTACATATCTTAAAATCTAGTCGCAATGTAAATTTGGGTGTCATTTTCAGAATCAGCGGACGCAAATCCGTATAAAATGTGATGTTTCGCTAATTAACAATTTTCTGGCTGTTGCACCGCGAAATTAAAAGTTTTTGGCACATTTTTAACAAAACAGTGAAAACTGACATTGACCGCTTTTATTTAATTTTACATATCTTTTACATTTTCTGTCAAGTTTAAGACCTTTTTTGTTTCATATTTTCGTAATGCAATTTTCTTTCAATAACACATTTAACATTTTTTTTTTACAAAGTTTATTCACTGAAAAGAGTGAATGAAAATTACCAATTTTTGAAAAAGCTCCTTATTTTTTGCATTTATTTCTGTAATTAAAAGGATCGACGTCTAAACAAGCTCGGGAACCAAGGAACGGGAGAGGGGGCAAAATCGAAGAAATTTTAACTAGAAAATCTTCTTAATATTGGTTTGAATTTCTTCTCAAATTTATTGAAAAGGAAAACGGCTGGAAATTAAAAGATGCCTTCTTGTTTATTAATTTTATGGAATTTTGTTAAAAAATATGTAATTGTAAAAAGAAGTCCCTTCGTTTTTATGTTAAAAATCATATAAACGAAATTAATTTGGAGATCCTCTCATTTTTACTAGAATCTTACTAAATTTAAAAATGAATTTTAAAGTTTGCTAGGTTATTTTAAATTTAAATACATGTATACGCGTATGAATTATGTTCCTTGATATGAATAATACATATTTACTTATCTACATACATTTATGTGTATCTTCCATGCCAAATTGTACAAACAGATATGTATGTATGTATTCCTTATGCAACTTTATACATGGTACATATCTACATACATAATACGTAATTCTGTACATTTTCCATTCCATCAATTGAGTACATGAGAACCATATCAGCTCCTCCAAAAAAAGGAAGTTATTTGACTCACATCAGAATAAAGGTATCAGTAAAAAAAACATAGCGCATTTTTTATAAAAAAAATTCTTTGCAGTTTTGCTTTGCTACCGCTTGTAGCAAAAGAAACTTGAATTGGGCCTCACTCTGGTTATCAACAATATCATTGTAGCAATTTTCTATTTTTAAGGCAGCATCTTCAACATTTTACAAATTAAACTTATGCCACTTTGGTGCAGTGTCTCAGTATAACCAAAATTTGTATGCAATTTTCATTTTTCATAAAATGTAGCATACAAATAGGCGCACGTTAAATTTCACTGCTATGTTTTATTTCAATTTGCACGCAAAGGTACAGTGACTCGCATAAGTGTCCATCCATACATATAAAATGTATTCAACCTACTTTTCTATAACATTTCTCAACTATGGGCTTTATAAGCGCTGTACCCTGTTATTTCTATAATTCTAGCCGGTTTAGCGGGTGATTAATTTAAACAAATATCTCATGTTAATAGTTTCTCTGGTCATATTACTTTTACTTTGCTTCAGACCATCATGCAATTAAAAAAGGTGATGTACTTTATATCCTGCTTAGTGATTTATTAATTTTTTTTAGAAATATGAAATTTCCCTATCAGTTTTGGCTCCAAATTCAGTGTAAAGCAATACGTTTTTTTTTAAATAAACAAATTTTGTTTGCCCAAAATTGTGCTAGACTTTGAAAAACATTATTTGTTATCAACATTTCTAATAATATTTATATTTGGTATTTGCGTGTATCTATTATTTCTTGTTCTACAAACCAAAATACAGTAGACTCTACTCAGCTGTCATTTGCACCAAAAGTTGTGCACTTAAATGAAGAGGGCACTTTAGCCAACACCATCGAAATGGCAAACATCCGAATTGAAATGGTAGACCATTTCAACGTTATGAAAATATATTCAAAAATAATTTCAAGCACACTTACTATCTAAATAAATGTGAGCCATATAGCCATGAGCTTACAGATAAAAAGGAAGTTGGTAAAAAAAAAAAACAAATAAATAAAATATTGGCATTCGCTTTGGCAAAGTCTTGTTTTCTTTCATAAATATAAAAAATACAATTCAATTTTAAAATACTTATTATTTTTGTCACATATACTTATTATGTCAAATTCAAAGTGCGGAACCGATTTTAATAAATAATTTTTTTTAAATTACGCATTTCTAAAAAAACAATAGAGGGGCATACAATTTTATTTATATAGAACCTAAGTTTTTTTTTAAATAAATTCTAGTTTCCATTATATATATTTGAGATTGAAATAAAATCTTGGTTTAGTTTAAACTGCAAATATTTATAATTGACTTAATATAATGTCTAAATTTATTGTAGCAGAACTTCGGACTCTCCTCTGGTTGATGTGGTGGAGGAGCCGTCAACAACACCAAGGAATATCCTGAATCTTACTACCTCCTCACCTCGTGATAAGTCATGCGTATGTTAAATACTCAAAAGACTATCGAATTTTCCATTTTTTTTTCAATTGCATACAAATAAAGTCACGAAGTTTTCTATTATATCCTGAATTAACAGCTTCATATTTGTTGTCGTTTAGTTTTCGTTAATAGACTACCTAACGACAACAGCTGATCCGGCGATAGCGAATATCGTAAAAAATGGACGTTGAATGGCAAAATCGTTAAAATATTCATTTAAATGAGTTAACCATGGGAATATCGTTAAAACAAATTAATGAACCGCGTTGCAGGACCACAAGGTGTTTAGAGTTAGCTATGATCGTCTGTCTGTTTGAAACCAGACAAGTCCCTCAGATTTAAAGGTAACAGGTGTACTTTTTCAGTGCATTAATCATTTGTGGGAGCCGACAAGATTGTAACATACAGACATATATATCTGTTATTCAACATATTGTTTAGATATACAGTTTTGCATTGTAACTCCTACACCAAAGCAGCTAAGAGCCTAAAATTTGGCACTCCTACTTATTACGAGTACGTAGTGTAAAATAAAAATCATCAAGTTCGGATCACTAAATCTTATAATACCTATCAACCGGTTGTTCATATATAAGGTTGTACTTTACAGCTCCTATAATAAGATAGCTAGAACCGTGAAATTGGTTGGGATATTTACTTATTTATTATATTATTGGTTGCAGCCTTTAGCATTTATAACATGCCTTGGAATGCGATTGCTAGAATTTTCTGTACTACAAAACTACAAACTGTGATTGATTTGTAATTGACGACTTTTTCTGTAGACGATACAAGGGGGATAACATATGGCACTTCCTATAGTAACCAAGACGGTACGAGGGTTGCCTTTTTTTATTTTGCGCCTAATAATGAAAACACAGGAAAATAGTTTTATTGCTTTTCAAAATATTCTCCATCCAAGTCAATACACTTCTGCATTCGCTTGAACCAATTTTTAATGCACTTTCGCCACTCAGAAGAGGATACCTCTAAAACGAGCTGTTTGAAGGCTTCAACAGCTCCTTCAGGCGTTGAAAAACGCTGACCTCGCTTTTTTTTTTGATGTTCGGGAAAAAAAAGAAATCATTAGGTGCCAAATCAGGGCTGTAAGGCGGATGACCCATCAATTCGACCTTTTGAGTCCTCAAAAACTCTCTTGTGTGAATCGATACATGAGAGGTCGCATTGCCTTGGTGAAGAATGATTTGTCTTTGGCGGTTGGTTTTCCTTAATTCTCCAAAAACGTTTGGCAAACAAATGGTTATATACCACTCAGAATTGACCGTTTTAAGTTTTTCTAGTGGAACACAATATGAATTTTTAAACTCACTATAAATAAACAACAAGTAAAAAAAAGTGAAAACGTTATATGCAAGTTTATGCCAAAAAAGACCAAACTTTACAATAACAATATCTAGCTACAGCTAATCACATGTAGTGTTGCGAAGGCGCAAAATATAAAAGACAACCCTCGTTTATTTTTATTCCTGGTGTTTTATAGCATTACATTTCTATATGCAGAGAACTTTATATTCTAATTTTTTTAGAAAACCCAATTTGTTTTATCATAGTTAACCGACTTTCTTGAGTCTAACAATGCAATAATTTAAAAAAAAGTTTTTGGCATTCATAAAAAGTATATTCTCTACTTGTTTTCATCTAACTGTTTTTCCAAAAACGACTTGTGTGTTAAATCTCATGATCTCGTTGGGCAATTGACGCTTCCATTCGAGAGGATGTGATTGGCTCGCAGTCGTAGCCACAACAAGGTTGGATTAAAAGTCAATGGTAGCTTTATGATATTATTTTTAATTGATTATATGTCAAATTAAGCAGCAATTAACATTAAAGTTATCTTTGTTTTTAATATGGCTACGCATTATTAATTCTTCAATCGTCTTGCTAAATATAAACTTTGTAAAAAAAACTGTTCACTATAGTCCGATACCCGTTCACCGATAATTTTTTTTTTCGAAAAATCTCGATTTTGTCTATGCTCTTCCAGCACTTGAACAGCGAGTCTGCGAGCTGTATTCTGTACATCAATTTTGGCAACCTACTATTTTTTACTAGTCAAATGATATGTCACTATCAATTGCTGTACCAATAGCTAAAAATAAATTATGCGAAATTCAAAATAAATGCTCTGGTTGAAAGACCCTTTACTTACATTTCATGCAACCGCATTCGTGTGCTCGATTTATCTAACACTTTGCGTTTATTGATTTCCCCCTACTTGCGCCTTAACAACACGCCCACAATTTAGAGTGTCTTTCTGTCATCTTTTCACAGGCAATAGTTTTATTTGTAAACATAATATTTAAATGCATTTTTTTTTGCTGCCACTGTCCTTTTTTACTGAACGCCAGATACTTACTTTTCAACTGTCATCGACATCCAAATGCAAATAAATTTCAACAAAACGATATATGTAACAGAAATAAAACCCCCAAATTACGAATACTTAATATTTGAAAGGGTGCGTAACTTCTCACATTAACACTTTCGTATGTAAGTACATATGTACGTAGCACTTTCAGGGAAGGTTCTGCAAAATCACGATACTCTAGTGGCACAATTTATACATCCTGCGTATCTGGGATATTCGCGCAGCTACTTTCACTACTTGCCTGCCATGACCCATTGCCGAGTTGTTGTGTACACTTACTGTCGTATTTAAAAGCCATATATCATGATTTTTCGACACAACAGCATCCGGCAACTCCTACCCGATACCCGATGCGACGAGGTATTCGCTTAAAAAAAAAATAATAAATAAAAAATTTGTGTTTATTTTCTGCTTGAAAGGGTTGCTTTGCGTACATATTTAATTTGCCAATTTTTTTTTTATTTTGGGTAATATATGTATATTTTATAAAGTAGTGGAAATTCTGGGCATATTTTGTGCATGAGGGAAAATAACAATTTATTTATTATGCGCTATACTCCTGGGAAATGAGTATAATAGCCTATTATTATTGAGTCTTCATCTTGTTAAAATATAATTTATGTATTTTGAAAATGCTCTTAAAATTATTTTTACATTTAACTGTTATTTAGGCATTGTAAACAAAATTTTTGATATACCAGTAGAAGAAAATACTAAAGAAATAATTTTATCTACAGCAGCGGATTTTTGCAACGTTACCAACTAAGGAAAATATAGGCTTTATTGAATTCGATAATTAAGGTCAGCTTTTCAGTGCTAGTTTAAATTCAGTTTAAACTCGGATTACTTAAACTTGGTTTAATTTTTTAACTCACAAATACAAAACTGTTTTTCAGTAAGAGTTTAAGGCCCGAATAAATTTGGCTCGTTTGTAGGGCGGCACTGTTTTTTGTTTTCTTTTTCTAGATACGATAACAGCTGTTGTTTGTTTACACATTCGCTTGATATATTATACTTTAAGAATGGAACGCTTCACAAAAATAAATAAAATGTTCTTGAGAAGGAAATTCTAAAAATTTTCCACAAATGAAATAGTAGAAAGAAATAACATTATCATGGTGTCCAAAAACAGGACTAGATCAAATCAATGGAAAAGCTTAAATTGTGGAACAATACAGAGATAGAATTCCACTCACTCACTCCGCGTCACTTTGGCAGCAGAAATATCCATTTTTTAAGTTCAAATTGCATGAGACGATTGCGTTTCATTCTGTTTTTTTTGTACCATCAGAGCCGACGTGACAGGCGAACGGCTGATTAGTTCAACTCAGTTTAACCCTGTCAGAGTGGCAGTTTAAACTCAGTTTAAGCTAGGTTTGCAGTTGCCTGAAAACCCGTACAGTGAGTTTAAACTTAGTTTAAATGGCGAACAGAGTTAAACTCGTTAAACTCTGGTAGTGAGCCAAATACGATTTTTTATTTATTATAGAAATTTTAGGCTAAAGAAGCAAAACTAACTGCTACTTTTGCAACTACATAAAAATACTATCTCAATTTATATTTGGAATTCATATGTCTCATAAAACAAAGGTGGGGTTTTTCGTTCGGAATTATAAAATTTATTATGCTTTAAAACTTCAGCCAAAATACTTGGAAAAACTATGAAAATTTACGAGCGCTGTACCGATTGGAAAATACTTAAAAAAATGGTTTTATAAACAAAAATAATTTAAAAAATATTTTAAAAAAGGCCCAATGAGATGGTAAAAGAGTTGAAGCTGAAGCATATGTACATACATACATGAATTTTTGAAAATTCAATTCAATTCAATGTAATCATAATAAAAAGACTAGTGAAAAAAGAAATAATAATTTTGCGAATGCAAAGAAGTAATAATTTTGAGAAAATACCTTTCCAATGGTGTTTTATAAGTCTGAATCAGTCATGTCTCAAGTTTTCTTAAAGCCATCTTTCGAAAAAGGTCAAAAAACAGCATCAAAAAATCTCATTATTATGATTCTATTGAAACAATTTTTAAATATTTTGGAGTATGCGATTATCGATTTCGATTTCGAAAATAAATTTACTTATTGATCGATTTTCTGGAAATATGAGATTTGCATGGAATGCCCCATATGTACATACATATATAGATTTTTTTTTTATTATTTAATAGGTGGTAAGTCTAATCCCAAAATATAAAGCATATACTTAACTTTTTTGTATGCCAATATTAAATTTTGTATCAGTATCTATGTACTTTATTTAGCTTAAACAGAAACAAATTATTTTTATTTTTGGTCTTATTTTTTATTTTTGAAAAATTGTTGCTCTCATATTATTCCTAATACAAACCTGGCCACAAGCTCTATAAATTATGCAGACGATTCATTAAAAGTAAAGCCAAAAATAAAAATAATTATAATAAGGACGAGCAAGCCTCAAAAAGGAAACTACAAGCAGAACAAATAGCTTATATTATATATTAAAAAGCCTTTGCATTTAAAACCAGAAACGCTGTCTTTAAAATATAGCTACCTCGGAAAAACGAACCATTTGGAACGCATATTTTACTATTTCATATAACTTGTGCATAATTTTTATCGAGCAGATGGCAGCGCTGTATATGCTATAGGCTTTCTCCTAAGCGAATGGAACAGTTTGGCACCCATGTTTTCACATTTCATATAACTAGTGGCAACCCTCATAAAGTGAGCTATGAACCGCTTGTTACACATATTTTGAATATGACTTTTCAAACAGGTGGCAACCCTCTTCTAAGCATTGAATGTACTTAACGACCTATTCTCATATTTACCAAATATTTTGCGCATACACAATTTCATAAAAATCGATCGAGCCGTTTCGCACCACAAACAAATTTTTATATATAATTTTTTCTGATTTCTTCATTTTACTTTTAGCCATATTGGAAGCGTCATTTTGACTTTCTGAAATCTGGGGTCGAATTACGTGTTCAGTAAACGAGCTATTCGTCACGCATAACTCAATATTTGGTATTACGGAAAAAGTGAACGTATCGTAATTTGGTATTATGAATTCAGTGAAAATAACTCATTTAGCGTAAACGTCAAAAAATTTCACCCGATTACAAAAAATTTCACCCGAGAAAAAAAAATCAGAAACTTAATCAGCACCAGAAAAGCAGCATAGGCGATATCAGCAGGGAGTATTATCATTTGACAAAAAATGTGCTACCAAATTGTCCGCAGAGCAAAGCAACTGTTTTAAGACTTTCCAAATAAAATAAAAGCTCCGCATCCATGTTATTTAAAATGTTTTATAATTTTTTTTGTACAAACATTGAAATGACATTTTCTTGTCAGAACTTTTATTACAATTATTTTCTAATCTAGTGCATTCTGTGATAAATTACGATACGGCGACAAACGTATCCCGTAATACCAATATTATCGTACATACGATCGATCACGTAAATTATTGTTATCCATATAGTGATTGCCGTTTAGTTTACTGAACTTATAATTCGACTCCTGATTTCAGATTCGTATTCGGCGATCTCAAAAACGAAAAGGAGCGAAGTGATGTCAAATTGTAGCAACGCGTCTCAGAGTAAATAGTTTTGTTCACCTAGATTTGGAATTCAGACCACAGTTGATATGAAAGAAGTGTTTGTTGTTTTTGTTTACTAATTATCAATTTTCAATTCTATTTTTCGTTATTCGTTTGTTTTAAATTTTTTGCATCAAATGTTATAGATATAGAGTAGAAAATTTAACCGCACCCAACTTTTTTATTTCGATGTCGTACAAGCTTTACATACAACATTTAAATGTTGGGCATAGTTTACTAACACAAGACTTGAAATATGAAAACTCATAATTCTAACCGGCATCATACTCGTATTTCATTCAAATTACACTACTCGACAAATTTTGATCAACTTTAGTCTCCAAGAATAAAATAGTCCTTTCCTGAAGTGATTCCGAATATGACTTCCATTTTCTTGTGGCAGATCTAGTTTCCGAGATATCGGCGAAAATATGAAAATTCCCATTTTTGCAGAACACTACTTCATATAGGTACGACAAAAATTTGT
The DNA here is from genome assembly GCA_951828415.1 of Anomoia purmunda. Lineage (NCBI taxonomy): Eukaryota > Metazoa > Arthropoda > Insecta > Diptera > Tephritidae > Anomoia > Anomoia purmunda. The sequence goes on from OX639995.1 coordinate 25,039,452, forward strand.
ATTTTTCATTTTTTCGTTTTAAACTGTTGAATTATGCATTATACTAATTCCTATAAAAATGTCTTGCCTTCACCTCCCTCAAGTATCTTCAGTAGTTTGGCCACTATGCCAAAAAACGTTCAAAAAATGTTGAAAAAAAAACGAAATTTTTTACACAATTTCAGATTTAACAACTTTAAAATCGTAAAAATTCTATTGACGAAAAAAAGTTAGCCCTCCTATGTTGTAGGTAATTTAACTACGAAAATTTTAAGCATACCAGCACAACAATCGGACGTTCCATTGAAACTATAGCCCCGTTAACTTGCAAGCGTCTATCCTACAATTTTTTTATAGAGAAAATTTTTATTCAAACTAGGTTTTTATTTTTTTATAACGTTTTATTATAGACATATGTTTGCACGTTAAACTGTATTCAATTGAGTAATATGAATATAAATCAGCAATTCAGTAAAAAACAACAACGACAACAACATTAAATACATACATATCTACATCTAAAAAAGTCAAATTGAGCGATTTTACCGTGGTGGTCAATAGTGAGGGACGTGGGTACTTCTAACTACCCGTTTATAATTTTCTGGGTTTGTCTCCCGTATTATTGTCCAGCAATAATCTCCCATCATTTCTTCATTCCAAAAACCTTGGTAACGCTTTTCAAAAATCATGAGGTCTTGGTGAAACCTTTCACCCTGTTCATCACTTTCAGCACCTAGGTTTGCGGGAAAATTATCCAAATGTGAATGCAAAAAATGCATTTTGAGGGACATGTTGCATTTCATAGCACTGTAGTTTTTCAACAAGGCTTTGACCATCTCTCTATAGTTGGGATCTTTGTTGTTGCCAAGAAACCCACTAACGACTTGCTTAAAGCTGTCCCAAGCCGCTGCTTCTACTGATGATAAATGATTCGCAAAATTTTCGTCTTTCAGCAACTTTCTAATTTGCGGACCAACAAATATACCTTCTTTTAATTTGGCTTGAGTTATTTTAGGGAAAAATTTCGTTAGGTACTGGAAGGATGGCGCGTCCTTATTTAAAGCCTTTACAAAATTTTTCATTAATCCTAATTTGATGTGAAGTGCTGGCAAAATAACTCGTTCGGGATTTACTAAAGGCGGGTTTGCGATATTGAAGGCACCTGGTTCGTACTCAGCTCTTGGTGGCCAGTTTTCCTGAATATAATGGGTTTCTCTAGCACGGCTGTCCCAAAGACAGAGAAAACAGCAATATTTAGTGAAACCTCCTTGAAGTCCGAGAACTATAGCTACAACCTAGGATGTATTTCATATACTATTTATTTTAAACTGTACCACCGAAACTGCTTACCTTTAAGTCCGCACAAATTTTCCAATTAAATTGTTTATATTGAATGAGCTCAAGTAAATTTGATATGCTTAAATAAGTTTCTTTAGTATTCTCAGAATGTGCCACTGGTATTGACGGTAACGAATTTCCTTTATGGAGTAATGCTGCTTTTAAACTATGCTTTGAACTGTCTATAAACAAGCGCCAATCATCCACTTTATTTTCTAATTTTAGTGCTTCAAATAAACCTTGAACATCATTGCAGTAGCAAATATTTTCACTTTTAGTAAAAAAAGAAGAGAAAGTCTTGTGTCTATTTCGAAATTTGGAAGTACTTGTCGAAGGGCCCAGGCTGCCCCATTGTTGCAAACGAGATCCTAGAACTTCGCTATCAAATTTCGATAATTTCAAATCTCTGACCAAGTCATTAAGTTCGGCTTGTGAGACTCGATGTGGGATCTCTCCTTCTTGTCACTTTCGCTTGAGGCTTCAAAACTTATAGGCGGTCTAGGTATGGGTAAGGTATGGTCATGTAGTTTTGGTTTTTTAGCTGATGCCACATTTGGATAACTTATTAATTTCCTCTTTTTTCTCGTTTTACCTTTAAGGTCTATCACGCAAAAATAGCACTGGTCGTGGTTAAAGGGTTCAGTCCACATCATTGGAACACCAAACTTCATGTTATGACCTTTACCCGATACCCATCTCATTAAAGTTAATCTACAGGAGGCGCAAATAAAATTAGGTGTCCAAGATTTATCGAGATTTTTTACACGGAAACCGAAATAATGAAAGTATGCATCTCTGACAGAATTAGTTATTTTCCGAGCTGAGTTTCCGAAAATATAATGTCCGCAAATAAAGCAAAAATCATCCGGATTATTTTTACATTTAAAATCTCTTTTGCAACAAGCCATTTCGTAAACACATCTACCGATATAGTATGTATAAATTTGCACTACAATTTGCAAAACAAAATTTACAACAAACAGTAGTGACAATTAAATACTTGATGTCTTTTTAAATTTATTAGACCCTAAGGTAGAGTGACCAAATGAAATGTCTCGCCAATTTTATCAGAGTAATACTAAAATTGTAGGATAGACGCTTGCAAGTTAACGGGGCTATAGTTTCAATGGCACGTCCGATTGTTGTGCTGGTATGCTTAAAATTTTCGTAGTTAAATTACCTACAACATAGGAGGGCTAACTTTTTTTCGTCAATAGAATTTTTCCGATTTTAAAGTGGTTAAATCTGAAATTGTGTAAAAAATTTCGTTTTTTTTTCAACATTTTTTGAACGTTTTTTGGCATAGTGGCCAAACTACTGAAGATACTTGAGGGAGGTGAAGGCAAGACATTTTTATGGGAATTAGTATAATGCATAATTCAACAGTTTAAAACGAAAAAATGAAAAATACAAATTTTTGTCGTACCTATATGAAGTAGTGTTCTGCAAAAATGGGAATTTTCATATTTTCGCCGATATCTCGGAAACTAGATCTGCCACAAGAAAATGAAAGTCATATTCGGAATCAGGAGAAAATTTCACTTTAGGAAAGGCCTATTTTATTCTTGGAGATTTTTTTTGTCGAGTAGTGTTATTTATGAGTGCTCAACACAATAGCCATAACATCTTATCTACGCTATTTAAACGCATTAAGCTTTTCACCATTTCCAATAAATATAAGCGCAATATAAACAATCGCATCGCTTTTTTTTTGTTTTTGTTAAATAAAACAGCATTTGAATTTAGTTTAACTTTTGTTTTTTATTCATTTTGTTTTCCCTATAGTAAATATTTTGCTACACGTTATGAACGTTTGCACATTTATTGTTTTGCTTTGATGCACACAAACACTATGCATGTATGTATGTGTACCTGCACACATACACACACACATATATTTGCATACTCGTACATAGAAATATATACACAGATATATATAAATACAATATTAGCACATTATATGTTTACAAAAAAAAAAAAACAGTTAGTGATTATTTTTTTTTAAGCATAAATATTTATTATTTATATACACGTGAATTTTTAAAGATTTAATTTGCTATAAAAAAAAATACAAAACTATAAAAGAATAAGTTCAATTACGAAATCATTAAGGCATTTTGACAAAATAAAAAATAGTTGTCCTCTAAAATGGAGGTTAACTGTTAAAACAATTTGAATGGTTTAACTTTAAATCGTTTAGCGCTTTGGAGCCAGTGTGATGCAAAAAAAAAACGTCAGGTAATATATTTTTCATAAAATAAAATAAAAAACAGCTTAGGTATAGTTGTTAATTTAATTTTTAATAGTTAATTTACATTTTTCAAGCACATAATAAATATTTTTATTGCTACAAATTCATATTTTACAAACAATATCTTCAATATCCTCTTTTTATTTATTTCGCATTAAAAAATAATAATAATGCAAATTTGTCGCTGACTAAAGATTTATTTATGTGATGTAAAAATCACCGTTAGATTCTTTTTCTAACAAATGCACTGTAATGCATTCGAAATTAGTAGATAAATATTTATAAAACTTGTTGGCCTTCATTAATTTAAGTAATGCTGATTTCCTGTGCTTGGCGCTAAGATATAGAGCGCTTGTTCGAAAATAAAATCTGGTATTGCAAATATACAGCTCATATTTAGCTTAGAAAGGTTAAGTGTTAAAATAACTTCACACATATTGCACAAATACATAAGGCTGCATTATTTTTTTTAATTAGCTTAATTTCTTGTTTGTTTTTTTTTCATTTGATTAAATCTTACACTGCCCGAAAAGTCAACCCCAAATCAGCGACCTCTTTACTCTAATTTACACATTTGAGTAAATTTAAACCATTTACTTTGTTATTAGAGAATTTGTAGATGTGTGCGGGTTTCTTCTTTGATTTTAAATTAAATTTAATATATTTGCTAAAAAATATATTAATTAATTTTTGTGTTTTTTTAGTTCTAATCATAAAATGCATTTTAAACAATGGATTACGAATGGTGGCGCTATTTACTTTAGCATGAATTCTTTCAATAAAATAATAGTATGTAATATTTGAGAACATTAAAACATAACGCGTTAATTTTGGTCAAAAAAATTGTCTCATTTGGCTTCAACACGAACCGGTTTTAGGTAGCATAACTTTTAACAAGAGATGACTGAAAATCGTTCCAATATGTTATAAACTTTTCTCGAAATTAGCAATTTCAAAATGCCATAATAAAATCGAAACATTGCTGATTTGAATTTGGCTATATTGAAATTCGCTTAAAAATAAGGAGAACTGTCGACCCAGCCGAGTGTACATAGTATATCCCAATTTATATCAGCAATATTTTGAAAAATGAATTACTCTTTGATAATATAAGGAGCTAACGATCTTTGGTATTTTTTATTAAAAGTACAAGTCATCTGATATAATGGCTATTTTTTCGCAAGAAGCAATAAAAACGGTGTAAATTCGACGTCAGACATCTGGAACTAGAATTGCGTGTTAACAAAATTTAAAAACTCTTGACAAGATGTCACAACTGTTCTGCTAATCTGATATACAAAAATAAACCAGCTTTCTTATCTGTAAATCTAGTGAAATCAACCCTTAACCACCGAGTTCTAATTTCTCATCGGAAGATGCTTTAATTTTTGCCAATGGCGGTAAATCAAAAATGAAATTACTAGGGAAAAAATCAATTGATGATATATGTATATTATTTAGAACTTATTTATTGTAATCAACTTGGAAAAGAACGCTCTAGCTCGGACAAAATTTCCTTTAGTTGCAAAAGCACCCTTGTTATCATCTTTCATGAAATATGATATTTGTGCCGCCAATTTTTAGGCCTACGTAGTTATATATTTAAAAAAAAACTCGGGATTAAACTAAAATTTCCCATGTATTTTCTTCCGGTTCATTCACAATAGTGCAGTTTTTTCGCTTCACAACACAACATCTCAGCTCTCGGATATCATTTTACCGAGTTGGCTCAACTTGGATATTTTTCCGAGTTAGTGTTGTTGCTTGACATGCAATTCGTTATTCTACATAATGTTATTTTGCCAATCGATTACAAAGAAACGGACCAAATATTTTACGAGCATGAGAAATGACGGCCAAATAAAATCGGTGTTTGCTCCACCCTGCATTCATAAATCTCTAACAACTTCCAGTTCGACAACTTCGGACATAAATTTTATTTTATTTTTATTTTTACATAATCCATCACAAATCGGTTTTGAGGTCAGAGGTAGTAATGTAATCCTTTTTACCATTATATATATGTATATATATTGTTTTAGCTAAAAATTAGCTCTGACGGCAAAATAAAATTAGGGTCGAAGAAGTAAAATTTTGAGTTTTGAAAGTATTGCATTGATGCGAAGCCTATACTCCAAATTGAGATTTTGCAATTTTTTCGAAATATTTGTGTGCTTTAGAAACATCACGCAAAATTAAAATTTTTGATTATTGAAAAAAAATATTCGTGCCCATTTATATATCCTAGACTAGTTCTCATTTTTCCAATCTTTCGAATATATGTTTGGCTAAAATAAAAAAAAAAAAGATGCGAACTACGAGTGTTACCAAAAACACCCCAAATGGGCTCCTGTCGGACTGGACAAACTGCTTCGAAAATGAATTCAAACGAATGCAAAGGTGTATTGATCATCATGGAGAGTATTCTGAAAAACAATAAAACCGCCTTCAAATAGGATTAAAAATATGAACCTTCGTGTTATCAGCCCAATCAAGTATATGTTGGGTCTCGTATCCCTTTTTTATTTAATAACTAGACCTCCCGTCGCTTCGCCCCACATTGAATTTGAATTTGAATCAAATTGTAGTGTGATTACGGCTTTTATAGATATTACCGACTTCAGCGCCACCTGTCGACACAATATTGAAATAAAATATTTTTATATTGTAACACAAATTGGGGGATCTGCAGTTTTATTCCGATTCTGAACGGCAAAATGATTTTTGTGAGAAGTTTTTTCATGGCAGAAATGCATTCGGAGGGTCTCACCGGACACCGTAGGTTTACTTCACATAAAACTATATGGCAAAAACGGCGTTCAGCCCTCTAATGATGACAACAGTCAATATGTCCTACTGAGAAGGTGACAAAGATATTCAGCGAAATAGTTTTAGGCACACTAAACTTGACAATTGTCAGGTTGATAAGTTTTGTTAGGTTATCAGCATAAGTTGGACTGTAAATACGGGTTTAAGAAATATCAAGACTTTATCGCCATCTATCGGATTTGTTTATCCTGTACAAATTAGCACTATTGGCGTAAACACATCCTATCAATAGGCTCAGTTGTTTTCGAGTCTATAAACTATATACCAACAGACACAGGCGGCATTTTTTTCAGAAAAAGATGAAGATTACTAAAAATTTCAATATTATTTTTTTCTGTATATGCGCTTTAAAATTGGAATCTCAAAAACGGGCAGCAAGTGTTTGAGCGATAATAATATATATGTATATCACACTGATTCTCTGACGCTTCACACTTAATATTGTTAACCTAATAAAACTTAAAAAAATTTATCATAATCGGCTTATTTGTTTTTGTGATATCATGGCGGCCATTTAGAAATATTTCTTTCTTTCGGCATTAATAAAATTTTGTTTGCAAAGTTTGAAACCAGATTACGTATCTAAAGCAAATAATTTCCACAGCAACTTCCCTTCAACTTCAAGTTTATAAACCCTTAAAGAAGTGTGTTTTGTTTTTATATTTGTAAATCATACTTTCCACAAAAATCTGTAAACATTTTGTGATGTATCATGTAATAAAATAAATTATGCTTATAAAAGGCCAACTTTTTAGAGTATCAAAATTATTTAGTGCTTATTTTGAATAAGTATAGAAAGATTACTGCTTAACTTTTGTCTAAAATCTGGGCACGTTATTAATATACAAATATACACAAAAAAGTTATAATTTTTACAATAACAATAATAATAAATTCTATTATCGTACTTATAATTTATGTAATTGCGTTGTTTACAAACAATATTTTAATGTTAAAACAATTGCGACAATTATTACAATTTATATACACAAGCAATGGGTTTAATATACAGTTAATCTTACTTGCTAGTTATTTAATTACATTTACAGTATATATATATATAGAACTATTTATTTATATTTCCTTAAAACTAATACATACAAACTTACATAGTAAATTGTTTAAATAATTGCATAGAATCAAAATCAGCTACATTTTTAAAAGTGAGTTGGCCTAACAACAAAAAAAAAAAGATTGCATATTCTTGCATTACATCACAATGATAAATATTGCTATGGCATTCACCGTTTTGTGCCACTGTGCAGCAGTAGCATGCTGTGGAGAACCAATACACCGAAAGAAAAACTATTTGATTATTTTGATAAAGAGCGAAACAGGCACATACAGTTTTATTCACAACATTATGTGTGTAGTTATTTTTCTTACAATATTCACAATGTTTCGCTATTTAAAAAAAAATATTTAAAAAAAAAAATTTTTTTAGTTTTTTTTTTTAATTTTAAATAATTTTTGTTAGTTTTAAATATTTTCTTTAAAAATTTTAAATAATTTTTTAACAATTTCTTAAATAATTCTTTTTTAACAATTTTATATTTTTTTTTATTAAATAATTTTTTATGAAAAATATAGTAACCTGAAACCATGGAAATAAAAATTTCAAATTTCACACGGAATTCACAAAAATATATGTATGTATATGCGCAAACATACAATAATTCCTGCTTTTTTTTCTACTTGAAACTTTTCCTTTATTAAACTCAAACTGAATGCCCCAAAAGAGTGTCGCCGACAAGCTTCAAAAATTTTTCATTGAAAAGTTTGAAATTTTTATGAACTTTCGTAAATTTTGTAGGAAGTTTGAAATTTTGATTTATATGGTAAACTACTTATATTTTTCTTAATAATTAAAAAGTTTTGATGAAAAACCTTGTAAATATTGTAAAAAAAAAAATACCACGGCATGCCTACTTTTGTGAGTTACTGTATGCTCATAGATTTACCGTGTGTTCGATTGGTAAGTGCGCAAAAACACTTGCGAAAGACAAACATTTGTACAAATAATATAAATAAGCTTTACGATCTTTAAATCAAATGCCAATTTTCCAAAACACTTTGCTGAAATACAAAACGGCGAATGAAATCGTACCAAATGCGTACAGTTTCATAAAAAGAAAAAATGGGCATCTAGCTGTGTCTGTATGTGTTAAGAGATGTGTGGCGGCAGCAAAAACAATAAAACACCACTAGGTACTAAACACATACGAAATCGATTTGCACCTTAGACTTGGCAAAAACAACTAAAAAAAATATATAATGAGTTTTTTTTTTTTGTTTTGAATCACTTATTTGTAAATATTATATGTAATGTAAAACGAAATGCATATAACAGCGGCAACAAAAACAATACAATAACAACAGCAACAATGGCTTATAAATTAATACATTCAAATTGAATATCAATACATTAAGTTTTTTATATGCAGTATATACTTTTTGTTTTAATAATTTTTTGTTGTTTTTTTTTTAAATATTTTTTTCTCTTTTTTATTCATTTTCGTTTTTTTCAAGCTTATCAGGCAACCTCGACTTAAGCGCAAATTTCACGCCTTTCACACCCCGCCCGCCTTTATTTGGTGCGCACGTACTTTGGTTTCACAATATTTTCCCTGTACTTGCTTATCAAGCCTTGCCCACAGTGCTTTTGCTTCATTAATAAAAGATAATTTCAACTCACTTTTTCAATACAAAAGAAATTAAAATTTCAACGCGAAATTTCTAAAGCCGCAGATTTGTACGCGCCCCCGTCAGCCCCCAGCAGCGCTAACCCCTCTAGCCTTAGTAATAAGGGATTTCACTGAGCTTTCGCAGTGCTTTCGGAAGCTTTCCCTTACACTGCGGAAACTGTAGTTTTAGTTAGTTGATCGAGCTCAAGAATGATAGAATACAAGATTGCGCTGATTGATCTGAAATTTGGAGAGTAACTTGGCTGTGACGTCACACCAGATTACACACTAAAATTGTTAAACACATTGGAAAGAATGCACTGCGAGTATACATACATATGCTGTTTTTGTAAACAAAATCGTTTGTGACGTAGAAATTATGTTAAGAGAGGGTTAGCGGTACCACAATTTGCGCCACCTGCTGTATTCTTTTCACCATGGATCGAGCTCTGCCGCGTCTCAGCGCCTTTTCTCTTTCGGGCTTATTGAAACTTTTTACCGCGAATTCTGCTAAATTTTCGCGCGCTACAAAAGCTTAGTGCTTGAACTTAGTATGAGCGCCCATTTTTTGTTAAAGTTTTAGCGTCGAGCGCCTTGACATCTGAATATTTACATAGTACTTACATATGTACTTGCATTGTTGCTCCTTTCTATTAAAAAAAAAAGTCAATCTCAATCTGCTTTCTAATAATATTCTTTGGCACCCATTCATTGCCTGCCTAAACTTTTCAACTCACTTCATTCGTGCTCTTTGTCAGTTTTCGGCAGCTTAATTTACATATTCTGTATTTGGCTATTTAAAAACAAATTTTCTATTTCTTTAATTTTTCATTGGTCGCTATTTAATTTATAGATTATCACTTGGAGTTAATTTGTTTATTTCTTTGTTGTTTTTACTGGTATTTGTAATTTGTACGAGTGCTCTTGGAAGAAACTAACCAACCAACCAACCATCCAACCATTTCAATGAAAAGTTCGCTATCCCCGAAAATGGCATTCAACAACTTCACTACTACATTTTTCACTAAATTGTTTTTTTTTTTGCTTCACAACTTTTCGCACAAACATATTTATATTAGAGCTCTTGTTAATCGACTAATTTGGTTAATCGTTTCGCAAAAGTTTTAAAAAAATAATATTCGACTAATTGTTTCCTTTCGACTTTTCCGACTAGCTGTTCTCTTTTTCGACTTGTAGTTTTCTACCAATAGGCATATTCGTTTCGCCATCCGTACCATCAACACTGTTTTTGTTTTTGTTTCCAGTGTAATTTTCGCGCATCACAAAACGACGAATATGCATCAAAAGTGCAAGCACATGATTGTCGTTTATGCGCGGTTTAAAACTGGTCTAATACCTGCAGTATTGAATGTAGCGAATTCGACCAGTTTAATGAGGTATAATCGAATCTACCGTTATTGTTGCCTGTACACACAAATTTGTTCGACATCGCGAGCAGAGCTCAGACATCGCGGGCAGAGAATAAGTAGCGAATTGAATTGAATTGAAGTTGTATGTGTCTAAATATTCTACAAAAAATCTTTATAGTAAAGTTTTACTCTCTGTCCAATTATACCTCTCTGCTGTAAACATTTGACAAGTGCTTGTCATTTAGCATTCACTAGTTCCTTTAAAATTATTAACGCGGTGATTTTTATAGAACTACATGGAGATATTGAAACCAGTCATTTAACAAAAGAAACAAAATGAAAAAAAAATAGAGAAGGAAAGATGACACAATGCCGTAACGGGTTTGTCTCCAAACCAAACGTGACAAGGGGTGACAAAAATTTCGTTCCAAAATGCATTAACCTTCAAAAATGTAAAATGTCCCTACTCATCAAAGGCAAAGTAAAAAATACTCTACAAAGTGGTGACTTGAAGACATAACTCATGATTATTAAAAAAATTGGTTTTTACTGCAAATGAATATATTACGAATAAATGCCACTATTCGAATAATTTTGGGGTAGTCGATTTTTGAATACTCGCTATTCGTCTGCCAACTATCAAAAAAAAAAAATTGCTAGCCATATATTCGATTCTAAACCAGAGCTCTAATTTATATAGAAAGTGTGTACTTGTAAAGCAAATCAAGGGGGGGATTTATGTGCTAATTTTTGCTTTCATTTGACTTTCGGGAAATGCGGACCACAGCCGAAATAGTAAAGGTTGACCTTCGTTTGTGTTTCGATGCGCACGCCAGCCGGCTGGTAGCCACCAGTAAGGTGATTCTACCGCAACATCTGGCTCGGGCGCTATATCGGCGATAGCCGTTTTTGTATTTGCTTTAGCCATTGTTGTTGTTGTGGTTGTACTAGTAGCTGTATTTGTTGCTATTGATTCTTCTAGTGTGTTTGTTGTTGCTGCTGTTGCTGCCGCTGCTGCCACACTCTCATCACTTAGCTGATCGATTCGTATAATTTTGCTATTTTGACGACTATGACCATCAAAATTGTTGTTGCCATTGCTGCTGCTAATTATTTTTTTACTAAAGCTATGATTAGTAACATCGCTTCTGCTAGCGCTGCTACTCTTTCTAATATTACTAACATTACTACTATTACTACTACTAATACTACCAATTAAAGCTGCTGCGGGCGACGGTATCGTTGTTGTTGCTACTGCTGTTGTTGGTTCGGTTTCTATTGCCGCTATACCAAATCCAAATATGGGCATAATCCGCGACCAAAGTGTCGCACCGGTTGCTTCTGTCCTTACCGCCGTGGCCTCGGTTTCAAAGTCAGACTCTGCACTTATTGTTGTGGTGGGCTCAACGCTCTCACCAAATGTCGCTATAATCTTGTCGATGTTTTCCACGCTTATGGCCGGCGCCGCCGTCGCTGGCTGAGTACCACTTTCCATTTTAGCTAATGTGCTAGCTCTAATTCCATTAGCTGTTGCTGTTGTTGTTTGCGGCACCTCGCTTGCGCTGGCATTGCTCAGATCCAGTGGCGATTTGACCGCGGTTGTGGCTTTAGTTGTTATTGCTGATTCTGGAGTTGTTGTTGTTGCTTCTGCAATATTATTCCGCCGCGTCGCAACCACATCATCGGCACTTGCATTCTCTTCATTCTCAGCTACATTTGCGAATTGTTTCACCTCCCACTTTGGTTCGATTGTAGCTGTTGCTGCTGCTGCTGTTGTCTTTATAGCTGCCATTTTCATGGCGGCCAACTGTCGCTTGCCCTTCACCAATTCATTAATCATTCGCAATTCTTGTTCGATATTGGTTTCGCCCGTCGCCGTTACCGTCTCTGCCGCTACACTGTGAACAGGCGATTTCTTATTATTTGGTTTATTAGTGTTGCCATTATTGGTGTCGCTGTTGTGGCTGCTGGCAATAACATTCACTAAATCGTTGTCGCCACTCCTCGGCACATCACTCACGACAACCATAGTTGACGTTGTGGTCTTCTCACCGGCAGCTGCGGGAGCGGCCTGAGGTGTGGCGGCGGTGACAAAGGCCGATACTTGTTTGGCCGTAGTGCTGGTTATCGTAGCTATGCGAATTGCAGCGACAGCGGCGGCTGGTGCGTTACGAAACCGGTCGGTAGTGGTCGGTGTGGTGGTTAAAATTGAGTTCGCAGTAGTCGCTGCGATTTTTATTGAAGGCAGTGCAATAGCACTGGGTAACGGTTGTAGCGTTGTTTCTGTTTGCGTTGTTGTCTCAACCGATCTTTCGCTTACTTCGATCGCCTGTTTCGCCCGCGTTGGTGTTTCATCAGTTTCATTTACAATTGTTTCAGTGGTTGTGTCGTTGCCAGATGTTGTTGTTGTTTCGTTAATAGCTGTCACATCTTCGACCGCCACATATTCGACCGGTTCTACTTTCGATTTCTGTAGCTCCAACTGTTGCTGTTTCGAAATTGCTTCCAGTAAGGAGTTGCCTTCAGGCGGTATGTCGCTCTCATCATTTGCCTCGACCACGGTTGTTTCATCAATTTGAAAGTTTGTAGTGCTCTCCGGTTCCGTTGTCGTTATGAAACTCGTCTCCTGCGCATCGGTATTTGCTGGTGCTGCCGCTGTATTCCGCTGCGTCACGCTGCGTGGGCGTTCCTCTTTCGCAACGGTCGTATGAGTTGCTGCAGCATGGCCAGCATCAGCTGCCTGAATTGTGGACGCTGCTGTCGTTGTGAGATATGGAGCAATACTGCTCAATGGTAGCAGTGCATCGGCACGTAAAAATTGTGCAATGTTGACATGTTGCTGCTGTGCGGCAGCTACTAAATCTCCGCTAACTTCGGGTAACGCGTCTTCACCGTCTTTGCGCTTGTCGCTGTCAGAGTGTGCAATTACCGCTGTGACCAGATGTAAGCTGCTGTTGTCCTTGAAAAGCGATATGCGCTGTGGTTCAAGGTTGCCAACAGTAACACCAACACCAACACCACCACTTGTGTCCGTTGTTGTTGACATACCTGAGCTCGAGGCGGGCAATATAATCGCATCGATGTCGCCGACAGTGAATGCCGATATATTGCTACTGGCTACATGTGAATCGCTCAATCCCTGACGCTTGGTGTTGTTCTCATTCGAAATGTGATTATTGTAGTCAGTAATGGTGACATTACGAATTGTTGTATTTGCGCCGCCGCTAACGTCGCTTGCCGTGGCATGTTGTTGCTGTTGTAGATACCCTTGAACAACATCTAAAAACTGCGATGAATTGAAGAGATCTGCGCTAGCATCACTACCATTGCCAGCGACTTCAACGCGATCACCCTCAGACAGATTCGATGACAACATTTCAGTCAACGGCCGAGCGCCTCCACTGCCTTCCATTGCGCTACTACTAATATCCGCTTCATAGTCGTTGGTTGGATACTTTTGCTGAAATAGATTGAATTTCAGCGGCTCATCGCGTGCAGGCGGCTGCTGTGTGTCACTCGGTCCGGCAGCTGAACCGCCGCTGAGCGGCTGGGGCGAATCATACATAACCACCGACTCGCCTCCGCCAAACCCCAAACCATAATCCTCCTCCTCATAATCGAATTCGTATGCATTGTCGTTGCCTGCACCACCCGCGCCACCCGCCTCACTACCCACAAACAATCCCAACACCTGCTGTGCCAACAAATCGCTCTGATTGATGTTCACGGTTGGTATGCAGCGCGATTGGAAGAGTTGATGCCCAGGCGGGCAATCACGGAACGGCAATGAAAATATCGATTTCGGCGTGACTTTACGCGATTTCTCCAACATCTTCTGTTCGGGCGGTAACATGAGCCACGCTTGCCAGGCCAGATTTTCAGCGGTGCTCTCGATGGGCTTCGAGGTAATCGGCAACGCTTCGACGGCGAATGACCCACGTGTTGACAAAACTACCGACAATAGCTGCTCGAGTGGTGGCGGCAACGCTAAGACAAGCACTAAGATTTGCAAAGTGGTCAAACTGTAGCGACGACGACGCATCGTTGTTGTTGTCCGCTTTGATGCCCTATGCACTGCCGCTGTGATCGGTTGACTGACTGGTATTATGTTCGTGTGATGTTGCATTGTTGTTCTTGACTTAGATTTGTTACATGTAGTAGGTGTTGCTGACGATATTCGTGTCGTTGGTATTCTCGTAATCATGGCATGTGATCGTGAGTAGTGTTTGGAATTCGGTTGTCGCTAAAGTATCACGTTGTTGTTGGTATTACACATTTAAAGGTATTGAATGTTGCAGCAGCGCGGCCAACGTGTTTGTGTAATTGTTGTTGTGGTAATTATTTGTTGCTTTTTTTTTGTTTTTTTTGAAAGGCGCTTGATCTGCAAATATAAAAGAAAAAAATAGTTTATGGTTAGCATTCACTTTGAAAGTTTAATTAGTTGCTCTATGGTGGTTTTAATAGAATAAAAGATATTTTAATTGTATGTTCGATTTAAGGTCACAAGGTGTACTTGAATATTCAATGTCTCATTGTGGGATTTTTAAGTAACAGGGAGAACAAATCTTAACTCTTTCCAAACAAATTGTGAAGGACTAAAAACACTTGTTTTTGAATTTAACTCAGAGATTTCGATTTATAGATCAAAAATTATCGACAAAATGCTTTTGAAAATTTGGCCAATGTAAATATTAACCAATTTCCATGAGTAAAAAAATTCCGATATTTTTAATATTTTATATATTTTTATTTTTATAGCTAACTTAATTTATATTGAAATTTTATTTTGACTTCAAAATTGTTCAATCGAAACATTTTGTTATTAAAGAGTGAAATTTTGGCTTTTATTTTGAGCACACGTTTAGGGAAATATGTTTCAGTATTTATTTAAAATATTGCATTCCGGTCGTGAACATGTAGAAATTTACAATTTCTTCTAAGGACATTTTTGCAAAGTTATATAAAGTAATTAATCTTTAAACTGTGTTCAAAAGCTTTTATAATATGAGAAAGAGAAAATTCTAGTTTTCAAAGCCTGAATGTTTTTTGTCCAAAGTTGTAATAGTTCAAACCCTTCAAATGCAGTGAAAGGTATAAATAACCCTTGTTGTTATTCAAGTCAGTTATATTACCCAATATTGGTATTATTTTAAACGTTTTAGTCTTTGTTTATCTATTACAATGTGCCATAATCGATACCAGCCTAGAGTTCTTTTTATATTTTTTAGATATTTTTGATAGTGTACTTCTTATCTAGTAATTAAGCGCCCCATGAATTTGTAAAAGATAGCTCGAATATTTTTTTCTTCGCCCACTATAGTTTGCGTGGCCCTAAGATTTAAAAAAAAGTGGAAAAATACATATATGTATGTGTATATATATATATATCTAAATGATATGAAAGGTTCTGACATGTGCAATAAAATTGCAAGTAAAATATTTTTCTAAAACATTTTAACCCATTCACTTATACTTAAAAGTGTCGTTTTGGTACTTTCTTCAAAAAAAGTCTCTCAAATCAATTAGAAATTAAATTTAAAAGTCATTCGAGTAGTAAAATTTTATTTTAGAAGATTCGGACGATTTTACCAGCAATTTTCGCAAGTAAAATCTGTATAGCATCCCATACCGACGTATAGATGGCGCTGTTTGCACTCCACTTTGTGTGCCCTTCCATAAGCTTAATTTTCATTTGGCCAAATTTAATACATTTCGATTTGACGCCAATCTAAAATTATAAAATTCCAACATGGTGAGATTTCATGACATATTTGTCGTCAAAACTATGACCTTTTAAACATTTCTACTGTCCCTTTCTCTTGCCCCTTTTTAGCGGCTGACGAAACTTGGGGGAGGAAGTTTGCGAATTTTGGGTCATTTTAACAAATTTCTTATCAAATGCGCTGGATGGACCGATAGGCTACAAATTGCAATACGTCGCGCTTTTGGTAAACCACAAGAGACCGTTGCACGGGTTTGTATCGGACAACCAATTATGTATGTCAGTTCGCTCATTACAAAGCTCAAGTCAACAGATTTATGTTTCCAAAAGATGGGAATTCACTAAATATGAACGTGACCGCTATGAGCAACTACGTGACGAAAATCGTTAGGAATCCGGTAATTATAATGTAAAATATCGTCCGGACCATGGGCCCATCTCAGCGTAGGAGAAAGCACAAAGTGAAATATATGCTTAAAAATATTTGAAAAAAAAAAAATAACAACAACAGATTAATAAAATCTAATATCACACATTCGTATGGTTTGCGTTTAAGCTACTGCTAAAATAATTCGGCGACAATCTTCAAATATGTCAGACCCTTGAAACTCTTCAATATCCAACACAGTGCCACAAAAAGTAGCGTATACAAAATTGTTTCAGCCAAAAGACCGTGGTTTTGCATTGATGCCCTTGACTGACAGCGCATCCTCCAGTAATGGTATCATTTCGGCAATTGAGTAGCTCATTATTTCAGTAGTCAACTCATTGCAGCGGCTTCTTATTCTCCACATTTTATTTGGCAGTTTCAAACCAGTGTTTGATCGAAGCTGAAGGAATTATTAAAAAAACAGACTCACATTCACTGTCCACCCGGTTAACATGAGAAAAATAAATGTTTCATATGACTTAGAGCAATAAAACGAAGATCTCATAATTCATATAAGTAACTCGGTCTGATAGGGGTAGAATTAAAAGCCGCTCTGGTTGATAGGCCCCAAATTTTTGCAAAAGCCAATTTGCAGTGCAAAAACACTGTTAAGTCTTTGGTGATTTAATTCTGAACACGAGACATCTATCAAAGTTTGCTATTTAGAATTACTGCTAAATAATTTAACTTAATTCAATTCAATCATTCTTTCAACATCTTCTAAAAGAAACCAGTTATGATATTTTATGCTCAACTTTTATAAAAAACAAAAAATTATATTGAATTTACAATAACTCTTCAGATTTACGTAATATGTTTCAAATCCACATTCGAAATTTTCTACCGAAAGTAATTTCCTTTCCGAAAAGCGTACAAAAGTTATCATTATATATCTAATTTTTACTAATTTGCATGTAATAATTACCAGTGCAGAATAGACCGGTAAGAGTTATTCAAAATTTTGAAGAAAGAGTTGAGCAGAAGTTTTAAAATTTAAGTTTACAACGCTTCCTATTGTTTCTAATTTGTACATTTGTATGCCACTGTATCCCACTAGATAATTTCAGAAGCTAAAAGCCATTCCAAAAAGCCTTACTGAGCGTGGAGAGACCTTCCTTTCTACATTCTGTTTTCCGTTCTTTTTTGTATGGAGTGTCACAAACTGAAGGCCTACTCTACTACTTTTGCTGCCCATGAAAGGTCTTCCAGAGAGGCATTTGTAGGGCGTCTTTTAGAAGGCTTTTTGAAACAGTTCTTCTAAAATTTCTTTATTCGTAAAGAATAATTCATCTGAGATTCATTTGTAGAATGAGGTCTTGAGAAGTCTTACTGGCAAACAGTTTTTTTTACCACTTCTTGATTAGGCTTTCTAGAATGGCTTCCCTTAATAAGATCTCCCTAAATTATCTTCTGGGATGTGCCATCTACTTATATGTATTTATTAATATAGTGTTGTAATGAGTGTTGAATTTAACTGCTGTTTTTTTTCTATTTTATTTTGTTTTAGTTTTTTTTTTTGTTTTTTTTGCTATCTTTGCTGAGACACAAACCCACAGAAACATCTGCAGAACGAAGCAACGTAAAAATAAAAGGAAAATATGTGCACAGTTTTCATCATCAACGTCAACAACTGTCAGTTAGCGAGCGGAATGTTGTGTTAGTTATTCTTGAAGTGAAGCCTGCAGCAGAGGAGTAACAAATAAAATGTGAATGCATATGTGAAGTATCTTTGATAGTCAAAATCTACGACTACTTACTACTTAACAGCACACTGCAGTACTTCAGCTGAACTTCGCTTTTTTTTTTTTTTTTTTATTTGAACTTCGCTTTTTTTTTTTTTTTTTTTTTTTTGAATTTGTGAGTTGTTATTGTTTGAATTGCTATGGTGTGTTTAAAACATCGTTTGTTAGTTGTGTTTTTGAAACTTTGGATAAAGTGCTAACTTTTTCTCTGTTTCATATTACTTTCTGTGTAATTATGATCATATTAAAATATACAGAGATGCGAGTAGAAGGAGTGTTTTCTGTTTGGAGTTATAGAACTTTCAATTGAATTAAAATACTGCAATTATGTATATACGGCGACTCAGTTGTCGTTGTTTGATCAGATAGTGATGTATTTTTTTTAATATTTACAATTTATTTAACGCTAAGTCGTTTTCATTTATTTTTTATAAAACTTAGTTCGTTCTATAAAAAGACACATATAGATTAAAATTTCAAACTTTGCACAAAAATTATAAAAATTCAAAAATACGTTTATCAAATTTTCCAACATTTTATTCAGAATTTTTTGAAAACTTTTGGGCCTTACAAACATTTTAACATATAACGGAAGGAAAATTATATGGTATTGGTGTTGGAATATTTTATATTTTGTTGCCTTCCAAAGCACGTGGTTTTTTCGCATAAATGTTTTTAACCAGGAACCGAAAATAATCGTTATTTTGATTTTTTCGGATCAAAAAATCAGTGGCGGAGATTTCTTCAAGGCAAAACTCGAATATATCATCCTAATCCTTATGCCATATGCTATACAAATGTGACCGTATTTTTATTTAGAAGATTTTTTTAACCAGTTTTAAATTATTACATAAACGCTAATTTCTGTCTTTTACTTTTTCGATAAAAGAAATAATCGTTATTTTTGGATTTTTATTTTTCCGATCAAGTTTGAATTTTTATTTTTCATTTATATTTCTCGATCAAGTTTGATCGTTTTTTGTGATTTTTATTTTTACGATTAGAAATAAAAATTATTTGTGGATTTTTTCTTCTTCCATCAAGTTCGTTGTTTTGTGATTTTTATTTGTTCGAACAAAAACAAATTATTTTTCTTGGATTTGAATTTTTCCGGTGAAGTTTGATCATTATTTTTTACTTTTTATTTTTTCGATCAAGTTTCATGGTTTTTTTTTTTTATATTTATTTTTTATTTCATATTACATCGTTATTTTCTCATTTTTTCGATCAAAAAAATCATTATTCTTGAATTTTTATTTTTCGCGATCAATTTTGATAGTTACTTTTTAATTTTGATTTTTTTTTTTGGATTTTTATTTCTTCAGTCATTTTCATCGTTATTTTGTGGTTTTTATTTTTTCGATAACATAAACAATCGTTTTGTTTGGATTAAAACTTTTTCGATCATATCTGATCGATATTTTGTGATATTTTTTTCGATCATTAAAGAAAATACTATTGACTTCGCCGCCAAATTGTTTGGCGTTTATTGTCATCCAAAATTGTAAATACAAGAATAACCACTATTTTAATCCAAAAACGATTATTTTTAACAAAATTGAAAATTATAAAATATTAAATCCTGTTTTTTATAAAAAATTATAACGGTTATAGTCCTTGGAAATAACCGTTCGTGTTTTTTTCAATAAATCGATTGTATGCTACATTTTGGTCCATACAAACTACGTTCGACAAATTTGTTTTTTTTTTTGTATGGGAGAAAATGCCTGAGCAGAAAAAATTATCAAAAATTAACGAACATTTTTATCAAAATTCGAATTAAAAAGCTTGAAAATTTGAAGAAATTTTTTTCAATTTTCCAATTTTTTCTATAAAGCATGAAACGTGGAGCTATGATTTTTCAAAAATTAATAAACTTTAAACAACCAAAAGAAAAATAGTCAAAACTTGTAAAAATGTCGTCTTCCGATTTTATTGTCCGGGCTGTATATCCAAAACTATGGAAAATCAATTTTGATTCTAATGCAAATATGATCTAAATTATTAAGTGAATTATTTTTCGTGAATTATTTAAATCAACGAAAAAATCTTAATTATATTAAAAACCGAGTTATCACTTGTATACCTCACACCCGAGATATTTATGTATGAATTCTGAATTCCGAGAATGTCAAAGACAGGCGGGTCTCTTATTCATACCCGACATTGCATTGCTTTAAGCCACAGAGGCTCCAGCTCCCAATGTGCAAGCCGGTTTTGCATCAACTTTAATGTTGTTGAACTGTTATTTGCTCAAATAACGGTCTGTTAACATACATTTGTTTTACCTTATCGGCATATGTGTACAAGTGTGTGTAATTGTGTTATAATAATTTAGCACTTAAGTGTTACACAATTTTCGGACTGTCGAATAATGAAAGTGGCGATCGCCGGAGTTGGTGAAAAAATGCACTGAGAGAAAAAAAACTTTATTCCTACAAATGCATAGATTTGTTTTTAATTATGAACATTTTATACACAAAAGCGAAGGTAAGCATAAATATGGCATTCCTAAATAATTGCTTAATTATCATAAATTTGTATGAAACAAAACTGCAACGGGTAGCAAAAGAATTTTTGACAATCGCGTTTTTGAAGTAAAACTATTTTCGGATTAGATATTGCGTGACCATTTCAGAACCATCCGGTAGTTCGGTACTAGTTCACCTTTGCCCCTACAACTCCTAATTACTAGTACTACTACTACTACTACTAATTACTAAAACTATTTGTACTAATACCACTAGTAATTACAACTGCTATTTTTACTTATACTACTACTTTTATTTTTACTAATTTCTGCTACTATTTTGACAAAGTTCTACTACTATTTTTTCCAATGCAACTATTAGATATTACTACTATTTTTCGTAGTTCCTACTACTATTTTTACTAAAGTTACTACTAATTACTACTTCTATTTTTACTAATTTCTACTAGTGTTTTTATTAACTAGTACTACTATTTTTACTTATACTACTACTTTTATTTTTACTAATTTCTGCTACTATTTTGACAAATTTCTACTACTATTTTTTCCAATGTAACTCTTAGTTATTACTACTATTTTTCGTAGTTCCTACTACTATTTTTACTAAAGTTACTAATAATTACTACTTCTATTTTTACTAATTTCTACTAGTGTTTTTATTAACTACTACTACTATTTTTACTACTACTTTTGGTATTGCTACTACCATTTTTTATTATGCTACTGCTAATTACTATTACTATTTTCACTAATTTCTACTACTATTTTTATGAATGCTACTAACAATTGCTATTACTATTTCTACTACCGTTTTAACTAATGCTACTTATTATTACTACTACTATTTTTACTGATGCTACTACAAATTTCTACTACTATTTTTACTAATGCTACTACTAATTTTCACTACTGTTTTTAATAGTTCTACTACTTATTACTACTACCATGTTTACTAATTTCTACTATTATTTTTATTAATGCTACTGTTACTATTTTTATTAGTTTCTACTAGTATTTTTACTAATGCTACTTCTAATTACTACTACTTTTTTACTAGCAGTAGTAGCAGTTTTTTTTAATTTTTGCTACTATTTTTATAAATTTCTACTACTATTTATATAAATTTCTACTTCTATTTTTATAAATTTCTACTACTATTTTTATAAATTTCTACTACTATTTTTCTAAATTTCTACTTCTATTTTTCTAAATTTCTACTGCAATTTTTATGAATTTCTACTACTGTTTTTACTTATGCTACAGTCTAAATTTAAAACTGGTAAAAAAACATGTAACTAAAAAGCTACATGTAGGCGGAAAAAGGCTTAAACGACAACACTGCTTATAACTTGAAAAATTCTGACCGGGATCTTATTTTGTCTATTCAGTGCATTATAAAAACATTCCACAGTTTATCGTATTAACTATTCTAATCGGATTTTATATATATTCTTTTCACCGCTACCAAAAACTAAAAAAAAACAGCTATTACTTAAGCGATGCTTAAGTCTCCGATTCTCAGTGCCTAAGCATAAGCATAAGCGCCGGCTGTGCGACCGAGTCTTAAGTCTCAAAATAACTGTTAGATATTGAAAACTTAAAAAAATATGATGATTTTTTTTAACTCAACCGATAAATAATTACGATTCTGGAACTCTGGAATACTTTAGATGCGCTCTTCCATTTTAATGTTGAACCAATGTACATATGTATATCTAAATATTTATAAGTAAATTCATGATCAAAATGTCTCACAAAGAAATCTATTGGCTGATGCGAAAAATGTAATTAAAATTTGCAGCTGCAGTCGCACATTTGCAACGCCATTAAATGTTTTTTTTTTTTTTTTAATAATATAGAAGTACACTAACACATATATATACACCTAAGCGCATGTACACATAAATACTTTCAATCTTTTTTTGTTAGCGTGGACAAGAGATATCAAATGCGGAGGCGATCATTAACACCAGCACACAATACTGAAACGCTGTCACAAGCACAACAATCAACTCAGCCAGTCAGTCGGTATGCCGGTATGGCAGTCAGTCAGTCAGTCAGTCGGCCAGTCAGTTGATCAAACGTTTACATCAAAGTCACCGTTAGTCAGTCAGCTGTCACTTTGGAGTACTCAGTGTGTCAGCAAAGCAAAAATCAGTTAGCCACTCCGTCAATTAAACATCGCACCCGCCTCGCGTGCTACTCTTCCATTCCCATTCATTTGAACATTTAATCAGTCTTTGTCAATTTAATTGAAATAACATTAGCATTATTAAACCGCAATAGCAGCGATGCAACAACAAATACTCACAACTCTCAACTCACAACGCCAAACTGAAAAACCAAATAACAGTTTTTAAAGCTAACAAAAGTCCGACACTTTTCGCCTCGCTTTTGTGCAACAGCTGTTAAAAACTTGAGGTAGTTAGAGTGTCACAATCATCTGTTGATGATGATGGCAGCAAGCACATCAACGTTCAACACAGCAATCAAGAAGGTTAACACAAAACCTCACAGTCATCAAGCAACACTGCCACTAGGTATTAGGCGAGATGCTAAGCTAAACCATTTTTGTACGTAGACCGTGCGGCGAGCGAGCATCCGGCTTTTTCGACTGTCAATTTGTTTGGATTCAGAGCCAGCTTTTGATGTTTGCTTGCATTAACATCGATGTCAGTCAGTCACTCAGTTAGTCAGTCAGTCAGTCAGTTATGTAGACAGTTAGCGTCCACTGCACCTGTGCGCCGCCGGATTATTGTCGTCGCTGCACCTTTCTCCGAATTTTCGCCTCCGTCACACATTTGCTATCCATTTATATTTATTTTGCTGCACTTTTTCTGACTGCACATAACTGGCTTTGATTTCTTGCATTTCTTACATCTTACTCTGCTGCGTTTTTAACAATTTGCTTCTCTTTTTAAACGTCTGCTCATCCGGGCTTTTAGTCAATTACATAATTTTCACTTGCTAATTTTTCTCGATTTTCAAGCGAATACTGATTTTAATCTGTGCATAATGCGTTTTTGTGCTCACTTAAATCCGCTTTAAACTATTAAAATATTTTTTTTTTTTGGTTATATTCCACGGGCTTTAGTTTTTTTTTCACAAATTACTAAAAAAAATTTATTGACTTTGGGGCATCATTTAAATTAACGCTGTCAAATTTGCTAATGCGATAATGATTATGAAATGATTTGATCGGATTTAGTTGCATAGCTATTTTGATTGACAGTAAATGTAGGGGATGGAATATGTGAAATCAAAATAAACAAAAAATTTACGTATTTTAATTTTTAGTGAATCGTTCATAACTTAGCTCTGTTCCACTTGGTCGAGCAAATGATTTTCTAACGAATCGAAACTCCTTGGGGAAAATACACTTTTTCGTAGAAATTTTATAATATCGTTAACAATTAAAATTGTTTGGTCAAATGAGAATATATCGCGTTAGGAATTTTCAATAAATGAAATCTGATTTAAATTTGTTAAAAAAAAAAAACAAAATAAGGAATATATACAGTGTCGGACAAATTAATAATTAATAATAATTTTATAAAAGTATAGATTGCAAACTTTTTAATCAGGATTTGTAGTAATTATTTCTGGCAAGTTCCAAGTACCAAAAAACTTTCCGTTGAATTTTGATGTGGTTTTTTCAGCAACATTACACTTAAAATTTGTTGTACTAAAATTTTTTGGGCTGTAAAACTGGATACCAGCACAGTTCCTAGAAATTCTGTTTAAAAAGTTTGCAACTTTGCCGAATTTTTCTAATTTTTGCGAAAGCTTGAAATCTGGATAAATTATTTAAGTCACAGTACTATACATTCTTAGAAATAAGCATTCTGTTTGAAAATAAACTATATTTAAAAAAAAATCAAACTTGTCAAAATACCGCAACCCTATTAATTTGTCTGACACTGTATTTCGTGTTCCGCTTTTGTGAATGTGAATTTCCAGAATGACTTATATTCACAAAAAATGTGGGTGTGGTCCCAAAAAACTAATCTAATACATAGTCAGACAATGTGTTACTCCTTTTGTGTTTGTCAATAATTCGATTACGGCGCCACCTATAGGTCCTAAGTTAATTTTTATTATTTTTTTCTGGCGCCAAAATCTACCTAAGCAGTGAATATAAGCTACTATTTTGGTTGATAAGTATAGAATTTATTAATAATTCGACTGTGGCGCCACCTACCTATATGGTTATAATGAATAGTTTTGGTATATAACTCTAGTGTTTACCAATAATACGATTGCGGCGCCACGTACCGGGATTTGTTAAATAACGTGAGGCAGAAAGCGTAACCGAAATATCAAATATTAATAATAATAATAATAATACAGATTTATAACAATACAGATTTAACTCCCATCAATTTACGTATTGATAATTATTAAATTCACGTTAATTAAACAATTAAACAAGTGTTTTCCTTGCCCGAAGATTCGTGCTCTCGAGCTGCTCTCTTTGGTCGTAAGTAAATTTTTTATCCTATCTATTATTGGGGCGACTGATCTGTGATAATGCCAAGGGGAGTATTTAAATAACTGTAATAATTAATAACGATAATAATTATGAATTCACCAGTTGCTAGTCTAAAAAAAGAGATTTATCTTGAACCAGCCGCTAAAACGATGTTTTAGTTATCTACCTAAGAATTTCTGGGGTAAAGCTCATGGCATCATTTTTTTTAAAGAATACCTGTGCAAATTATCTTAAACTAATTTAAAATTGTACTCAACCTCTATACCTTTAGGGAGCTCTGAGTATAGATGTGGTAACTTACATCATCAAAACTCTAATATTTAAAACACTGGGGAGCAGATGCTGTAATGAGTTTGCTGAAATTATATTGTTCGATATTTGGCCGAGTTGCTGCTTGATTTTGATTTTCTGCCAAAATTGATAGGGCTTCCACGAAAATTGCATTGAGAAGCCTTTTCAGGACAGAAATCCATATACTTAGTACTTTACTTGGATT
Source organism: Anomoia purmunda (assembly GCA_951828415.1). Lineage (NCBI taxonomy): Eukaryota > Metazoa > Arthropoda > Insecta > Diptera > Tephritidae > Anomoia > Anomoia purmunda. The sequence continues at coordinate 25,065,276 of OX639995.1, forward strand.
ACTTGGTGGTTTTTATTAATTTCATTAAATAGTGAATTCGTATCCAGTTTAGCAATCCATAAATACTAAGGCGCATAAATGTAAATATTTTATGTGAAAAGTGAACCGATAGGTGGCGCTGGTGTCGTAATATCTGTTAAATCTCTACTTACAGCCCAATTTGATTTATATTCAGCGTCGTCCGGTTGGCTATACAAATGATAACTCTGTACTTCTAGCATCATTAAAACTTGCGGAAAACCATAAATTAAATTGAAAAACAATCTTGATCCCACATCTTTCGTTCAAAATCACTTCTACACTCATAATTAGAACCAAATGTGAGAAGTGTAGGCGAATGAGTGAAGCTCGTTTATTGGTAATTTCTATTTTAAATAGATTTTTCCTCAATACTTACACTTGATGGAATGCAAACATTTTTGAAACAATGTCATTGTTCTCCACTAAATAGTAGGTCGTATTCCACGGAAATATTTTACAAATAATCTTCTTTTGGAAATCTTTACCTTGAAAACAAATTACTTTGTCTACAGTAAAAAATTAAAATGCACGTTCTAGATTTGCTTTTGCGATTTCTTGTTTAATTTATTTACATGGCGACTTATGCAAAATTCATGAATGGAGCTCTTTATTGAATAAAATAGTTCATATCCACGAGTGGAATATCTGTTTGATCCACCACACTAAATAACCGATTCACAATTTGATATTCACATACATACATACATATATTTTAAGAGTGAACTCTAAATTGATTTAGCGTGGATGAGTTCATCCGAAAAAAAAATTATAATTTATAGCCGTTCTCTGATGGCCATGCATAATGTGTGACTGTAGTAGTTATAAAGCATTTTTTTTTGTAAATCATTATGTAACCTATTTTATTAACATAGACGAAAACTACCAAATTTACAGCATTGCTTACCAACCTACCAAATGGGTTTCCAGCTTAGGAATGAAATGATGTGGGTAAATATACATAAATACATACTCGATACTATTTGTTGAATTCTAAGTAATTTCTGAGTAGGTATCGGAAAAAAATATTCTGTAAGCAGTCTCTAGTCACTAATTGAGACTCTTTTCGGTATTTAGTAAGTCGTTACAAGTCTCTAGTCTCAAAATAAAGTCACTAATTTGTCAGCTGGTAGCTGGTCCCGCTGCAGGTCACAAAATAAACAAATTGGAGGAAAGTGTTAAACATTGAAGTAGCACTCATTCTGCCCCTTGGTCGAACGCTATATTTCCACATCTATTATCTACAAAAGGGTGGACACCGGTATCGACAATTTAGATCCAACATTTTTCAGGAAACGATACTTTCTTTCAATGCTACTTCCAACTAAAGGTATCGATATCTGTGTGGCATCGGTTCATCCTTATTCAAACTACCCAATTTTGTAGTTTCCTGCCAACAGTGACAATAGTGGCGTTCGAAAGTTTTCAATCATACCAGATTATATATAAATGGCTGAAAATCTACTGCATGGATTTCAATCAAACTTTCGCCATTATTTTATCCGATTGGTGGCGCTGTAGTTGATATCGTCTTGTGCACCAATTTGATGACTTCTAAAAACTTCCGTGCCTGAAAGAATGATGTTCTTAACTGTAAAAACAAATAAAAATTGTTTTATACAATTTTTGTTCGCTCTCATCTTGAATACTTATGCAAATTTTTTAGAACTTAGAGCTGAATTATCGATCAGCTGAATTAAGCGTTTAAAAAAGCAGTTCCTAAAATTTGCATTAAGGTCGATATAATTTGATTTTACCCCATCTTAAGCGTATAGTTTTATGTTAGTAAACTATACGTTTAAAATTTTCCAAGGCATTATTGAAGGTATATATATGTATGTATATAAATTATAGGGCATTCTACAATAAAATGCATATAAATCAAAGTTATGCTAAATTGAAAAAAAAACATCAACAAAACTACATTAAAATTTTAAAAGTTTCAATCAGTAATTTGGTATTTCGTAGACCATTTCATTTTAGTGAGTTGAAGTATTCAAAAATTTCGGGAAAAGTGTTGAGCAATCTTCTACGAAATCTGAAGAATTTCTAAAATGTGTCAAAATTAAAAGGAGCATTTTTTCCAGCATTTCCAGCAAAAGTAGTTAATTTGATTCGAATATCCTTGAGTTCACGTGGGAAAACGCAATTACTTAATTTTGAGAACAAAAAAAAATATCGTTAGTTTTACCTCTGACCAGCGATCGTAAACACACATTTCTTTATAAATCTTCGAGAAATATCATGACGACACGTACAATTTCACTTTTTCCCATTAGACAAGTAAAACTATATTGTGCAAGTCACATATCATATACTATACAAATACACATACATATATACATACATACATATGTACTTTACATACATGTTAGAATGCACATTTCAATTTTAGGAATTTCGTAAGAAAAACTACAATAGCAACCACCCATTGATAGGCTTGCCGCCTCCAACTGAGCAGCATAATATATTTTGTCTTAACCAGGCCTCAAGTCGAAATCATGCCATGACACGAAAATAAAAATTAAATGAAACGTAAATGAAAACATCGACCGCATTATGTACGTACGTACATAAATAGGTACATATGTACATGTGTGCCAGTGTTGCCACACAGATTTTTAATGCTTTACCAAAACTATGAAACAAAACTACCAAACCCAGCATAAAAATTCAAAAATATTTTTAAAACATAAAACAAACGAATCGCTTAAGTGATTTATAAACCTTTTACAGATGTTTGACATGCAACCATTTACATAAAGTTCCCATGATATGAATTAAAATTAAGATTAAAATTAAAATTAAAATTAAAATTAAAATTAAAATTTAAATTAAAATTAAAATTAAAATTAAAAATAAAATTAAAATTAAAATTAAAATTAAAATTAAAATTAAAATTAAAATTAAAATTAAAATTAAAATTAAAATTAAAATTAAAATTAAAATTAAAATTAAAATTAAAATTAAAATTAAAATTAAAATTAAAATTAAAATTAAAATTAAAATTAAAATTAAAATTAAAATTAAAATTAAAATTAAAATTAAAATTGAAATTAAAATTAAAATTAATATTAAAATTAAAATTAAAATTACAATTAAAATTAAAATTAAAATTAAAATTAAAATTAAAATTAAAATTACAATTAAAATTAAAATTAAAATTAAAATTAAAATTAAAATTAAAATTAAAATTAAAATTAAAATTAAAATTAAAATTAAAATTAAAATTAAAATTAAAATTAAAATTAAAATTGAAATTAAAATTAAAATTAAAATTAAAATTAAAATTAAAATTAAAATTAAAATTAAAATTAAAATTGAAATTAAAATTAAAATTAAAATTAAAATTAAAATTAAAATTAAAATTAAAATTAAAATTAAAATTAAAATTAAAATTAAACTTAAAATTAAAATTTAAATTTAAATTAAAATTAAAATTAATATTAAAATTAAAATTAAAATTAAAATTGAAATTAAAATTAAAATTGAAATTAAAATTAAAATTAAAATTAAAATTAAAATCAAAATTAAAATTAAAATTAAAATTAAAATTAAAATTAAAATTAAAATTAAAATTGAAATTGAAATTAAATACGGCATTAAGCCATTAGTTACGCTGTCAACTTCTTACCAAGCAACTTACTTGGCGGTTTTGCCGAGGGGTTTGTCGTAAAATTAATGTTAAAAGGTATATTAAATGCATTGTCTTTAATTCCAAGAAAATTAAAATTATTAAAGCTAAGTATTTTCTGTGTATTTGCTGCATTTCGTTTGGCACAGGCCCTAAATTGTTAAATTATTGTGAAAAATTTTGTAAAAATTGGTTCCAGCAGGTAAAAATTATACAAAAATCTGATTTGTGGGATTCTGGGGATTGTACTCGAGCCGTCGTATTGGAAAAAAATTGGTGTGGTCTTTTTAAATTGTTAACCAGAAGTCGTTTTGCTTGTCAATATCTTATATTAAACAGCCTTTAGACAAGTTGATGATTTCCCCAGTTACGAAGTTATTACGTAAAAAAGCCCTTTAAATATTTAACTCTCTTAAGTTGCAGACAATTGTAAGGAAGTTAAAAGTTTTAAATTTTTATTAGCTGGCCCGAAAGACGTTGGCTTGCAAAATGTTTTATAAATTGTGGGAAATGTAAAGAGGAGAGAAAAATATATCACTGGATTCAAGATGTTCCCCTACTACTACAACAATGACAATATCTTGATTCCAGCGCCACCTAGCGGGTCTTTTATTTTGCAATCGATTTTCTCTTTCTCTTTGTATAGCCAACACACATGCTGAGTATGAACCAACTCGACTTATAAACTCGAAATTCAGACAAATCTCGACCACAGCGCCACCTAGCGATATTTTTTGTATACCCAATCTGTTCTCGCGGGATGCGATGACCAACGAATACCATATAATTTTTATATATAAGATTAGTTAGTATAAAAAACGTAAGTTGAAAATAATTACCGAATTTTAAAAAGGAAAAAATTACAAGTTTTGGTAAAAATTTACCAAAGCGGCAACACTGCATGTTGTACAAGTAATTGTATACATTTGCAGTTCGAAAAGTGTGGGCGTGATAAGTGAAAAGTATGGGGATAAGTCGAGGGAAAGGCCAGACAAAATATATGTATATATAATACGTATATTGCTTGTGAAAAGTGGAGACGTCTAAAATGCGATTTGTTACTTTGATTACTTTTATTAAAGTAGAAGCAACAAGTAAACACATTTGTAAAGGAATATCCGTATGGGGTCAATAAAATAAAACTACACGTATGATTTGGTATAAGCTATAGCAGCAAGTATACTAAAAATACACGCAAACGATAATAGCAATAACAACTACAAAATTGCTGCATTTCGAGAAATAACAACAATGTTGTGTTTATGAATTCGGCACGCGTTCGACACAAAATTTATATAAACACAACAGCGAAATTTTTGAAATTTCATGGGAGCTTCCGAATTTAAGGTGAGCTAGCACATAGTGTTTTTTCTTTATTTTGATTTGTATTTTTATTTTTGATATTTTTGTGGCTCTTTTTGTTAGATATCAGCCGAGAGAGCTCAGCATGTACTATGCTATTAGGTTTTGTTCTGTTGCGCTGTAGAACTTTCTATGCACAGCAACTGATTTAATTTCACTTTCATGATTTTCATAGAAACAAAACAAATTCATGTTGTATGGATTTGTTTGCCAAAGTTGCAATTCACGCTCTTGTCTTGCCTTGCCAGCCGTCAGCCGTCAGCCACCTGCTTCACGCTTCAAGTATCAAGTACCCACACGCCTATTTTTTTTCGGCAATCCATTCTACTTTTGATTGCAGTTTTAATTGCCATTTTGGTTGTTTGTTTTTCAATTTTTCGTTTGTTTTTTTTTGTCTGCCGACATGTCTGCGTGTGAACACCGCTCGCTCTCCACACACTATGTACATACATTTTCTCGATTTTTATGTTGGTTTTTTTCCTACACTTAACCCATTTGGTTAACACTTTTTTCTTGTTCTGTTTTCTTTTTCTTTTTTGTTATTTTGTTTCTTTGTTTTTTTGTGGCTTGTACTGGGTTTTTATTACTGCTCTTTGTGGTGATTTGTGGGTAACCGCCCTCTAACGCGGTGTTGTTGCTGCTCTGCGTAACCCAACAAATCCGGCAGTATGAGAAAAAATTCTGCAAACGAAATTAAACAAATATTTCGGAGGCTTTTAGTCCGGCGGCCGCTTGCAACATATTTGTTTTTTTTTGTTTTTTTTTTATATTTAATCGGCTATTAGCATGCGGCCATCCGGTTCGCACATATTAAATTCATGTTGCTTATTTTCCACTCGCCTCTCTTCTAGACTTTTCTTGACAGCTTGTGGAAATGTAAAATTGCTTCTCAATTTTCAATGTTTATTCTAGCATTTTATGGCAATTTCACAGGTTTTAATTCCATTTGCGTTTTTGCGATTTTTCTAACAATTCCCTGCTGCTTATGAATTTCATTTGAGAAATGTATTTTTTTTTTGGTTTAATTTTTCTTATTTAGTTTCAACCTGCTGCACTCGCATTTTCAGTCACGTAGCGCACGACTGCTGCGCGAAATCTCACGTTTTTACTGGAAACAACCGTTTGGGAGTTTTTCTTAATAATTATTATTTTTTCGCATATCTAAAATTGAAAACTTAACAAAAGAGAAATATTGGATTTTTAATTTGTTTTACTTTAATGCTGAAAATTAAGAAATATGTATGTACATTCTCTACATTTACATTCTTTATAACATAAATTACTTATTTTCGTTCAAATTACTTCGCAAAAAACAATTGCGTTCACATTAATTCCGTCATTCCTAATTTATCTTGACAGCTCTGTAGCCGCAGAGTAGCTTAGTTCTTTGATCAAAGGAAAAAATTTCAGATATTGTGTACATTTTTCATATACTTAAATTTTATTTTCACAATACACCTATAAAAATAAACATATAATCGTACAAACCTATAAACATTAGGGTGGGTCAAATTGTATGGCGCTAAAAAAAATCATCATCGCGATTCTGGTACTTCAGTGCATTTCACTGGCAAAAAGAATTTATTGAAAATATTTTAATTAGTATAATAATTTTGATATTTTTTTGCAATTGAAATATACTAAATAGACTTTAGAATTTTTGAAAAGAATTGCCGAAAAAATTCCTCTGACTCGAATTTCATTCTAGAGGTATGGTTCCTTGGGCAAAAATACCAGAATCGCGATGATGCTTTGAACAATTTTAATTGACCCACCCTAATAAGCATATACAAGTTTGCGTGGAAGCCCGATTTATTTTCAATGTTTATATATTTATCAATAGTTTATCAAGAATGATAGAATACAAGATTGCGCCTTCCCGCGGTGAAATGACAGATCTCGCCTTTAGTAAACAAGAATACGGGAGAGAGAAAATTGAACAACTTCCAATATTTCATTGAAAAACGTGTTCTAATTGTTCTAAAGTGTAAAATATGAATTTATAGGCAGACATTTAATAAATAAATTCGCAAAATACTAAAAAAAGTGTCTCTTTTTCTTAATTTGTGAAAAAAGCTTTGTCTAGTTGAAGTTGAGAATTGTCAAACCCGGCAAAACCAAAGTAGCGGTACTTCTAAAGGCGTCACCTTCAGTATTCAGTACACCGTGATAGTTTATCACCTTAGATGAATACCCCTAATATTTTTTGTTTAAAATTTGCAATCATGAAAGAAAGCTTGTAGAGACCGCAAAAATCAAGAAGTCGACACTGATTTGTTCGTGATTTGGTTTTTGATTTATAAAAAATATTTTATTTAATTTTTATTTATTGACAGATTTTACAAAGCTTAATTACATAGTTTTATTGTACATATATTTAATGCAATACTCTGAGCAATCCGAAATTATTTATTGGCTTAAATTTTTCTTAAATTTGACAAAACATTTTTTTTTAAATAGAATTTTTTAAGCCTACAACAAGTTATTAATTTATTGGTATACATTAGGACTTTTTGCCGTCGCTGAATCCAAATGTGATGCCAGTTTGTCGAAATTACGTCAAATATTTTTATAACCTCAAAAAAAAAAAACGATTCAAAAGAATCTACTTTTATAATTATGAGTATAATAATTAATGATATGATGCCGATTAATTAATAATGATAATTATAAATAAAAACCAGTTCCTGAAAATTTAGTGCAAAATGTGAAAAGTGTTTTTGTGGTTCTGAAACTGTAACCGGCAATCATCCACAATTTCAGTTGTGTCGACTAAATAATGGAAATCGTCGAGTCCGACCATCATACTAGCACTGATTTGATTGCACAGAAGCTAAACATTGCACCAAAAACTGTTTGGAATAATTTAAATTTGGACGAATACACGTCAGCATCCCCAAATAGTGGACGAGTTGCATTCCATCGGGACAAAGCCAAGCCACACACATCGATAGTGACGCGCGAGAAGCTCCGGTAGCTTCCTAAGCATCCACCTAATAGTCCGGACCAGGCAACAAGTAATTACTTACTACCTATTCCTGTTTATGGCGTAATGATTTTGCTAGTGAAAAATTCGCATCAAGAGAAGTTGGTGAAAATCTACTGTCCCAGGTTTTTGTCAGTAGTGACAAGGGTTGTTTCTAAGAGAGTGGCATTATGAAATTATCCTCAATATGGCAATAAGTTATCGATGAAAATGTGGCATATTTGACCTAAATTGGATGATTCTAACTATGCTAAATAAAACCTTTAATTTAATGCAAAAATAATAGATTTATTTTTACTTAATCTAATATTAATCGAAAACTAATAATGCTATGTAAATTTACACAAATAAAAAAAGCTTAACGGTCATCGAAAATATATATTATATTGTTACATTCGAAAATATACCCGAATTTGAGTGATGGACTAGCCAGCCAGTCTGGCTATTTCAACACGCCTATTGTCGACAAAGTGGATCATATTTGAATTGTTGTGTAGCCCTGTTTGTTTGCGTAATCACTCAAATTACAAACAGAGTACTAAAATATTTTAGTAAATATGTAATTCATTGCATGTGCGGGTTACTACAAATTTTAGTCGTAAGTAATCTACATAAACGGTGAATACACAAAATTCATGGCAAACATTCTATGGACCTAATCAGTCAATGGTGCAGAGCAGGATATTTATTGAAAAACAGGGGTTTATATTTATTTATTTTTTAACTTGACTCACTTCCATGCCAGTAGAGGAAATGAAAACGCCGCGAGTTTTACGCCAAACATATCTTAGTGGCGAGACTTGAAGATGACTTCAAATTGATGTGGAAATATCGACGTATAAAAATAATAATAACCAAACGGTTGCCTTTTTTCAACACGGCATGTAGCGCAAAAAACTAAAAAAAAACAGAATTTTTTAAGTTTGCACAAAGCGCCATTTATTTGGTTTTTGTTGTAGAATTAACCATTTAAACGAAATAAATAAAAGTATGTTCACTCCGTTCGCCAAATGGCAACCCTAACTTACCGCTTTCGTCAAAAAGCTCTGCTCAAAAACTTCGGCCTCTCTGAAGTTAAAGGAAGCCGTTGCTTCCTCCCTTTTTTTCCTTTTTTTGGCGATCCCCACAGCAGACAGACGCGGTAAGTTGAGTTCCATGAAATATTTTTAATAAACCATATTTTAATCCAGTTATTTATACTTTTATTTTCCCCGCTCTACGGAAAACCGGCCTAGCTCTTCACTCAGCTAATCAAAGTATTTGTAAAAAAAATTATTAAAATTAAATAAAAACAAATAAATTTTGCCGTCATATCCACAAGTCTCTGTTGCATAGTTATGTTGTGTTACTTTAGTTTTCGAAAGCAGCGTTTTCTCGATAAAGCATACCTCCAGTATAGCAAATAAACCTACATTTTTATGAAAATCATTTTAAAGGTACATTCTACATCTTTACGCTGATATATCCTCTGCTTAAATCGAAATAGTGCTTACAGTCGTCTAAATGCAAAAAAAAAGGCGTTTTCGAGCTTTTCCAAAAAGTGTTAATTTTTATTCACCATTTTTAGTAGATAAATTTTGTAAAAAAAAAATTACTAATATTTTTTTTTAACAAATATTTTTTTTTTTTTAAGTTAAAAATTACAAATATATTTTTTTAGTGAATTTCATTTTTAAAATGAGGTTAATAAAGTCACCCTAATTGGACGAAAAGTATGCAAGCTATTACAAATTAACTAAAAGCGGCCAATTTAATATTTTACTATATTCCCGTTTTCTGTTGAAAATCTGTCAAAAAAATTTCATTTCACGGGCGAAAGGCAGAATGTTTATTTGATGTAATACCACATTTTATATGGATTTGGGACCGCTGATTATGAAAATGGCAGCCATATTTTCTCTTCGTGTTTAGATTTTGGGATACAGGTGCTGAAGTTCCCAACATAGGTTGACTTTTTCTCAATGTTTTTCAACATGCACATTTTGATATTCAAAGCACTTGCATTCTTAAAGTTTTTGTTTTAATGGTAAGAGTCGGTTTTATGCAAAAACAAGTTTAAAAAGTTAAAAAAATGTTCGTACTTCTTCTGGTCATGTCAATTCAACGAGGTATTTATAAAATATTTCTAATTATTAATTTTTTTAATATTTTATTTATCATTTAGAAAATATTATTTATTACTACTGTTATTTATTCACTCAGTATAAATGTATTAATTAATGTTTTTTTTTTAAGCATCTCAGGCAAACTTAAATTTATTTATTATGAAAATCCGCTTAGTTTGCCGTTACGAACCAAGGCTCTTGACCTTAAAATATCTATCTATAATTCGAAACCCGGTTTGTCAAAGCAATTTACGGTCCCTCTTCGAATAGGGGCCATTGTCCAAGAGCGCACTAATTGCAAAGCAAACATTTCGTTTCTTCCTGGGCATGCATAGAAATACTAGAACCAATACATCAATCAATCAATAAGAACTAGGTACAACAAAGTATTAGATATTCTTAAAATAACACCTATAATGTGTTTTATGGAAAGAAGATTAAAAAAGAGAAGAATTTCAGCAGGCAATTGAAGCATCACTTAATATTTACCTGTAACGAAAATCCAAGATAACCCAAATCCACTGCACAATAGTAAATCAACGTCAAACACAATCGTTATCATCGTTTTGCATTCAACTTGTGAAAATGCACAAATGCAACGAGGGAGCAATGCAAATGTGTATTGTATTAATGCACTTAGCTAACCACAACCACAATACCAATAACCGCTTGTTAACCTTTGAGCGACTGAGTGACAGTGGATAAATAGTATGTACCTGTTGTACGGTGCTGCACCGCCGCTTTTGTGAGGTCAGATACAAAAGGTGATTTAATTCGAAATATAATTAGGCCACAATGCTGTTTTGACGTTTGCGTGATTTGTCACTGTTTGGCTCCTACCCCAAACCACCACCACCAACACAATCAGCGTCACCATTAACGGCAGGCGTTTCTAATCATTTCGCTCATCAATTACGTTTGACTGATTTTTTCAAATAAATTTAAATTACAAAGGGGCTATATTTCTTTCAAGGGGAGAGCGACAAATGAAGATTTCATGCATTATACCTACTTGTACACAAATTTTTTTTTTGGTTTTTTTTTGTATTTTTTCAGTTAAGTGCCTTGTGGTGCCTGAGCACTGCCACTTGTCGCAGCCGAAATGTCAAAATGAACATGCATTACAAATATACAGTCATGTGAAAAAAATAGGGGCACATACATGGTGGAGCAGTTTGGCTATTCTGCTTTTGTTTTTTTTCGATTTATCATTTCCTTCTATTTCACAACACATTTCAAACTTTGTAGAAAAAGCGGCAAAATTAAAAAAAATTTACAACAGACTTTTCATTCAGAATTTTTTAAAAAATCTTAGGTACGCAGTTTTATAGAACAATAAATTCTAGTGTAGCAAAGTGTAAGTTAAATAAGGGACCCGCTGATTTTTATTTTTTTTTTCAAATCGACGGTGTGACGCATTTTCTTCCACACAAACTATGTTTTAAAATTTTGTCTGAATACAAAGTTTGTTGTTTTAAAAATTTGTAAAATTTTTCAACTTTTTCTACAATGCTGAAAACGTTGAGATTTACTCGTTGTTTCTTATAAAAAAAATTATACATAAAAATATAAGAAATATACAAACTTGGTAAAATGCTCTGCTCCAATTTTTTTTCACATGACTATATGTGTAGGCATGTTCGTAGCCCGACACAAGCAGCTAAGAGTGCAGTACCTAAAATTTTCATTTTCATTTGATTTTTGTTTTTTTTTTTTTTGCAATGGAAAATTTTTGGATTTTTTTCTTAGTGAGACTCAAAAAACACAAAAAAAAACAAAAAAAAAACCAACGCACGAAAAACGTTGTAAAAATCCAAAATATGCGTAGTATTTATTTGTAAAATATACGTTGGCAGCATTTGTGATAAATAGGTATTGGTTCACGGGCGATATTTTGTAAATAGTTGGCATTTTAAAATGTAGGGATTTGTACGAGTATGAGTCGATTTAGGGAAAATAATAAAATTAAAATAACACGATGATTTATTTCGTGTAGGAATTTCTGGCACGGTATTTGGTATTTCTGTTCATCGAAAATTTATTTCACAAAGCTTGCTGTTGTGTACAAAAATATTGATTCCCTTTCTTTTGTTTGCAGAAGAAATAGTTTAAGATTAAAAGTACCACCTAGGGATTTCAGATTTACACACTGAGTATTCACAAATGGAGTAAATAAGCAAACAGAGAAAAATTTCCTACAAAGGAAAGTAATCGAACTTAAATAAAAATGCCCCGACTGCAACCAATCAAACAGATATTCTAGCGTTTGAGAAATTTATGACTTCTATATTAACCGCCCTATTCCGACGCAAATTTCAAGACTCATCGCATGACTTTTGTCATAGCAATTCCGCCTAAAACTATGCTGCAAAAAAATAGACATATTTTACATCGTTGTCATGTATTCAGTAAGGCTTAAAAAATACAATAAGAGTGGCAATCATTTCAAGGTTTAAACCATTTTCGTCACATACTTTTTAGTGCAGTAGTTAAGACAATTGTCATGCGATGAGCTTTGTCATTGGCATGGGAATAGGGCGGTAAATATATATGTAATGTAATTTTTTAATCGGGTTGGTAACAAAGGTGCTCTAATCTTTTCTAAGCATAGTTTTCGGCTCGATTAGAAAATTACATTAGATACATATTTACCGCTCTATTCCCACGCCAATTGTCATATCTCCTACACTTAAAACTATGCCACCGAAATGGGTTAAATGCTCAAATGGTGGCAACTCGTATTTTACATCAGAATTAAATTTGAAATTGTTTAGAGAAAAAATTTACAGTGTTATGGTTTATTAAATCCACCTTATAGTTTGCTTAGGTAAAGTGGCCCCAAACTAGGAACAAACAGTCTCGATATAGCCCAGCCTTTCAAGACTCTCAAGACGTTCAAGACTATTTCGTTGACTTAATGGTTTTATATCATGCTTGGTGAACTCATAAAATTGAAGTAAAATTTCTTTAGCGTCTTGAGAAATATTTTTCAAAGTCGTGGCATTCCTCCGCTGTCTCTTTATGGAATCAACTAAGAAGTTTTACTTCTGGCACGCGCATTAAAAGCACGCGTTCTTTTTTCTTTTACAAGAGTCTCCCAAATAAATTTATTCGCTATAACGACTCTCTGTTTAAGGCATCCAGTAAAGTCATGCTAGTGCTTCCGAGTTTTTGTTGAAACAATTTTATTCTACTTGATGAAACAAATTAAGGTATGTATATGTAAATGTACCAGAAATCCTAGTGGAAAGTGACTTATTCCATGTTCACACGGCAATGAAAACAAGTTGTTTTCAGGAGATGTTTTCGATATTTAGCATGACGTTTCAGACAACATGACTTTGCGCTAGCTGGTATTCGATAGTATTTCCCTAATTAGCTTCTTTACTCTAAGGGAATCCGGTAACCGAAGTGCCCCCATAAGTAGCTTCAAAATCAAAGCTTTCCTCTGTACACGTCAAACAGTGTCGCGTTTTCCATTATTGTTCTCATTCCTTTTTCTAAACTAGTGACGGAAAATCATCGATTTTGTTAGTTTGTTTTCAAAAAACACAACGAAAATTTAGAAGTTTTCGAGATTATCATGATTGGTTCGTAATAAAGTTAGAAAGTTCTTGCAGGGCGCAAATACTTTCAAATTGTTGTCACAAAATATCACAAATGAGTTATAAACAACTGGTTTTCGTTGTAGTGTGGATTTTTACATTACGGTAATTATTATAACTCTATTAATTTATGGATGCAAGTAATTAGAAATTTATTTTTATAACTTGCGATTTTTTTTTAAGTTTTTTATTAGGTGCAAATAGTTGCTTGCAGAAATACCATAATATTTAAAACAACTTTCAAAACAATGACCACCAACTAAAATTTTAATCAGTCTATTAATTACTTCAAGTAACAATTAGCATGTGGGCCATAATATACAGGTGCACTTGCACGTGCACATTAGAGTGAATCATTACTTTGATAAGGAGATATTTTATAATTTTTATATCAAACTTCTAAGCTTACTAACATCAGCGAAAGTAATCGAAATAATGTACCACAAGAGTTATAGAAGTGAAATCTGTTTAAGGGTCGTTCCCCAACTGCCCGTTAATTTTAACGTTACACAACGGGGGCTAGCATTTTATTTAATATTCATTTAACTCAACATTTGTTTAGTATTCATTTAACACTTGGTGAAAAGGTGGCAAAGAATGTAAACTACAAATAAGTTGCATTACTCCCAACGTTCTTCTAACAGAAAATCTAGTCCAATTTCACCATATCAGAACTATTACAATAAGCTGCTGGTGCGGTGAAATTGGAGGAAAATTCTTGCGACATTCTTTCTAGACGGCAGCGCCAATTAAATTTCATAATCAGCTGTTTAAAAACAACCAAATCCCAAAGTGTTTTCTTGTGTTTCATATATTTTCAAATAAAAACATGCATAGAAAACAAATAACAAGAGAAAATCTTTATTTTCGAAGATGGTATTATAATAAAATACCTCAAACGAAAAAAGTGTAAATCCGTCAAACAGCTGGTTTATGTTTAAAAAAGAAAAGAGATGGATTTGCCAAAGCGACAAATGTTAACTTGTGATTTGGCTGTCTGTTAAATTTGTCGGCGAGATGAGCTGATATTATATAGGCACTTGAGAAAATGAAAATGCGTGTAAGCAAAGGGTAGATAAATATTATCAGATAGTCGAAAAGAAGTCCCTTATCCGTATAATCTTGGTCCTTAGTGAATACTCCAAAAACGCGACATCAAACGGCTAGAAGTAAATATTTCAGAACTTCATTTCACACATTGATACATTAAGTAGCTTGGCTCATTTGAATTATTGTATTATTTGAAAAATATTACATATTTTTGTTTGTTTGTAGTATGAACCACCTTAATGCATATGTATATGTACATACATTCCAAAACAATTATACAATATTAAACTACTTTTCAATAATAGACATTCTCTTCGTGGTAATTGCGGCATATTTCAAATTATTTTCAATTTACAAAAACGCCAACATGAAATGCGAAACCAGACAAACGACCATTGGTAATTTGTTGCAGCCTATGACAATAATTTATATTCAGATACAAGTGAACTAAGTATCTGCACTCGGTTTGTTTCTATGTGAGTTATATAAGTACATAAGATAAATTTCAGCTGCTAACGAAAACCTGCAGTGAAGACAAAAAAAAAATAACATCCTAGTTCATTAACTGATATTAAAGCTTTAATCTGTACCTTTGGAAGTATTCACATCAAAGAGGTATTTAAATTAGCATACGCTGGTTTAATTGCATATTTTAAGGAGTAAATGCGTGTTTAAAAAAAAATAAAAGTTCAAAATAAGCAAATAATAATTGCAAGTAATCCAATTTCAAGATTCAAAGAGAATTTGTGTCAATTTCGGTTTTATTTTTTTCAAATATTATTTGGTATTTCGAATGATCTTTTGTTTTTTGAATAATGGAAGAATGTATAAGGTGTTTCAAATCCAAAAAATATTAAGCACACAATTTTTCTCACTGTAGTGAATACCACAAAAGTCCAAAATAAATCGTGCCTTTTCCCATCTCTACCTATCCTACACTTTTATGGCCGAAAATCGTTTTTTAAGGTTATTTTTATAATACTGTGTAAAAATTTTAAGGCAACTCAAACCAGCCTTGAGTTTGTTTGTATTTCCTAAAATTATACTAATCCAGTAATAAGACATGCTATGGATTTGCAAATTTGGTTTTTCCGGTAACATTTATGTCACAGCCTAAGTTTTTAAACAAGTGGAAACAACTTTTTAAATATATGTCTTGTCGAAATGAAAGATTAAGAATAACCAGCAAAATTTCAAGAGAAATACTTCCGTAGAACATTTTAACTCATTGGCTCCCACCACCTAAAAATGAGTTTGGAAAAAGTCTAGACATTTAAAACTTTCTAAAGAACTCGAAAATTGCACTAGTAATCTTTTCAGACTAAATGTGTTTGTGATTAAAGACGAATTTTACATTAAATAAAACATAAAAATAATTTCATTGTAGATTAGATAACAGCTCTGTTAACTGACAATGTTAATTTTAATGATTGAGAATATAAATAAGTGGTAGATATCTCAAGGGAATATATTTGCTTTTATACAGATTTCCTCTAAGAAGTCCCCTAGTAAAATTTCCGGAAGAAAAATTTTATAGAACATTTTAACACTGTAGCTACTATCCTTGTTTTTTTTTTTTTTTGAGGGCTTTCTTCATGTAAGCGTCAAGGCAACACTTTCAGTTGGGAGCTACTGGGTTAAAATACTTTTTCTGAAATTTTACCATGTTCACACGGCAATGAAAACAAGGAGATGTTTTCAATATTAAACATGACCGTCCAGACAATATTCCTTTTTAGTAACTGGTAAAGAACTCCGGTAACAAAAATCTCCTGAATACCTCCAAAATAAAAGTTTCGCTCCATGCACACCAATCAGTGCTGCTTTTTATAAATTTTTTAGTTTTTCACCACTCCGATTTTTTTTATTACTGTTATTATTCCTTTTTCTAAACCAGTAACAGCAAATAATCGATTTTTTGGCAAAAAAAACCACAAAAATTTAAATGTTTTCGAGACTATCATGATTGGTTTTAAATAAATTTAAACCGGTTTTGCAGCTTGAAAACATGTACTTTAAACTTTTTTTCACAGAATATCTTACAAATGAGTCGTAAACAGCTGTTTTTCGTTGTCGTTTGAACTTAGTATTAGGCCTTAATTTCACTCAGCCATATATTTAACAATTTTTCTTATTTTTTGAAAACAATTTAGGATTTGCAAATCCATTTGGTGTTTTTTATAATAGGGTAGCTTATAAACAGAAATGAAACCATCAGTGCCTGATAATTTTATATATTTGATATTGAAAAAAATTCATTTCATATATACCGGGATTGCTCTTTTTATTTCAAACTTCAATTGCAAATGTTGTTGTTGGAACATCATAAAACATTCCCCATAAACTTATGAGGAATGCTGCCGTGGTAAAATTCTTTGGCCGGATATAAATCCAGGCCGTTCCGGTGCGTAGATCCGACTATAGTGGGAACTGGGAAATTACAAATAATCTCATTGGCCGATTTTGACCATCCAGTCGTTTATAGTATATTCATTGTAACTTTAAACTTTTAAATTAATTTTAAGTAACCTTTTAACTGTTTCGAACATTGGGATCCACATTTTTTCTCAACACAATATCATATGAGTAAAATAGATATTTCGTTTAGATATTAATTTTAATCCTTTATTCCATTAACAGGTATATTTTGCAGCAGTGACAAAACAATCGTTCGGTCACAAAAAACTCTGACAGTTTGGCATCTTTTGAATTTCGTTATCATCATATTGAATGGTAGTAGTGGTGAAATATATATACATATAATTCCTTTTGGATCAACTGCTGACAGCGTTGTAATTTGCGATAGAATTTCGGTTAGCAGTGGTCACAATTTTCGACAATAAAATTTACTGGCATCTAAAACAATTGCAAAAGGACGCTCAAACTCGGATAAAATTTCCGTCATTTGCAAAAGCAAACCTTTTCACATCTTTCCATATTTTCTTACGGCTCATTCCCAACAGAGCAGTTTTTTTACTTCCCAACACTACATCTCAGGTCGGATAGCATTATACCGAGTTGGCTCAATTCGCATATTTTTCCGAGTTAGTGTTGTTGCTTTACATGCATTTTGTTATTCTACCTAGTGTTTTTTTGCAACTCGGTTACAAAAAAACGGGCCTAAAATATATTCATTATTCTAAAAAACACTCAAACAAAAAAAAAATTGCATACTAAATATGGTCTTAAAAAAAAGGTCTGTGAACGCAAAAAGAAGTGGAACTTTTACTTTATCTTTCATGCCAAATTGAAATCATTTCGTCACCAGACAATGGACCCTGAAATTGTTGCTCAGTGGAATCGGCCTACATAAGCGGTACTGGCCCCTAATGTACAAATGTAAATATGTAAAAGTTTCAATGTATACCTCTACTCCATCTATTTGATAACATAATCAGCTTGAATTACTATTTTTAGCGTTTCCCATTACATAAACTAAAAGTATAAAAACGTACTCATAATTCCCGTAAGCAATTCTTACTATTGCTATCTATCGTATTGTTATCATTATGCTAGTTTAATTTTTTTCTGTAATTTTCTTTTTATTGCTCATAAGTAGTTATTTATCTTTTGCAACTTAATTAAAGCAGTCAATGCCATTGCCGAGGGTAAAATGTGGAAATAGAATGCTCACATAACCAGACCCAACGACTTAGAATGGAAGAATAAATAAATAAATAAAAAAAACAAACTGAAATTAAAACCAAAGACATTTATCATAATGTTATTGTATAGTTATTTGCCGAGAGCTATAAAAAACAAGTTACATTAAACAATAGTATATGAGATATAAATGAGAAGTAATGCCAACAATACATACTACATATGTACAATACAAACGAGCTGCAATATGTCATTTGATTGCACCGTTCGCTTTCTTACCATCGCTTATAGCTCGCTCTCTACTTAAGTAAGAGTCCGTAGTTAGAGCTGTGTGGCATTTGGTAGACAATGGGAGTACATGAAAAAAGCATTTATTTGATAGAAGGTAGCAGGCAAAAAAGCTAATTTCGAACATTGTGTTTACTTGGCGAATGAAGAAAGAGTAAAAGTGAATCAAGAATTAATATGGTAAGGTAAAAAATTCTCGAGTAGTTTATAACTATTATTCAATGTTATAAAAGTATTTTCAAAATAGTTATCACCGAGATAAATATTTTAAAGTCTTGAAAATCTTGAAAGTCGTCTCATAATAAATATGAAGGAGATAAATTTTTTTAAGTCTTCAAAGAGTTTTATTTCGAGACATTTACTAAAAAAAAGTCTGCTTATAATAAATATAAGCGAGATTAATTTTTTAAGTCTTCAAAGACATTTATTGTAAGACTTATATTATAAAAGTATTTTCATAATAGTTATCATCGAGATAAATATTTTTAAGTCTTGAAAAACTTTTATTTTGAAAAGTCGTCTCATAATAAATATGAAGGAGATAAATTTGTTTAAGTCTTCAAAGAGTTTTATTTTGTCACTTACATATGTATATTATAAATGTCTTCTCGTAATAATAAGGAGGGAGAAAAGTCCTTTAAGCCTTGAACGACGGGAGCTTTTTAGGACTATTTTTAGATTACGTCGGAACTGATTCGGTACCAGTTCGACAACACTTCTGGGTAGTTCGCACAATTTCGCGACTAGGTGGCGGCCAGCTAGGGATTAGTTCACTAATTCTGGTTGTGCAATTATCCTCTTTAAATTTTAAGTTCTTTCCAGAGGCATAACTAGTATAAACAAAAGTGTAAAAGTGAATCGATAATTATTATAGTAAGATAAAAATCTTTGAAAAAAAATCGATAGCCATTATTGAAAGGCTTATAGTATAAAAGTATTTTCATAATAATTATCAAGAGTTTTATTTTGGGACTTATAGTCTTCTCATAATAATTATGAGTGAGAAATAATTTTTTAAGTTTAAAAGGACGAGACCTTTTTAGGGCTATTTCAGGAAAACGTCGAAATAATTTCGGGATCAGTTCGGGATCACTTCAAAACTAGTTCGGTACTATTTTGAGTACCATAATTATTATGCTACGACTTTTATGATATGCATTTCACAATAAAAGCCTTTGAAAGAAATGTAAAAAAATAAATGTAGCTCACCGATAATTATTATGAAAAGACTTTTATAATCTAAGTCTCAAAATTATTATTATTATTGATTTAAAGAATTGTTCTCACTAATAATCATTATGAAAAGCCATTTATATAATAATTCTCGAAATAATAAGTATCTATAACTTCAATAATTTGTCTAACTCAATATTCTTATCAAAAGACGTGTATCATTTTTAACAAAATTAGAATGACTTTTTCAAAACTCAACATAGAAATAATTATTATTCTGCGGATCTGGTTCTTTTTCAATATTTTGAGTTATGAATTTAGTCCGGTTACGATTTTACATCAAAACCAATAAAAGAATATATTTGGGGAGTCTTGAATTAGTCTAAAAGTGATCCGGATGAAGTACCGAAATGATTTCTAACTATTGCCGAACTAATGGTCCCGTAACCAGATGGCACAACAGCGAAACCGGCTTGTCATCTCTCGCATCTGTTTTGTCTACAATCACAATTTCACAAAATGTGACAAAAAAACGTTCCTTATTGAAATTAGAGAACGTCATACGTAAAAATTCGATTAAGAAAAGAATTTACTACAATACTTTCTCAGGTTCAGAATTGTGCCACATTTTTTTTTATTGAGAACGCATTGATGATCAAATGTTTCTCAAATCTACATTTCATATTTCAAGTACGAGACTAAAGGACGCTAATTCTCTAATCATCATCTAATTGACGACTAACCGCATTGTTACCTGGGTTCCGACGAATATTTACAATCGTAGTTATTTGTAGTGCAACGGTGGCGGTCTGCAACTTTAGTAAATGAATGAGTGTTATCGTATGTCGCGTTTGCGCGTTGCCAGACAAAGCCAAAGCTATCTACATACATATGCAAAGTATAATAAGTTCTTTGAGCTGTTTGTTGGCAAATAATATCGAAGACTAGTCAAATATAACAGAGAATAGAGAATAGATAAATGTGCCGGCAGACAGTCGGTCAAGTAGACAGTGATGTGTGCGTGTCAATATTAGTAAATAAACACATACAGGGATTGCATTGAAGAAAGCATTTACAGTTATATGACGGCCACTGGGCTATGATGGTTTACTAGACATGTGAAATCGTCCGTTGTCTCTTGTCAGCGAGCGCATATTCTGTTGCAACTGAGGTGGTGATAAGCATTCGATAGGTTGTACTCTGTACACCAGATATTTTTTAATTTTTTATTTATTTACATAATTGCACTGTTCATGCATTTATTTCTAATGTAGACAGACAAACAATTGTCGCTTTATGCGTCTAGCTCGTGGCCGTGACAGTGGCGCATGCGCACATCACTTTGATAGACTTATTATATGCCAATGGCAACTGCACTTCGGTTTAGTGGGCAGTCATCAAAGCAAAGTGAAAAAAAGAACAAAAAAAATGTCTCCGCTTAATGCACTAGGTGCCAGGGAGAAAGCCGTTTAAATAAAGACTGCAATTAACATTAAAATCGTCTTTAGTTTAACCACGGTCGCGAGCCAGTATATAAATATATTATATTATACTTTTTTTGGCACAATATCTGAAACTTTCTCGAAAAGGAGACGAATGCGTTTTTTATTTATGAGGAATTACTTATACTACCCTGAGCATTATTACGAATTGATATCAAAGTGTGGAAGATTTTATTTCAACGAAATAGGCAGCTTCTTCTCGTGCCATCGAAAGTGGATTTGAAGTCGACAAAAAGAAAGTGTGTGTCTAGTTTCCTTTCTCGGGTCCTTTCCTAGATTTGGCGTATGATGAATATTTGGTCGATGGTAGATTTGTCAGGTCTAAAGCCACACTGATAAGGTCCAATCAGTTCTTTACGAAGGGCTGCAGTCGTTCACACAATACGCTCGACAGACCCTTATATTTATCCCATTCTAAGGATACTGATCCCGTGGTAGTTGGGCAAAGTACTCTTAAATTCCAATTAGCAGGCATGCGTTCCTTTGACCATATTTTGCAAATGAACTCTGCTGGCACTTCGTCAGCACCAGCGGCTTTATTGTTTTTAGCCGCTCTATTGCCGTTCGAGTTTTGTCTAGATCGGGTAACGGTACTTCGGCTCCATATTCGTTGCCTGGAGGTACGGGATCATTCGATGTTCTCCGCGTCACTTTTACTAAGCAGTGTGTTAAGCCGTTTGAGTGTACTCTGGATGTTGGTCAACAGGTCGCCCTTTTCATTCTTACAGGAAATTGCCCCGGTCTTAAAACCTTCTGTAAGCCGCCGTATCTTCTGATAAAATTTACGGGCGTTTCTATACGCCTCGCTTTCTTCTTCAGCTGCCGGTATCTCTTCCGCACAGCTCGCAGCGTGGACCTGTAGGCATAATCTTTCTTTTCCATGGCGGCGCGGCATTCCTCAACGTACCAGTCGTTCTTTCAGACTCGCTGAAATCCAATGACGTCGTCAGTTGCGGTACGTAATGAGTGAGAAATGTGGTCCCATTGCGCGCAGATATCTGTGTATTAAACATTGCTCTCACAGAGCTGGCGTGCAAGTCGAGTGGCGAAACGGTCGGTGTGATTGCAGCTTTTGGGCATTGAGCTTTCCTTGTGTCATTGAGCGCGGGATTTTTTCTGCACAGACCAGCGGGAGAATCTTGATAATGATCCGAGTCGATGTTGGCTCTTCGAATAATCCGCACGTCTAAAATATTGGAAGCTTCGAGTATAGATTTTTTTAATCAAGCGAGGAAGAGTAAATAACCATCGGACAGGTTGCTATATAAGATCAAGTAAGGTATTTATAAATTCGAGACAAGAAAAGCGAAGCGGGATTCTTGTAGAAGCTTCTGCGAGAACGTGGAAGGCTACCACGAGTCCTCCAGGTGTAGACATATACTCGCGAAGGTTCACATGCCCTTGGGATGCCTGAGGGACGATGTGGGCAACTGGCTTATGAGCAGAGAGGAGTCGCTTAAGCTTCACAGAATTACACACATTATTTAAAATATTGCTGATTATGCCTTTTCCTCGAAATTTTCAAGTCCGAAATTGTCGAATTACAACATTGTCAATAGTTTTCGACTCAAATTTTTCAAATACAACAAACAAAATTTACATTTGTTCTTACTTGAAAGAGATCCGATTGGCAATAAGCTTGAAAGTCAATACAGCAATGTTCTGAGTAGTCAATTTTAAACTTGACTAAAGTGAAAATAAACTTTTGATTTCAAATTTCACTCTCTTTCTACGAGTACCCTCAAATATAAATTGAGCAGTTTTGGAATGCCCCACAAATATACTTACAGTAAGTAAGGTTGATGAAATTATTCACCGTAAAAGGGGGTACTACTAATTTTTTTTTTTACAAAAAATTACTCTACAAAATTCAGAAAATAATAATAGTAAATAATAAAGCGTTGTTATATTATATATTATATATATTGTTATGATAAAAAAAATTGAAAACCAACATCTGTTAGAGAGGACATAATTTTATTTATTGCTATGGGTTTAGTGCGACCAATTACGCAAAAATTATTTTAAGAAGATTAAAGTAATAGTCAGCTTTTATAAAAATAAAGCCCAGTAAATAATAATTCAAGTCAACAAACGAAACCTTTTTAGGCTAGCAATATTACGCCAGTGAAAAAAGTTGTTCAAAAAATTTTGAATTTTCTTTTGCTTTAATATTCAATAAAAGTATTAAAATGAAATAAACTTTTTATTGTTAATATATATTGTATGTTATGAGGTGCAACGAAATGTGATTAAAAACTGCTGAATCGCGGACAATGCGCAATGCAAGGCAAAAGTAGTAGCATCAATTGTAGTTAAATATAAAATTGTAGTGAGATAATAAAAAAGCGTGGATAAATTTCGACATATGCATATCTATGTCACTATAGGCAAACATAAGTCCATCGAAATAAATGCTATTAAAACTATGTACATACATATGTACAAAAATATAAATTTATTTGTAAAAATCCACAGAGGATAAAACATACTGACACAGATGAAAGGAAAAAGTGCATAAGATTGTGAAAAAATGGGTTCTAGTAAGTAAGTTAATTTATTTTTATTTCCATAATACTTTACATATCAGTTAAATCTTAATTGTTAAATAATTGAAGTCCTTATAAAAAAGCCTAGTTCTGTACCGCTGTGGTACGCTGGAATTTAATTCTAATATAATTTTATTTTCTAAGCTCGTATTTTAAACTTCCATTAGATATGTATTTAAATTTATATGTTTGATATGATTAAAGATTTCGGCCGAAACCGAAGCAAATATTTTCCAGATCTTAAATAAGGTATAAATAATGAGTTTTTAAAAATTCTATATTATTTGATTGGTATTAAAATAGGTACATATTTAAATTTATCACATCTATATAGATACATATTCTTGTAGAAAAATATTTTATTTATTTATTTATATGAAATGCAATTATAAATAATTACATTACGAGAATAAGGCAACTAGCAGACCTGAAGCAGTAAATTATTGACCTTTTGATAGAAAAGCAGACAAATATTTTAAAGCAATTTTTTACAACAAAAAATATGGTATACAAAGGGTATTCAAATATTTCATAACTTCTTGGCATCAGATAAGTTTTGAGAAAAGTGTACAATGATTAATTTATATTATTTCCATATATAAATATCGCTGTCACATAAATCCAAAAGCTTATATGACTTTCCCAAAGGGAAATATATTTAAAGTAAATTTCAAATTTGTATATTGATTAAAACTGGCAAATGTTCGGCCGAAATCAGGCTTTTTTTGGCTGAAACGGAGCCGAAACCGAAGCGAACTTTATTGGTCACATATGGCCGAAGCCAAATCCGAAGTCGGTCGTTCTCTAGATGTGATGGAGCATTAGTAATACAAATATTTGTGCTGTGCGTCTTCAGGTTGCGCCACAAATTGAGGGGTCTACACTGTTATGCCGACTCCGAGTGACAAATGATTTTTGTGAGAAGTTTGCCATTGCCCGCCGAGGGACGAACGCTACTGGAAACAACATTTTCTACAATTCATAAAGTCACTTGCCCCGGCCTGAAATTGAACCCAGAACCCACCGAATGAAGCGCGCACAGGCTACACAGTCGGCTTCGGCGGCCGCCATCGCTTATAGAAGTAATAAAAAAGAAGTGCACCCAAAATTGATCCTTGTGGTAATCCTATTTCTATCTTTTGAAACCCAGACAGCCACTCACCGTTGTATTTTGAGTTATATCTGTAAGATAGGAGTTTTCACTAACTTCAGTTCACTGTCTTTTATGCCATATATTTTTAGTTCGTTTTTCTCTTAAAATCAAGAAATAGGGTATTTTAATTAATAGTTGACTGCTGTTTTATTTGAGTATTGTTTACGAAAACCGGATTGACATTTCGTAAACAGTTTGTATTATTCTGTAAATATCTCAAGCCTTTATTTCAGTTCAATACTCACATTCTTAATTTTGATGCATAATATAAATACGTACTACATATAATAAATAAAAAACCTAATACTTTAGTCTAACAAGCTTAAAGGGTGGCCTATAAAGATTTTTTTTTATCAATTGGCAAAGCCAGCTGGAAGTAAGATACATATATCCGCGG
This sequence comes from Anomoia purmunda, assembly GCA_951828415.1. Taxonomy (NCBI): domain Eukaryota; kingdom Metazoa; phylum Arthropoda; class Insecta; order Diptera; family Tephritidae; genus Anomoia; species Anomoia purmunda. Next base: position 25,090,701 of record OX639995.1, read on the forward strand.
AACGAAATAAATTGCTTTACGAAGTAATTGTTTTAACATCAATCGCAACATATCATGTAAATTTTGAAAAAAAAAGACCCCCATGAATATTTTTTTTTAATAATCGGAAGGGATTTTGAAAAAGAACCTCCCAGACAAATTAAAAAAATATTTATATTTTATCAGTATATCACTAAAGTTCGGAATTCTTTTTTTTAATCATCAAACTATATTTTTCTTGGAGGCAATTTTCAGATTCTTAAGATGGCAATAACGCTTTTGAGGCCTGTGAGTACGATTCTGATGATAGAACCCCGAAATTCCGAAATTCAAAATTTTCTCATACGACGGCTGCTAACCAAAACTTGATTTTGTTGTGCATTAGTGTGTGTGAACTTTTTTTTTTTAGAAATTTTATAAAAATTCAACAAACTACAAAAAATTTATGAATCAAAATTTCTAACGTTTTAATCAAAGCTTGGTCAATTTTCCACAATAAATTGCTAGTTCTAAGTAGCTTAGAACTCTTCTTGGTTTTCGAATTCCTTTTTTTTCTTTGATGACGGTGTTGTTCATTTTCGATACAATGTGATAAAAATTATTATATAAAAAAGGTTTGTTAAGATTTAAAATAATTTTTATTTTTATTTTTTAAAGAATAAATATATGCATACGTATTTGTTTTTTAAGTTGAGCTGAAGTTTTTTTTAATATAAATTACTTCAGTGCCTAAATATGTAAGTGAAATTTAATATTTTGTACTTTGTAAAGAGTAACAAAGTGCGCCAGGTATTTGATGCTCTTCGATATAACGCAAGAACGAAATTGAGTGGTCAACAAAAAATGTTAAAAAAATCAACAAGAATTTAATAAAATTAAATTGACTACAAATCTGCATACCTGAAAGTTTTCTAAAAAAAAAATGTTAAAAATTTGTATTGCATTTTTTTTAATTATTGAATTTTTTGTAAATGTTATCTGCAAAAAATGATCACAGCTGAACAAGAATTTGTAGCCACTTCAAACATGCGCCTGGTTACAGTAAAATTAAATGGACTACAAATCTGCATGCCTGAAAATTTTCCCAAATTTTCGAAATTATGACTACATTTTTTTTAATTTTTTTAATTTTAATAAACTTTTTAAATAATTCTTTTTTTATTAAAAATAATTAGAAGTAATAAAGGAGGTGATTATGCTTTATGTAAGAGATAAGAGCTTATATAACATTTTTTTTTTATAAATATAAAAATCATTTCGTGGATACACCGAGGTCGCTCTAAATCTAGTCGTGCCCTTAATTTATTACTTTCAAATTTGGCGAGGAATTTCTCTGGAACACTATGAAACCCTATAAGAGTTGAGGGAAATCAGCTGACGAGCATTTATTGTGTTATTGTTAATAATAAAAAAAAAAAGTTGCATTGCTCCCAATCATCTATCTAATAGTACAAAATAAACTAAATAACTAAACATAATTTAATGGTTTCTTACAAATATTATTTTTTTCTTAAATAATACTATAAGAAATATATTCTGAAAATGCGCCTCCATGTAAATAGCGGAATCCCAAATGTATTGCGTTCAAATGTGGCGAGGAGTTTCTATGAAAATATATACATAAGTGTAGAGAGAAATCAGGCGAAGTGCTAAGGACATGCATTTCTTTGTTTTAATGATTCTTATAACTTATATTTGTGAAAAAATAGTGCTCTCTTTGGCAGCAAGTTTTCAGAATATCTAGAGCAACATTTCACATAACTATGGTTAATTAATGCTTCGCCTCTACATCCAAATTGAAGTTTTACATGTTTTCCTAAAGGTCATTCTTAAATATGTGGACCCACAAAAAAAAAAAACAATATTTAATTGTGTGACTTTACTGGTATATTGAGCTTATAATTTTACAAGCTTATCATACGCTTTAGCTTACATTTATCGGCTTTAGTTAACATATTCATACAAAAAAGGGCTATGGAAGTGTATTACAATAAATTCAATTTAATATATGTACATACATATGTACATACTTACACACACATATATATGTATATTTATTTACACCTTTTCAAGTACAAATGAAATATAGCTTAATAAATGGGTTAAGTGTAAAAAAACTGCACGAATAGAGAATGGTAAAATTTTGTTCATAAAAAATTAACCCATCATATATCATGACAAACGTATTTATATGTATGTGGTTATGTACTTGATTGCGTACAGAGATATGCAAATTTTTTTTGGAATGTCAGTGAAAATAATGTAAAATATACATACTATGGATATGAAGTTTCGCACCGCATATTATGACAACTCTCTAGTTGTTTTCAATATGGATTACTGATAACTAATTAATTTTTTCATAATAATATCTTTGCATTAACCCTTTTGAACGTAAATGGAGGTGGAATCTCCGATTCCATGATGTCTGCCTGTTGTTGGAACCTTAAATAACCAGATACGAAATTCGGTGCTTCGTGGGAGGGCTGTCAAAATGCGCCTTTTTATAATATTTTTCAAAGGTGAAAACGAAAAAATCACATTTGGGAATTTTAAAAGCATTGTAGGAGATTTTGCATCGTCCACACTACCATTGAAATTTAATAAATAAATATGTATTTATTTTTAAATTCGGAAGATATGAAATGAACATGATAACGTAAAAATATCAAAGAAATCTCTCAGTTTTAAAGAGTTTATTTATTTATTTATTTATTTATTTATTTATTTATTTATTTATTTATTTTTATTTGAAGTCTTTGGTTTACAATAAACAATTACAGACTAAAAGAGTACAAATTTAACTTAAAACTATGAGTTATATTTACTAAAAATAACTAAAATAACGAATTCAAAAGATTAAGGAAAGCTCTCTTCGAGACTGAGAAATCAATCTCATTTTCTTTATTAATGGCATTAGATTCTCGAATGGCACGAAGAATCGGGGCATTGCCAGCATATTGCGTCCTAACTGTACCCCCATAAAACAGGTGAAAATTTCGTAGGGACCGCCTGGGAATATTAAAATTAATTTTTTCTAACAAATAAGGGCAATCAATAAAACTGTTGATTATGTTATACATAAAGGATAGGCAGAGTATGGATCTACGATTATCAAGCGACTTAAGGTTTAAGAGCATAAGACGAGAAGAGTATGACGGCATGGGATCAGTAAAGTTCAGAGAATGAAGGGCATATTTTAGAAAAAATTTTTGAACGCGTTCTACTCTGTTTATGGCAAGTTGACTATATGGCCTCCAAATGAAAACTGCGTATTACAGATGCGACCGAACAAATGAGGTATATAGTATTTTAATGGTGTATGGATCTGAGAATTTTGAGGCATTTCGTCTCACAAACCCCAACATAGAGTACGCTTTTGCCGTAACGTAATCAACATGTTTGTTGATAATGTCAACATAAAAGTTTACGTAGTAATTATATATATATATATATATGTAATACAGCGTATATGAATATTACATATAAATTTCGAAGCATTTAAAAATCAATAAATACCGAATTCTTAAAAACAAATTTTTATGGGCATTATTAACGGAATTTTATTTTGAAATAAACAATAATTGTATGTGAAATTAAGTACTAAGTTCTTTATTAACATTCAAATATCAAATGCGTGTCCTTTTTAATATTTCAATATTCAAATATCACAATTTTTTAGCAAAACAACATTCACTCCCTTTTTTCTAGCCAACTAGAAAACGCACAGGTTTTGCCAATTATTTCGTTTATTTGCCGTATTTTTGCCTATCAGCTGATGATAGGAACTGGACAACATATTTTAAAAGAAAAAAATTCTTTATTTTATTTACATATATGTAGTAATTTTCTTGGCTTAATTTATTTTTTATCGACGACAATTTATTAAGTTTAACGCAATTTTTTTTTTTTTGGAAAGCATTGGAAAAATTCAATCCCAATCAAAACGGTACAAATTATAATTGCTATTTTGCTGATCACCACATCTCCTCATCAAATTTTTTTCCTAGACTTTGCCTGCGTGTGGATTTACAATCTCCGGCTTGTCAGAAATGTGAATTTTCACTTTTCCCTATCCCACACAATTCAAGTGTGGCAGTCTGCCGCTATTACAATGCAAGTGTGGATGTTGTTGTTGGTTATGAAAATCTATTATTTTTTTTTTTGTTAGAACCAACGACCGTAACGGTTAAATCATAATTTAATCGTTACTTCATGATTTTTATTTTTTCGATATAAATAATCGATATTTTTAAATAGTTATTTTTTTTACCAATTTTGAATACTTTTTTGATATTTCTTTTTACTTTTTTTTTGATGCAGTTTGATCGTTTTCGTTTTGTTAATTTTTATTTTTCGATCAAAAAACGATATATAATTATTTTTCCGATAAAAAGTAATCGATATTCTTGCATTTTTATTTGTTATAAATTTTGAGCTCATTTTTTTATTTATTGTTTTTATTTTTTTTTTTGATCCAGTTTAATCGTTTTTGTTTTTTTAATTTTTATCTTCTCGATCAAAAAAGGATATTTAATAATTTCTTCGACCAAAAATAATCGTTATTCTCGGAATTTTCGTTTTTCCTACCATATTTGATCTTTGTTTTGAGATTTTTATGTTTTCTATCAAAAATAATCGTTATTCTTGTATGTATGTAAAATTTTCCGATCATATTTGATCGATATTTTGTGATGTATTTTTTCGATCATTAAATAGATTATTGACATCATACACAAATTTATACCAATCGAAAAGTTGTAAATACAAGAATAACGATAATTTTTGATCAAAAATATGTAAATAACAAAAATATCGATAAAATATGTTCGGAAAATGTTAAATCTAAAAATAACGATTATTTTTTATCGAAAATTAAACTAACGTTTATTTTGATATATTAATTTTTATTTTATTTTATTAAGATATATTTTTTTTAGCTATAAAATATGTTTTGAATTGGTCAGGGAACAAAAGATAAACTATTATGAGGGAAAAAGAAGAAGCGAAGCGACACCAGTATACCGTGGCTATCAACGGGTTAACATAGAATTTTAAAATAAATGTTTTTTTGTGCTAGGTCACACGGTATGTTTTCCTATGACACTTTGTCAATGCGAATGCAGTTATATTCTTTATTGTTTACACTCCACATTTATGTTGTTGTTGTTTACTTTTCCATAGTTGCCAATTCTATTAATGCGGATTACCTACACAATTGACAGCCAAATATTTTTTTTCACTGCACATTTTCCTTTAGCAATGGGAAATTTTAATTAGTTTTATGTTTTCTTTTTATTTCCACAAAAATAAATGCATACATACATATACTTAGTTGTTGTGCTTGATTTCATGCATAGATAAATTGTTATTCCTATAATTTAACAAGCAAAGTTCAAGCGTTCAATGCGCATTTTTTTCTCTATATGGCATTTGGTTTTTTTTTTTTTTGATTGAAAATGAGTCACTTGCAAAATTTCAATACTTACAATATATCAGCAGTTAAAATATTATATGGTTATGCGAATACATACAAACACTTACATACATACATAAACAAATACATTATCATACAAAACGTTTTTTTTTTTAAATTATTTTTCGAAATTACATTCGCGCACAATAGCAGGACTTCTTCAACGGCACCAACATTCCTGTGAGTGTTCCAATTGAAATTGATTGAAATGTCACAGAGGTGTTGATTGGCATATGCCAGTTTGCCAATTAAAAGTAATTGCTTTTGTTATTAATATGGCAAAGTGAGTGTCAGAGTTTAATTGATAAAGCGTGAGAAAATTGAAATTCATTTTAAAAACGATGGGAATATGCAAAAATATTTTAATAGATTGTTATGCTAAAATAAGGCAAGCTTTTGATGGAATTGTAAGGTCGGAAAGAGGGCTGATAACTTTGATAAATGCAAAGGCAGAATGAGTTTTAACTACCAGCTCAAATTGTTGAGCACTGACGCATTTTGGCAAATCCTATATCCCATTGGCCTCGGGGACCTCTAAAAATGTATGGTAAATAAGAAAAAATAATCTTGCCACTTCAGAACTAAAATCCATATATAATTTTTTGATTTGTCATATGAATCGGATATCTCAGTTATGCCAAAACGAGCAATAACAATAACAATGACAGGATGAGGGGAAAAATCTACCATGGTAAATTAATATAAGGTGATACCGTCCCATCAGCTGAATGCCTGTTCTGTTTGCACCTTGCGCGGTCGAAATGTCAAAATTGTTGGATTTGTTTATATTTCACATTCCACCAGTTCATTTGCGGTTCTATTTCTTAGTTTCTTTGACATTCATAAAGGTCCAATTGCCTAGAAAAAAAAGAGCAGGCATGTTTATTTAAAAAGAAATGTCTTAATTTTCATACATAATATGAGAAGAACTTATGAGAACTTCGTTCCTGCAAAGAGCATAGAAATCAAATTATTGCGGTAGACTGCTCGTTTCCTCTACGATTATTTGTCTTTTTCCTCATCACACATGAACAGAAAATGTGGACTTACATATCATTTATTTTTCAAAAAATAGCACAGTCTACTTCTGGCTCAGTTATGCTAAACTTAGGTCTCAGTTACACTTTGCTTGACTTGACTTAACTTAATAAGTGCCACATAACGATTATGTTTATTGAAATTTTTTTTATGCATAAATGGTTAGCCAACACGTAATCGAACTTTACTTAACTTGGAAGTATGTTTCTAATAGCAAAGTGAGCCGTGAGAACATCTTGCTGCCATTTAAATTATTTTCGCCTATTTTGACAACAGTTTCTTTAAATATGCTTTACAAAACTTATTTTTTATATAAATGCACTTCACTTCAGTTACTAGTCATTAGAAAGCAAAAAATAATAAAATTAGAAAGGGAAAACAATTTCTTTTTGCAGCCTTTTTCTCTCTTCTTTTTTTTTTAAATTATGATATGTAGACATCCAATATGAACAATTCAGCTTCTATCGAATAGAGAGCGGTCCAAACAAAAAACGTAATCATTTCGTGTCAAATTTCGTTAAAAATCAGTGACAAAATTCATCATGGGTCAAAAATGTTTTAAATTAGAACTTTTAAAAATGTCAAGTTTTGTAGCCGATACCTCAGAAACTAAAACTGATTGGTCAATCAAATTTTGAACGAATATCTAAAAACATATATAGTATTTCACAATACACTACCGAATAATCTTGTTTAGACCAAAAAAAAAAAAAAACAGCTTCAGCCGAGTTGACATGGAATACACAAATAACTCTTTGTTTCGTGGATAACACTTTGAAATGTTTGGAATTTTATAACATTTTGCAGTACTGCCACCAACAAAAAAACCGGCAATGGGGACTTTTGAAATATTTTTTTTTGGATATTTTACACTTTCCACACCTCCATTAAGGTAATGCGCTTGAGTATAAAAGTTGCAGAAACTTTTCGTGAAATATACTTAGCTAAAAGGAGGTCGTGTTGTAAAATAAAATTTTGTTTACGAATATTTTATTTGATGAGCCATAAAATTAAAAATCGAGAAATACCAATTTCACATATAAAGCTGTGAAGCGCCTCCGCTGGAGGCAGAGGCTTTCAAACACTTACATACACGCCCGAAGAAAGCGAATTTCCAAACAATAGTCCCTATGACAAAATAAAAGTTTTAATAATCTCAATGCGTGAAGCTAAAAAACTTGCAAAACTTATAATATAGACTTGGATCTCGAACAAAAACCACACCTAACAGCGCGATACAGAAGTAAAACTATTTTGCCGACTTCATAAAGAAATAGAGAGTTAAATATGGGAGTAGTAATATAATACTCGCTAGTAGTAAGTAGTTGTAATAATAGTTGTGATAGTAGTAGTTACATATATTACAATTAGTAGTAGAATTAGTAAAATAATAATAGAAGCTAGTAAAAATAGTAATAGAAATTGGTAGTAGAATTAGTAAAAAGTAGTAGTAGAAATTAGTAAAAAATAGTAGTAGAAATTAGTAAAAAAAAAAATAGTAGAAGAAATTTGGTAAAAAATTGCAGTAGAAATTAGTACTAGAAAGTGTTGAAAAATATATCTATCTATTTCAATGTGATACTGTAGCAAATAACAACTTGCTATACATTTACTTATGTTTTTAGAATCAACTAGTTTTAGGATTGATGTCATTTTGTTTTATGAAAATTTTTTCACATTAAAACTTATTCTCAATAAAGCGTTTTGTTCAATAGGTTATGGGCCCAGACACGACGGTCCTGTGGCTTTAAGATTTGTTTTTTTGTCGGTAACTTGAGAGTAAGGCAGCTTAGTGTGCGATCACCATGAGTTCCATGTACCAGATTGAGAAATTGGATGAAGGAAATTATGATTCCTGGAGCATTCAAATGCGCAGCGTGTTGGTGCATGCAGAGGCGTGGAAGGTGATGGACGGACAGCGGACAGCAGCTGAAGGTGCTAGATGGGATGCTCTCGATGAAAAAGCATTGGCAATGATTACGTTAAGCGTAAAATCGTCGCAGTTGTGCTACCTGAAGAACTGCACGTCTGCATCAAATGCCTGGAAAAAGCTCAAAGATGTGCATCAACCCAGTGGACCGGTAAGAAAGGTCTCACTTTATAAGCAATTGCTTGGTTTGCGGATGATAGAAGGTGACGCTATGTGTAGCTATATAAATAAATTTTGTTCAACGATAGACAAGCTATCAGAGGTAGAGATTAAGCTAAGCGAGGAGCTAGCAGTTATAATATTGTTGTCAAGCTTGCCTAAGCAGTACGAGAACTTTGTAATAGCTATGGAAACACGAGACAGTTTACCTACTTTAGATGTGTTAAAAATTAAGCTACTGGAAGAAGGAGAGCGCAGAGGCGCAGAATCCAAAGGTGCACATTGTAACGAACAACAGGCGTTTCATGCAAATACAAAGTCGGTACGGAAAAAGAATGTAGATAAGAAAGATATTGAATGTTATAGATGCGGGCAGCATGGTCACTATAGAAATCAATGCAAAAATAAAGTAAAAGAAACATCGAACAAGACGCAGCAACCGCAACGATCTTTTACAGTCCTAGCAGCAGCAGATGTGGGGGATCTAGAAGTTTCAAGCTGGTGTCTGGATAGCGGCGCAACAGCACATATGAGCTGCGTGCGTAATATTTTCACGAATTATGTTTCCCAGGAAGAGGATGTTGTATTAGCTGACAATAACGTTATACGTGCGGAAGGCAGAGGTGACGTCATACTTCAAACCGATTTGTGTGAACTGAAATTGGAGAATGTTTTGCATGTCCCAGGAATGAAGGGGAACTTTGTTTCAGTTAGTCGAGCTGTAGAACGCGGTTGTACAGTAAGTTTCAACAATAAATATGCCATTGTGAGCCAGAAAGGCAAGCAGATTTTGAAAGCAGAGAAGCAAAACAAGCTATTTGTGTTTGAGAGCAGAAGCAACAAATGTTTTGGTGCAACTCAATGCAGTGCAGCATTGTGGCATAACAGATATGGTCATTTAAATTATGGCAGTCTTATGAATCTCGCGAAAAGTATTATGGTGCGGGGTATAGAAAATGTGGATTTTTCAGACAAGGTGCCATGTCGGACGTGCATGAAGAGCAAGATACATACTCAGCCGTTCCCATCAGCATCGGAAAATCGGGCAAAGCAGTTGTTGGAGTTGATACATACTGACGTATGTGGCCCGTTTGAGAAGCGTTCTCTTGGTGGTTCGGCTTATTTCTTAACTTTCATAGATGATATGTCTCGACGCATTTTCACATTTTTTCTTAAGTCAAAAGACGAAGTCTTTGAAAAATTTGTGGCGTTCAAAACTTTAGTAGAGCGTCAGACTGGACACAAAATTAAAGCATTACGTAGTGACAATGGTCGGGAGTACATCAATAAGCAGTTTGACAATTTTTTGAAGAAAAATGGTATAGTTCGTCAACTTACGGTGCCGTACAGTCCTCAACAGAACGGGGTCGCAGAACGAGCAAATCGCACTCTTGTTGAGATGGCAAGAAGTATGCTTGTGCATTCTAATATGCCTGAGTTTCTTTGGGCAGAGGCATTGCAGACAGCGTGTTATATTCGCAACAGATCACCAACAGCAGCCTTGGTTGGTATGACACCGTTTGAAGCGTGGACTGGCAGAAAACCCAATGTGCAGAATATGCGTACATTCGGGTCAGTGGCAATTGGTTTGGACAAGACACGTCACAGTAAATTTCAGGCGAGAGGAAAAGAGTATCGCCTGGTAGGATACTCATTGGTATCAAAAGCGTACAGGCTCTATGACAAGGAAAAACATCAGATTGTCGAAAAACGTGATGTTTTATTTGATGAACGTTTCGACGAAGCTCATCTTGATGACCAGATCGTGTTTGATTTATTACCAGAAAACTCACCAGCTGATGCATCGGTGCGTGATACAGTGAAGCTTATTTCAAGTATTGATAATGATAAGCAGCAAAAAGATACGTTCAGCGACAACGATATGGGGAGCGATGAATATGCTAGTGCAGAAGAATCAGACCTGGAGCAGAAACAGGTTTTGAAGATCGGACCCGGTAGGCCAAAACTGATTCGAACCGGAATGCCAGGGCGTCCGAAGAAGAGCTACAATGTAATACACGCAGTACAAGCGGAAGAGATACCGTTGCCGCAAACGTTTAAGGAAGCAAGGAGCAGTAAGCATGCTTCGTATTGGCAGACAGCCATGGACGCAGAATATAAGGCACTGGTGGCAAATGGTACGTGGACGCAGACAGACTTACCTAAGGGCCAGCAGGTAATTGGTTGCAAATGGGTTTATACAGTCAAGAGGAACAAAGCTGGCGCTGTTGAACGCTATAAAGCTCGTTTGGTAGCCAAGGGATGTGCGCAGAAGTTTGGCGTAAATTATAAAGAAACGTTTTCACCGGTGTGTCGGTATGAAACGATACGTCTGGTTCTTGCCCTGTCTGTTGAGCTGAAGCTATACTTACATCAAATGGACGTGTGCACGGCTTATCTAAACAGCGAGTTAAAAGATGTAGTGTATATGAAGCAGCCAGAGGGATATGTAGAAAAGACCAATGGCGAAAAAGTATTGAGGCTCAACAAAGCAATATATGGCTTGAAACAAGCTGGAAGGGAGTGGAACTTCAAACTGAATGCAGCACTAAGTGAAATTGGTTTCATTCAGTGTCAGAATGAGCCATGCTTGTATAAGCAGGATATAAAAGGTAACCTTTGTTTGGTACTAATTTATGTAGATGACATACTTATAGCGTGCCAAAAGGAGACAGATTTGATACGAATCAAATCACTGATTTCGACAAAATTTGAATGCGTTGATAAGGGCCCGTTGCAGATGTTTTTGGGTATGCAAATTCAGCGCGATGGCGATATAGGCAACATATCGATGAACCAGTCCCTTTATATCAAAGATATGTTACAACGCCACAGCATGGAGCAGTGTAGAGTTTCCACAACTCCATTAGACAAAGGATTTCAAGTAGCTTGCGAAAGTGAAAAATGTGTGATTGAAGATCCCATGACATATCAGTCAGCAATCGGAGAGTTAATGTGGCTAGCTTTAATTTCAAGACCTGATATCTACCACTCGGTTGTGAAGTTGGCACAAAGAAATAACAATCCACATAGTGAACATGTCACAGGTGTGAAGCATATAATGCGGTATCTAGCAGCTACAAAAGATTTAAAGTTGAACTACCGTGCATGTGGACAGGCGCTTGAAGGTTTCGTAGACGCAGATTGGGGTAGCGATATAAGCAATCGCAGATCTTATACTGGATATGTGTTTTTCCTGGCTGGTGGACCCATTTCGTGGAAGTCGGAGAAGCAAGGATGCGTGGCATTAAGCAGCACGGAGGCCGAATACATGGCATTATCATCAGCAGCGAAGGAAGCATTGCATTTGAGACGTCTAATGATTGAAATTGGCTGTGGTAAAGCTGATACACCTATTGTCCTGTATGACGACAATCTTAGCGCCCAAAATCTGGCAAAGAATCCAGTTTATCATGCAAGATCAAAGCACATTGATATCAGGCATCACTTCGTCCGAGAGGTTGTTCAGAATGGCGATGTGGAAATAAAATATCTTCCAACTGAAAATATGATAGCGGATGTTCTAACAAAAAATCTGTCGAAAACAAAGCACTGTCATTTTGTGAAATTAATGAGTTTAAATTAAATAATAGAAAAAGTTTAATGTAAACAGTCTCACATTGAGGAAGGGTGTTGAAAAATATATCTATCTATTTCAATGTGATACTGTAGCAAATAACAACTTGCTATACATTTACTTATGTTTTTAGAATCAACTAGTTTTAGGATTGATGTCATTTTGTTTTATGAAAATTTTTTCACATTAAAACTTATTCTCAATAAAGCGTTTTGTTCAATAGAAAGAAGTAAAAAAGCAGCACTAGAAATTTAAAAAAATAGTAGTAGAAATAAGTAAAAATAGTAGCATTAATAATAAGAGTTGTAGATGTTAGTAAAAATAGTAGTGGTAATTAGTAGTAGAATTAGTAAAATAGAAGTAAAAATAAGAAGTAGAAATTAGTACAAATAGTAGTAGAAATTTCCAGAAATAGTAGTAGTAATTAGTAGCACCATTAGTAAAAAAAAATAGCAGTAATTATTTTTACTTCAACAATAAAGCACCCCAAATGCTTGACTTTTGAAACAAATAGTAATAGTTTGTGTGGTGTCACTCGGTTAACTGTAAATAAAATTTCAATATACATTTAGACCAAAAGTATATACTAAATTTGGTATACAAAAGCTTCGAGTATTTTCTTCTTAAAAATTAGCATGTTTATTTCTAAAATATAGGCTTATATTGAGTTTTTTCAAGTAACTATATCAAAAAATATATATATATACATACATATATCACTTTTGAGAAAACTAACATAAGGTTCGAAAGCTGGCCGAAAAAAATTGTTACCTAAGTATTTTGTATTCATTTTTTATACTTTATTTACATAACGTGATAGCGCTAATGTGTTAGGTAAATACAAATTGTGAGATTGCATTATATTTCTAACCTACTTCTGTAATCCACAATTGCAGCTTTTCCCATAGCGCCACTAACATTACGTCTATGCGCCCACATGATGTAATTCATAGTCGAAATTGTTTTAAATATTAGGCCAACCGACTAACACGCCACACGTCACATTTACTTTGACCATGAAAAGCGCGCAAAAGTTAGTGCAATGCCCATATCTACCAACCTATTTGCAAATTAACTAACTTATACTACTACTTTTATACAAACAAAAATGCAGGTATCGAATTTGTAAACAAAGCCACGTACACACTTCAAAACATTCAATTAACCGAACTAACTGGGTAACCCCAACTAAAAATATCACAAATTGTATATTGATTGACCGAGTTTGTGTAACTCGTGCGCACAATTGGACTTAGGTTTACATGTTTGTGTGTTTGTGTTTTTGTTTGTGTGTTTGTGTTTTTGTATGTGTGATTGTGCAGGTATGAATGTGTAGTGCGACTCTAAGTGCACATGCGCAAATCTGCGCGTAATCGCCAAGTAACCGGCAATCGTTGTTGATTTCAGTTATAGCCAAGTATTATAAAGCCATTTTATTGACGTTTAACAGGTGACACAACAGCGCGCAGATCCACGAAAATTAATAGACAGAGACAGCGGTAGCGCGCGACAATTTCATAATATTTAGTTACAACAGTGTTTTGGATTGCTTAGTTGCTATTTTGATTTAGTTTTGTGGGTTGTATGGACGATAGATTTATATAAAGATTTGTACACTTGGCAGTTTTTGAATGGGAGCATACTTATTGTTTATGCTTTTAAAATATTATTTAATTCTTTATTTTATCATGTCTTTTTTAACAAAGTAATATTAAGATTTTTGAGGCCTACAAATAATGGATTCATCTTTTTAATGAAAGAACAGTAAATATTCAAAGGTGCCAATATAAAGTTCCCATTTAGGTTAGCGTGGTTGCTATTTTGTAATTACTAAACCACGAAACCATAAAAACCTCTCTGCATCACGCCAGTTTAGATTTTTATTAGTAATTACCCTCTCAAACACTGGGTACCTAACAAAAAAGAAAGCACATAATTATGAAAAAAATCTATCCAGGATCAATTTTGCCGAGAACACTACTAATCCAGGGAGTCTGTATTTTTTAACGGTGGGTCAAAGTTTTTAAATTTTGGCTGAAAATGTGAATAGTTGATCGAAAATATTTCGTAAAAAACGACTTCAAATTTAACGAGGAATTTTTTTAGCACACACTAACCGTCTTCCACTATCTAAATGCACATTTTTACCCATTCTCAAAACTATAATTATTAAATTTTTTAAAAAGGCAGTTACAAAGCACAATAATAATTTGGCGCTTACACCATAGCCTGATGTTTAACCGAACTTCTTCTACAATTTTGGGGTGTGCGTCTTGATGTTTTAACACAAATTGAGGGACCTACAGTTTTACGCCAACTCCGAATGGCAAATGGTTTTTGTGAGAAGTTCTTTCATTGCAGAAATACGCCCGGAAACTTGCCATTGCCGGCCGAGGGGCAACCGCTTTAGGAAACAACTTTTCTATAATTTTTGATGTTACTTGCCCGGGTCAGTATTTGAGCCCGAGACGCCCCGAATGAGGCGCGCATTTGCTACACATTCGACTAGTAAGTTTCACAGAAATTTTAAGCTGCCAATTTAGCTGGGAGTCATTGAAAGCGCATAACTCGCTGGCTGTTGGTTAAGTTGAGTGCGCCAAGAAAGCTTTGTCCTACCTGATGTTTACACATTAGTCCATACGAATAAGCTGAGAAATTTGGACCGTTTAAAGATCTTGCGGTTTTGCAAACCGTTGCCGAGACATGGCCACCATTGCACACTGGGTTGGGTGGCCAAATTTTTGACAAAAAGTTGAAATTTTCATGAAATCACATTAGTTATATTTTATTAAAATGGATAACTTAAAGACAATATTTCAATAAATAAAAGTTATCTGCGTGCAACCTTCAACTTTTACTTGGGCTACACAGATCGTTCTACGATCAGCTGTTCATTTTTCCCAAAAAAAAAGCGGGGTAACTTTGACGGAACTTTGGAATAACAGGGGGTGGCTGCCAGTGAAAAAAACAATTTTCTTATAATGTATATAACAATTTTCTTCAATTCGTGTTGCCCGATTTGCCCCGTTCTCTGTAAATTGGAGGATGTTCAAAAAATTAATTCAGTCATGCTCGATATATGCAATAAATTATACCTAATATGGGGGTTACCCCTAACCCAACCCCCATGAACCTTCAATACAGAAATATAAAAACTACATTCCAAACAAATACAGGTAGTTTGTTTCCGAGTTCGAAGTTTTTAATACTTATTAATTTGAATTAAATGCAGATGAAGAAATTACTATTGTAACAAGATATTAAAAATAATTTGCGGCGTTCAATCCGTCCAGATTATCAAGTTATCTGGTTATGTGATCATACTTTTTTCTGTTTACAAAGCAAACAAAAAATAAATAGACGTGGTCGGAGCTCTAGGATTACATTTCTCGATTATATGCCAAAAATTTTGCTTGCAAAAGTGGTAGAATATTGGACCTTAGGATTATGCCATTTATAAAAATATGAGTAAAAACAATTATAAAATTGTTTTTCAGATTTAATTTAACTATTTTATTTCAATTTAAAGTTATACACCACTAAAATAAGACGGCCCCTCCAGTTTCCTAGTTTCCCCTTAAGGCGCAAACAAAAATTGGAATTAAAAAAACGACATGAGGGAAAATTATATAAGTATATAATTACATACATATGTACATATTTTCATTCACACTTGGCTTCCACAGAGCTGTTTTCTGCTTTTTTTTTCGTTTTCAAAACATCGCTTAAGCTTTTAAATAATTCCACATCTCGCCAAGACATTTCAAACACTCATTTTTTAAATTGTCATATTGTGGCAATATTTTCCACACTATGCAGTCATATTAATCCAGTTGGAGCTGCAGTAAACAAAAATTCAAAAGAACAAAAACAAATTAAAACCAAAAATTAAAAAAAAAGCAAAGTCCAACAAAATTGTTATGAAAAATAAAAAATAAAATATTTAAATGACTTTCATAATTAATGGCCAGCAGAGTTGGCGCTGATTGTGGTATGGTTTTTTTTTTTAATTTTTTATTTGAAACACATAAGTATGTATGTACTTATTTATATTTGTAATGCCAGTTTTTTTGCGAACAACAACAACACACAATGCATTGGTATTTGTAATATTTACGGTACTGGTGTAGCCGTCACAGCTGCCAGCGTTGCGTTCTTTCCGCTTGTTCTCTCTGTTTATTGCTGATTGCGTTGCTGATTACACTGTGCTATCAACGCCAATCCACCACCGCCGTCACCGTCACCATCACCATCACCACCGCCTTTACATATTTCGTACACCAAAAAGTTTGTTAATATGTATAAATTGTATGCTTTACTGAAACAAATGCAATCCTGTCGGAAAAAAGCAATTTAAAAAGTTATTTACTCGCCATGTCTTCTGCGCTCTGCTCGTGTTCAAAGAAATTTGTTTGCAAAAGCGAACGATAGCTAGCTAGACACGGCGATACCGAGTACGGTGACATCTGATTAAACTGGTCGAACTATTTATACCACTTTTTAGTTGCGCCCAAACAAAAACAAACACTGTGTTGATGACTATTTATGCCAGATGCTTCATCGATATGAAATTGCTTTTTTGAACTTCAATTTAAAAAGTATTTTATTTAGAATTTTTTTTTAAAGTTTTTGAGGTAAAACTTCTTTAGTGATTTTTTACATCGCGTAAGAAAGTCGCGTCAAAATCGCTTTACTAATTTTTACTACTATATTTATTGACTTCAACCACTATTTTTACTAATGCTACTACTAATTACTATCACTATTTTTACAAATTTCTACCACTTTTTTTTAAAAGTGCTAATACTTATTTCTACTACTATTTTTACGAGCCAATTCTACTATTCTTACTCATTTCTACCACTACTTTTTCTAATGTTACTATTAATTACTACCATTATTTCTACTAATTTCTATCACTTTTTGTTATAAACGCTCTTACTAATTTCTACCACTATTTTTACTAATTTCTACTACTATTTTTGCTAATTTCTTCCACTATTTTGATACTTCGACCACTATTTCTACTAATTTCTACCACTTTTGTTTACTACTGCTTTTACTCATTTCTACCGCAATTTCTACTAATTTTTACCACTATTTTTACTAATGCAACTGAAAAAAAACTAATTTCGATGTTCTTCCTGTCACGCTTATTTAAAAGTAGTTGCCATCAAATGCAGCGTCAGAAATTTGGCTTACCCTTGGGCATCGTCTAGTTAAAAAAGTTAGTTGCTTACAAGAAAAAAGAAAGAATTTCAACCACTTGTAGTTGGTAATAAAAAGTACCTTTTAAATTGCTTTTAAAGTTATGCTATTTCCGACAGGGAATCACCCGCTTTACCCACATCCATACATATCTACATATGTAAATCTGTATGTGTATTTAGTAGGGTGCTTTAATTCACTGGCCATTCACATTCGCTTCGGCGACAAGTTGTCGAGTTGTGAGCAACGGATATGCACGAGTAAAAAAATATCGCGCGCATTGGCGTAAAAAGCGATGTTCGCGCATATTTCTTTTGGTTTAAATATGGAAGGCGCCGATAACAATAAAAAAAAAAAAAAAACGCGCACACACCTACACACACATATATACAAATAGCGATAAAACAGGTAAATTAAATTTATTGTGTAAACCTGTCACATCGCCAAATCGAAAGTTTGGTTGGTTTCTTGCGGCATTCCACCCTTTGTTTTCTTCTTGTCTCTGTGCAAATATACATAGTTTATTTTTCATTTGTATTTTTTTTTTCTTTTCCTGCCATTGTAAAAATACAAGATACTGATGATAACCTGGAAATGCTATGCCAGTGAAAGAGGAAATTTATTTCAAGTAGATGTAGTAGAATTAATTAAATGCAAATGAAATTAATGCTTTGTTAATTAGCAACATACACCCGATGACACGTGAAATAACTGCAAGAGATTTATCAGCGATTAAAATCTCTACACAAAAAAAAAAAAAAACAAACAAAAAAATGTTCTTCCCCAGATACAGAATGGCTACCAACTTAGCTTGAAAGTCCAAATTTTTGCAAAAGTTCGAAATATTCTTGATAATTCTCAAACATTTCCGCATTATATTTGGATGAAACATATCAAACACACATACTTTTGCAGCGTATTACTTAGTATTGAGGAGTAATAAGGCAAGAACTTAATCTCTTAATTGCTAAGAGGAAGTAAAAGTTAATGAATTTATGGCGACAAGGAATAAGTGGCCATACCCGAAATGATGTGAGCGAAAACTGATAGCTTCAATATACATATAGCACATGTGTACTTACATATATACACTTTAGATAATAAAACTGTCCTTTTCACGTTCATTGCTAAATGAATTATGTTATCTGGATTTTTTTTATTATCTGAACACGGAAGATCGAGATACGAACAAAGGTTTATATAAGTGCTTATTACACTGGTAGGAAAAATCATATCCAAAAAGGATCAACAAGAACGATACATAATAATAATAATAATAATAATAATAATAATAATAAGAATGAGGGGCTTACACCATAGCCTGATGTTTGGCCAAACTTCTCCTACAATTTGTGGTGTGTGTTTTGTTTTTGTAACACAAATTGACGGGCCAACAGCTTAACGCCGACTCCAAACGGCAAAAGATTTTTGTGAGAAGTTTTTTCATGCCAAAAATACACTCGGAGGTTTGTCATTGCCGGCCGAGGAGCGACGGCTATTAGAAAAAACATTTGTGTACCTAAAAGCGCGAGCCAGAACTAAACCTTATTTGCCGACTTCATAAAGAGATAGAGAGAGTTAAATATACGAGTAGTAGTGGTCCACGGTGCACTGAATACTGAAGGTGACGCCTTTAGAAGTACCGCTACTTTGGTTTTGCCGGGTTTGACAATTCTCAACTTCAACTAGACAAAGCTTTTTTCACAAATTAAGAAAAAGAGACACTTTTTTTTAGTATTTTGCGAATTTATTTATTAAATGTCTGCCTATAAATTCATATTTTACACTTTAGAACAATTAGAACACGTTTTTCAATGAAATATTGGAAGTTGTTCAATTTTCTCTCTCCCGTATTCTTGTTTACTAAAGGCGAGATCTGTCATTTCACCGCGGGAAGGCGCAATCTTGTATTCTATCATTCTTGGTAGTGGTCGTAGTCAGTAGTGGTAAGTAGTAGGAGTAATAGTAGTGGTAGTAGAACTAAGTAGCAGTTAGTAGTAGTATTTATTAACAGAATTAGTAGAAATAGTATTAGAAATTAGTAAAAAATAGTGGTAGTAATTAGAAGTAGCATTAGTAAAAATTAGCCCTTAGTAGTAGCGTTAGTAAAATTAGTAGTAGAAATTAGTAAAAAATAGTAGTAGAAATTAAATATAAAAACATACTAGCGGATGCACAGGATATTAATTATAAAATTACATTATTTTTAGTTTACATGTGAATTACTTGATATTTCAGTTTTATGTCATTCACACCTACTTTAATCTTCAGCTGAAATAGAATGATTTGTTTTTTTGTTACCTTACAAATTTTTGATAAGTTTTTAAATCCTACAATGAACATATTTTCAATAACAAATGTTTGACTTGGAAACGTATTACCTTTCGTTTAAATAAATGTGTATTTTGTTTTGAAAATCTAACCTTTTTCCAAGGTAAATATCACACACCTATTTCAATGTCCATATGTGTACATACACATCTTTTAAAAATAAATTCCAACAATCGCAATATTTTTTTCCAGTCAAATGCTGTTTCTATCTTCATATTAAGCTTTTACATCGTACATTTTATTTGATTGTTATATAAGAAATGAATCAGAAAAATAGTTTTTTTATTTATTTTTTTTTTCATTTCTTCTAAATTTCAGTCGCTACAAATCAAAATCAGCGTGTGTGTATGCAAAAACAAAGTCTATCTTTTTATACCATGTTCAGACTAAAACTGAATATTGTTATTATCTCGCCAATCTACTTGAGTTGGCAAGATTTTATCATACGAAAATGTGATTTGAAAGTCTCGTCATAGAGAAGATCAGTAATTAATCCAAATTTCATTTTCCGTGCAACCCTTTTTTGCGCAAATTTGTGTAAAAACCAACTGTCAAATTAAAGCTAAACCATACAAACCAAGGCAAACTTATATAAGGTGCAGTTGTATCCCATCCTACCCCTTCTCCAACAGAAACTCTTGTCCGATTTCACCATACCAAAACTAATTTGACTTTTACTGATTGCTATTAGAATCTGATTAGATCCAATTGGTTTCTGGTGGGGTGAAGTCGGACGAGTAATCCAGATTTTTGTTTCCTCTCTCATTCACACCACTCAACAGCAAAAAATAAAAGCAAAATACATGACTTTCCTAATGCTAATAATGTATTTGAATGGTAAACCTCAAACCACGGTTTAAACAGCAATAGCTAATGATGATAAAAAAATTGTTATTAGATTCAAAAAAATATAAATTTAAATTGATCACAAGCAAAGGTAGGATTTTTTTTCATTTCCACTTTAGGGAAACAGCCAGTGGTAACTGCATTAAGACAATAGTAAGAATTTTAAAAGCGCATCAAAGATTATAGTGGGTAAAACTTTACATTTAAAACACAATAGTGTAAAAAGTAGCCATGAATTTTTATTCTCTAATGATATTTTGAATTTCTATAATATTTAACACAAATTTTCTTCTGTTTAATTTCAGGTGAGCAGCGAAATATTACCAATGAAAATCGTAATTGTATAAGGCAATGAAATATCAGTAAGTAGAATTACGTATTTAGTTTCAATAAACCATTCTTCCTCGCTTCCTCTAAGCGAATACTCAGCACTATACTATTATATAAATAACCGAGTAGACCTTGTCATGCCAAGTGCTTTATTCATATTTAGTTTTTTTATTTTTTTTTTTTATTTTTATCAACTATTTAAATATCTTGCTTCTCTTCTATGTTTTTTAGAAACCCTTACTGTAAGCCACAGTCAAAGAGCGATATTTTCTTCAGGTCTTTAGGCAAAGCTTTAACCAATTTACGTCAATTTACATCGAAATTTCAAATATAATAAACAAATATAAATATTCCAAATAATTCTGTTACTAAAGTAACACATTGCTACATATCCGAGGTATTTAAAAATGCAACTATAAGAAATATAAATTTGAATGAGGTCACTTTATTTGGACATCAGAGACATCAGAAATTATTGACTAATTTGTTTTCGGACTTATCAGGTAGAGTCATTTTCTATACATATATACGTCCTTCACAGAGCAACCGCATTCGTATCTGAATTGGTATCTGAGATCTAAAATGACAGCTTTAATTTTGATAAATACATCTGCTGTTCAATAATTAAAATTCACTGTCTCAATTCCTGCCCGGCCAAATATTGGATACAGATGAAACCACAAGCTTCGTCAGAATAGGCAACGCCCTCCCCGAACCGTTTGATACCTACCGAGATTTGAGACGGGTGACATCCTATCGCACGAACTCTTCAACCTTATATTGGAAAAGAAATTGAGCTGTTAAATTAAACTGATCAGTATGCTGTTGACAGCGACATCATCGTCCTCAAAAACTGCGTCGTTAGCTCTGCCTTTTCCGAACTGGAAAAAAGCAAAGCGAACAAGCCTGGAGATGAACGAGGGCAAAACGAAGTGTCTCCTGTTATCAAATAATTCGCATTCGCGTCTTGGCCCCCGCATCAATGTTGACAGTTAGAATTTAGCAAAATTAAGAACTTTGTTTATCTGGAAAACAGCATTAACTCCAAGCATAATGCTAGTCTCGAAATTCACCGGAGAATCTACCTTGCCTTTGAGCTCAGTCAGCAACTGCGATGAACCAGAACTATACTCTTTAAATTTCTCACCATGTCCGTGCATTTTGTATGGCGCAGAAATATGAGGGCTATCAATAATGTAAGAGCTGGTCCTTGGAGTGCTCGAGAGAAAGATTATTCTAAGGATCTCTACGACTACGAATAACGCTGACGATGGAACGATGAGCATAGTAATCCAGATGCTACGTTGGCTGGAACATGTCGTGAGAATGGACGAAAATGCTCTAGCCCTGAAAGTATTAAACGCGGTACCCGCTGATGGAGGGCGAGGAAGAGTGTGGCCTCCTTTGCGTTGGAGAGACAGGTTGAAAAATAACTTGACTTCACTTGGTGGTATTTCCAGTTAGTCTCAGTTAGTAGGGAGAAGCAACGACTAGCGTAATATGTTGAGCGTGGCCAAAATCATTTAGATCGTTAGAGAGATGAAACGATTTTCACGGGAATTTCACTTAATAAGAGGGATGGTTCATCAGATAGCGATGTACTCGAAATATTTGGAAAATTTAGTTTATGAAACAGTTGGTTCAAAAATTCTTTAATTAGAAAATAATCTCTCCTAAATTGAAATACTTAATTTGTACATTTATATGTTTTCTAGGGTTTTAGTGAATGAAGGCTGATTTTAGAAGCGCAGTGAAAATTTCAATGCAGAAGCTAGTAACTTTATTACGATAACTTAATTTAAAACGCAAAAAAGGTGTTGTTGCAGTCATAGGTTTCCACTTCCACAAAAGTATGAAATACTCAGTAGAATCCAAAACGGCTTGACATTGATCTGGCCGCAAAGGTGAAAACAAGAATTCAAAAAGTATTCGTATGAGCTTACATTAGGGTGGTGAAAAAAGAAGGAAAGTCGGCATTTTAATGAAGGATGAAAGCATTCAAATTCCGACTTTAGATAGAGTGAATGTCATGAAAAATATTGTGAAAACCAAATGTAAAATTGCCCTATCCGGTTTTGACTGTAGCGCACTATAATATATAAGTAAATACATATGTACATACTTACATATACATACATATGTATGTATGTCTGAATACAAGCCAAATAAAATTGTCAACAATTGGACGCAAAGCGATGTAAAAAAAGCGCTTCTCAGTCGCATTATTAAACTATAAATAAAGATATATATAAAAATATACATATATAATATATGTGTGTGTAAATACATACACACACACACATAACCGTTTACGCATAATAGTAATTTGAAAAAAAAAGAATCTATTTTTTCTTGTTTTCCTTAAACTCCTTGACATTGTCACAAACGTCAATGGTAAAAAATTTATTACCCGCATTGACATTAAAAATACAACTAGTGTATCTACATAAACCCACAAACACATACACATACATATGTACACACATATACGGGTATACAAGTATACAATAAAAAAATTGCGACACTAATATGCCACGCTTCGCTAGTTGTAAGTTTTGTAACTAAATAAATTAAAGCAACGCGTCATGTCAAACGAAAAACATATCACGCCAAATAATAAATAAATAAATGAGAGTAAATGATCGGTGAATTATTCATAGCAATAAATTTGTGCGGACCATAAGGTAAAAGATGCGAAAAATGTGTGTATGCGTGAGTTAATATCGATACTCGATATGAATTCAAAAATTATAATATTTTGCTGTGCCAAAATGCGTGCTCTTTATTACTCTTCTTAAAACTAACTCGTTTACATGAATCTTAGTGCTACTTATAGTATTGAGATGCGTCGGTCGTTATCTGTTTACTAGTAGGTAGTGATTTGGGCTATTATTGTTTGTTTTGGTGATACTACATTTCTATTGTTATAATGTTTGTCCGTTGCAGTCCGTGGTAATCATGTTGGGACAAGTTATGTTGTTTTGATGTTGTGTATATTATTATCATACGAGTACAAGGCCAAAGGGCATATGGTAGTTTATCTACATTTTTGTCTGTGAACAATAATTATGTATATATGTATGTAGTGTATACATTTATATGCATACATATGTATGTTTGTACTAACGTCGTTAACTCTCCTCCCTCTTAAAACGGAGCGTCCCCGCTATGGTGCTGCTATGAGTTGCTGCTGAAGACGGTTCAGTTCGATTTCGTATAGGTCTTCAATTTGTCTTTTTCTCTGAAGTATTCTTCTTTTTTCATAGCATCGGCAGAGATGTACCATGCCATAAGTGATGACTGCTAAGGTAAGGAATCCCATTATGATAAAGAACGTAAATTGTACTGGGTTTTCTTCAATAGGTATCAAAAATGCTGAGAGTTTTTGGATATTGCTGAATTTGTAGATTGAGTTTGAGGAAAGGATGCGGAGTACTTCAAGTTGTTCGCTATGTTGATTGTGTATGATTTTTCTGAGTTGTCGTTGATGATTGTAGTATGTGATACCATCGATGGCTGTCGTTTGACAACGCCTTTGGAGACACGGTAATCCGTTTATTCTCCTAAAAAAACACTTCCTGTCTCATAGATGTCGTCAGTATGTGCGGCGAGTGATTGTAGCTCTTCGTCTCTCGTCTGGTTTATTCTTTGTACCTTGTTGGTGTTGAGGTTTCGTGAAGAAGGAATTCTTCCGCGTTTTGCTGCTTGTTGGTCTTCTCTGAACGGGTTATAGTACCGTTGAGGTTGCTGAAGGTTGTTCCTTAGCTGGAGTTGATTGTTGTGTTGTGTTGGTCGTACGTGTTGACGAGAGTCGTCCACTTCCATCGGTTCTTGGCGTGGTTGATGGTTATATTGTACTTGCACATTTGGATTATATCTCCTTCTATCATCATATCTCTGTTGTGGAGGATTCTGTCTTTGGTTGTATCCTTGTGGCGTAATTTGTGCGTCGAACTGCATGTTTGAACTGTCGTGGTAAATCGTGCTTGCGATTGCATATGCGGTTTCCAAGTCTTTTGGGTGATGACTGTATAATGTGCCGCTTGTATACCTGCTGTTGAGTCCTGTGATGAAAGTACGGACTGCTTCTTGATTTGCATATTCTAGCATGGATGCAGGTCCTTGTTCTCCTGACATCTCTATCTTTGAGAGTGCGAGATTCAGTGCTTTGCTGATTTCGCTGTGAAACTCCGATAGTGTGCTTCTCCCTTGTGTGATCTTTTTCATTTCTTCGAGTAGTACATACAGCGGTCGTTGATCAGCGTATGTATAGTCAAGTCTGTTGATTATTGAATAGAAATTCAGCTTGGTGTTGTGATTGATTAAGATGTTTGCTGCCTCCCCAACAATTTTTGAGTGTATTATTGTAAACGCTGTATAGTAGTTCGGGTGGTTGGAAAATTCTTTAATGTTTTCCATGAATGTCCATGCCCTTTTCCTCCAGGATCTGTACTGGTTCTTGTCTCCGCTGAAGCATGGTATGGCTTCAAAGGTTTTTAAATTTATGAGGTTTCCATTTGTAATGTTCGGTGTAAATTCTACGTGTTGGTCTGCTGTAGTGACTGTCTGGGAAGGTTGTTGTGCTTCCAGTGTATTCACTTTTAGTTGTGTATTTTGTAGAGCTTGAGTTAGTAGTTCTACCTGTGCTCGTAGAGTTGCGATGTCCTGAGCCATTGTATCGTCCTGTGGTATTAGGCGCAGATAATTGAAACTTCGTTGGCGTTTAGTGCGTGAGTCCAGGGTGAGCGATTCTGTTTAAAGTCAGGAATCTTCAGTTTTCGTTTTTCACTTTTCACTTTTTTGATCGGTTTAGGCTGCCTGCTATTTCAAGGTTTGCTTTTACGCGACTGGTTAAATTTGTTATATCTCGCTTTTTCAGAGATTGTTTTTATGCTTTTCTTCAAAGCTGTGGAATTTTTATTTTATTACCCTGTATTTCAAGGGAATTTGGCTGCAGTCAAGAGTTAGACCGGCTTGAGCCCCCAGTTAATATCGATACTCGATATGAATTCAAAAATTATAATATTTTGCTGTGCCAAAATGCGTGCTCTTTATTACTCTTCTTAAAACTAACTCGTTTACATGAATCTTAGTGCTACTTATAGTATTGAGATGCGTCGGTCGTTATCTGTTTACTAGTAGGTAGTGATTTGGGCTATTATTGTTTGTTTTGGTGATACTACATTTCTATTGTTATAATGTTTGTCCGTTGCAGTCCGTGGTAATCATGTTGGGACAAGTTATGTTGTTTTGATGTTGTGTATATTATTATCATACGAGTACAAGGCCAAAGGGCATATGGTAGTTTATCTACATTTTTGTCTGTGAACAATAATTATGTATATATGTATGTAGTGTATACATTTATATGCATACATATGTATGTTTGTACTAACGTCGTTAACTCGTGCGAGAGAGATAGAAAGTGTGAGACGAAATATTCGGTTTTGTTAAAATAGCGATTTTTAATGAGATGTAGTATATGATGTATGTATATTTATTGGAAATATTAACTGTAAATACGATATATAGTACATAAATATACGATTATAAGTATGTAAGTATGTATATATACTAGGTTTATGAGTTTTTTCAGTTTTAAAACTTAAAGCTCTGGAAAACCTCCATATCTTACTTTGCTGAAGATAAAAAATTGTGATAATAAAGAAAATGATAATGATAATGATAATGATAATGATAATGATAATGATAATGATAGTGATAATGATAATGATAATGATAATGATAATGATAATGATAATGATAATGATAATGATAATGATAATGATAATGATAATGATAATGATAATGATAATGATAATGATAATGATAATGATAATGATAATGATAATGATAATGATAATGATAATGATAATGATAATGATAATGATAATGATAATGATAATGATAATGATAATGATAATGATAATGATAATGATAATGATAATGATAATGATAATGATAATTATAATGATAATGATAATGATAATGACAATGATAATGATAATGATAATGATAATGATAATGATAATGATAATGATAATGAACTCAAATAACACAGTCGGTTCTTTTTCAAAAATTTATGTTTTGCTTCTTAGAAAGTCTGGAAACTACATCCGGATTTTTCAAACATCCGGATAAGCCGAGTATTCAGATATCTTTATAATTAAATGGGAAATCCGGATATTTGGATATCCGGGTATTATCCGGATGTTGATATAGTATTTGGATATCCGAATTTCAGAAAATTAAAAGCAACATAGGGCAAATAAATAAGTAAGTAAAGGCAACGCAAAAAGGCTCGAGTTTTAGTCGTAGCTTAGGAATATAAATCGGGGTTTTATTTCTTACGAATGTTAGTATCTTTGCGATTATACATAGGTGATAATACGACATGAAAATATCCAATTACAGATCGAAAAATTACTTAGAAAAAGTGTTTGTCGATTATTATTATTGTTGATCAATTCGTTGACTGTTTTTTTTTTGGATGTCCTAATATGAGAATCCGCATATTTTGATACCCGGGTATTTATGTGGGTATCCGCAGG
Organism: Anomoia purmunda; assembly: GCA_951828415.1. Taxonomy (NCBI): domain Eukaryota; kingdom Metazoa; phylum Arthropoda; class Insecta; order Diptera; family Tephritidae; genus Anomoia; species Anomoia purmunda. Next base: position 25,118,126 of record OX639995.1, read on the forward strand.
CACGTATAAAAGCCGGTTAGTATGAATATCCGCATGAGTACCCAGATATCTAAATATGCGGATAGTGCGGCCTTAATTTTAAGGTCACTTGTATGTGTTTTTTTTTTTAAATTAAATAAATTTTTTGTTCATACATTTACAGTTTTTTATTAATTAACACATTTAATTAATTTCCCTAAAATTTAATACAAAACTGCATCTCTTGATATCAAATGACTTTAATTTAAAAAATAAAAAGTACGATATAGTCATACCCCTAATGTATGCACATAAATAAATCCCGCCAACTAGGTGAACAGTAAACTATTGTATTTCTATTTATTTTATATAGTAATAAATATGTAATAAAGCGCAATTTTTTGGGTAGTAAAATATCTGTGAGTACATACCTGTGTGATTTATAAGCCGCCAGTTAAAGTTGATTGATGATTTTTTTATCCAAAATATATATGCTGCGCGTGTTCAGCTAATACAATATCTGGATGCTGAAATGATAAATAGAAAAACAGCTTAGTATTTTTTTGTTTTTTATTGTTTTTTTCACTAAACTAATAAATGCAGATCTAATTATTTCGTTATAAAATAATCTTATTTTTACTACAAATGATTTAAATCATAAATTTACAGTCAGCATATTTTGATTTGTTTACTTTTGTTAATGAACACTTTTTTTTAAGTTTATTTGTTTTTTATTTTCAAATTTTTATTGTCAAATAATAATTAAAAACTTGCGTCAACGTTGATTTTGTAAATATAAATATTTGAGTTGTTATATAAGGCACGTGATTCAAAAGAGCTTTTGTGCACCAATAACTAAATAAATAATCAAGAATTTCAATAATTATACAATATGTTTCGAAACCTTTTTTTAATAAGTCTATAAATTTACTCAGCTATATTTGTATATTTGTAGGTTGGGGATGTTTGGGTTGATTATGGATAGGTAGAAGTTAAATTGAGGGCTACAATACACAGATCGTAGGTGGGCTAAAGTTTGGGTCAGACATTCCCAAAACAGCTGATGCTTGGTACAGCAATGATGTGGTGAAATAATCCAATATACATATCTTACCACAGGAAACAGAGCGGTGACATTTCGCTTAAACGTCAATTTAATTAATAACTGTCATTTAGTGTAAAAATTTAATCTTGCTAGAAGTAATAAAAACTCAACGTACCTACACAGATAAGTTAACCCCAGTTGGTTGTGTTGGCTGTGGAGAGGGTAGAAAATGTTGAAATTTTCTCGACCAGGGTGCAACATTTCGTTGAAAAATTATTTATGGGTAAATTTATGAAAGCAGAAATGAAAAATTGGCAAGATAGAGATAACTGTAAGGATTTTGGTGCTTTCCTTTTCCTTTGAAGCTATACGGAAATATATTCTTTTGTTTTTGGTCAAGCATATTTTTTACCTACGCGAAATAAATGCATTTTAAAATTTTACCTAATTACCTTTATGTAACCTTTGGATGTGAATTAAAAGAGAAATGAGTTACCTCGCGTTATATATTTTTAAAGATAAATATGTTACCCAACATTTTCAAACTCATTTCCGGCTTATGGTGAGAACATACATAACTTCTACTCCTATTTTTACTACTATTTTTATTTTTTTCTTATAATGCTATTACTTATTACTACTTCTTTTTTTATTAGTGTCTGCCACTCTTTCTAATAATACTACTACTAATTATTGCTACTATTTTTACTAATTTCTACTTCTACTACTACTACTTATTACTAATATTATTTTTTGTGTTAACTCCGACTACTATTTTTACCAATGCTGCTACTTTTTACTATTACTATTTTTTATAATGCTACTCCTAGCTCTATTACTATTTTCACCAGTTTCGACAACTATAGTTATGAAGGTTACTACTAATTACTTGCACCATTTTTACATATTTCTATTACTATTTTTACTAATTTCAACCACTATTAATTACTAATACTATTTGTAATAAATTCCCACTACTCTTTTTACTAATGCTACTACTTTTTACTACTACTATTTTTAATAATTTATACTACAATTTTTAATAATGCTACTACTTTCTTCTACTACTATTTTTATTAATTTCTACTACTAATTTTTATCAATGCTACTACTTATTATTACTACTATTTTTACTACTTTCTATTACCATTTTAACTAATGCTACTATTTATTAGTACTACTATTTTTACTAATTTCTACCACCATTTTTACTAATGCTACTATTTATTACTACTACTATTTTTACTAATTTCAACTACTATTTTTACTTATCCTACTACTAATTACTAATTGTCTTCTAAGTACTAATATCCCTACTATATACGACCACAACAACTTCTACTACTGCTGCTCCCATATTTAACTCTATCACGATATGAAGTCGACTTCTGGCTCGCGCTTTTCTTTTAGGTGCAGGTGTGTTTTTTATACATATAAAAAGTTACTTCCTCTATTTGTAATATTCACCAATAAAGATAATTTTTTAAAGAAAATTTTTTTCTTATAAGCGCTACGAAATGAGTGAACTGATAAATTACACACTGAGACAAAATTTTTGGGAGTACAGTGAGTTCAACTAGGATGAAGTAGTAAAACTTCCAAATCTTTTAGAATTCTCAGAACATAGTTATTATGGCCTTATTAAGTTTAAAAATTTTCGCCTGAGTTGCGTTTTTTCAGAATAAGTAGAAAAAAATGTTTAAACTCTGATCTGAGCGAAATAATTTTGTAGAATACTTGAAACCATTCGCTCTTAAATAAACACTGAGTTTGACTCTTATTTTCAAAAAATTTATTTTAAAAAGTTGGCAAGATCGTTGAAGGGCTAAAAGGATTTAGAGAATTTTTTTATACAAATAACGTAAAACTTCACAGAAAATGTCCTTTGAAAAATGCAAAAATAATTTAATTTGGTGTGTCCTTTCTTTTATTGGTATACACGAATAATGAGTTGCAAAAATTAGCGATTTGCCAAATTTAACCCACGAGAATGTTCTGTGGTTTCCATATTTAATTTCTCGCTTTAAATCCACATGCTGTTATTTCCCCCATACATTTTTTTCTTTTGCATTTCGGAATATGTATTTCACAAAATTGCTGTGTATTTATAAATCCAAAAAAAAAAAAAACAAAACATATGCCTGCATGACTGTGAATGTGTGTGGAATTTACAACATTTTCTAAGCGAAAAAAAATTGTTGAAAATCCACCCTAATTTGTTGAAATTGACAGTTTAATTCAACGCATCATTGCGTGTTTGCCGAATTTAACTTTTGGCTTACCTTTTTTGGTTTCGCAGATTTAACTTTATAAAATGTAGTTTGCTACATATTTATTGCTATTTGGGCTGCGCTAGGATGGACATATTGAGTGGTGTAAGGAGACTGAAAAGTGCACATTTAGAAATCAAGCGATGTTGCGGGACCTTTGTCACAAACAAACTAAATAAAGATTGACGTTTCGGTGACATTTAATTTAAAATAAATTTGTGTAATTTTTTTTTGTTGCATATTATAAGATATCTTACTGTGAGTACTGTGACATCAAACAATATACAATTTAGTACGTGGGTAAAGGCAAAAAAAAGATTTATTTTTTTCATTTTGCTAGTAATTTGTTGCTTCCGAAAAATGCAGCGTTTTTGCTTTAAATTTTTTATTCAAAGTAAACTTAAAAAAATAAAAATCACAAAACATTTATCAAATATGATAGGACAAATTTATAACCAAGAATAAGGGTAATTTTTGAACGAAAAAATAAAAAATATTATTATTATTGAACTAAGAAATAAAATATAATGACTACGGTTCAAACTTTGTCGAAAAAATTAAAATCACAAAATAATGATTATGTAAGGGTTTAAAGCAAAAAATCTTATATATAAAAGTAAAATCAAATTTGCACACCATATGGCATAAGATTAAGATCCATATATTCAAGTTTTGTTTTAGAGGAATTCTTTTTAATAATTTTTTTATCTGAAAAAAAATACAAGTAACGATTATTTTCAGCCCCTTATTTTAACTCTCTATTTATGACAAATGCATTGCTTATTCTGGCTTTAAGAATATCTACTTATTTTCTTCATGTTCTTCTTCTTCATATTTGTAACTCAGCATATTTTACGATTTAATAAAAAGAGCAAAATAAATGCATTTTGAAATAAAATATAGCACATTTACTAAAAGCCAAAACCTATAGAACATTGGCCCTGTATTCCCTTATTTGTCCTTATCTTTTAATAAATTCACCACTACGACTAATTAAAAATAAATTTAAAAAAAAACGTATGATCTACCCTAATATTAATGAAAACCTATGCCAGCAAGATTTATAACAACAAAACGACAAAATACAAGCATTAAGACAGAAGCAGTTGTCAATTACTCTAACAATAAAAACAATTAGTCTCATAACAACATTTCATCTTAAAATCGACGACCATAACAAAGAAACAGTCACGATCAGTGTAATAATGATTCTCAGGCATCAATTCCAAAGCTATTCTTGTTGTTATTATTATTTTTTTTTGTGTTTAGCTTCTTCCCTTTCTTGTCTGTTTTTTTTTTTACAGTATATTTTGTTATTGTTGCTTTTGCCTTTATTTAGCAGACATTGATGACAGACTTAATAGGAGACTCAATAACAGACTTAATAACAGATGAGAATGAGGATCATTATGATTGTATTGAAACAGTTATTGATGAGCTGACAGTAAAAGAATAAGTGAGGAATATTAACACAAGATTACAAATGTATGCATACTTATATACATATATATATATATTTGTATATTTATATGAACATGATGTTATACTATACAAAAACAAAACATAAAACAGGGTACAATATTTCAAAGTAGATCGTAAAATTTCTTATATTCAATTAGAGCTATTGGTAAGCTTGAACATGTTGGTAAGACCTCTTCTCCTTCTTAATTGATGCTACACCAGCTTAGGCGATCTTGGCCGATTTCAACATGGCGCGCCAGTCGCTCCTCTGCTTTGCAAAATGGTGCCAGCTAGAGACAATAAATGAAGGCAAGTCCTTCTCCACCTGATCTTTCCAAGGAGGTCATGCTCAATCAACCCTTCCCACCGCCAGCTGGTACCGAGTTGAATACTTTCATGGCTGGAGCATTTTCGTCCATTCGCACGACATGCCCCGACTAACGTAGCTCATCGTTTGCGGTATTTGCCGACGCAAATACGTAAGGGTCCATGCTGACATTGTCGAAGGTAGTAATGCTGGTTCCCAGATAAACGGCAACACTTTTTCGAAATTTTATTTTATTTATTCGTTTAATGAAAGGTACCCTCGTTCACCTCCAGTCTCATTCGGTTGGCTTCTTTATTCAGTTTGGAAAAGACAGAAGTGACGGCGCGGTTGTTGAGACCGATGATATCTACTATATCATCAGCATACGCCAAAAGTTGCACGGTCTTTTAAAATATGGTGCCAGAATAGTTTAACTATGCAGCTTCAATTATCTTTCCTAATATAATGTTAAAGAAGTCGCACGAAAGGGAGTCCCCCTGTCCGAAACCCCGAGTGGTTTTACACCGCTCTAGTAGGTCCTTCCCGATTCTAATGAACCTGGCGGTATTGCTCAGTGTAATTTTACATAGCCGCTTCTTCTCGTGCTATCGAAAGCGGATTTGAAATCTTTCCCAGGTCTTTTCCAAGATTTGGCGTATCGTAAATATTTAAACTATGGTAGAGTTGCCAGGTCTAAAGCCACACAGATAAGGTAGAATCAGTTCGTTCACGGTGCGCTACAGTCGTTCACACAATACGATCAACAAACCCCTATATATGCTAAGCTAAGCAGACTGATCCCGCGGTAGTTAGCGCAGTTTGCAGGATCGCCTTTTTTGTGGATTGGACAGAGTGCACTTAAATTCCAATGAGCTGGCATGCGACCATATCTTGCAAATGAGCTGGTTCATGACCTTTCCAGCCACTCGCCGCCGTAATTGAATAACTCTGCTGGCAGTCCGTCAGCACCAGCGGCTTTACTGCTTTTTAGCCGCGCTATTGCCGTTCGAGTAATGTCCAGATCGGGAAACGTCTTCATTGATTAGAGGTTCGGGATCATTATTTTCGATGCTTTCTGCGCCACTTCCATAAGCAGCGTGTTATCTCGTCCTCCCTCTTCTTTTCTTGGAAGATGTGCCTCGCTTCTTTCTTCAACTCCCGACATCTCTCCCGTAGAGTTTGCGTTGCGTCCGATCGCAGTGTGGCCCTGTAGGCAGCATCTTTCTTTTTCATGGTGGAGCGGCGTCTCTGATCGTACCAATAATTCTTCAGCGGTGGTACGTAGTGAGCAAGAAATGTGGTCCCTTCGCGCGCAGATATCTGTTTGTGGGACTTTGCTTTCAGAGAGCTGGAGGGCAAGTTCACCTCATTTCAACTTAAATTTATTGACAAATTTCGCATAGCGAAATTACTTAGTTTCATCGCAATTTGCTCAAAAATTAATAAAAATTAATAAATTACTGTGGATAGATGAATGTAGAATTTTCTATTCAAAAGCTACATAAATCTGCTTTGGCAGAAAACTTTAACTGTCAGATTCCCAGATCGAAATAGTTAGACAGCGAATGGCAGATTTGTCGTTATTATGCGGATAACTTTTTGTTGGTATTTTATGCGTTCTTTTCCCACTCTGTCGCACTGAAAGCGCTTTTCCGGCTAAATATAGCTTTTTTTATTTTGTTGCAGCTGAAAATTTTAAATTTAGCCTCTAGCCCTTGTTTTAGTTTTGTTTTTTGAGTTGATACTAATTAAACGAAAAAGGTTTACAATTGTTGTAGTTATTTCGCTATTGAAAAAGATAATGTTCAAATTATGAATAATTTAGGTCCGGATTTTCAAAAAGTTCTGGCAAGGCTGGTTCGATTCAATTTGATTGTAATATGGCGTTCACCCAATTACACTCCGATAATTGTGCTATAACTTTTTTTTACTTCTCATTATGACTCATTTAAGACAAAGAGTTTAGCAACTCTCGTTTCTCTACATCTCTCACATTACTGAAAGTCATCATATTAGAAGTGATATTAATCGGGCAAATATGTTTTTTATAGCCGGTTTCCATTGCGTCTAAAACTTTTGACACTAGTATCCAATTCAACCAAGGCCAAATGGCGGCTGTGTGCTAATCATATTTAAAATTTATTTTTTTCAAAACTTTTGAACACCTAGCTAGTTGGAGAATGTTAATGCAGACAAACCTTCCCGTTATCACTTTGGAATTTCGGTGCTCACTTTCGATGCAAATATCTCAACGTCACACTAACCTTTCTTTGAGTTCATTGATATTTCTCTTTGTCTTTTTACCATCATTTCGCAAATAATCTTTTGCTAGGCATTTATATTGCAATAAATCAATTTTCTTTATTCTTTATTTTCAAATATTTAATTTTAACGCCTCGTTCGCATGCAACGACCGATTTATTTATGCACGAAGCAAAAGAGAGCAAGAATAAAAAGAACATGAGTACATGAATGGATGGATAAGTAACATGAAAACAATATTTGACTTTTAGAAAAAAAGTTGATATTTAAAAAAATTAATTTTTAACAAAACTATATTCAAAAGTTTCTATAAGTGATTGCAAAGTAGGTACTGTGTTTAACGATTTTCTTTATTTTTTCAAAATATGTTGCAATTTGTTTGTATTCATTACCGTTTTTCATTTACATAATAAATTATATGTGTGCATTAGGATGGTCTTAAAATTCATATGGAACAAGTAAAAACAGCGCTGTCTTCGGCTATGCCGAAGGCTTCATACCTTTCATGAATGGAAGAATAGTAAAAAACGTGTTATTGTATTAGAATTTCGCATTACCTATAGTTAAAAGCGAAAACTTCCTTCAAATCAATAAAAATAATTCTAGTAAAGGCATTGTTATAAATTATTTAATGCTTTTCCTTATGTAATTAAAAAGAACTATGTTTTAAGAAGGGAATGGTTTTTGAATATTTTTAATATCGTATCGACGCTTGATATTCAACATTTAAAAAATACAAATAATTAAGTATTAATATGTAAGACCTACATATGTCGGTCTTTGAAAACAGTTATCAGATCCGTAAATAGTTCCCAAACGTTTAACGCTATGATTCATGTGATATTGCGCTGAGCTTATTACTTTTCGCAATAAATATTTGTCCTGAATTTATCTTGCCGATTTACACTGTGAACTCCGATCTTGATGAATACTAATATATAGCTAATAATGGTTGATGTTTGTGCAAAATTTCAAGCCTTTAGCTGTTTAAATGGAGGAGTTATGGTGCAAAATGCAATATCTGAACAATCGGTTGTATGGGAGCTATATGTTATATTCCTCCGATCTTCATGATTTTCAATACTGATACGTAGCTAATAATGGCTGATATTTCTGCAAAATTTCAAGCCTTTAGCTGTTTAAATGGAGGAGTTATGGTGCAAAATGCAATATCTGAACAATCGGTTGTATGGGAGCTATATGTTATATTTCTCCGATCTTCATGATTTTCAATACTGATACGAAGCTAATAATGGTTGATGTTTGTGCAAAATTTCAAGCCTTTAGCTGTTTAAATGGAGGAGTTATGGTGCAAAATGCAATATCTGAACAATCGGTTGTATGGGAGCTATATGTTATATTTCTCCGATCTTCATGATTTTCAATACTGATACGAAGCTAATAATGGCTGATATTTCTGCAAAATTTCAAGCCTTTAGCTGTTTAAATGGAGGAGTTATGGTGCAAAATGCAATATCTGAACAATCGGTTGTATGGGAGCTATATGTTACATTTCTCCGATGATTTTCAATACTGATACGTAGCTAATAATGGCTGATATTTCTGCAAAATTTCAAGCCCTTACCTGCTTAAATGGAGGAGTTAAGGCGCAAAATTCAATATCTGAATAATCGGTTGTATTATATGTTATAGTCACCCGATCTGGCCGATTCCGACAAATGTTTAATCATTTGTACAACGACACCTGCTTACCAAATTTCATCAAAATAGCTCTAAAATTGAGGGACTAGTTTGCGTTCAAACAGACGGACAGACGGACAGACGGACAGACAGACGGACATGGCTAAATCGACTCAGCTCATCGTCCTGATCATTTAGGTATACTTTTTGATGGGTCTATCTCTTCTCCTTCTGGCACTTACAAACATCGGACCAAACTTAATATACCATTTCATTCTCATGAAAGGTATAAAAAGTAAAGTTGGACTTTGAAAACAAAATTCCCGATTTTCTTGGATCTAAAATTTTTCGATCATATTTGACCGATATTACGTGACATTTTTTTTTTTTGATCATAAAACATATTTTTGTCTATTTGTTGTATTTATGGGCGTTTATATTTATCGACAAATTAAAAATACAAAAATAACTATTACTTTTTGATTGAAAAAATAAAAGTCACAAATTAACGAAAATTAAAAAATAACAACCAAATTTGATCGAAAAAAACGAAAATCCAAGAACAACGATTATTTTTGATCGAGCAAAAACTAAAATCACAAAATAAAGATCAAATTTGATCGTAAAAACAAAAATTTAAAAATAACAATCAAACTTGATCGAAAAAATAAAAACTGAAAATCAAATTAGATCGAAGAAATAAAAAAGGAAAAATTATCGAAAAAATGAAAATCTAAGAATAGCGATTGTTTTTTATCGAAGAATTAAAATCACAAAATAATGATCAAACTTGATAAAAAAAATTTATCGAAAAAATAAAAATTACAAAATTTAAAAATTGATCGAAAATTTAAAATCACAAAATAATAATCAAACTTGATCAAAAAAATAATAATTTAAAAAACCGATTGTTTTTGATCGAAAAAATTATAATTTTATCGAAAAAATATAAATTAAATATTTCAAGCATAACGATTATTTTTGATCGAAAAAATTAAAATCACAAAAAAACAATCAAATTTGATACAAAAAATAAAAATTTGAGAGAACCGATTATTTTTGATCGAAAAGATAAAAGTCATAAAGTAACCATTAAATCAAGATTTTAAAAAATAAAAATTTTAACCCTGACGGTCCGTGCTTTAAATCGATCTACGGATTTTTTTCTCAATGTTCGCTAGCGTTTCAAGTGGACACTTATATTGATGGGAAATTTTCATTTTTAGCGCTCGAAAATAATTTAATTCTCCCCTTTTTCTTTTTCATAGCACGTCAAAGCAAAGTCATCCGACTAGATCAACATGAATCAATTCACTATTTATAGCGTCATATCGCGCATGCATGTCTACCAACAAATTTATATATATTTACCTAAAAATATGCTCGCATAAATACACAGTATATATGTATATATTTTTATGTATGAACTTGTTCTCCTGCTTTGATTTGTTGTTGGGTTCGCATGAGAATTTTTTCAACGCCTCACTTGAGTCAATCTGTTGCTTTGTTGTAGGAATATATTTTAAGTGTTGAGCGCACACTCGGGTAACCTTACGAAAAAAAAAACAAAATCAACAAAAAACTGTTTACAAAAACTTAGCGCTTATTTATAAGCATTTATAATGCAATAAAATGATAAGGCAACAAGTTAAATGACTTAACATTTAACAATTCGTTGCACAGAGGGTGAAGAGATGAGAATGAAGATGAAGATGAAGATGAAGATGAAGATGACGATGAAGTGGGATGGCATGGGATGCGATTAAAAAGTTAGTGGTCTGCTGTTGGGGTTTTCTCAGAAATTAAGCCTCTAGTAGTGGGCTAGAGTGTTGAGTAGGCCGGGAGGAATATTTCCTCCTCTGACCATCCAAATTTTTATGTATTATAAGAGTATATATATGTTTTTATATTATATATAATATCTACTATTCGTACATTGACCTGCCACTAGCTTTCAAATCGCACAGCACCTATGTATAAATAAATATCTTAAAATATTCCTCAACCATCAATTATGGCACTTAAAGCTAGAATCGACAATGAATCGCAATTATCACAAAATAATATGCTGCAATTATCTCAAAGCTTTTGCTGCACATAAATTATAAATTGAGTCACTAAGCGTTAAGAGAGAATTGAAAATTAAAATGATTTATTTCGCCATTAGCTAAATGAACAGCATCAAAAATCTATCAATATTTGATTATGTAGCGGCAACGTGCCGCTACTCTATTCCTACACAAAGCACAAAATAAATGAAAAAAAAAAATCAAAGCCTTTTTGTTCGTGATAGGCATTGAGCATCTCCAGCGCTGGAGGGCGTTAGCGCAACACGAAACAGTTCGCAGTTATGTATAAATATGTATTGGAAACGAAAAAAATATATACATACATACATACATGTAGTCATATAAATTTTATTAATTTTAATAAATTATATTACTATACAAAGTCAGAGAACATAAATCGTGTTTTCAATTTGTTTTTTTTTCTCGTTTTTACAAATTTTTGCATATTGATTTAAAACGCTAGAAACCTTTGAATTGCTTATACATATATTACTTACTTACTAGCTAAATTCGGTAAATTTGGTTTTCGAAAAAATTGTTATTCAATTTCCCTCATTTAGTAAGCATTGTGATAAAATATCCCTTATGTTATGTCCGTGGCGACTGTCTGATCAACGGTTAAAGCCCCATGAAAATTCATTTATTAAATCCCGAGATTAGTGAGTGCAAACAGACAGACAAAAATTCTAAAAATGGTATAATTATATTTATTATATTCCTTACACTACCATCGGTCATTATTTAAAAGTTATATTATAAAAAAAAGGAATCCCTTTGACCTATCTCTTTCGACGACTTATGGGGTAGGCCGATCTAAACAGGGTTAGATCGCCGAAGCAACAGTCCTTGGCCGGGTGAAACCCGCGTCATACTGGTACGCAGAACCGACTGTAGTCCCGCGTCACTCTGACCCAATTAAGATCTGGATATAGACGTAGGCTCAACTCCTACCTATCCAGAATCAACCCTGACATATCCAACACATGTCTGGCATGTGGAGATTTTCCGCTCAATATCAATCACCTATTCACATGCCGTCTCAAACCCACTCATCTAACCCCCTCTCCCTCTGGTCGAACCCTGTCGAAAAAGCACGTTTCCTGGGAATCCCCCTAGATGGGTTTGACGACAACGACCATGGGTGAATCCGCTCTTCACAGGGCGTGGCTAGCTGCTACAACAACAACAACATCTAGCTCTTTCCATACAGTTGTCGATACTTTTGCTAAACTTTTAGATTTCTATGTTATCTTCCAAGTCGTAATTGTTTCTTTTTTATTGACATGGATTCAAGCTTTAAGATAGTCTCGCAGAAAGCAGTTCAAATCCCTTAAATTAGGTTATCTTGGCGGACAAATTGCTGCAGAATTTCATGAGATTATTCTTTCTGGGTATTTTGTTTGCAATTAAATGATTATTTCGTCGGTTCGCAGTGTAGGGAATTCAAAACTTGTTTTCAATTGCAATTAAAATAAATGGACCTAATTTCGCGTTGTTGTACTTAAAAACAGTTAATGTTAAAAATGAATTAACTGATATTTTATAAGAAGAGCAGGATCTCTCACGTATCCCCTAAGGACTTCACACCAATTGGTCTCTCTTCTTTTAATTTGAAAACGCTTGAGAGGATGATTGATCTGCATAAAAGAAATTAGAGTCACCGTCAGTGTAATCAGCTCTGTCTTTCCAGTAGCGTCTATCCCTAAATTGCCGCGTCAAGCGTCAACTAAATGTCAAAATTTCGCATACCACAATGACGCAGTGCTAGAGTCGAGCAAATAGAATTTTCAGTTTTGACAACGCGTTAGGTGAGAAGTGAGAAAGAAGATAACGAAAAATCAACAAAAGAACAAAAAACGAGAGAGAAGAAAAAGCAGCTAAAGTAAAACACCAATAACAAACTTCGAGAGGACGAGAAAGCGTCGTGGTTATTTGGATGCGACGCATACTGTTGCTACTTGACACCGCAATTTCGGTGCCATAGTAAGTGTGCGGAGAACGCAAGAATCACTCACGGTTGTTAATATTTTAAAAGAGTCTCTTGATACCACATTTACTACGCTGTTGGTGTTTTCCTCTCTATGGGCCTCTTATAATGTCTTGCCTGAGGCAATACTTAGATCCCGGGTTGAGCTTGGGATCGCTTCCTGCTTCTTCTACTTCATAATCTGCGACAGAACCAGCGCGGCAGAGTGAGGCAGTGCTTCCATTAGAACTCTTCTTAATCGACTAGTCAACTAATCGGCCAAACGATTAGTAAAAGTTGTTTAAAAAAATAGTCGACTTCAAATAATCGACTAACGGCTTCCGTTCGATTTTTTCGACTAATCGACCAGAAGCAACTAGTTATTTGCTATCAATAAATTATTGTTTTTTTATTAGTGGGTGAATGGGTATACTTATTGACAAGGCTCGTTTTCCACTGTAATCAAGTTTTTATGAATCTATTTTGAGTAGCTTTTAATATTCGAATAATTTCGATTAGTCGATTTTCAGACTACTCAATGGTGAGCGATTAGTCGAAAGTAAACGGTTAATCGAATACCAAGTATCAGCGATCAAAAATGTTCCTCGTCTTGCTAACCGACTCGGAGGGATCTAGTATTCTATAATTCTTGTATTGTACCCGTACATTAGTTTAAATTTTACACTGGTGAATAAATTTTTGCATTGACGTCGACGGCGAAACGCGCGTCAAAGGCACATGGCGCGGTTACTTTTAAAATCTTCTTAATTTTTCTACAGCTCTCGCATAGCCTTCGTCATCGAAAACACATTTTGCGTTAATTACCTTTTTGCCAACAAATATTAGTACTTTTTTACAATAAAAAAAAAATAATAAAAAAAAGAAGCAATATAAAATCCAGTTTTTAATATTATTAAAATATTAACTTACGTCAAGCGCGGAGTTTGAAAAATGTGGTTTCTACCAGTTGACGTTGCAAAAATCAATAAGGCTATAACTTTGTACGCAAATTAGTAACCAAGAAATCACAAAAAAAGAAGCAAATAAAATTAACTAGCTAATTGTTTTTTGAAAATAAAAAACCAGCTCCATGTGGGACTTGCAGCTGTTAATTTTAGAGCTGTTAGCCGATAATGCCACTCTACTCATCCCACTGCCACAATACAAATGGGTGGGCCAAATTTTGTGCGGCTAAATCGTTAGATATTTTCGTATTCTGCTGATAACTAACGCTAAGGAAAAATGCAGCAGAACCTACCATAAAAAGGAAAAAAGTGTCGGGTATGCGGAGTTTTAAATTAAACATTTACTTTTTATAAAATTTATAATTTTTTTAATCAAAATTTTTAGAAGCTTTTCGGGTATTTATTTAGTTTTGTTACTAACCTAATCTTATACAAAAAAATCTCGTGAAATTTATGAAACTTTGAATGTATACGTAGTAGGTCTGAGAATAGGTCGCAAAGATGATTTCCAGCTAACATTTATTAAGGTTGCCACCTGTTCGAAATGTCGAATTTAGTTAAATTAAACACAAGCTATACGAAATACTTAAATATGGGTAAGAAACGGTTCTTCTTGGTTCGTATCGGGAGGAGAATCTTCATACACATAATTTGGAGCGGGATGCCACCTGTTTGAAACGTAAATTTTTTTTCAATTCTACACAATTATATAAAATATTAAAATATGGGTATCAGGCAGTTCGTTTCGCCGAGGAGAAGGTTTATAGCTAGCTATAAATTTAAAAAGAGGGTTGCCACCTATTTTAAATATTTAATTTAATTTAATTATAACTCATGTATGTACATGTATTAAAATTTGGGTGCCAAATGGTTCGTCTCGGTGAGAAAAAAAAACATACATATATTTTGAACAGGGTTGCCACCTGTTCGAAAAGTCGAATTTAATAAAATTATACACAAGTAAAATGTGTGAATCAAACTATTCGATTTCCACAGATTTTGATAAAAAAAATTGAATTTTATTTTGCAATCACCTATAAAATCCGAAAATATCATGTGATTTGGTAGACAATTTTTGTCCGAACATTTTGACCCACCCTAATATGCAAGTACGCGCATATATTCACATACACACACGCAGTTAATATGCTTAAAATTTTAAGTAGTAACTACCGATCTGTATTGGATTTTGAGTTTTCAGTAGCACTGCACTTCGTCCGTCCAATGCAATACTACTTAGAGTACTAATAACTTGTGTACAATTGGAATATTTTCAGCCTAAACAACAAAGCAACCGATTTCAACGATTTGTTCAACACTATCACGAAACTAACTCTTTTATGTAATACTCAGATTCGTACATAAAAAAAAATATCAAACCTTTTCGTAAACATACAACACCATTAATAACCGAATTAACTGAAAAAAAAATTAAATGTTCCGCAGGTAAATCTGTTCAGGGCTAATTATTATTAATGGCTCAAAGGTTTTTTCCCACTGCTGCTTTAGCGTAAATATCAAATTACCAATTTTTTGTTTTGTTAGCGCTTAACAATTAAAGTAGCTCAAATAACAATAATTTTGTGTTTTTTTACGTTTTCCTGCTATAACTGAACCACATACCGAAAATGTGGAAAGCACAATACAAAAAAAAAACAACAGAAAAAAAAACAATAAACGAATAATAAACATGAACATAAATATTGTGCCAACATAGTGTACGCGCTAAAATTGCTAAGTGCCAAATTGGCATAATTTTCAACGTATTTGACCCAAATTAATTGGCTGTTGAAAATGTGCAAAAAAAATTGACTGTGGCATATAACGGTGTTTTCAACAAGGACGATTCGATTTGAAATCAAATGTGGTATAACAGGAAATCTGTTTTTCTTTGTTTGTATGTATTTGCAATAGAATCATTATGGTTTTTATTTTCAAGCTTAATAATTGATTACGGTGTTCTAAATAAGATATCATTTAAATAACAACTTCTACTTTGTTTAGAGCGGCGTATTCAATACTCCATGACTTTATGCAATGAATATTTTCTAACATCGACAATACAATTCAATTCAGTATTTTGTTTTACTACCTAGAATGTTTGTCGTTTATCCCTTTCAACTAATGATTTCAAATATCTTCATAAAAAGTAGTCTTAAGGTAAAAATCACAACCCCTTGCACTCCAGTTAATATTTAAATTTATTTCTCCCAACTTCTCTTCCTTATGAGAACCGCCTGAAATAATTTCGCAGTGTGGTCATAAAAAAAACTTTCTATCCTACCATGCGCTCATTCAAACACCTACCAAATAACTTGCGATTTGTGTTTTCGCTGTACTCTCGCTTCTTATGCAAAGTATAGATACGACAACTGTTTGACCAACGTGTTGGATTATAAGTTGAGTGTAATGATGGGCAAATGAAAATAATATATCGATGTAGGTATCGATATTTTTAAACACTATCGGTCTATGCGGAGCAAAAATTATCGATATTTTCATATATCGATATATTTACGTCAAGGCGCAATTACCTAAAGTATTGTCAAAATATTCGAAAGTGAAAAAAACAATACATATTTGTCACGCAAGTTTACACTCCAAACAGACAGCAAAGAAACCAATATTATTCGTTTTCGTTGCCTTCATAAACTTTTAGGTGGTATTACGCAAAGTAACGTTTAAAAAATTTGGTACTCGGAGGAATATATCGAATTTCGAGATTAAAATTATCGGCGTATCTATCTATTGCTTTCTGAAATTTTGATATATCGATATTTTTTACCCTTTCCATTATGTTCTGAGCAAAATATCGACGTTTTGATTTGTCGTTATTTTTACCAGTATGTACTGTATTATTAGTATTATTTCTATTTCTATGCTAAACAGAATACCGGGCACTTCATTTTTCATACTTCGACAAATTTCTGTACATTTCTATGAAATTTATCCTAGGTATTTATGTCATTTTCAAGAAAATATACAAGAAAATATCATTCAAATTAGCATGGATATCAAAATAAATGCTATAGTATGACTTCACTAAACACTGGCCAACTGATGAACAGCCATTAAATCTGCCCACTAAAAATTTATATGCTTTAATTTTCATCCAATCGCCAAGGAAACGCCAAATCGCTTTATATGCAAAAACTAGACATGAAATATTACCATATGGTTTCTATCGAGTTTATTTTTTACTCCAAATCAATCAAAAAGCTAAGAATCAATTCATTTCTTGGAAAAAATAAAAACATAAATACATACCTTGATTGCTTGTTTAAGGCTCTAAATGGATGAGCAAGTCATCACTACCTTGTTGGTCAATTTTTGGTAGAAATCTTCAAATTTGTCATGGGATTGGTTCAATTTCATTCAAGGCGTATTCTTATATGGTGGTATCTATTCTACGAATATAAAAATTGAATGTATTTTGGATGTCCCAACGAGGAAAAAAACCTTTAAATTTTGGTAGAAAAATTCAAATCGGCTAATTGGCGAAAGGTGGCACAGAAAAGACCGGTCATATCCTTTCGAGTTGTTTTGCCAAATATTGTAGAATAGTAAGTTTGAGCTTATAGGGGTACCGAGACATTATGAAGTTCAAGGGAATGGATTTACAGAATAATTGGCGAACTGCGGTACTTTGAAAGCAAAGATCGCTACCTGCAAATCAGCCAAATTTCTCTTGAAAATACCTCTCTAAAATTGCTACTTCAGTAGAGAGAAATACCTTCGATGAGAGAAAACAATAAATAAGGATAATATAATAACACTATGGACATGTTAAGTTTCGCCGATCAAAACATTTCTGAACAATCCTGCGCCAGTATAGTAAGTAGTCAGAGACTAGTAAAACTAAGTGGACGAAGTTTCACACTGTCCAGAACTCCGCTCTAAGATCTAACCTTAATATCAGACAGTTTTAGAAATTATTTTACTCGAAAATCATTGTCGTATGAAGGCCGATTTAGTTACATACTTAACCGTTCGTTGACCTTGAAATCGATATGTATTTTCCGACCTTGTGGGTACATTTCTACCCATATTGATATTTGTTATAATTTGTACGAAACCAATATAAACTATAGCACTTCCAATTTAGAACGTTTGGCCGACTGTGAATCAATCGGAAAAAGATATTGGTCTCTTAGTTTTGAAAGTAATGAAGAGGACGAGGATGACTTTGAATTCGGGAATAATAATTATTTTTTACAAATTCGCTTGTTTACGACAAAGTACTCAAAAGTAATCGATTTTGTTCAAAAAATGTTTCGTGTCAAAGTGATTTAGTTGCAGGTCGATAGAATATTTTCGGCCCAACTTCGTACTATAACAGTTAAAACTCCTACGCATCCAGGATAAACCCTGACATACTAAACGACACTTACCACATCTTCACATGGCCCCCAACAAAAAACACTTCTCATCTAACACCTTTTTCCCGCTTGTTCAACCCCAAATATGTTTGCTCTCCGTTAGATGTCCTCAGTGGCAAAACTTAGTGGTACTAGCCGATCTTTGCAGGACTTAGTATTGCTGCTACAACAACAATAGCATAAAAATGGACATCATCGATGACCCGGCGTGTGTATCGTTCTCGTATTCGGGTCTAATGTATTGAGAATAAAAAAATTAGCCAGCCAGGCTCATTACAGGTTATGGAAAATTCACAGAGGAGTAATGACTCCCTTGGTCCCTGGGTCCGACTAATATTTTGCCGGTACCAGGTGAAGAAATGTTGAGATAAATTCTGAAAATATTTGACATTAAAGAAGTGAATCAAAGTAAAAGTAGAATGTTTTTAGTCTATAACGAAACTGCATTGCATTTGACTGTGTCGAGATATGAACGCAGTTTAAAAGAAAGAGGCATGAAGTGCACGGCAAGCGCTGGGAAAACCCAACTCGATTTTGCGGCCTACCACAATGTCATGCCACTACATTGCACAATTGTGTCTAAGTTCATTTGTAAATTGAATACAGACATATTGCGTTTTTATGGGCCAAAACTTTGAGATTGAAATTTGCAAAGCAAGCTATGCTAATTTTTTTTTTTCATTTACCGATTTCGAAGTGGCGCAGTTGAATTCATGCGTGTATCCCAAATCAGACGCATACAAAGTCTGGCGTATTCGCTCTATTACATAGTAAATATGTACATATATATACTATACACACACACACACATACGATACATATGTTATGTATAAAACTTTTCCCCATCCATGTTGCATTTGGCCTGCCAGCTGCTTTTTGCTATATGCGCTGGGAATTGAGGAGGAAAATGTATGCTTTGATTGTGCAAGCGGAAAGCGTGCATCGCGATTAAGGAAAATTTTGTGCACAACAACAAAAAAACAACGATGAAAACAATCGGTTAGAAAAACAACAACAACAATGCAACTGCGCAATCTAACCATACCACCCAAATGAAAGATACCAAAACCAACTGACTTTGCTGCCAATCGAAGCACAAAAGCATGAAGGGATCCCAACAGATAAGCGCTTGAATACCAGCTGCAACAACAACAAATGTACCAAGCGAGACCAAACAACCAAGCAACCAACTAGTAACCAGCACTATGGACCCTACTCCAACCAACTGCCAACTAAATGACTGGGTTGACACGGAGTGAAGCAAATGGGCCACAACAAGGCGCAACAGCGCACAAACGAAACTTTTTGAAACTGGACTGACTGCCCAGCTGGGACTGGGAATAACTGCGACTGCAACTGCCACGGCAACTGCAATAGTGACTGTGACTGCGACTGCTTGATTGTCGGATTGGGAGCGCCGGCAATCTAGTGGCTGCTTGTGTGGCTTTTGCATTTGGTAAGCGTTTCTAATAGGTTAATCCTGCGCTGCATTTAAATTTTCAAGCAAAGAAAAAAAAAAATAGCAAGCAATGAAAAAAAAAAACAAAATGAAATTGAAAGCAAAATAAAAAGAATTAAATTAAATTTACACTGGCGCCAGCAGCATGTTGCATCAGCATCAAGATGCCGCATGTGCAGGCGCACTTGCAACGACGGCGCGATTCCAATGCCCAGATTAGTGTAACATGCTGAGAACAAAAACATGAAAACAAAATTTAGAAAAAGAAACAACTTACAAACAAACAAAACATATGTACATATCAAAAAATTGCAATACATTGAAAGCAAAAAACGCGAATGGCAAGAGAGAGAAAAAAAATAAGGAGCGCGGATAGGAGCTTCAAAGCATTTGGCTTTGAAAGAAAATCATTGGAAAGCGCAATAAACACTAATGCGCTGCGGAGCTGTGTGCGGAAGATTGGCTAGCGATCTAAGGCAGAGATAAGTAAATTAAATTGCCACATGCAAATTTGCTAGCCTGCGGTATTCGAGTATTGTTTTTTCCCCTGTTTTGGTAGTAGTAGGGTATTGAAATAGGAGATTGAAGGGGACCTCCAATGAATATTGAGATTGGTAAATGGATTATGAGCAAAGAAAAAATATATGTACAGAAATGCTAGTTAACATTGTTGCAATATTTTTATTTAATTTTTTGTGCTGCATTTTTTTTTTATTTTATATTCTTTACTTATATTTTATGTTGATTTATTTAAATTTATTGTTTCAATTTTATTATTTAAATTTTCTTATATTCATTTCATTTTATTTTAAGTTATTTTGTTCATTTTCATATTATTTTATTGATTTCATTTCATAAATTTTATTGCAAATCATTTTAACTTTTAATTTATTCTTTAAAATAAAAATAAAGTCAGATTTGTATAGCATATGTATAGCATAGATATTAGATCGATATATTCGAGTTTTGTTTTGAACGAATTCTTGCCAATAATTTTTTGATCTAATAAAAAAATCAAAATAATGGCTATTATCTGTCCCCGTTTTTTATGGTTCACTTCATTTAATTTTAATTTATTTAAATTTATTTCATTTTTTATTTTTAGTTTAGTTTCGACATTTCCCTTATCTTTTTTACTTTCTTTTAATATTATTTTATTTCACTTTATTGTTTTCTGTTTTCTTATTTTTGTTTTAATTTTATTTTATTCGACTTTATTGTATTTTTGTGTTTTATTTCAAATTATTTCATTTATTTTTTTTATTGAATTTACACTTATTTTCTTCAGTTTTATTTCATCACATTTTTTTTTATTTTAATTTAGTTTATTTTAATATTTTCCTTATTTATAGGTTTTTGTTTTTTTTTAATCTTATTTGATTTTGTTTTATGTTTTCTTATTTTCTTTAATTTATTTATTTTTTTTTCTTTTTTTAAATTTAATTCAAACTATTCAATATACATTTTATTTCATTGAATTTACACTAATTTTCTTCAGTTTATTTTATTTAATATTATTTTGTTTTGTTTTACCTTAATGCTTTAAAAATTTATTTAACGTATTTTTTATTTATTTATTTTTTATCTTTTTTCATTTCAGTTAATTTTACTTTACTTTGTTTCATTTTATTTTATTTGACTGTATTTCTTACGTATTTTTATATTCTGTTTATTTAATTTTTTTTTTATTTTTACTTTATTAATTTTCTTTTACTTATTTTTTTTTAATTTTGTCTACTCAATTTAACTTAATTTCAGTCTGATTTTTTCCCCCTTAATTTTTTACTTTTTACTTAAATTTTTTTTTACTCTATTTCACATTATTTTTTTTAATTTTTTATTTGACAAGAATGTGTCTTGCATACATATGAACGTACATATGTTTAACGTAATTTTTATAATTAATTTTGTTAATTTTTTTTGTTAGCTTATTTCTGTTTTTATTGATATTACTTTATTTTGTTTTAATTAATTTTTACTTAATGTTTTTAAAATTTATTTTATATATTTTTGTTATAATTTTTTTATTGGTATTATAATTTATTTTATATAATATTTTTTATCGTTTCAGCAATTCCGTTCACTTAATTTTACTTTGGTTTCTATTTTTTTATTTGACTCTCTTATATATTATATTTTATTTTTAGTTCATTTAACCTGATTTTATTTCTTTCTTTTTATTTTTTATTTCAATAAACTTTGCATATTCAATTTACTTCTATTTGGTTTTAATTCATTAATTTATTTATTTACTTAATTTTTTTTTAATCTTTTTACTTTGTTTTATATTATTTTATTTTATACCCTTTCTTACACATATGTACATATGTATTATTATTTTTTAATTCTTCATATTACACTTAGTTTTACTTAATTTTGTTCCTTTGCTTACTTCTTTTTTATGTCATTTTATTTTATTTCAATTTTTTTTTTATTGGATAACATTTTTTATTTTTTTTAGCTTTTCACTTCATTTTAAAATTTATTTAAATTTTTTTTACTTTGTTTCATATAACTTTGTTTTATACCCATTATTATATATATATATGTATACCTTTTTTTTAATTCCTCATATTACAGTTAGTTTTAGTTTATTTAATTCCTTTGCTTACTTCTTTTTTATGTTCCTTTATTTTATTTTAATTATTTTTTTACTTGATTATATTTTTTTTATTTTTTTGGTTTTTTAGTTTATTTTAATTTTTTTTAATTTGTTTGATATTATTTTATTTTGGACTCTTTCTTATATATACACATGTTGTTTAATTTTTTATTACACTTATTTTAGTTATTTTATTTTATTATTTTGCTTCTGTTTTCCTTCATATTATTTTGTTTAATTTTAATTAATTTTTTCATTAATAGTTTTGCATTCTCCGATACAATTTTTTTTATTTGAACATTTTTCTTACTTCTTATTTTTGTATATTTTGTTTCATTTAATTTTATTTTAATTAATATTGTTTTATTTTATTTCATTGCATTTTAATTTATTTTAGTTAATTTTTAATTTATCTTTTTTCCATATTTGTTATGTATTTTTTTATTTTATTCAAATTTTTGATATACTTTATTTGTATTATCTTCTTAATGCCAATACTTGTGTTGTATATTATTTGATTTTCCACACCCTTGCTTTTATATACTATTTTATTTGACTGTTTTCAATTTCATTTCGCCTAAGGATATTCAAAAAAAATATATACATACATATATATATGTGTGTGTACATAAATGCTTAGGTGGTAGTGAGAGTACCCACCTACATAGGATCAAAATTTTCTTAAACAAAATTGACAAGCTAAACGAAATAATTGAATTCAACTAATTTATTAGCGACTCAGGTTCAATGGCTCGTCATAGTGTCGATGAACGTTAGCGTCTGACTATGTAGTTACCGACATTGCATGCTTTATCACTACACACAGGTTGTTATGTTTTTTTTTTTAGTCCGACTTTTTTACAACCAGACGTGTCATTAGAATTTAACATTGTACAAAAACCCACCACCCAGTCCAGTGTCTCACGTCTTCAGTAATAGTGGCCAGCATATTTTTTTAAACTAATAAATTGTATTTGTTTGTATGTGACGGGACGATTGGTGATATGATGGTTGGTTGGCAGGTTGGCAGGTTGGTTGGTTCGTTGGTTGGTTGACGGCCTATTAGGCTTCTGAATGTGCTGGTAGGCGTAAGAAGCGATTTACGAGTACGGGTATTGAAGTCTACACAGCAACACCGTAAACCGGAAGTTTTACTTCTTTTTTTTTTTTTTGTTCTTTTCAGTTTAATGTTTTACCCACCACATATATTTGTTTCGGTTCTTCTACAAGTACATTTACATTTATTGTATTGGATTGTGTATCGGACACGTTTTTTATTTTAGTCTTTCATTTATTTATTTGGCATGTTATTTTTTTTCGAGTCTATTGCGACGTGTTTTTTTTATTTCTTTGTTCCATCACCGCTGCCGACCAACAGTCATGCCTGGCTGACTGATTTGGTTTATCAGTGTGTTTTTTTTTTGGCTTTTTGTTTTTGCTGTATTCATTCTGCTCGGTCTGTCACTCTAATTCATTGGCGGTGTTGGTTCAGTGCTGGTCAACGACAACATCAGCCAACTAATTTAGTCGCAGCGCGACCAGCGTGACTTTGGAGTTACTCGTGCTACTCGTCCCGTCGCCGCTATCCATCCACAAGCCACATTAAAAACACGTCGCAGTCGTGCTTCCATTTGTCGGTCTGTTGGTGTCAGCTTGCTGGTTAGTTGGTGTTATGATGGTCGTTGGTTGGTTGCTTCCTTCTTTGTTCGTTGCTTCCTCTTGCGATTTTTCATGGAAAATTCTAATTTGTTTTTGTCTATATGGACACACAAACTTGAAAAAAGTCAATTTACTTAGTCACAAATGTACTAATTCATGAACTGGTATCTATTGAGGTAGTCCGACACTAGTTTGATGGGGGCTACAGCTTAGCGTCATCTGCATTCGAAGAAAAAAAAGGAAATAAGCGAAAGTAGTGACAGATGAAGACTGCCGCTTGCGACACAGATATCGTTGGTTCGAGTCGCAGCTAGGAGGCTATGTTGATTTTGCTCCCTGTAGGGATGTCTCTCCGTTTGTTTCTCTATTTTCCGACAGGTTGAAAAGTTGATGAAAATTGGAACGATTTCCCATCATCGCTTGTCAAGTTTAGTATGAAGACAAACCAGATTCGGTGGCGTAGCATCTTCAATGTCATTTTTCTTTGCGAAAATCGTTCCAATATTCATCAACTATATGAATGTGATTATCTATATAATTCTACTTTTTCTTATTTGGTATTATATTTGTTTGTCGGTCTAGGCCAAAACTAAAAAACTTCGACACTTGCTTCCTCCATTGTGTTCGTGTTCGTCCTTGCTTTCAGTGTTTCCGCATGGACACTATATCCATCTTCTTCGTCGTTCCATTTTCGAAATAGATCTTACGTAGAATAGTTATCTCGAAGGCTCTCAAAGCTGTCCCATCTTTGTTTGACATCGTCCACGTTCCTGCTCTATATAAAAGAATGGGAATGATGAGAGATTTGCAGAGCGAACTTGGTTTTCGTCGGTAGAGGGCTCTGCTTTTGAATTGTCTACTGAGCCCAAGGAAACACCCATTGGCAAGAGTTATTCTTCGCTTAATCTCCAAGTCGAAGTTATTGATCGTATTTATGTGGGATCATACAAAGTTCCTCACTACTTCAAAGCTATAATTCTCTAAGCAAAAGAATACTGATCTGACGGCTCTGATGTTGATGTCAAAAATGTCAATATCATCATGCTTGGGATATATATGTATATAGTGCCGCGGTGATCCAGATTGACGGCACCCATCTCACATTTCAGCTTCAAATTGACGAAGTCACATGCGAGCAAACCTCCCTGTATAAAACCTCGTTCGGTTTCGAACAGATCGGAGGGGTTCTTCCTAATCTAAACGATTAAAATTTGCGTTCAATGTCACTATACACTGTCGTATTAGTTTTGCGGGGATCTCAAATTTAGCGATGATGTCGTCGAGGAACTTTCTCCTCGTGCAAAAAGAAATCATGGAAATTGTCTATCCTTTCGGCTACTGAGTTGGCAATGGCTATCAAGCATGGACTGACAATCAATATTTCTTAGTACATCGCAATGTTAGGTGGAAAAAATATAAATAATTACAAAGCAAGCAACTGGGAGCTAGTTTAGAACTAGCTAGTTTCATTGCTTGGTAAGTCCATACAAACATATCTATTCGTCTGTATGTCCGCTAATTTGCCAAGTCGCTCTGTATGCGTGTGCGCACGAGTCTCGACTCTGCCAGCAACATTTCAATGCGGGGACTGCATTTTCATTTTCACGCTTATTTGCATAAAACAAAAATTATAGAAGCAACAACATATCAACGTGTAGAAAAAATAAAATTACCTAGGGTAAAGACTACAGTTGTCGGACGCTTCACTTTTTTAAACTTAAAAAAATAAAAATATATAACACACCTAGGTTTGTATATATATATGTATATATATATGTATATATATATGTAAAAAATTAAAAGTAAAAAAATCCGTTTCCAAAAGTAATGCAAAATTCAAAATATCACTATTTTTCCCCGTTTTTAAAGCTAATTTTTTATCAGCCGTATACTGAGTTTCACTTTCGCCCGACATGTTCCACTTCTCACTTTTTCCTCATTATGAATTTCGCCCGGAAATTTTTCGCTTTCGAACATAATTTTCGACTATCAGCAACACTAATTTCAAGCGAAAATAGTAGCCATGTTTACTGGATTTTTTTTTTTTTGAGAGGCAAACATACAGATTCAAAATATATATAAATTAGGGTTTTATTTATAATATTACAAAAAAAACAACAGAATTGACTTTAATCCTAAGAGCAAAATCAGAGTGGCATGCTTTCAAGAAGGATACAGCAAAAGTCGGGTATCGCCAGATGATTTGTAGGGAGAATAGAGGGAATGTCACAGAGTGTATGAAGCAGCTAATATTGGAGTTAAATTGCGAGAGACCAAGTTCGAAATCTTTAAAACACAGAGTTGTAATTGCCATGTTCGAATTTTACTAGCTGTTTCGAAGTGATACTAAGCGTATTCACTTCGGGCATATGACACCTTGTGAATCACCCAGTTGTAAAAAAATTATTTCGAAATTGAATAAATCAATAACTAATATTTTTTGACGTTCCATTTTTTTCATAACACAAATATTCTTAAAAGATCATTAAACATGCGATTTTTGTTTAAGAAAAAAAGGTTTCTTATTGCGTAATCTTTTAATCAAATAGTATCGAATTAAAATTTTACAATCTTGACCAATAACTATTAAATTTAAATGGGTATCAAAATATTTCTTTATCGATTTTACAATGAATCAAGTTACAACTAAAGCCAAAGTAACATTTAGTCATCCCAAATTCCATACGCAAGGCAAATTCAGTTGAGGTAGTAGCAATGGCAAAAAAAAAATTTAGATGTATTTTGTGTTTGCTTTTGCGGCTTGAACTGTCAAATAATTAAAAAAAAAAAATTATATCACAAGCCAATGGCGATAATCAGGATATAAATAAAAAACTTATATTTGCCATTTTAAGCCTTTAGATGGAAAATACGATAAAATCAGATATTCTAGTAACACCACCTGCTATGAATTCACCTTGGCCATACTCATAAAACTTTTCTGTCATCACATGTCTTCCTTTGCGATAGACATTTGGAATGAAAGTAAAGTAGACGGAAGTTGTAAATTTGGTTGAATTTTTTTATAAATTAGGTATAACTTTTTACTTATTACATGCAGTATTTTTTTACATATTCGAAGATAATATGGACTTAATGAATTTCTGAATTTTCGACTATAAAAAGAAACTGGGTTGTGTCCAGCAACTGGTGCATTTACCCTACATACATCACATACTCATCGGGCGTAACAATTTTAGACCCACACACACATATACATACATACATTGTATGTACTCGTGCATTGTATTTTGGTGAAGGTATTTGGTGATGTTGTGATTAATTTGACCACTATCATTCCCAGTATTTCCACTGTGAAATTTATAATACCATCTAAAATCCAATAAATCTGCTAGTGGTTTTTATCTTAAACCTTTTGTGTAATACGCATTAGATTTAATGAGAGCGATTTTGCAATTATCCCATAGCAGCCTTTTGTATTAAAATTGTCATAGCGATGTTATGCAATATCACAATATATTCACTCGCTTGTGAAAAACTGAAGGTTAACTGCTCGAATTGCACAAGTACAATATAACCGGGTTTCAATTTTTTTTTAATATATTATCCAAATATTTTATACAAAACTAAGTGAATTTCAAATATCGAACTACAGTCAGTGCTGTTGTGGTAAATATGTAAATGCATATTTAATTAATGTCGGACGAAAGAGCCACAAACTTGAATTTCAATCCTACACGCGAGGCAACCTTGCATATTTGACATATTTGAGATAAATTTATTTGCCGCTTTGAGAATTCTATAATTGAAATGAAAAGCGAATTTAAATTGCATTTTTTTAACCCTGCTGTTAGGTTAAAAAAAACTTACGAATCTTAGGTTAGAGGACCATTTGGTCCATACTGCAGTTTTCATACAAAATAACAATTTAATCTTAGTCTTTATATTTAGTTTGGTTCAATATTTGCTAAATATTATTATTTTATTATTTACTCAACTCTGGTAAAACCCAGCACCAGTGGCCTGCTCTAAAAATGCTTCTAGTTCAGGAGCTCGAAAGCGAGGAATTTGTAGTTGCTGCAAGTCTAAGTCTGATGTAAAATGCTCCATTTGCAGTGCGTTTATTTGCAAAACCAACCGAAAAACATTTTTTTGCTCATCATGTAGTGCCAAAAAATATCGAACAAACTAATAAATACTTATTTTTGGAAAATTAATGTAAAGAAAATCAAAGAAAATATACTATGGACCAAATGGTCCCTTAACCTAAGATTCGTAATTTTCAATTTATCTTAGTCCAGTTTTAAGTCAGAGAATTAAATTTTCGCACATAATATTGTTTTATAAAAAGACCACCTGAGCTGAAAAATTTAGACAGTATATATCACCGTTCCAAAGTTACAAAGAAAACAAAAAAAAAATTGGACCAAATGGTCTTAACCTAACAGCAGGGTTAAGTATTACTCTAAAGTTAGATTTATATAGCCAACAAGCAAACTCTAGAATAATTATTATAGCTGAATTTTTAAAAGAAGAGTACATTCAAAGTATACGCTTTATTCGAATTACTTCATTGGTTTCACCGAAATTTGCATTCAGTGATAGTTCCGATAACTGCCGAATGTGCGCCGGCGGATCACTCCTGCCAGAGACTGTGCATAGTTTTGAATATTTTTTTTTTTTTATTAATTTGTGAAACATTGAATTGGCAATAAAGCTTGACCTAAATATCAAACAATCATAGATGAGCCAACACATTATTGTTATTAATATTCATTCATCGCCTTTAAGTGCCGCATGAACGGATTTCCATTGACCAATGCATTTTAATGATAGATGCGAGTACATTTCAATTAATAAATGACTTTTTATGTGCACTAAATATATTGTGCAATATGCATACATGCAAACATACAAACATACATGTGTAAGTGAAAAATGTATGCTAGTGTGTGAGTGCCCCATATGCTTTCCAATTTATTGTTGCTTCATAAGCTTCAAATAAGAACAAAAGTTTCTGTGAGTTTATTAACCCGGTGCCCACATATTACGAGTATTCAAATTGGAACAGCAAACAAAGCATAATGAATACAACTTATGGGCGTAATATTTATAATAGTAAATTTATGAGTACGAGATCCGTTCAATAAGTTTTTCCGTTTTGTTTTTTGAAGTTCAAGCGCCAGTGGCAGAACTTTTAACAAAATTCATACTTTAGGTAAGCCTGACTTCAAGTTTGGCCATATCGATTTTGTAATCGTTATAGTTTTTAGTATTTTTATCATTGCCAGTGATATATTAAGTTATAATTATTCATATAACTATCATTATAGTTTCAGTTATCCAATTTGGCGTCGGTCTGGTGAGCTCCAATCGTTTTTTCCCCCATTAAAAATGCAACGTCGTTTCGACTGCGATTTTTCTCATCATCTCGAGTTCGATTCGATGTCGTTGTGGGGAACTCCTCCGTATGAGCTCGAATCGAACCAGAAATGAAGATGCAATACATATTTTTATAAAGAAGGGGACGGAAGTATAAACGGAATTTATCACAATAGTCACCATATATTTAACATAAAAACTTCGCCGAAAGTATCGATATGGTACTCATTGAACAGTATCGGTCTGAAAGAATCGGGTACCCATAAATATCCAAATAGAAAGACCCGATCACAAAATATCGTTACTAAATGAGAAATAAAGTTAGTAAAATTTTCTTCTTGTTTATTCACTTTTCACACAACGTTTTAGCGTACCAGCAAAATCCCTTTTTGAGCCATCGTTTGATTTTATATTTTATGTACTAATTTTCTAATTTTTTTTTTGTCCCGAAATGGCAGTTCAAACCTGAGTAAAGTTGACGCCACAGGACACCCCTCACCGAATTTTGAAAAGGGATTAGCATACAGAGTGACGGAGCAGGGGAATGCGATAAGTAATCGATTTCAAAAAATATCACTTTAAAAATACCGAATAGAAAATATCGGTATCGTATGGTAAAAGTATCAATATAGTTTCGTATCGTATCGAAATTCGTGTCCCTATGTGCTCCACACGGATTTTCGCGGCTTAGAATCACTTCGTTTTTTGTTTTCAGTTGCGGCAAAAAGGGTCAGCGACTATATTCAACCTAACCGCATGAATACCTTTCGGACAGTGTCCGGTCAAAACTCCTACGAGGATCGAGAGTTGCCGGTTAGTTAGCGACTGGAGCTCCTTCGAACGCCTACGGTCCACTACGACCAGAGAGTCCTTGCTATTTTGCATGTCGTAGTAGTTGCCCAGCGCTCGCTGAGTCGACATAGAAGTCCGTACGCGGCTAGGGGAGCTCTCACCCTTTCCCTGCTTGGAGTAATGACTTCGAGGGTTGGGGATGAGTGAGCTCATCTGCCATACAGTTTCCTGCAATATCGCTATGGCCCGGTACCCAAATCAGTCCGATATCAAAGTATTCAAAGGCGGCTGAGAGAGAAGTCAGGCACTTCCCGACCAGTTGCGACCTGCCCATTAGAGACCTTAAGTCCTTGCATTGCAGCCTGTCCATCAGAATAGATGTTTGCTCGTCTAAAAGGCAATACGTTGATGAGTAACCAATCGGCTGTCTTTTTGATTGCGGTCACCTCTCCCTGAAATACACCACAGTTGTCAGCACGCCTAAATTTCTGACTGAGGTAGAGCGTACGAGAAGAAGTTCACCGGCTCCTCGTCCCAAACACCACCCTCCTCCCATTCCTCCCTTAGCGGGATGTGCGTAAAGAAGGAACCAATAGGAGCTAGAACCGGCAGACAGCCGTTCGTTTCGGCAAACTGAGTATAAAGTTAGAATTTGAATACTCTCACCCCTTGGACTATATAATATTACTGATAATTTGGCGCTTCATCATATAGCTTGATATTTGGCCGCACTTCTTCCACAATTTGTGGTCTGCGTCTTAATATTGTAATACAAATTGAGGGATCAGAAGTTTTACGCCGATTCTTAAGGGTAAAATATGATTTTTGTGAGAAGTTTTTTAATGGCCCAAATTGACTCAGATGTTTGCCATTGCCTGTCGAGGGGCGAACGCTATTAGAAAAAACTTTTTCTATAATTTTTGATGTTACTTGCTCAGATCAGGCTTTGAACTTAGAGTAACCTCCAAATAAAGGAATATTTTTTTCAATATATCTAGAACAAAGCGAAGGAGTAAGCTCATTCAAACCCCGACCATCTGGAGACACTTATCGATCGCCCCTTGTAAGATAAACGCTGAAGGCACGCATTGGGCGCACTGACACCAAGTCGGACCGACAGCATCATACTTAAAGCGACAGTCATATGCCGCCAGACAGCTGTGCAACATAAACAGAAAATGAAAAAAATCGATGTGCAAAAAAACCAAAAAAAAAAAACAAATACACAAAATAAACAGAACAAAAAATGGCAAAAGCATGCTGGCAAAGAAAAACAGGAAGTGCGGATATAGAAATGGATTTTCGCACAAACATTCGCACAGCATTAAATATAAATATAAACAGATTTATGTATGTTTGTTTGAATGTAGTAAGCATGTGTGTATGTATATAGTAATATCGCGTTAAACTGACTGAAGAGCCGCTTGCCACATACCTACAAATACTATATACATATGTATATGCGTACATACTATGTATAGCTATGCAATGATATGTGCCGGAGCAAAGAGGTTAGTAATTATGGGGAGCAAAAAAACTAAGTACATACATAAATGGCGCTCCATTTCCCTACACACTATATGCGCCTGGAAGTCAGCAGTGCCATATGCGGCCGCTTGGCGACGCGTTGCAGATTTTCCTTTATTATTGTTATTACTATTGCAATTTTTATGTCTGCCTTATTTTTGTCATTTCATTTTCATTTTCTGATTTTATTTCTAAAGCTACTACTGTAGCGGACTAGCTTTAGGCGATTATGCTTACCATTTGCACGTGCGTGCGCGTTTGGCTGCGTATCGGGCTTGATTGTTGTTTCTACAGTTGTTGTTGTTGTTACTGCCGTTTAATGTACATACATAGCTTCAATGAAAATAAACAACATAATCAAATGAGCCCATAATCATGACAATTAAAACATAATGTAATCACACAGACACACACACACACAGACACATTCTGCACACGAAATGGACGATAGCAAAAAGCGAAATCTGTAATCGAAAAACCAGCATACAAATTTTGTTATGTTTGGTTTGCGTATGTGGGAAAACTTACATATGTATGGGGCATTCGGCGCCCATTTCTTGGATTTTGCATTTCCGATTTTTTTTTCATAATATTTTATGTTATAGTAGATATTAGTTGAGAGAGGCCATTGATTGTATTGCTTTTTAATTTTTTTGTTCAGCCATTTTCACGATATAAATAAAAAAAAACTTTACTTTTTTTAATGCCCATAATTTGGCAAAAAATTATCCGATTTGAATTTTTTTGAATTCTTATTTTTCAAACCAGTTCGAATATAAAATTTCGAAAATTAAAAAAAAATTAAACCCGTATTACCAAAAAACCACGTAGGTACTCATCGATTTTCTTCAAAATTTTCTGGACATTACTATCACTCATTCCGCAACTTTTGTGCCAAGTCCGAAAAGGGCACAAAATTGGGATCTATTTTTTACGAATTTTTCAAATTCTATGTTTTACTTATGTATAGTTTGAAAAATATTTGAAAATTTTAGATTAGAAGTTGAGTAGGAGCATTATTTTTAGTCAAGTGTTGACAGCGTATCTTCTTTCAAACTACATTTTTTTAAATTTTCTAATATTCATATATTTTTGATTATCTCTCTGTTAGATACTAGAATTGTAATTCTCTTTTTTTCGACCAACGAGGATTGAACGCTAAATTTTACTTAAGAATATTAAGCGCTACTGGCGAAGAAAGTAGTAATTGAAAAAATTATTGAAAAGGTTAAAAAATTAAAAACACGGAATTTTAAATATTCGAAAAAAAAAATACATCTCATCGTTATCGGACGCGGCTCAAAAGTTGTGGTGTGAATGTTACTCAAACTTTTCACAAAATCGATCCGCACGTGTTTTTTGAAAATTAACTTTTGGTATAAAAAAATTTTAAATTTTATGAAAGTGCGAGTTTACAATTTTTTCAATTCAATATTCCAAAAATGGTTTGAAAAACACGAATTTAAAAAAAATCGAAAATTTTCGGCAAAGTTAACGGCTGCACAAAAAAAAACCTTTTAATCTGGAAGTTTTTTCTCTCTTTATATTATGACATGAAAACTTACGAAAAAAAATCGTAGATGCAAATTTCAAATGATGTCCGATTTGGCGCAGAATGCCCCATATGTACATATCTACATATGTACAATAAATGCATAAGCCCTGACACCAAGCATATGCAGCAAATTCATGTTTATTACATATGTAAAATTGAAAAAAAACTCTTCAATTCTCGTGCATAGAGCTGCGTGCAAAGGAGAGTAGGGCAGTAATAATTACAACTTCAATAAAGTCATTGTTCTCAGCTACAATTAAAAATATAAAAAAAATAGCAACAACAACGAATTATTGCAACCTATCTCTGCACTACACAGCCGTCGGCAACATTTTTATAAATTTTGAGTGCAATTGAATGCAAATTAAAGTGTTGTCAGTTTCATTGCTGCTATCTCACGTGTTTGCAAAATTAGGTATCTAAGTATGTACCTACGCTTGCCTACAAACAGAAAATTAAATTCATATGTGTATGTATGTTGTGATACTGCGTCAATTCGACTTCACAGACTTTAAAATGCAAAGGTCTGCTGAGAAAAATATGCTATACTGTTTATGAAGACTTCAGGTATGTGTGTATGTGTGAGTATGTTTGTATATGTAGGCGTGTCGACATGTGAATGTAACACGAAGCATATTTACAAATGTCAGATACGGCTTGACGAAAGAATTATTAAAATAAATCTAAAAGTAGTAAATTATTCACACGAAAACCCTCAGCAAATGACCCAATGTACTTTGGCAATATTTTTTGAATAAATGGATGGAGCATTCATTGTATGTTTTTTTTTAATATTAGTTTGATCTTTCAGATTTTATTATATTATGTTTTGAAGATGACATCAGCTAAAACTATGCTCACATTATGGCGTAAATTTCTTATAGCGTTTTTTTCTCAAAATAATTTTTCATTTATTCTGTCCCGTGTCAAGGCTCTAAAATTGTCCAGCATTTCATTAGGTTTTTCGTTCTTTTTTCAAAATGCTGCACTCTGACCCGAAAAAGTGCAAGTTATTTGTCTAATTTTGATGCAAGTGAAATTGATAGGGTGGAATTTTTTCTTGTTTTTTTCTTATATGAAAAAAGTACTTTCTTCGCAGGGTCCATGGCAACATTTTTGCAATATTGCCACAGAATGAAGTGACATTTATTTCGAGAAAGAATACGCTATTAACTTCATGCAAATTACTTAATTCGTAAATCAAATGCATTCATACGTAGCTATAGATTTGCCTAGTCGTTGAATAAAACGAAAATATGTAAGAAATTACGCAGATTTTGATTATATTAAAATTTGATTGTGCTAAGCAGGCATTTCTCAGAAGCCGACTCGAAATTGGTTTTTTTCGAAAATACACCTAAAATAGATACAAAAAAAAAATCGAACATAAAAATCGAAAAGGTCGGATTGCGCGAGAGGAATTGACGGTTTCAGTTTCAATACAGAGAAGTTCCATGGTTGCATGACATACCTAAATATCTGTTTTATGTATGTATATTGGAAGTATTTTTAGTCAATGGTTATGGGATAACATCTAGTTTTTTCCAATAATTATCGATAAAATCTAGAAGCGATACCAGTTTTCCGATTACCTCATTTCTTAGTAAATTATTGATAGATTTTACAAGACAAAATAACCAGATATAACTGAATCATGGCCGATTCAAATACACCGTAAGACTGACCTGATACACTCACGACGATGCGCAACGCCGAGATTATGGCTGCCGTAGCCGAGAGAGTGCGACTCAGTCCATTAGCATGATTTCGCCCATCGATGTCAGCCAGTCGACTTTTCAGGCACCAGCCTGGCATTATTCGCTTACAAGTTTCAATAAACCTCAATTGAAGGCACACAAGCATCCGAACAGGATCGTAGAGAAGTCAATGTATCATCAGAGAGTGGCAATTTACTTATTAAAGATATTGAACACATGATCTTGGACGATCTTTGATTTCAGCAGGATGGCGCGAAATGCCGCAATCGATCTTTTGCATACTAAGTTCGACAATAGGGCCTCGGCGAAGTCATTGACCTCTTCTGAACTGCGAAAACTAGGAAACCTGGGCTAACAGGCTGGACTACCGAGGAAACCACATCAATGAAACCGTGTTTGGAATAAAGTAATTATGCAGCGAAAAAACTATATTTTGTTTTTTTTTATTATTATAAAACAACGCTATATGGAACACTCTATAAAAAGAGGAAGATTTGTATGCTTGTAATTTTTGGGTATTCTCTGAAAGTACGGAATCGATTTTGAAAGATATTTCACTTATATAAGGCTACAATATTCACAACTGTCATAGGCTATGTCTTGTTTTGATATCTCAAAAAAAAAAATGTCATAGCTACATGTGAAAAAGAGGTCCTGAATGCGCTAAAATGAATGCTTTTCGTAAAAAGGTATTTTAAAAATAATCACTGCAAAAATACGTCTAAGATTACAACTTTTTTATAATACAATAAATGTGAAAGTTATAAAACCCCGTAGGCAAACCATTTTCAAACCAAGAAAATATTATTTAGAGTTTTCTACTTTATTAGAATGAATATAAAAAATTTCGTTCAAAATTGACAAAATAAAAAAGGGGGAAAATATACAAATATCACCAGATATTAATAAAATTGTTTTGAAGATGACATCAGCTAAAACTATGTTCACATTATGGCGTAAATTTCTTATAGCGTTTTTTTTTCTCTAAATAATTTTTCATTTATTCTGCCCCGTGTCAAGGCTCTCAAATTTTCCAGCATTTCATTAGGTTTCTCGTTCTGACCCGACAAAAGTGCAAGTTATTTGTCTAATTTTGATGCAAGTGAAATTGATAGAGTAGAATTTTTTTTTGTTCTTTTCTCATACGGAAAAATCAACATTTTCGCTGGGTCCATGACAACATTTTTGCAATAGCTTGAATATATTATATTTATAACTTGATTCTTTCAATAGGTGAATAAATTACTCAAACCTAAATGCATATCTTTTTCTCTAACGATTTTTACCTAAAAGAGAAGTGAGTATATGCTTTTTTTTTATATAAAACTGGTATTTAACTCTTGCATATTTTGGATAACAAAATGTTTGAAAAAAAAATCGAATGTACTTTAGTAATTAATATTGTTTTATTTTGATTGATATTTTGAGACCGCCAACAAAAACGGCAACGCAAATATTAAAAGAAGGCTGAACTTTTGAAGTTATATTTTGAAGCTTCCAGCAGTTAAAACTACTTAACACACTCATATAAAATATATATTACGAGATGTTATGAATATTTAAACTCCTGATCAGATGTACCATCAAATCTATACAGTTTTTCACACACACTGAAACCTTGAATGAAAAGTGTGGATTATTTAATGAATAGAAAAAAATTGTTGAATAGGTTTTTTTCGCGGTTAGCTTAAAGTTTAAATTTTATGTCAATCTTAGTCAAAAATTTCACAAATTTCATCAAATTACTAATAATACAATTTGAACAATGCATATTAAGTTTGACGATAAATTTTGTAATCTTCTATTTGTCAACTCAGCCACATAACCTCATTTCGAATGAATCAACTCAATTTCACACTTAATGTGATTCCTCTGTTCATGTTTTCACTATAATTGTCGACTAATTAACTCTTATCAACGCTTCAAAACAACCTTGAATGCTCGAAAAAACAGTATTTAGTATTTCAAGGAAATACCAAAAATCTGCAACGCAAAAATGATATGTGCGTAGCATAAGTACATAGTATGTAAATGTATAGGTACATAGATATGTATGTGTATGTGGAATTTCGACATACAACCCATTAACTCGACTTACATATTTTCCTGTCAAATGCTGAAGGTAAGGAATTTCCTACATTTTTTTTTAAATACTAAATAATTTATAGTCATTGTTTAAAACGTCATTTCTGTTTTCTATCAGAGACCATAACGGTTATAGTTTCAATCAAAAAAAATCATCATTTAAAGCAAAAATTATCGTTATTCTTGGATTTTTAATTTTTCGATAAATAATAACCGTTATTTTTTATCTTTATTTTTTCGATAACAGATAATCGTTATTCTCGGATTTTTATTGTTTTGATCAAAAATTATCGTTATTCTTGAATTTTTTTTTATCGTTCAAGATTGATCGTAATTTTTTAATTTTTATTTGTTCGATCAAAAATAATCGTTAGTTTGCATTTTTAATTTTTCGATAAAAAATTATCGTTTTTTTTTATTTGATCAAGATTGATCGTTATTTTTCAACGTTTATTTTTTCGATAAAAAGTTATCGTTATTCTTGGATTTTTAATGTTTCGATGAAAAATAACCGTTATTTTGTATCTTTATTTTTTCGATAACAAATAATCGTTATTTTTGGATTTTTATTGTTTTGAGCAAAAATTATCGTTATTCTTGGATTTTATTTTTTCGATCAACATTGATCGTTATTTGTGACTTTCATTTTTCCGATCTAAAATAATTGTTATTCCTGGAGTTTTTGTTTTCCGATCTAAAATAATCGTAATTCTTTTTCTATATTTTGTGATGTATTTTTCGATCGCCAAATTAAATTGTAAATACAAGAATTATGATAATACTAACAGGGTTGCTTTTGCAACTAAAGGAAATTGTATCCTAGCTAGAGAGTTCTTTTGCAAGTCGGTTGCAAAGAAACGGACCTATTGGAAAATTTGAACTTAATCTTTTACTGTATTCAATTAATTGAAATTAGTCTTTAAGATATTTTTCGTGAAGACTAAAGTAAATAAAAAGAATAAATAAATAAACATGTTTTTGAGCAACACAAATGACAATATAAAAGCCATACTGGCGTATTATTAGTCAAAAATGTGTGTTTTAAATAATATGTTTTTCATGAAACTAACTCAGTTTTTTCCTACAGTGTATCTATATTAGTATTCATACACACATATATACATATGTACTTACTTTCTTTTGTTCAGTTCTACGCGCAAAATCACCAATTACCAGGTAGTCAAAGCAACTAACCAATCACACTACCTTCAAATCCTGCAGTGCTTCAGCAGAAGCCGTAAACGCCAGCAATGTGTGCAAAATATTTCATGAGAATTTTATTTGTTTGCAAGCGGAAAATTGTATGCCAATTGTGAGGCAAATTATGGCGTTAAAGTGGAAGTTTCTTTTCCTTCGGAAAAACGATTTTTAATTTAAAGGTTTTATTAACTTGTCCGTACTTGGCTTTAAAAATGTCATTAGCCCCTGGGAACTGCTACACTCTTTGGCATTTGTTACGCAATGAAGCTAGATAACACTGGATAAAAACTTCTATGCATGCATATAAACAAAAAAAAAAGAAATAGTGACAGTTCTGCCTGGTTTTCACTAAGTCAAATTTTACTTCGGATATTGTCGGTTTAATGAAAAGAGCCAACTCTTTTACATATTTAGATTTGACGTAAGTGTAATATTATAAAATTATAACACGTTGTCATTTCGTGTCATTTTTTTTTTGTCAAATATATGACCTAATGAAAACCAAGCATTACACTTTTGTGTCAAATGCACAAAAACAAATCGTACTAAAATTCTGTAATAAATTACTCCTAACATAGAGGAATCGATGCAGCGCATTGCAGGGGAAAATTTAATATAAATTTATGTTTTATTCATTTAATGATTTATGCGAGTGTGGGTGAAATCACTTAACCCGAACCTGTACGGGCATTACAAATTGAGTATTTTATATATTGTCCACTTTATACAATTCAATATAATTTAGCAGTTGTCATTCATAATAATTTATGTCCAACCGGAAAGTCAATTTAAGGCATTTGGTTAAAGTTACAGATGAAAATAGTTCACTGTAAAAGCTTTAAAACTCCAACCCGAAAGCTAATAGTTGATATGAATGGATAAGTGTGGATGTGTGTGTGTATGCTTAATGTGTACTATGATAAGTTCATTCAATTTACAATGATAGAAAGTCACCCAATTGTATGAGTATAAAAGAGTGCGTAAATAAGGCAATGAGTGTTTTTCAATGAGTAGTGGAATTGCGTTGTTTATTTGCCAGTTCCTTTGACCGCTAACATCGTCGAGTTGGTGTGGCATAACCACACAAAGTAGGGCAGATTTCGTATAAAGAGATTTCGTACACTTCCATGCAATAAAAGATAATACCCAGCAGTTCACTCGAGCTAGTACCGAACTTGCGACTTAACAGATGCTTAGGTACTGCTACTAGTTCTACGCTTAGCGAATGTATTAGTGCATAGGAGTTAAAGGGTTTATTCTACTCCCTCTGTTTCAAAAAATCGATTTTTTTGTTTGTTTAATTTCAATCTATAAGTATCTGAGAATGCACCATGGAAAGGATTTTGTGAAAAAAGCATTCGTTTGCATTTCATTTTGGGGTCCGAAATGTAAGCTACTACGTTCAAGTTATACACCGTAATTTATCTTTAGATGTCTTTTCCCGAAAAAAGTGTTTTTTTTTTTAGCAGTCGAGTAAGACTTTTCATAAAATTATTGGTGCGATTTCAATAATTTTCTTTTTCAGTTATTTACTAAATATACCGCTATATTTTCCCGAGTACGATTTGTAAACTTGTTTTGTTCCATTTTTATAATCTCTAATATATGAAATATAAAAAAAAATTACTCAAATCGTTGCATAAATTTTACAATTTGCTAAATAAAAAAAATCTTTCTCAGGAAAAAAAAGCTAACGTAACTGTGATTATGGAAAATATTAATTTGTGGATTACAGATTACCCCACTGATCACAGCTTTACATAAGCGGAACCAGTACAGTTTCATTATCAAAGCAATCAATGACGTTTCAAGGTTTTTTTTGTTTTGTCTTCAAAACTAAACTTGAAAAGTCAAAACATGTAGCTTCAAAAAAAGAAATTAAAACACAATTTTCAAAGTCTATTGAGTAGATCCTTTCGAGAAGAATACAAGATTGTGCCTTTGTCGAATTGACAGCATCCAAATAGAAGCATTTGACACTTTGTATTTTGTGCAAACAATGCTAACAAAACTTTAAATCGTTCTGTCATTTGTCCGCGTTTCTTCCTTTCCTTTTTTATAATTTTTTTCTTAGCTCTCTCATTCTCTAGCTATTATTATGTCACTATCAGTTGCTCTCTCTTTTGTTTTGTATCATTCTTGAGACTCCTTAACTTTAGCGTAGCGTAAGAGGTAAATTGTCTCTCCTCTTTGCATTACTGTTGGCCTGCAAAAAGAGCAACGAAAGCAGAACCAAGGCAGGTTAACTGTTCTCTTATATATAGCCAGTGCGTTTGAGAAGTGGGTACCATCTCTACTGCTTTTCACCATAGTCTTTGGTGAAATTTTTTGAGGTTCTTACTTACGAAATACCAAAATCGTCTCAAGTTACAAAAAATATATCTAATTGAAGGTCTGAAAGGCGGTGATTTGAGTTGAGACTGAGTTACAGAATACCGGCATATACTATGTTTTGGGTTTAAGCGTAAATTTAAGGACCGGAGACTAAGGACATTCTAATTGTGGAATATTTTCTAGTAATGTGTAGAGGAGGATGGTTCCGTGTGGAGAAGTCCAAGCAAGTGGGGAAAGTTTCCGATTGGCATTCACCTGGGAGTGACCAGAGCCCAACTGTCCTCAGGGTAGCATCCGAACAACCGTTTGAAATGCGTACATGAGTGCGGAATACCTTCAAATATTTTCTGCAACACAAATGCAAAAATGCAAAATGCAAATCCTTAGAACGTTGCAGATTTGCTTAACAATCAGGTATGCAAATCCCTGAAATAATTAAAGTAATGCCTTTTATCGTCATTTAAAAAAAAAAACCTTGCCCATTATTTCATATTTCAAAATTTATACTAAGATAGTTTCGGTTGGTTTAGGTTAATTTAGTAGTTTAGTTTAACAAACTTTGCTTTAAACGGCAAGCATTTTATAATGAACTAAATTTTTATAAAAAATCAACAAAAAAAAAAAAGGTAGTTCCGTTTCTGTACCCCATGAACTAAGAGGTTTTTACCCGAACTTACAGGAAAAATGTTTCCTTACATCAAAATCCTGTCAATGAGGGTGATTTTTAGGGAGCTGTGTAGAGAATGAAGTTCCGAGGAAAAAGTTCGGGTAAAATCATGGAAAGTTTTCAACGTTCAGTTGCAGCGCTAAAGTAAACAAAAATTTTACATTGTCCAGTTTATTGCAAAAAATATTAAAGTAAATTTTAATCATATGTTTAGCATTTGAACGACATTTCATTTATTTTTTAATTTGAAAGAAAACTATTTGACGTTTTTTCAAGAAAAATGTTGTTTTGTCGTCCCGTACTTTTTGGTTATTAGTCGCTTTTTACTCTCACTCTAGTGATTACTTTTGCTCTTTGCTTTACACTATTTTACGGGAAAAGTACTGGAACAGAGCTAGTAAAAAACAGGCACACGTTTGTGTCATACTGTTTAGCAAAACTCTAAAGAATTAGAGTTCAGATTAAAAAAAATTCGTAACAATTACAAAATTTAACTTATTTCTATATTCCTCTTTTAATAAATCATGAAAACGCCCTCTTTTCCTTACTTAATTGCAGCTGATAAAAGTATAGTCGACGTTCAAATATTAACAAGTAAAATAAATTCCACCCGAGCGAAAACAAAGAAGTTTCACAACACAAAGCATGTTTTGTATAAACAGAAGAAAAGTTGATACTTTGTAGAGAAATCATCTGCAGAAGATTCCCAAGCAAATTGTTGATTTCAATATTCTCGCAAACATTTGCGCAACCAGAATTGTTTAAAGAGCAAACATTGCACAGATTTTTAATATTCCGTTTTTCAGTCAGACTCACAGGCATCTTTTGCGCTTTGAACAGCCGCAACCATTATAAATTAAATTAATAAATTACAATGCCTACACTTGCGAGCCAATGTAAAGTAGTTTGTCCTATTGCTTTTTAAGTTTTAGCGTATAGAATAAAAAAAATTTAAAACAAAATAGATATTTTTTGATCTCACACTAATTTATCATTTGTCAAAATCACAAATCTAATTTTGTTTTCTAAAATTTAAGCACTTGGAAAAAAGTATTAAAAGGAAAGAAGAAACAAAGAATGCGAAAAAAAACAGAAATATCTAATAAATGAAGGGTAGCGGTATGGAGCAGAGGCAAACTGATTTTACTGATATACGCTTGCCTTCCATAGCCCGCTCGCTGCTACTGATTTGTGTCAACGTGCAGACATTTTTTTGCTAGATCTGCAAGTAGGTATGAAAGTAGGTAGGAATATTTAAACCAAAATCAAATTGGCAACACACGAAAAAAACGAGCCATCGTCTGTATTAACCTTTGCATAAAAATTAGAGCAAAGCCAGTGAAACGCGTGCTGAAAACGTGTTATTGTTTTTAGAGCTTTTTTTTTGTGCTATTAAAAAATTTCAATTTTTTTATCAATCAATTTCTAATACTTTCTTTTTATAATTACAATGGGGAATGAGAATTTTGGTTTGAGTCAACAACGAGTCATAATACAAAAAAATATTTTCAAATAGCCATTTTTTAATTGATACCAATATTGAACTTAAATTTTATTCAACCTTACAAAGGGGATCACATGAAAAACACCGCGTTATACAACATCACTGCGACCCGCTGGCTTTTCGCTTAATTCAATGACGTGCGAAACGTGGGCGCTAAGTTGTTGTTGTCGCTGTTTGTTTTCTTTTTAAACTTATAACATAAATAAAATGAATATCAATTTGTTTATTTTATTAAGCATTTTCTTTGCTTTTGTTGCTGCAACTGCGCTGTTGCATGCATTACATCCGTTTCTCACAACAAACAACAGCGAGCGCGAAAAATACATAGTACAAAATCACTGTACTATGTAAGTAAATATGAAATTGTGAGACAATAAAAGGCAATATATATGTACGTAAGTAGAGCTCTGGTCGGCATTAAATATAGTAAACATGGAAATGTGGCGCAACTCAAAAATCACAACTGTAAAGTGAACGCAAAAAGAGGCAATCAATGCGATTAAAGGCCCGAATACACTATAACTTAAGTTGCTTAAATTTATCCAAATTATTTCGCATAAATCAAGTGCGTTCACACTTGGCATTCCTAATTTATATTAACAGCTCTGTAGCCACAGGGTTGCAACATTCAATTACAACAATGACTGAAATAAAATATTGCAATAAAGGTATCAAACGAAAGACTCCTAATAAAGTTTCATTTCCCAAGTATTTTGAAAGAAGGTTGTCATCTGTTTAAATTCAAATTAAATTAATTTGTAAAAATAAATGACATTTTACAATATGAGTGCTAAAATAAAAGTTTTAAAAAAACTTAGTTTCAAAAACCATTTTGGAGAGGGTTGCCACATGCCAAGGTTCAATAAAGCTGCATTTCCCAAATACTTTCAAAGAAGGTTGCCACCGTCTTATTTGCAAATTATGTTAAATGAAAAAATGTATTACATTTTACAATATTAGTGCCCAACTACAAATTTAAAAAATTTGTTATTTTAAAAATTATTTTGGAAAGGGTTGCCACCTTTTTAAAAAATGAATCAAACTTTCGATCAGTTAAATCAAACATTGAAATATGATTCTCAGACAAAAAAGTTTCAAGAAAGCTTTATTTTGAAAATACTTTTGGCGAGGGTTGCCAACTACTTTAAAAAGTTAATACAATTAGATTATTAAGTTAAAGGATATATACGGCATGCAATTCAAAGGAAGTAGACTTAAGAAAACTTAACCATAAATAAATGTCACCATCGTTTGATTACGTTGCGTATTTCGATAGGGTTGGACCATATCCCGAGGGGATTTAGATGAGTGGGTTTGTTGGGCATTTACGATGTCGGGGTCGAGTTTGAATAAGCAGGAGTTGAGCTTGTTACAATATCCAGACCTTAGTTGAGCCAGAGTGGCGCGGGACTCTCGAGGCAGCTGAAGCTCTTCGTCTGCTATGAGTGGTGGTTTGACTGCAATGACAGATTCGACGGATTCAGCGGTTGACGGTTGAATGACTGGATTTTTGCCTTGAGTTCACGAAGATCTCCCCTGGCGTGCCTGGGATTAGCAATTGGCAATTAGCAGGCTTCTGTTTGCGTGGGTGTCCCAGTCGGTGGCATCCAATCAGGAAGTGCTTGCTGAGCAGGATGCTATGCTTCTTAACTGGAAGCATATACATATGCATCCTGATGGAGGTGTGCCTGAGGCAAGATCAGAAGACATCCCATTACAGTCCGGAGTGCGGCCTTTTGAT
Organism: Anomoia purmunda; assembly: GCA_951828415.1. NCBI lineage: Eukaryota > Metazoa > Arthropoda > Insecta > Diptera > Tephritidae > Anomoia > Anomoia purmunda. Next base: position 25,162,635 of record OX639995.1, read on the forward strand.
AGGTCTATAGCTTCATCCACTGTGTCCCACTGGTCACGGCGTCCAAAGTGGAGCAGCATAGTTTACAACCGGCCGACCAATCGCCAATGCTGACAACAACGTTTTTTTTCATTTCCAAGACAGTCGGTTCTAGGTACCGGAATGATACGGGTTTCACCCAGCCAAAGGCTGTTGTTTCGGCGACCTAACCCAGTATAGATTGGCCAATCCCATCAAAATGCATCGCCCAGTTCGGTTCTAGGAGTACACTTTTTTGATTATTTTGTTCTTGATTTATGAAAAAATACTTAATTTCATCTTAATTTATCGACTGATTTTACTAGGCGAAATTTGCTAATAAATTAAACATGAGCCATAAATTAGGATAGTGTGTCCGACCTTTAACTTAATATAACATTAGTTTGCTAATAAAATTGGGCATGTGTTGTGGGAGTTTATTTACGCAAAAAACTTGCTTTTAAATTGAGTTGTGGCTCCTTTGAATGTTGGCTATATGTAGATTAGAGTTCCAAAATTTGTATGGAAAATTTTAAACCAATTCCAATTTTTAATTCACGGTCATAATTAGGTTGACCAAACTATCTACTTATTTAAAGTTGATACTCATAATAGGTGGTTTTTTATACGCCACGTTACTGCTCGCTCGAGTTCGCTGTGGCTACTTAACAAAAAAAAAATTTATGGAGAAGCAACCACAAATTGAACAGGTAAAGGCGACAACAAGCTCGTAAATTTTTAGCGGCTTAGTTTGTCGAAAAGTATTAAACCGGTTATTGCGGTCTGTTGTTTTATTCGCAAGCTGTTAAGTGGATGGCGAATAAAAACCAACTAATAAGCAATTACAGTTCGATTAGTTTCAGTTTAGTGGAACCGACGTAACTTTGAAAAAAGAAAACACAAACATTTTGCATTTTTTATTAAATCAACCCCGTTATATGTAGTTATATTTCTTTTACCAAAAACGTCTCTTAAGCAGAGGAGATCGAGAATAATAATTATTTGTTGATTGAGTTTTAAATATGGTATTTAAATTGTCGTATGAATTATACAAGTGTTATGAGAGAGAAACTTAAAAATTTAGGAAATCATCGTTATCGAGATATTATTTTGAGACTTTATGATTTTATTAGCGAAATACAATTTTGCAGATTCGAAATACTTTTATTAAAGACTGAAACTATAAAAGCCGTTTGAATTTAATTACGGAACGAGTTAATTTTTTTAAGTTTTGAAAGACTAATTTTATTACTGACATATTAAAGCCTTATCTGAATAATTGTGAACGATATTTTTTTATGTTGATATCTTTCTTTGTATTTTTAAATTTATTTCGAAAAAAACTCGAAATTCAAAAAAGTATGAATTGAAAAATATTATGAAAAATTTGAGAATGAAAAGGATTTCTATCGTAATTATAAAGTGCATGGCTTGGCCAATTCATAACTTGGAAAGAAAATTATTAAAAAATACATGGAGTAAAAAAATTAAGTTTTTTCATAAAAATCATATACAAGAAGTTTATTCGGTCCTGCAGAATGTTTCCTAATTTTTTTTTTGTGCGGGTTAGTTTATGGGGTTTAGACGAAAATTTCAATAGAGATGTGTAAACATAATCGATATTTTGCTCTTCGGAGAGTTAGATTTAATCGAATTTAAAGAAATGTTTAGAAACTATCTTAAATTAGTCAATTGATTGGAAGTATAAACAAAGTGTGTACCTATAAAAAATTGAACTTAATAAATCGAATAGTGATTCGTGTAATGTGGATTTTATTTATCGATCACACTCATTGTTATTTTATTTTTTTGATCGGAACTTTTCCGGCTTTTTTTTCGATGGAAAACTTCTATATTTCGGTTTAGCATTTTTAATTACACTCGAGCGATAATAGCTAGAAAAAGGTCATACTTTTGATGATATTTGTTCATTGAAAAAGCCAAAGTATCTAAATAGCGATCACGCAAGATCGGAAATGGGCAAACGGTTAAGAAATTTATTATGACCAGAAATATATACAAACAAATAATCACAGAAATATGATTGAAAAATTAAAAAAAAACATACTTAATTTGTACAGCTTTCGAGAGCGAAAATCAGAGATTTCTGACTCTACCAGACAGAATATTTCATAGATTTCCTCTGTCGTCTAGTTTTATTAATTAAAGAAGATTTGTATTCCAGTACTGCTCTAAAGTTAGTATTTCTTTTTCAGTAAAACTTTTCATTAAAAGCCAAAAAGTTGTTATTATTTGACGGCGCATAATAACTCAAAAAGCTCACGGAAGAAATTAGAAAAATGTCCAGTAAGTCTTTCATTATTACACAAAAATTTATACGTTGTAATACGTACTAAATCAAATTTCATCAAAATTAGGGCACTTTAACGCTTGGATCCACATTGTTTAAGCTTAGTGGATTAACAGTGGTTCAATCTTGGCAGTTTCTTAGAGTTCTATTTTTTTCTTTAAATTAAACAACATGCTAGCTTATTTTATTCAAAGTCGAATAACATTTTCAGCCACAAGCGAAATGGCGGTGATCGTAAGTAGAATACAATACAGAATTTGAGCGAAATTGCCTGCTACTTATATGAGAACATCCCACTGTGCGTCAGGCTAAAACTATGTTCATATTACCGCGTAAATTACTTAATTTCAGGCAAATTACTTCGTATAAATAAAGTGCGTTCAGATGCATTACTCTTAGTTTGACAGCTCGGTATCGACAGAGTTGCTTAGTGCTTTGATCTCAAATTAAATTATTTTTTTGTTTTTAATTTACGATCACTACATAAATAAAGGTTCCGAAGGCAATAAAAATCAAAAAACTACTTAGTAAAAGGCCAAATATTATCGTTAAAATTTAAAAGCGGCACTGACTTTTTGTTGCTTTGGTTCTTGGTTTATAATAAATTACGTCATTTCAATTTATTGGCCGATTTTACAAGGGGCAAAATTACTTAATTTGAGATAATTTGCCCTGAAATGAAGAATTAGCGCTAAAATAAGATAGTGCGCCCGCGCCTTTACTAAACCTCAACCGATCGAACTTTAAATTCGAAGCTTTTAAGTAATAAGCGAAACAAAATATATGATCGGGAAGCGTTTTGGACACCCCTAATGAATATCTAAATGTGCTACATATCGACAAATACGATTGTACAGCGTTTGCTTTAAGGCGCGTAAATGATTAGGTATACTTTTGTTGAATTTCAAAAACTGTGTTTATTTAAAAATAATTTGTATGTAAATATTTAAAAAAATCGTGCCACATTTATAAGATATGTCTATTTAAATTACCTTTAATATATATCTATGTATTGTCACTGTCGCGGAACACCTATTTTATGCTTCCACAATTTTACAATTTTTTATGCTTCCACTTAGAAACTCGTCTAAAATATCGATTTATTCACTACTTTTTATTTTTTTTCTTCACCTCACTTTCGTTATTTAATTTAAATGCCACCAAGTGTGTTGCTGATTCGAAAATTTCACAAATTATCGCACTTAAATTTTGAAATTTACATATTGGCATCGATTTTGGATCGTTGCCTTTTCTCGCATTTCTTCTATTCACACTTTTTCACCTTTCCACAAATCTGCTTAACTTGTTGTTGTTATTTTAATTTTATTTACTTTTTTTTTTTTTTTTTGAATTTTTCGATATTTTAATTTCTCTTATTTAACACACGCTAACGTTGACTTTATAATAAATTCGTGATTTTTATTGCCATATTGTCATTTTGTTGTGCTTAATTAAATCTTATTATTATTTTTATTTTTATTTTTTTTTTTTGTTTTACATTTTATTTCTCACTAACACTTGATTATCGTCGACAGTTGCACGCACACAGAAAATTTCAATAGATTTATGTATTTGAAAACAGACACGTAAAATGAAACTAAATTTCTTTTCTTATTCTGTTTTGTAATGAATTCTAATTTGCTTTTATTTGCTTATACTTCTTCTTTGTTGATTATCGATAAACTTTCAACTTGTTTTGCTTGAGAAACAGATTGCCGATTTTTCGTCCGTTCAAAACGGTATCTCGCTTTTGACTAAACTACAGTTGCTTGACGTTGTGTTGGAAATGCATTCGTCGAGCGTAAATGTGTCCATTGGCGGAGTCCAACGAAGCCATGCAAGCCGAAGATCACCCACCACAGAAGAGACAAATATGTATGTATGTATGTAGATGCTATGTGTAGCTGTGCGACTGAAAAGACCAAAAGAAAAAAGGAAAATTCTGTTAATTCGGCTCTTGATGGCCAACTTGTTGCCGATCTCTGAGTGCATAGAGCGAAAGAGGCAACGAAAGTACGAGCGGCAGAGAGGAGAGAATTGCTGATCGAGAGAGTGAGAGAGAGAGAGAGATAATAGTTTGGGAAGCTGGTTTTGACTTGAAAACTCTGTTCAAAACAATAAAATTAATTCGTAACAATCAAGGTGCATTGAACAGGTAGTAGTAGGATAACAGCTGATTAAATTTGTTTTTTTACAATACAGCAACAACAAAACGGCGTTTACATACCACTAAACCAATTTATATCGACATAAAATCGAAGATGTATTCGAAGATTTTTAATTGAAAATTTAATTTCCTAACAGTATTCAAAAATACTAAAACCGAGAAATATGTACATATGTATTTCCAAAATCTTACTGACTTTACATAGCACAATTTTTAAAACATTGAAAATAAAAAGAAAATACTTAGTATATAGTAAGTCGATTCAGCGGATCTGCGAAGGCGTCAAGTGTCACAACTTTCAAACTGCTTTTTGAAGAAACACTTTCTAGCGGCATCTTTAAAGCCCACACATCTCATATGCATTTCAACTAAAACATATGGAAATATTTTATTGATCATCAATTAGAGCATATCCAAATTTTTATATGTAAATATGTAGCATGTGCCCATCCACGTTTAATCTGCCCGCTAAAAACGTGCATGTGTTGAAAACGACGCTTTTTGCTTACCCTGTAGGGAAAATTGATTGACAACCTGCTAGTGTCAAAACTAGCATACTTTAAAATTTAATGCAAGATTGTCAAAAGCTACTCAGTGACTTCCAATAAGTTGCGTTTTAACGAAGCGGAAAACAACATTTTCTGTATCTTTTACTAATTTTTATAGTTTCAATACTGTCTCGACTGGGCAAGGCTTGCTTTATTACCAAAAACAGAGAAGGAACCGAAAACAGAAAAGGAAAGGAAATTTTATTGAAAACTATAAACCACTTTCAACTGAGGTTTGATCATATTACAGACTTTTTTATGTACATATATATGTACATATATGTATACTTTTAATGGGAAATTTAATATCTTTACCCTTTTGAAGAGCATTTTGAAATAATTTAACTACATCCGGAGATAGTAGCAATTTAAAATATTCGCTTATTTGGGTTTTGCTCAAAAACGTTACTAGCAGCTCTATCGCGGAATCGATCGTAAATTGATTTTACGAAAACGGCATCGGAATTCTAGGTACCATCAAACGACGATGGATTCGGTGATATTTTTTTGTTGTAGATTTCACGAAAATTGGGATGGATGAATTCATATTAGGATTTACGGAAAAATTTCTGATGCAAATTTTCAATCAAATGTTGCAAAGGAAAATCATTGAAAACCATTGATACTTCGACTTGATGAAGCAAGCAGTATGTTGCTCATGATGAGCGGTAAAAGTAGGAAGTATGCTTTTTCTCGCATATCGAGCGGTAAGCAAGCTCTCGCTTGCTTTCGATTGTCATTTTTGTAGGTTGACAGCAATCATTTCGTAGCATCTTTCATTGTGGCAACTCTCGGACAAATAAACTTACAGGGTACGAACCTTATTGCTCGACGGCATGATAAAAATGAAAAAGTATGTCCAGGGGAAAAAATTCTAGACCTTTAGACCTCTCCTTTGGCTCAATATTTTCCTGCGTGGTCGTTTCAAATGGAATATTAAATAACACAGAAGAAGTGGGCTCCTAATTGCTCTCTCTCAGCTCTTAATTTTTGAGCTCGGACTCTGCAGCGTAATCAGAAAACGCAAGGCATATGAAAATGCATCGATCGATTGATCTATCTATCCGGCTCACACGATCGTGCAAACATAAAGACAAATACATACATATGCATGTATGTATGTACATATGTTCTTTGTCTGCAATGAAAGTCGTTTTCCAACTTTAACAATCCAGCATACAATTACCCTATACATATTTACGTCAATATTTACATACGTCAATAAATATGTATGACTGTAAACGCATATGTATGTACATACATATATACATATTTACTTCATTCATCTCTCAATATCATAAACTAAGTCAAAACCATAAAGTTTTTTGCATTGTGTTAACGATCATTTTCAGCGTATATATTTACATGCATACATACTGACATTTGAGAGTTGGTCTGATCTTTATTTATTTGTTTAAGTAGCGCTACTGATCGATCATATGATTTAACAGAAGTAGTTCATGACTTTCGTAAGTGTGGGAGATTTAACAGTGAGTAGAGAAAAATGATCGCAGAGGTCGTATAGTTAGCAGAGAGTGTGGGTTATGAGCATCTGTTAGTAACAGCACTAGTTTACAGCGCTTTTTAATATCGTAATATCGTAAAAAAATAGTTTGCCCGAGAATGTTAAATGGAGTGTTAAATGTACATATTTTTGTTATTTGTAGTTAGATGTGCATATGTAGTGTTCACTTAACATTTTCTGATTTTTATACCCAGACGTATTGGTGCCCAGGGTATTATAACTTCGTTCACCTAACTGTTGTTTGTAACAGCATAAAGTAGCCGAGATAGATGTAGACATACATATGTAGATATACCAAAATTCTCAGAATTAATAGCGAAATCGATTAAGCCATGTCTGTATGTTCGTCTATCCGTCCATGGGTCAGATAACTCGAGTAAATATAGAGGTACTTATGTATCTCAACGAAACTTGGTGTACACATTGCTCTAGGCCCACTTTGGTACTGGGCGAAATCGGATAATAACCACGCCCACATAACGTTGTTGTGTGAAAATCAAAAGAATGCTATATTTCAGTAACGAGCAAAGATAATTTGCTGAAATTTATACATTAGGTTATGGAAAGGAATACGTGTGTAAATTTTTTTTTTTGGAAAATTGGCACAATTTATTTTTGAATATAGAAATCATTGTATTTACATAAATCAATTCGCTCAAACTTAATATAAAGGAAAACGAAAGAAATGGAAATGGCGTGGCTCCGCCAACATTAGAGCAAACAATAATATCTACGAATTTGTGCCCTCAAAAACTACCAAACTTAGTAAACAAGTCACATTTGAAATCAGTAAAAAAAAGTCAAAAATCGAACCAAAACTACGCCTCTTTCCAAAGACTGGGTTTGAGAATGAAAAATATGGAATCATAAATGTTGGGAATGGTCATGGTATCGCTCACCTTAGTGCAAATAGGTAGATCTCCGAAAATTCTTTGTTAAAATCTGCCACATTACGTACGCCCTTTGCGTTCTTAGTCAGAAAGAAAAATTTCGAAAATTATAGAAACAAGATTAAATAAAACCACGATCACCTCTCGTATATGTAAAGGTAACTTATAACAAATCAAAATATATAAAAATTTATTACATCATGTCACGATGATTTTCTTCAAATAAAATATAAAGAATTTATAAAGAATTTTATTTCTGAGACAAATAATAAAAAAATCAAGTTTTGGAAAATGGGTGTGGTACGTTAAGATCTCACTAATTTCCTTTTATTTTTATTTAAATCTATAAACTCGTTTAAGGTTTCTAAATGATGTTATACTAGCTTACCCGGCTTGCTTTATGCGTCAATATATATGTATTATATGTACATCTGCACATATTTTTTTTAGATATTGAACATTGCTTTTGGGCTTAAAATATTCTTAATACCTTGATTTAAAGGAAATATCTATCGAATATCATATATGTATGTATGTATCTATGTCAAATAACTGGGAAGGTATGGTGAGTAGTGGTTTCGTTTTAAATTGTCGCATGAGTCCGCCTTTTTCCCCAATAAATAAAATACATACATAAAGTATAGGCTGATATATAAGACCACTTTTGCGTATATATGTATGTGCATTCTATGTTGGGCCCGAAGACCACATGCATCTAAAATAACTTCGAAATAAATAAATGGCATTGAGGTCATAAAATTATTGCTGACAAAATATGTACAATGGCAATGGCAAATTTCCGAGTGTGTTTCTAACATGAAAAAGCTTCTAAAAAAAATCACCTGCCGTTTGAAGACGACCCCCAATTCGTGTTACAAAATCGAAAACACACGCCACAAATTTTAGAAGAAGTTTGGCCAAGAATCAAGTTTGGTGTAAGCGCTAAATAATTATTATATTATTAATTTTTTTTTTTTGATTGTATACAACAAGTAAGGTTTATTTCAAATAAAATCTTGTTGGTATTTCTCAAAGATTATTTTTCTTCGATTTACTATATGTACAATACGGTGTCAATTATCAAGTTCAAGTTTTTTCATATCTCGAACATCGAGCACTAGTTTTTTGGGTTCTGTGCTAAACAACTTTTGTGCGCTTTAATATCGTTTAAAATCTGGCTTACAACCTCATATTGGATCGAGTTGAGAAAGCAAGATAAAAAGTTTGGTTTAAGATCGCTAGGTACTTAACATTTTCCTATAAACTATAAATATACTTACTTACTTACTTAATTGGCGCTATAACCGATTAAGCGATTTTGGCCGAACTTCTCCTACAATTTGTGGTGTGCGTCTTGATGTTGTAATACAAACCTACAGTTTTACGGGGAATCCGAACGGCGAATATTTTTGTGAGAAGTTTTTTCATGGCGGAAATTCACTCGGAGGTTTGCCGTTACCTGTCGAAGGGCGACCGCTATTAGAAAAAACTTTATCTATAATTTTTGGATATTACTTGCCCCGAGCTGGATTCCAACCTGGGACCCACCGAATAAAGCGCGCACACGCTATACACTCGGATACGGCGGCCGCTTATTATTAAACTGTAAACTTAATAGTATCCAAAAAATAAAATACTGAGTACTGGGTAGCCCTTCTATCCTGAATTGATATCATTGAGTAACAAAGCTCGGCGTTTCTCTGTGTTATTTGCATTTTAGTAATTGGGATGTTTATTATTAAGTGTAACCCTGTCCATTTTAAACCGTTTTTTTTATTATTCGTATACATAACAAGACGAAAGGAAAGTGGTAAGATTACAAACTATTTGACACTAAACAACTAAATCAACGATTGAAATTCCTAGAGCACTTAGAGCCAATCCTGCATCTAAACAAAATTTGAAAAAATTTCGCCTACGTTTTTTTTTTGCGATTAGTTCGCGATATATTGAACTTAATATAATAAAATTTATGTAATAAATAGTACAGCTAAATGAAACACAATTAAAAAAAAAGGTTCAAGTAAATTTAAAAAATTTGTATTGTGTAAGTAAGTCTTTCGAAAGAAAATATAAATAAATCACCACAAAGTTCGACACAAAATGTAAATCTTAAATTGGGAAACACATCCCTACTGTACCTAAATTATTTACCATAAATCCTTCTGATCGTCCACTCACTTCACAAGTGCAGTAAAATATTATTGAAACTTAAAATATAAGCAAGCTTTTAGCCCATCCAATAACAATACCCAAAATACGTGACCTAAATTAACAAACGCAACAAAATTTGATTAACGCACTAAATGCAAATAATTTGTACGAATATGTGCAAAAAACCCCAAAAGCAATTGTGTTCAATATGTACACATAAATAGAGTGCGAAAATAAATGCGTGCGGCGGAAGTGTTTATATCGCATTTTCGAATTGCAATTATGCAAAATGAACAATGTTAAAAAAAAATGTAAATGCACTTATAAATATATCTACTATGTATATAAATAAATAAATCTTCGGATGACAGCAAAAACAAAAAACAAAAAAATGGGAAAGCTTGCAATGCTTGTTTAAATATGAAATGGAGAAGGAAATGAGGTTTCCCTGCTCATAAATTACGAGGCGTCGAAGAGCGCGCTCAAAAAACAATTACGAGAGTTTGAACTGTGAAAAAATATCTGAAAATTATCCGATTTATTTTCGTTGTGCAAATTCTATGAGTTACTTATATGCAAATATCTACTTATATGTGTGTTTTTGTTTTTATTTGTATACAATGTAAATGTACCGGCTATATGTTAAATGGCTCAACCAGGTCCATGCGGGGCGTTGGGCGGGGGTTTGTGTTTTCATTTTATTTTATAAAATGAAAGAAGGAAACCATTATTTTATTTGGATGAAAATATATTTAATTCAAAAATAGGACTGTAAGTTAAAGTTACAAAACTTCGAAAGAATTTTTCATTTAATAAATTGATGTTTCGGGGCAAAGAAACTTTACGTCTCGACGAATGTTAGGTGTAGCCACTCCATTTTGTCGATTAGTTATACTCCGTCGACAAATATTTCAACACAATTGTCATGCTTAATCGTAGAGTATTTTTCAAATAATTGCTTGCTGGATTCTTCATTTAGAGCTGGAGTTTTCGATGGAAAAACAAGACATACGAACTTCGAAAGTATTTTAGAGTGCTTTAAAAAACTATCTTCAAGATAAATTACGAATAAATTCAGATATGGTATATAAGTAGTAATACGGTAATAATCTTCAATATTCACTGGAGTTTAACCAACTCGGTGAAATGATATCCGACCTGAGATGTAATGTTGGGAAGTGAAAAAATCTTCGCTATTGTGAATGACCTGGAAGAAAATACATGTGAAATTTCAGTTTAAAGCCTAATTCGTTTTTATTTGTATAGCATTTGCAAAACTGTTTTCCGTTCTTAAAAAACACTAAACTAATCGCAACTTACATGAAAGAGGCTAACAGGGTTGCTTTTCTAACTGAAGGAAATTTTATCCGAGTTGGAGCGTTCATTTGGAACTCGGTTACAATAAAACGGTGCCAATATTAGGAAACATTGATTTAGGTAGAGAGAAATTAAGTTCGATAGTAGTTGAGATCTGGTTAAATTCACAAATTGCCCGGACAATGGGTGCATTAGGGGCATAATTCGTTTTACAGGTTTCTCCATAAAAAACCAGGAAAGGAAGATACCTCCTGGATATATTAAAATTTATTCTACCCAAATTCTGCGGACAATCGCATGATCTTTGGGTAATGCAAAAAATAAAACTTTATGACAAAATTTACCTTCTTTTATCTAACGATTTCAGATTAAACAGCGATAAGTAAGCATTATATGAAGGTATGGGATCACAGAAACGTAGCGAAAGTAATGGAAATTTAAGAAACACTTTTTGAATTCGTTCTTTTCTATTAATATGGAATTGGTGGAAAAGACGCCAGTTAAATTACTGCATACTCCAGATGACAGCGTACGAAAGAGGTATGTATGTAGCAGTTTTGAAGTGTACGGTTCGGAAAACTCAGTGCAATTCCGCCCCACAAAGCCAAGCATAGCATATGCCTAAGATGATATAAAATTAGTATGACTACTAAAAGAAAATTTTGTGTCTCAAATAACACCAAGGTTCTTAATTTCATTAACTGACTTCAAACTACGCTCAGATAAATCATACCGTGTTTTTCATGCTTTTGAAAATAATGCGCTAAAGGATTTGTTAATATTCAAAGAAATATGAGATCTTAAGCACAACAAATAAAATCTATCCAGGCCGGATTGGAGTTTCGTCATGTTAGCGGAATTCTTAACAACTGAAATAAATCTTCAAATCATCTGCATATAAAAGAAAATTAGCAAAACAAAATCAAGAAAGACCTCTAACGTTGCAAGAAGCTTTGGATTTTTTAGAGGAATTGTGTTCTGATGATGAAAACGATGTTCCTACTAATATCCAGGCATTCTACATCGAGCCACCTTATCAGGATGGGGATGTAAGTGGGGAAGATGATGGCGAGGATGAAGGTGGAGTTCCGGACAATGTATGCCCAGCACAACTTAAAGCCGGATGTGAAATTGTATTTGAAAATAGTACGCGAATGAAAACTAACGATTGTAATCTAGAGGATGTCGATGACGAGGAACCTTATGGCGATACTTTAGACGATTGTTTGCCGAGCTCGTCCAAGAAAATTTGTCGCCCAATTCAATCAAATACTGGAGTACCACTTCCACCAGCTAACAAAGACAGCAAATATACTTGGCAAACCGCTTCCCATATTCCCTGAAACAAATTTCGAAGATTGTCGGGATCTTAGACCTCATCAACTTTTTGAAAAATTTTTCAGCGATGACTTGCTTGAACATATACTTATGCAAATGTTCGAATTTGTACGCTACGCATCATCAGAAACGATACGAAGAACTTACTATAGATGGTAATGACGATGTAATCTCTATTTTGATTTTATGATATTTATATTTAACACTCAATTTTTTAGAGTTACGTGTGTTCATCGCAATTTTGATAGTATCTGGCTACACTTCTACAGGAGCCTTTCGAGACATGTGGAGCTGCGATGATGACGTTCAAAACGTTATGGTCTTCAATGCTATGCGAAGGAACCGCTTTGAGGAAATCAACTATATGCTGCACTTCGAGTCCGCATTGCACGAACCGTCTGCTAGTTCTGATAGGTTTGACACTCTTTGGAAACTACGCCCACTGACTGACCATATAAAGGCCAAAATGACGAAAGTATGATTGCATATTTCGGTCGCCATGGATGTAAACAGTTCATAAAAGGAAAGCCAATTCGTTTCGGATACAAAGCTTGGTCTGTTTGCACTCCTAGAGGATATATGATCAATTTTGAAATATACCAAGGTAAGAATCCGAGGGTGAATCCTAAATATGAAGAACGCTTTGGCACTTGCGCAGCTCCACTCTTGTGTATGATTGACGAATTTTCGGAAGAGGTGCAAGAACTTCCGTTATCCTTTTACTTTGACAATCTTTTCACTGGAATACCATTGATGATTTATTTGAAAAAAAGAGGTTTCCAGGCTACCGGTACAATTCGAGAAAACCGAATTCCAAAAAGTTGTCCTATTCCACATAAGAAGGATTTGCGTAAACAGCAAAGAGGATATTACGAAAGCGTGGAAATCAAAGAAGAGTCAATTTATCTGACTAAATGGGTAGATAACTCGGTAGTCTGCCTTGCATCGACATGTTTTGGTGGCGAACCAAAATCCACAGCATCTCGCTACAGTAGAGAATTGCGTAGGAAAATACCAGTTCCACGTCCGTGCGTTGTAACTCAATACAACAAATTTATGTCGGGTGTGGATCGATTTGACCAAAATGTTGCAGGCCACCGCATAAGCTTTAGAGGAAAAAAATGGTGGCATTCCATTTTTACTTGGCTTATTGATGCAAGCTTGCAAAACAGCTGGCTTCTTTATAGATCCGCTAATGAAAATAAGTCATTTAAAGATTTTAAGAGAGAAGTAGCCATTTACTACTGCAAGCACTACGGCGTCGAACCGAAAAAGTTCCAAAAATCGTCAAATAAACGAATTGAATTCGTAACGAATGTCCTGCGCTATGACAGGACTGATCACCTTGTGGTTCCAATTGGAAATAAGAGGCGATGTGCAGGTGATGTATGCAAGTCCATCGTGCGAACAGCCTGCAAAAAATGCGATGTTGGACTTTGTTTGCCTTGCTTCGAAGCATATCATACAAAAATGTGAAAAACCAGGATTTTTCAATAAAATTTTGTATCATCTCAATGATATTTAATAAAATGAATTCATTATTTTTGATTTTTTAATGATATATAATAAAGTGAATTGAAAATTTTTGTTTTGAAGTTTGATTTTTGGGGGTTGCGGAATGATTTTCTACATATATGTAAACCAGTGGCCTAGCTTACCTAGCGTTGCCATATGGCAACAGGACATTTCAAGGACCCTGGGTCCAGGACATAAAATCTAATGCTACAGTTTTTTTAGTTTACCCAAAAGGATACCGCAAAAAAAAATCTTTTCAAAATTCCACAAAAAATTTACGTAGGGTGATTCGGGTTAATATAAAAATACATATTTGCAGTGGTGATAAGAAATTATTTCAATTTATTCTTCGCTTTCCGTACGAGGAAACTTTTCTTGAGAGATCCGTCATCAAATTTGTACAACATTACAGCCCACTTTTAGCGACGTTGTTCACCACTTTCTTTTAATTTCTGTAATTTTTTTTATTTGTTTCCCAACTTTCAAAATTCTTGCTCAATTGCTCGCTACTCTGGCACATTAGGAGGATTTAGGTCGTTACTTACGTAATCCACTTTGTTTCTTTCGAATCACTTCTGGGCCACATTAAGGTAATGTGCTAGATCCAAATTCGGCCAAAATGTAGTTGCACCATTACGATGACGTAGGAAGGACAGGAGACGTTTTTGAAGACACTCCTTCATGTAAATTTCAGTGTTGATGGTTCCCATAATGAAGAATGGCGGAGATTTATGCCCACATTCGGAAATGGCTTGCCAAATTACAACTTTTCAGCCAAATTTTTATATGGATGGTTTTTCCCCCGATTCATAATTGTCTTCTCCAGACTGCAAGCAGTAAAATTGGTTACCCGGCAATGTCTTCAAGTCTATTTTTAAATAAGTTTCGTCGTCCGTAACCTCACAAACATTTTTTATTTGCCAGTTGTGTCTCATGCAACCTTAGCGCAAGGGAAATACTTTTTTAGTTTGTTTTTCACTTCGTTTTGGAACTTTTTGCTTTTTCTAGCCTTTTTATTAGCATTTCTCTTCTCAATTTGAGTGATTTTCACAAGCTAAAACCTTTTTGGCGTTGTCTCTTGTCGACATGGCGCGGTTCTTCTTAATTATGGTTATTAATTTCTTATCCAACTGGGCGTCTGCTGATGCATTTGGGTGACCATTTCCTGGCTTATCCTTTGCTGACCGAACTTCCCGCCCTGCAGTATCATATGATGATTCACTGAGTTCCGTAAACTTTTTTTTTTTTACTAATATTGAGGTTATTCGTCCAAATGTACAGCATTTTTTTGCGGTGCTATTCGTTCATATTAATTTTTTTCGTTGTTGATGTCTTGATTGCAGAAACTAATTAAGTTTAAAAAATATAATTCAGGAACAATTTAAAAAAACAATCTTTTCAAAACCGACTACGTTATTACTAAAAATTTTGCAGCGAGTTTAAAATTTGCGGAACTTTGTGTAGTTTTTAATAATTAATAAAGTTCTCGATTTGACTTTTCAAAAACCATAAGCACTGTAAGAACTTTATTCGTGTTCAGACTGTAAATTCAGTTATAATGTAAACTTCAATTTAAAACTTCTCTGTGGAGTTTGAACCCCCAAAGCGCACCCACTACCCGTGGGCCTGGCCTGAACAACATATTTTAGAACATATCTTACTTAATGAGCTCTCAAACAAATATGTAATATGACAGAAAAAATTCAGGATATACAGAGGCGGCTCAAGAAGGCCTGAGTCTACTGGCATTAATGAGGCCCCCAAAATTATAAAAAAACGGCAGTAAGAACCAAAGATATTGAAAGTAGACAGTTTTATTTTCAAAACAATAAACCTCTGTATCATCTCAAAGTACTTAGAAAATGTCAGTAGTATAAGATAATAGAAAAGTGTCAAAGTTGTTAAAGGAACAACTGAATGCATTTGTTCCTCAATTTCAATGAGCTTTGAATTGTTTATATCATTCAAAAGTAAAAGTCAAATTAATTATATATATCATAAAAATGAAATGATATTAAAACTCTGTGTACAATTTTAGTGTGTATAAGAAGCAGAAAATATCCATATACCAAAATGATCATGACGATGATATATGTAACTCGATTTGCCCTTCTGTCAGTCCGTCTATCTGTTTGAACTCCAACTAGTTTCTTAGTTTTATAGATATTTGAGTGAAATTCAGCAGTTAAATATATTTTTTGTAGTTGCGGTATAACACATCGTACAGATATGAAGTTTTTTTTTTTTATCAAAGTGAGCTGTTTACTTATTAAACATTAGAGATGTCAATCAGTCCTAAAAATCCCGGGATTACTCAGATTGAGTCCTGGAATTGGTGTGTAAAATTTGTATACATCAGATGTAACCAGTCAAATTTTTATCACAAAAATCTCCTATTTTGAGAAAAGAAAAACTGTATTTGAATAAAGAAATTCGTATTTTTTCTGGGGCTGCAGAAAGCTATTCACAATCCAGCCAACAAGTGTTGAAGGAGAACGGTGCTTCTCATCTGCCAGACCTCAAGAAGAGTCACAAAAAAAAACTGAAAAACTACTTTGCCCTAAATTTTTTACATGAAATTTTGATACAAGAAAATTTGATATAAGAAAACTTCTTTTTCATTTCTTGAGCGCATTTTTAAATGTATTTATAATTTTTATTGAGAGCTGGATTTAAAAAAAAGGGTTTGTTGTTTTAATAAATATCCGAATTACTAAAAATAATATTTCTTTCTGCTCAGCTTATTACATTGTTCCATTTGTTACGTTTTTTAAAAGTCAATTTTAATTTCGGGGTAATCCAGGGGTTCCGGGACTACGTTATTATTAAAATCCCGGGATCGGCACGATGAACAAAATTGACATCCCTATTAGTTGTACGCTGAAAAAGGGTTATGTAATGTTTTCTTCAAATCGTAATGATTGAGTGAAATGAAATCTGAAATCTGTGTTCTCCAAAAGTAGTAAATATTACGTTAAGGTTAATGCGTTCCACTTTTTCTTTCTTTTGATAGCTACAAATCAGATATTTTTTTTTGCGTAGAAGGTCTTCCAAGAAAATAGTCAATATCGGTGATTTATAAACTGAAGCTCACATACCACTGATTGTTAAGATATTAGGTTTAAATTTAAACTATTTATTTTATTGTATTTTATTTTAATTGAACAATTTAAAATAAATTTGTATATTAATGAAAGGTATGGCTTAGCTGTTCTCCAGATGCATTATTGATATAAATAGCTAGAAAAATCTTTAAAATAGTTTCCAAACAAGGAAACGATCATGTCATATATTTGGCAAACTGATCTTTCTTCAGAGAGATTAGAAATGGTTCCATTTAAGGTTCAATTGATGGGTATGGTTATGGTTATGACCATGGCGTTATGGTAAGGCACCACTAATTGGAAACAGTGGTGCCCATAAAGTTCGTTGGATCAGCTGTTTTATATGGTTATGGTTATGGCACCTATAATTGAACCTCTAGAAACTGCTTCAAGTTATTATGCAATTTTATAATATCTGTGTCAAACTTATACGAGGGTTGCCTTTTATATTTTGCGCCTTCGCAACACTACTTGTGATTAGCTATAATTAGATATTTTTATCGCAAAGTTTGGTATTTTTTGGCATAAACTTGCATATAACATTTTCACTTACGAGTTTTATTTGTGTTTATTTATAGTGAGTTTAAAAATTCATATTGCCTAAAAATGGAATTAACCCGTGAACATTTTCGTGCGATGATTTACTACGATTTTCGACGTGGATTATCGAGACAGGAGTGCATCAATCAACTTAGTTTTACTTTTGGTGTTGAATCACGACACTTAGCCACTGTGAAACGATGGTACAACGAGTTCCTACGTGGCCGCCAATCTTTGCAGGACGAATTTCGTGAAGGTTGTCCAAAAACGGTGGTTGTGCCAGAAACAATCGATGCTGTGCGTCAATTGATAATACAAGATCGTCATGTGACATATCGCGAGATAGAGGCATCCTTGGCCATTAGTGGGACCAGCATACATTCAATATTGCATGAACATTTGGTCGTAAAGAAGATTTGTTCACGTTGGATACCGCATAATTTGACAATTGCCCAAAAAAGGACTCGTGTCGATTGGTGTAAAGAAATGTTGAAGAAATTTAGCCGCGGTGGATCAAAGCATGTGTATGACATCGTAACAGGTGGCGAATCTTGGATTTATGCATATGAGCCGGAAACAAAGCAGCAATCGACTGTATGGGTGTCCAAGACGAGCCTAATCCAACAAAAGTTGTTCGCGCAAGAAGCACCTCAAAGCAAATGGTCGCCTGTTTATTCGGAAAATCTGGTCACGTCGCAACTGTTCCACTAGATAAGCTTAAAACGGTCAATTCTGAGTGGTATGCAATCATTTGTTTGCTAAAAGTTTTTGGAGAATTAAGGAAAACCAACCGCCGAAGACAAATCATTCTTCACCAAGACAATGCGAGCTCTCACGTATCGATTCACACAAGAGAGTTTTTGAGGACCCAAAAGGTCGAATTGATGGGTCATCCGCCTTACAGCCCTGATTTGGCACCTAATGATTTCTTTTTATTCCCGAACATCAAAAAAAAAATGCGAGGTCAACGTTTTTCAACGCCTGAAGGAGCTGCAGAAGCCTTCAAACAGCTCGTTTTAGAGGTATCCTCTCCTGAGTGGCAAAAGTGCTTTGAAAATTGGTTCAAGCGAATGCAGAAGTGTATTGACTTGGATGGAGAATATTTTGAAAAACAATAAAACTATTTTCCTTAATATTTGACTGTGTTTTCATTTTTAGGCGCAAAATATAAAAGGTAACCCTCGTATATTTTTTTTTAGCTTTTCAACACAGTTACTTTGCTCTAAATATTAAAGATCTAGATTGGAGAAAACACAGAAGTTTTCTTCAGTTCTGCAGGATTTTCCTTTGAAAACAGTTTCTGTTGTGACAGTCTAACAAAGTACATTGAATGAAACGATGTGAGTATTTAGTCAAATCCGGGTTCTGGGTCATCGGCTTGATCCGCCTCATTCGGTATATGATGCAAAGTTACAGTGCAGGGCATGACTACAGAACAGTCAATCTAATCGCAAGTTTTGACTATTTCTTCCTTTGTAATCTAATTTTTTTAATTGATTTCTTTTACTGTTTTTGAAAAAAGATCATTCAACCAACAAACAGCGGGTAAATCCAAGTTTCAAACTTAGTTAAGATAGGGCAAAAAGTTCCATAAACTTTACATAAATTTTACATCATTAATTGGAATTTTCAAAAAAAAAAATATATGGTAAGCCCCTTTTATTTTGGTTTAATAAACAGCAAATTTCATGTGAATAGAAACTACCCTTGATATTAAAAAAAAAAATTTCCTGACGCTCTTTCGTGAATTCAAATTTTTGTTTGTATGGGAAACACCGCGCGACATCATCAGTAAACAAATTTTCAAAAATCAACGTTAATTTTTAGTTACTTGAAACATGCAGTTTATTACACTAGAATTGAATGGGCTATAAAACTTCATACCGAAATCTTTTCTGCTAACTCGAATTAATAATTGTAAAATTTTATATAATGTTTGTTGAATTTATTGTTTCATTTGAACAAAGTTTGAAAAAATTAAAAATTTTAATTAAAATTAAAATAAGAAAATTCAATAGTGAAATCTGGCGATTAGAGTGACTGTTCTATCGCTATGTCGTGCACTGTTGGTAATTTCTACGCTAGTACTGTTAGAGATAATGGAGCTAATGGAATTGCCGCAAAGTGACAGTAATTGAAAGACCACACATTTAACAAAATAAACAACATGTGATTGATTCATTAAGTGATGGAAGCCAAATTTTTAATTTATACACTTGAGTAGCTTCTGGACTGAGTGTCTAGCCTCCCTAAAATAACTTTACGCTTCATAAAATTAAACGTGTTTGTAAATCATGCATTTATTTTTTTGAAAGCCGAATATCAAAGTACTCAAAATAATATTTTCAATTGAGTTCTACAGCAAAAAGTAATGAAGAACATTCAATATTGGCTATTTATAGGCCAACTCGGCGCCGTAGCCGAGTGTGTAGCGTATGCGCACTTCGTGCAGTGGCTCCCGAGCTCAAATTCTGGCCGGGGCGAGTAACATCAAAAATTATAGAAAAGTTGTTTCTAACAGCGGTCGCCTCTCGGTAGGCAATGGCAAACCTTCGAGTGTAATTCTGCTCACAAAAAACATTCGCCGTTTGGAGTTGGCGTAAAGCTGTAGGTCCCTCAATTTGACGCACACCTCAAGGAGAAGTTCGGCCAAAATTACTTATGCGGTTACAGCGCCAATTAAGTAAGTAAGTAAGACAAGCCAGAGATAAACGTTTGGCTCTAAAATATGTTCAACGTAATCCTTTAAACTAAGAGGGCTAATCGCTAACTTTTTTTCTCCACCGCGATGTAAAGAGTATGTAGATTTTAAGTGGCAATTCAAAATTCTGAGAATACAGGTTTTGTCTACTCAACTAGACTTTATCCGCAATAATTATTAAAATTATTATTTTCAGCCGTATATTTTAGGAATCTTGTGTTGTTTTATTGAGCCCGAGGCCAGTTTTTGATTAGGGAATATTATGAAAAATTACAATGTTTTAAAGGGGTAGAAGTGATTGCTGGTATTTCGGAGAGTACCACATCACCATCTCAAACTTATTTCTTTCTAGACTTTACCAAGGTTTTAGAGCAAGGTCCACGGATTTTAAGGCGAGCATTCAACGGCTGGACCACGCCAACTGTAAAGTATATTTTCAATGTAGAAATGCGACTTTTCTAGAGTTTTATAATAGTTTAGATTCAATGGCGGATTCAGTAGGGGGAAATGGGGGGCATTTCCAACACCCACCTCCCCTCCCCCCTCCCCCCTTCCTGAAGATTATACAAGTAATCTATCAGGCTTCGAGCTATTGTAAACATATTGTATTTGAGATAAATCGAATTCAGAAATTTGCTTTGGAATCATTCAGGAATATCGTAAGCCATATAAAAATGTCACTAAAATGTAAATTGTAATTCTAGTTGCATTTTTTAGTGCCATTTAGTACCAAAATTATTTTGTAAGAAACACGTTTCTAGGAAGTAGGGGAAAAAAGGGTATTGTGGTTTTTTTCTGCTTTCGATTGAACTTCACAACGACTATCATTCCGAATAACACTTACTCCAGATTTGAGGTATAAATACATTTCCCCTCACCTCTAAGAATCGTTTCTGGATCCGCCCCAGTTAGATTTCAAACTCTTAAGTGAGATTTGAATTTAGATTTTAGCTCATTCAATTTAAAAAAAAAAGGAAATGCAAATTAAAAACTCGCTTTAATTTTGTTGATTATTTTCCAACCGGTTTGCACATTTTCTTTCACCTAACAAATTTTGGTTTACATTTTTACTTTTGTACATACATATATGGAGAAAAATGGGCGATCCCGTCAGGGAAACAAAATATTAAAAATCAATAAGAATTTTTTTCACTAACCTAGCATTTCAGTGCATTTTACTTCGTGGCTAGTTAACTGATTATTTATTAAAAACAATTACACATATAGTTGATCCCCTAACATGCAGCCAACCCTGGCACATCCATCAACGTAGAATAATAAAAAAGAAATATCGGGTCTTGCAATAGGAACGCACAAAAGTTTTTTAAATAAAACAATAAAAAAGAAATATCGGGTATTGCAATAGGAACGCACAAAAGTTTTTTTAAATAAAACAAAAACTTTTTGGGATATGATTTAAATTTTTAACTCCTGTGAAAGTACATTCGATGCCATTATGTATGGAACTCGATTTCTTCTGCATGGGCACCACGGACACGCTTGCAAAAGTCCAGACGCTGAACCCAATTTTCGACGGTTTTCAAGCATAAATCGGCCGATACTACTGCAATTTCATGTTCGATATTCGTACGAAGTTCATCAATCGTCGCTGGCTTGTTGGCATAGACCATAGACTTGACGTAGCCCCACAGGAAATAGTCTAACGGCGTCAAATCGCACGACCGAGGTGGCCAATTGACTGGGCCATTTCGTGAGATAACACGTTCACCAAACTTGGTTTTCAATAAACCGATTGTGACATTCGCTGTGTGGCTTGTGGCGCCGTCCTGTTGGAACCACATATTGTCCAAGTCCATACCATCCAATTCGGGCCAAAAATATTCGGTTATCATTGAGCGGTAGCGATTCCCATTCACAGTAACGTGCCGGTCTTGATCATCACGGAAGAAGTACGGCCCAATGACGCCGCCGGCCCATAAACCGCACCTAACCGTAATTTTTTCGGGATGCAATGTTGACTCATGGAGTACGTGTGGATTGCTGCCTATCTTATAACGCATATTTTGCTTGCTTATTGGCGAAGCCATTCAGCCAGAAATGACGACGACCATAAATTGGACGTAGCGCTCTTAAAGTTGAGGTCATTGACTCCGAATTTCGGTAATAAATTTTAATAATTTGGACTCGTTGTTGGATCGTATATCTTTCCATGATGAACTGGCAAACCCTACTGAAGAGAAATGTCAAAAGAGTGGGCAAAATATGGCGTCGTTTGCTGCCACAATCGGTCTACTTTTGTAGCGTCCCTATTGAAAACCCCTTTATATGGATTAAATATCAATTTATTAAATAACGAAATAATGCTTATTAATGTATTATGAAAGGTTTGAAATTTGGCATTATATGAATTATGTATGAACTCAACAAAGCTACAGAAGAATAAAGAAAACCACTTCCAATTAAACTATTCTCACACAAAAAGTTGAATAGCGACCAGCTAGAGATATTCAAATTTCGATTAATAGCTACTCATTTTCATTAAAACGCCAAGTGGATTGCCAACAAAGCCGCAAAGGCCACCACACATTTCACTTAAACATATTAAATAAACGGCAATCGTGTGGGATGTGTCTTGAAGCGATGATGCCATTCGTTGTATATCTCAAACATAAATCTAAGTAATGGAATAGGGCTGATATGAAGGCATGAATTAAATGCATTGCACCACACAGATAGTCAGATGCGTTCCTGTTTGCGACTTGGCGACCGCCCATCTTCATTTGGCTGGTTACTCTGCATGAATGATGACAAATTACAATTACTCGTGTACTCCTACGCGCCCACTCTCCCTACTACCTCCGTCTTCTACACATCAGCTGAGTGCCACACAAATGCATTGACCTCCCCCGCCCCACCCCCCTATTGTTTAGTGAACTTGAATGAAGTTGTTGAACGACGTTTTGATCGTCTTCGTTAACGTCATCATCATTGGACTCGAATGTTTACGCTATTAATTGGAATGTTTAGTGTTAATTTGTAAGAGGAAACAAAAAATAGTGTTTGAATTGAAGAAATATTTTTGAAAGAATACAAAACAAATACACTGTTTTATGGTTCGCGTTGTATGTGCATTATATTCGTATTTACTATGTATGCTTTGTCGACAACAAGTAAGTGTGAAATAGTTGTACGTATTGAAAGTGGGAATTTCTTGGGCTCTTTGCCTTTGTGGAAGGTCAAGTTTTTTGCCCTCAATTAGCATTGCTGCGGTAGGTCAAACTACACAAGCAATGAAAGTATTTATTTGAAGGAATTTCATACATTCATAATCAATTTTAAAATAGCAACAACAATAAAATATCAGGGGCATTGTTTACAAAATTCTTTAATTCACAAATGAAGCAAATAGAATGAAATTAAATACAATTAAACTAAATTCAATTAAGTTGAAAGACCTGCAGTAAAAAAAAATAAAATTAAAATTAAACAATCAACACTTGTTCAATGTACCTGGACGTAACCTATGGTGGTTTTGGACTGAACGATTGGCTATCGTCAAATTTAGGCACAATATCAAGCTATAGAGAAGCAAGCTTGACATTTTTTTGTATGAACAAAATGCACAACACCGTGTACCTAAAAGGGCAATCCAGAAGTAAAGCTTCTTTGCTGAATTCATGAGGGGATGGATAGTTAAATATTATGGGAGTAGTAGTGGTAGTAGTCGTTAGTATTAATAGGTATGTTAGTAATAATAGTTAGTAGTAGCAATAGTAAAAATAAAAGTAGAAATTAGACAAAATAGTAGCAGCAATTAGTACTAGGATTAGTAAAATAGTGAAAGAAATAAGTAGTAGAATTAGTAAAAGTAGTAGAAGAAATTAGAAAATATAATATTAGTAATTACTAGTAGCATTAGTAAACTAGTGAAAGAAATTAGTAGTGGAATTAGTAAAAATAGTAGTAGAAATTAGAAAGAATAGTAGTAATAACAGTACTATTAAAAATAATTGGAGAAAAAAGTTAAATTATTGGTAGTTATTATTAGTACCGTTAGTAAAAATCGTAGTAGAAATCAATAAAAGTTATAGTAGTAATTACTAGTAGCATTAGTAAAAATAGTAGTCGAAATTAATCAAAATCGTAGTAGAAATTAGTGAAAATTGTAGTAGTAATTACTAGTATCATTAGTGAAATAGTGATAGAAATTAGTAGAAGAATTGGTAAAAATAGTAGTAGAAGTTAGAAAAAATAGTAGTAGTAACTAAGAACAACACTAGTAAAATTAGTTGGAGGTAATAGTAAAATTATTAGTAGTTATTATTGGCACCGTTAGTAAAAAATCTTAGTAGTAATTAGTAGTAGCATTAGTAAAAATAGTAACAGAGCTTAAAAAAAATAATAGCAACATTTGTTAAAATAGTAGTAGTACGTAGTGGTATTATAAGTAATAATATGTAATAGCTTCTTCAATAAAAAAGTAAAATAAGAATGAAGTAGAAGAAAATAGAATTAAGTATGTAATAACATGAAGTAAAGTAAATTAAAATTAAAAGTAAAATAAAACAAACTAAATAGAAAAAAAAATTAGAATATAACACAATGAATAATATAAAATAAGTAAATTCAATTTACTTTAAGTTTGAGCTTATGGCCAGTAGTTGATACACCATATAATAAAAACCAAATGAAGTTTTTTTGCCTGATCAGGAAGACGCAGTCATTCATTCCTTAGAACAAGAAAAATTTAATTTGCTTTAATTAAAAATGTCAAAGCGTAAAATACATTACAACTTTGGAGACCGAAAAACCACTTTAATCATAAATTAACTAAAATAAAATCAATTAAATAGAATTTAAATAAGAAAAAAAAGAATAAAATAAAATAAAGTGAAATGAAATAAATAGAAACAAAATAAAAAATAAAATAAAAGAGTAATAAAATCAAACAAAATAAAATAAGTCTGATTTAAACTTTATAATATGTAAAATTAATTAAAATTTTATAAAATAAAAGTGAAATAAAATAAGTTGAAATTAAATTACATTTCTGGATGTTTTTTTTTATTAAACTAAGGCACAAAATATAAAAGTCGCATAACTTGAGACACCACATACTGTGGCTCAACTTAAGTGTTAAAAAAAAAACTTTCAAATGCACTTCCAACCGCTGGAATTAGGGCCACTATACCGTTTTCGGGGAGTCAAATTATGTAATTGCTCATAACTGCTACATATCTAAATACATTTCCCAAATTTCATTAAAAGGGATTTATGGTATTTTTCCCGGCGTAAATATATAGTAGTAGGCTGGCGATAATATTAGAATAATGTGCCTTAATATTTTTCTAATAAAAAAATGAGTCTTAACCTTTCCCCCACTGCGCTTTCTTTCGGGATCTAGAGGGATTTCCCACTTTTAATGACAAATACTGTCATATGACAAATATATAAGGTGTTCGGCATAACCCAACCGTTATCTTAGGATACACATATAATCCCGATAAGGACTTTGATTTTTTAATAAGCTAACTTAAAGTGCTAATATGAAGGCCAAAATAGTTCTAAGTATTCTTATTGGTGAAATGGTGCAAAACGAGGGAAATATAAAGCATTGTTGCATCATGGGCACTCAAATTTGGTCCCGGTCTCTATTTGTTCATACAATTAAAAAAAATGCCCCGACCTCGACGTGTCCCCAATGGGAAAATCACCAATAATATTTAAAAGGTCCACCTTCGCGCAATTAGTATAGAGCCTGCTGCCTGTCCTTTCTTTATGTGTCGATCACTTCGCTAAAATGGAACCACAAACTGAATTAGAGACGCCTACGGTGCATATACACGATCCATGCGTTTACAATGCAAAGCGTTAGGATTTTACTTTTTTCCACCACTTTGTGGACTTTCTGTTAATGCCGTAAAATGTGGATTTTTGGTCGGCGAGATCGACTTCTCCTATCATCCGTTGTAGGCGTTTATAGATATAGAACATTCAAAATCCCTCGTTGTGTCATACTTTTGCTTTCTCATTACCTGAACTAAAGCTAGCGTATGTACAGTACTTCCTTCGAGTACATCCTTCTTGTAGCTAGTAAACGATTAACGTTTACTTGAAACCTTTCGGATTTTTCATATACCTACGTTCCGAAAGCTGGAAATGTGACGTGAAAAATCTGTCTAAAAAACCATCTGTCATAAAAGTTGTTTTTATTGCACCAGCACCATATATTTTTAAAATCTTGAATATCGCACCATAAATATGGATTTTCTAAACATCTCTACTCATGCGCCACCTAACGGATTAAAATATAACCTACTTATGTCCGTGCCATGGGTCCAAGGAATATACTGCCCAAATTTAATTGAAATTCGGGTTTTTCATAAATTTTCAGAATACAGCTACAATTTTATATAAGTATAATAGATGTATATAGATAATTTAAATTTAATAAGGAAAGACCATACGGTCAAAATATATTTTGCTACTATTTTTGTTAACACAACTGTATGTACATACAATATAAAAAATATTTTGTCTCCTTACTTTTCCAAATTATTTTTAATAGCGCATTAAAAAAATTAAAAAAAAAACTATTTTAAAGCGATTGAAAAGTCAACAATATTAAAAAAAACATTTAACAACTTTTCAATAATAAAATTGTTTGACAAAATAAAAAATTAAAATGCCAAGAAAACATCAAAATTTTCAAGTATTTAAAAATGTTCAGAATCGATATTACCAATCGCCAGAAAATAAACAAAATTCAAACAATTTGGAAAAAAGTGAATTGCTATAATGTCCAATTAATTTCGACTTTCCAAAAATCGTTAAACTAAAATTTGGCAGGTTGCATAACAAGTGTTTTTTTTTTTGGGACCAGGCTAGTAATAAGAAACTGAAAATTCCAAATACACCTAGCAAAATTGGAGCTTACCTTTTCAAAATTCATTTGTATAAGCACCAGGAAAGAGAGAAGATTAGTAAAATGAGGTGATGTGATTGTTTTCTCGATTTTTTTCTTTCAATATCAGTTAACCCTTTCGCACCAATGTTCCATTCATCATAACCTTTCAAGGAAGGTATGTCAAATCGCCCACTATTGGCGAAAGAACCATCCCCAATTTGACTTCAACCATTCGTGAAAAAAATCGTGCGCTAGGTGGCGCTAGAGGCGAATTATTTAGAAAATCTGTTTTTGCTATCCGATTATAACGATATTGTAAAAGTATGGTTCTTGTACAACAACAAATTAAAAACTGATAACGGGGCCGCAACGAAAAGTACTTCTACGAAGTACTGGCGCAAGAATTGAAAATTGGTAATTTTTGGCTGATATTGATGATATTAGTTGAAAATTGGTAATTTTTGGCTGATATTGATGATATTAGAAAAGTGTGCTGCAGGTGCGATTAGAAATATTTTTATAGGCCGGATTAGATGAAAATGAAAACATAACGATATATACATACATATAGTATAGGTAAGGTGACCTAAATAACCGGTACGATACCTAAATTTTTGGTTCAGTACCGTGTACCGAAATGACGCTTTGGGTACAAGCAAATGTACCGAAATATTCAGATGTATGAAAATTTTCAGAAAACAAAAAACAAATTTGTTTTAATTTTACATTTAATTGTTATTGAGAATTTTTACAACACTGGCTTTTCAAGAACTTGGTAGCACTATTTGTAACGTTAAATTTTGAAAGCTTTGTTTCTTTATTTTATCGAAAATATCGATGACTTCCCCATCACTAGCTCAAATGAAAAAGTGCAACATGTCAAGAAAGCGCGGAGTGAATGTTTTCAACGAAAACTTAAAAGAAAAATATTTATTTATTAAAAAAACAATAGGTGATAGTGATGTGCGATGCGATGTGTGTACAAATAACTTCAATATTGCTCACGGTGGCAAATCAGATATTGAATCGCATATAAAGTCAATGCATCACCAAAATGCATTAAAATTAGCATCGTCCTCTCATTCAATGACGGAATACTTTAAAAGTGCTACATTGGCTAAGTCTGATTTAGAAATTGCAGCTTGTGAAGGCGTCTGGGCATACCACGTAATACAATCTAATCTCAGTTTTCGTTCCACCGATTGTTCGTCCAAAATTATTCGAAGCTGTTTTTCTATGGTAAAGTTCATTGCGCTCGCACCAAATGTGAGAGCATCGTTACTAATGTGATTGCACCGTATGTTTGCCAAGAATTACAAAACGACTTGCCGGACATCAATTTCGTCACTTTAATTACAGACGCGTCTAATCATGGTAACATTAAAATGTTTCCCGTTCTTATCCGATATTTTTCGGTAAATAAAGGAGTGGAAATTAAAATTATCGAATTGTCATCTGAAGGCGGTGAAAGTTCAGATATTATAGTAAATATGTTGAATAATGCAATCGAAAAGTTCAATCTAAAAAGCAAAATTGCTGCTTTCTGTGCAGATAACGCACCAAATAATTTTGGAAATCGTCAGCGCAGTGGATCTGATAACGCATTTTACAAATTGAATGTGCTCTACCCTGGAATAATTGGCGTTGGGTGTTGTGCACATATAGTACACAATGCTTTAAAAAAAGCTTGCGATAAAATGCCGATTGACGTAGAATGCATTATTGTAAAAATATACTCACATTTTTATTTGTTCACTGTGAGAGTTTCGAAACTTAAAGCATTTTGCGATTCCGTTCATGTTGAGTACCAAACAATTTTGGGCTACTCTAAAACTCGATTTTTGGGCCTACTGTCAGCTATAGATGGAATTTTGAGAATTTTTGACGGTTTAAAAGAATATTTTCTTCAAGAAGAGTGTAGCCCAAACATTTTGAAAACGTTTTTTAAAGATCCGATGGCCAAAATTTGGCTTCTTTTTTTGCGGGATCAGGTAGATTTAACTTGTTTCATATCACTTTTATATATTATATACATTTTTACACAATTTATTTAGGCAGCACTCTTTAATCGAACAGTTAAACTAATTGAATCCGATTCCGTCTCAGCCATGGAAGTTGCACAAACCCTTACAACGCTCGTAGAATCGCTTGAATCACGAAAAGACAATGATTTTTTGTCTACTGTCGTTCAAAATGAAATTGATAAAGCAGTCGACGAAGAAAACATTACAAAAGAACTAAGTAGTTTTGATGACGACCCGTCCGTTTTATGGTTTTTATAATCCATCTATTTTCTAATGGCAATTGTTTATTTTATTTTTATTTTTAGCGGAATGTATTGACTACATCCAAAAGTGGACCGTTCACTTTGAGCACTTAAAGATATTCGCTTGGTCTGCACTTGAGATCATTCCAGATTGGGAGTCTATTCAAACTTCTGCCAAATTCATTGCATCAAAACATCGTTTCAATATTGAATCGAACAACACTAAATTATTTGATCAAATCACTTTTCTAAAAAGATACGTTATTGCAGAAAAGATCCAGTCTTGGAAAGAAAACAAAACTGCAACCGACCAACGTTGGGTGGAAATCTTTCAATATTTTGCAAAAAATCATATACCACACCAGCACATACTAACTATTGTTTCCTATATTCTCTGTTTGCCTGGCACATCAGCTACGGTCGAGAGAATTTTTTCTTTGATCAAAGATATCTGGTCCGATGATAAGTCACAATTACAAATTGAAACATTGAAATGCATTTTGTACGTAAGGTACAATATTAAAATGACATGTCTGGAATTCTATAACTTTCTCAAAAATCAACCACAAATGCTACAAGCGATAGGCTCAAACGCAAAATATACATTTAAAAAATGTAAATAATAAAAAAATACGTAGCACTTGATTTTCCGCATTATTTTACTTTTATAATTTGCTAAAAATAAAATTTGTAATGGACTTTATAATAATAACCGCATATATGAAAAAAAAAATCAAAATGAACAAAATTATTTTTAATGTACCGGATTTTACAAAAATAAAGGTGGTCACCTTAAGTATAGGTATACTATATTTGCAAAAAAAAACAACATTTTTAAAATCATTAGATGGCTCAGTAGTCGAGATTTCCAGAAAATTCATATTTATGTTTCGACCAAGTTCAAATCTAAAAAGCTTTGTATATGTACTATATTTGCAAAAAAAGAAATTATAAAAATCCTTTAGATGGCTTTGTAGGCGAGATTTCCCGATAATCTATATTTATTTTATGGTTCGACTTATTTAGTTCAAATCGATTAAGCTTTGTGCAGTTAAAAACAATACCACTTAGTCATTGTCGAGATAAAGTTCACCCTTAAGTCATTTGCAGCTGTATTTTGGCTAATATCCCATTAAAAATGATGTCGAAAATTTGCCACTAACTGTGGAGGCGACTTCTGACTACGTGGCTTGTTTTTCAATTCAACGAAACGGCTTTTTAGCTTTAAAAATAATATTTATAAGTAAATGGAAACGCAGATGAAGTCGCGGGAATCTATTAGTTATTCAAAAAAATATAATAAATTCTATAACGGTTTCAAACACTCTAAAAAAAATCGGAAAATTTTAAATAATTATGGTAAATTTTTTTAACCTCTTAAACCAAACTTTCAGAAAATTTCGAGCATGTGGTTTTTATAAGAAAGACCAATTAATAAATAGTTGCTTCTTGTTAATTTTTGATAATATTTTTTTTATGCTAACGGCGTTGCGCCCTTTCTTCCATATAACGCATGGAGAAAATTTGCTGGAGGAAAACATTTTCTAAAAAGAGCTCCTTAGCCTACACTTAACCCACATGCAGCACAGTATAATTAACAATCAATTTTGTTTTTTTTTTTTTGATATTTAAATAGCGTACATACCTCACTCCTACTACCAACAATATGCAGTTGTTTGAACTATTTAATTTAATATTAATTTCGAGCCAGCCCAAAAATTCAACTACAAAAAACACCAACCATTATTTCGAGCAATCAGAAAATCCGCAAATTAATCACTCAATTCCGATAGCTAATTTTGTTATTACAATTTCTCTCACCTAGCGCACAACGCACGCTTCTTCGACGCTTGTTTATTGTTTCAACCCGTAAGGCGTGCAACATTTTATACATAAATAAATTTAGCATCTCATTATGTGGTTGGTTGGTTGGTGTGCTAGAATTTTCCAATTTAGCCATTCTCCAGCAGCAACTTGCCAAAAAGCAACCAGGCTGACAGCTCGATCAAACAAGCAACGGTAAAGTGCTCTATCCTTATGCTTTGCCAGTTTTTTTCATTTCATTTCAAGAAATCTACACTTTCTTGAATGTGCTATGTGTGTGTGTAAGTTTGTATATATGTATGTACCTGTGCGGTAAAGTGCGAAAGTCGTTCTGCGTCTGGAGTAAACCATCGCCTCCAATCAGCACTTACCACCCATTAACGCCTTGGCAATACGCCCGCTTGGTTTGGTTTTGCTCAAATAACTTTTTGCGCTATTTCCATTTAACGATGGCAATGCATACTCACTATTAAATGTATATATATGTACATATGTATGTGTGAATGTGTGCGTATCTGTGGGTGTACTTGCTTTGTAAATAAACGAAACCAAACGCTACCAAGAGTTGCACGCCAAAATAATTTATCGATTTTATTTTATTCCCATTTGAAACAGCCGCATTGGTTAGTGTAAATAAATATTTACGAGTAAATATATATACATATATATATATATATATATGTGTATGTTTTAATGTAGGTTTTGTTATTAAAATCAAAGAACTGTATAGCCACTTCTTCATAGTTCTTTAATTTCCGCTATACCGAATTCGCACTCCACCTGCCGCCACTCGATATTTAAGTGGGCTTCTTTCCATAAAAAAATTATCCATGTTGCCTTTGCGCCATTCAAGTGTACTGCTTCTAATACACCCATATACATAGGTACAGTCTAGGAAAAAAGTCTACATACACTCATCAATTTTACGATATTGGCAAATCTAAAAAATTAGATAAGAATACAAGCTTTTTGTAGTTTCTTTATAACTTAAAGGGTCACTTTGGGGAAGCATATTGAGTGGAAAAAAGTCTACACTTCTATAGTGTGCCAACTCGGGACATTAAATAAGGCACATAGGTAGGTAGGGGCAAGTGGCTGGCGCCTGTGGCGTTGCACTTAGTCCATAAATAGAAGGCCCATTGCGTTACCACAAGAATTAATACCATCCGAAGATTAGGAATAGAAAAAAAAACAAACGAATGCCTGCTGCCAAATAAAAATTTGAGCGATGTTGTTATATTTCATTAAAGTGAAATAGATATTAGTTTGTTTCAAACTACAAACACTTAAAATTCTTTATATATGTATATTGCATTGATCCATTGTAGCAGAATTTCGGACTCTTCTATGAGTGTTTTGTTAGAATAGTCATCAACTCGACTCCAAGGAATATGCGGAATAACCTGCAAATATGCCATGGTTATCGTTTTCAAACTTCGCGTTGTGCTCCAGCGTATTTAGGATTTACATACATATATTTAATTTTTTTTAACTATAATCATTTATCTATACATTAAAACTAAACTATATTTCTGTTTTTATACATGGATCCTTGTAAAAGTTTGCTTTTACCATTTGCATATTAATTGAATAGTAGATGTGGTGGTTGGCATAAGCCGCCTCATGATTCCTTGGTGGCAAAATTGATATGTGCGTGGAATCGACGGCTCCAATACAGCCTCCCACAAAGGGAGACGACGCCGAAGCAAACATTTCTTTAGCAGAATGGCGTTCCACTTGGGTCATAGGAAACCTCACTTTCTGGTGAAACAACGAATCATTGATTGCATCCGTTACCCGATGAATGCCGGCTTACGGAAAACTGGCTCATGGATATTCCCCATTGTTCACCTACGAGTCGTTGATAGCAACCAGTTGCGAAGAACCTTAACGCCGCTAGAACCTACCAATATAAAAGTAAAATTTAAAATTGCATACAGGCTTAAAGATTACACAAGCTACCTGTTTCTCAGTTGATATTGCTGTTATTCTGGATCCTCTTATTTGGTTATCAAGCTGATAAATTAGGTATTCAGCCAAGTCTGGAGTTAACCGATACAGTTTTTGAAAGTCTGTTGCATTTAGATGAAAGGGATTGTCCACATCTCGGAGTAGACGTCGATCCACTGTTGGAGCGCTTACTTCTTCATCACCTCGTGATAAATCATATGCCGAATATTTAAACGACATTATTTAATTTTCCTTTTTTAATTACAAGAAAACAAATCACTGAATTTAAAATTTTTCTTTTATTTAAATTGAAATCACGAATTTCACTTTTCTCGATTGATTTAACAACATAAAATTTGTTGTCGTTTAGTTGTCGGTCATCGACTAGCTAACAACAACAGCTGATTCGGCGAATGCGAAAATCGTTAAAAAATGGCTACTGAATAGCAGGGTCGCTAAAATTTCGGTTAAGTTGAGTTAACCAAACGAATATCTTTTAAATAAATTAGTGAATCGCACTACTGACATCAACTGCCGCGAAACCCAAAAAAAAACATGCCCTTCCCGAGCTTGGACCGAAATTCCTATCTACCAATGTAACTGAAAATTTGTTGACTTCAATGCCCCGATCTCTACAAGTAGTGATTGATGCCCAAGGTGGACCAACCAAAAACTAAGATTAAGATATGTTTCGCAAATAAACTTCTTCACAAATATGTTAATTATTTACATAAAGAATATATTAATTTTCGTAACAAAATCGAACTGTGTATGTAGACTTTTTTCCTTGACTGTACACATTTATTACATCCACCACACCACAATTCACACAAGCATCCTCTACCTCGTCTCTTCGTCTAGTTTTTGTATGTATTTGTATTTGTATGCCCATAATGTTTGTGATTGCCGCAAAATCGAAAATGAAAATAATTAAAATATATTTGGTGGTTTATTTTCTGGTGCGAAATGATTTTCTCTGCAAAACATTTTATTGGCACGATATTTGTTATTGCCTTTGTTTCAATTGTTGTTGTTGCTATTGGTTTTTATTTGTTTTTGACGTTTTTTTTTTTGCTATTTTCCTATAGCATACTGCTGTCATTTGTTGCTTTGCTTACTTATTTTCTGTGTTTTTTTAGCAAACATCCTCTGACAGTTGGCTCAGCTGAAAAGTGCGCAAAATTTACATTTTCAATTCATTTTGTATGGAAATTTTCAATAACAGCAAAAAAAAACAAAAAAAAACGCTAACGCAAAGCAGTGAAAATGAGGGAATAAAAGGCAACCATTTTTCAATTTTAATTCTTCTATGCTGAGGCGCGCGTT
The DNA here is from genome assembly GCA_951828415.1 of Anomoia purmunda. Classification (NCBI taxonomy): domain Eukaryota; kingdom Metazoa; phylum Arthropoda; class Insecta; order Diptera; family Tephritidae; genus Anomoia; species Anomoia purmunda. The sequence continues at coordinate 25,196,976 of OX639995.1, forward strand.
GATGTGTAACAGCTGAAGTAGCGGATTGATGTAATGAAATAAATGGGAAATTCGCAGAAAGGAAATTGTATTATTATGATGGGTAGTTTTGATGAATTTTTCCATCAAAGTATGTAAATATCCACTTCACATTCTCAAATGATAACGCTCTACAAAATTTTGACGGCGTTTGGTCGAGCTACGAATTCATTCACATATACATACCTTTTGTGGCAATGCTGAATATGTTAGAAGTTTTTCATGCAATTTTTCTAAATAATTCAGTGCAAAATATAAATATACAAGGAGGCTATTTAAAAAAATAACTCCCGAATCATTTTATCTAGAGACGGAAGCAATAAATTCATTCATTTCGCGAGTATTTTAAGAAGTCTTCACATCTCTACCACATAGATACATATGTCGTAAATTTAGCGTTATCCTACAAGCGCCTCACAAGGCTAAGTTCTATAGCAAAAAAAATTATAATGCATTTATTTTATTTTAAACATTTTCTCTGTGAAATTATCTTCAGCGATTATCCCCATTTCTGATTTAATGATAAAGTTCTCGTATTTAGAGAGCTAGATTAGGTTAGGTTAGGATAGGCGGCAGTCCCTAGTGGGACGCATAGTCCCTTGTGCTACCGCATGGGAGTTGTTTAAGTGGTCACTGTTCCCCTAAAACCCCTATGTCTCCTTCTCCTCCACGTCAAGCCAGGGGTCGGGAAAGAAAAACATTAGTAGGACATAAAATTCGAAATTCCATATAACTTTTGCAAATACATAGAGTATAACTACCGAAAATATTAACAATGTCTGGGCTCGGTTCGGCTGTTGCACAGTGTTACTTGCTTAATTTGCGAGTTGTTGTAGTTTACTCCGCACAGTGTGAGATTTTAAAAACCTAGAGGAGCTCAATGAAAAAGAAGTAAAGAAGTGACACCCTACTTTAAATAGATGATTTCTCGTAGGGAAATGAAGCCCCATCCTCACCTCTTTGCTTATCCTTTCCCCTATAACTCATTCTATTCATAACTCCCCAGGTAACTATGCCTAAGTGCTTGGAAGCCCGAACTCGACGTTTCGGCTTACCTCAGTGCCATTCTCAGCTTACGTAACTCCTCATATTTGTCGAAACATTTTGGCCGAAATCATAAAACATCATACAAAGTTTTATAGTTCTGGTGGAGAATCCAACATTTTTTTTTTTTGGTGTGGTACGCTAATGTGCATTTATATATATTTCTAAGTTGAACTCAGGTTTCTTTAAATAAATTTTTTCAGTATACAAGTACACCAAATTTGAAACGGTTGTACTTTAGGAGACGTAATAAAGTAAGCCCGGTAATAACTAGTAATAAATTAAAATAATAAAACTGCCAAATATGCATTATTTTTGCACTATCTAATTTTTTTGGAATATTTTAGGTGGCTGCACCTTGATTTAAAAATATCGATATATTTTACTCTGCATTTACCGATATTGTTTAAAACTATCGATATGATATATGTCTATACATTTTCTAATCATCCCTTATATAGAAGAAAATATACATATCAAGAGTCATACGATTAAGCGGAATTTGTAAAATCGTAGATTGTGACCGCCTTAGAACATAAGATGATATTTATTTTACAAAAATTTTCAGTCGGAAAGTTGGTAATATTGCAAGATTAAATTAAATAAGTAATATCAAACAATAAATATGTATATCAAAATATCGATATTTTTTACTCTGTGTATCGATAAATTTTTTTATATTCACATCCCTAGTATCTGAGAAAGTAAGAAGGAATTAAGTTATCCTAGGTTTGTAAGCTCATAAGCTATGCCCCGGTTCGGAACATAAGACGATATTTCTCTTACAAAAATGTTTCGCTCGGAAAGTTGGTAAAATCTAAACAAGCAATATTGCAGGGTTAAATGAAAAAAGAAGTTATGTCAAAAAAAATATATCAAAATATCGAATATTTTACTCTGCACATATCGATATTGTTTAAAAATGTTCATACGATATATATCGATAAATATTTTTCATATGATTCATAAAATCTGTTTATTGTTATTTAAATTATTTATTAATCAATATTTAATTGATACAAAAATAATAGTCCATTTTTTTATTTAATATATAAAAAATGATTTTTTATACTATAAAATTTATTTTTGAAATTTATTGTTATTTTAAATATTTATTACTTAATATTTAATTAATAAAAAAATAATCTATTTACTTAATATACTATATACATATGTATGTAAAGGTTATTTGTGCTACAGTTTTTTTAAATTTGTTATTTAAATAATTATTGATTAATATTAAAAACAGTGGTTTATTTTTATTTTAATATATTAAAATTAATTTTTAATTTATTATAAAAAATTATAATTTTTTTTTGATAAATTTATTTAAATGTTGAAATTTTTATAACATTTATAATGATATTATTCTTTTTGAAACACATAATAAAATAATTTATTATTGAAATTTATAAAATAAAATTTTTTATAGCAAAGTTTCAGTAATATAAAAATTAATCAATTTTAAAAAAAAATGTAATAAGATAAAGAATTTAAATTTAAAATATAAGTAAAGATTATTTATTAAATTTAGCTAAATTAAAATAATAGGGCTATTTTATTACTTAGTATTTAATGAATAAATATAAAGATATTATATTGGTTAATATTTATTTTTTTTATATAAATTAATAATTAATATTTATATTATTAATATAAAAAAATAAATTTATATATTTGTATATATACATATATATGTATATATAAATTATTATTTATATACACAACATATTTATGATTTATGTTATTATATATTTATTTAAATATTAATAAAAATTATAATATAAATTAATTTTACCTTTAATAAGTTTGTTTTATAATTATTATATTTAAAATATTAATTTAAAAGTTAAATAATTGAGGTATTTTAACTTAAATTAATAATTATTAAAATGATTATTAATTAATATTTTTTTTAATTTTCATTAGAAAAAATTAAAAATAATTTTTTTGAGGAGGAATTTACTTTTATAAAATTATTTTATTTATAATGATTTTTTTTTTATTAATACTATAAAAATTTAACAATATAATATATAATAAAAAATTTATTTAAAAAGAAAATTTGGGTGTCATAAATTCACTTGGAGGTTTGCCTGACCAACAGCTTATTGAAAATATTAACACGCAATATAGCAAAGCTGAATTAAAAAATGAATAATGTTGCACTTGAGACTTAAGAAGCAGATATTCATAAAGATTTCAATCAATGACTGAAATTTTGTTTGAGAAGGTCATACCTAACACTTTATATAAGCAATAATTATTCATTATGCATGAAAACCTGCGAAGCTTGGAGAAAATTTGATTTTACGTAGTAAGTAGTGGGTATATCTCTCTCTGGAAACTTTACATCAATTTATTTGGAGAAACACATTTTTTTTGACATCAGTGGGCTGAAATATTCTACAAAAATATATCTAGTAAAATTTTTGTAAAAAAGCCAAATTCTCGAAAACAAATTATTAGGTATTAAATATGAGTTTAGTTAATTGTGTTATGTATAAAAATATGGCAACACGTGCGCTGCAATAAGATGATTTTTAGCTGAAAAGCAACATTGAAATAAATTGACATTAAAGTTTGGTTGTGTTGGGTTTTCGGAGTTTTATATTTGACTAATGGTGGAAGATTTAATTCCAGTTTCCAAGCGGAAAGAGGGTTTCGTCCATGAACTAAATACCAATTTTTCAACTGTATTTTTTAGTTTTTCCACACAGCGGCGATTAAAAAATTTAAAGTTTAATTTAGCCATAAAAACTTTCGATGCGAGAGTGCAACAAGCCTTGCAGGTTGACTACGAATTACTCTGCAGCTACCCTGAGTGCTAATATAGAATACAACATATTTTTTCGTTTTTTTTTTTGAGACAGAATACATCTTTATTTATTAATAATTTGCAAGATTTCGGCAATTCCATCTTGTATATATTCTTTTATTTTTGTTATCCATGCCGCAACACGCAGATTCAGTATGGCACTTGAGTTTACTTCAAAAGCTTTCGCTTTTATTGGCACTGTTGCAACTTTCAATCACTTCATCCACAGCAGCATCGTCCATGCGGTTTGGAGCGCCATTCTCCTCCACTCGTAGCCTTTACCTTCACCCACATCCATTGCTGGCGCCTTGCTTACAGCCTTGTAGCACTTTCCATTGCACGCAACACTTGAAGCGTTTTCTTTATTCAGTTCAATTGCAACTTTAGTTGTGGCAATGCGACGGCACTTTCCTCTCATTTCCATTACCTTCATTCAAGCAGGCGCTTTAAGTTCGCGCATAATATTTCGTAATTCAGATTTTATTTGCTACACATCCCACAATCGACCAGCCAATCGACCCGAACGCGGAGGGCTTCCACGTTTTGTAGTACCTTCCACCATTCCGGTAGCACAGCGCACAGTTGATGCCACTTCACATTTATGGCGATTCGTTGCTCTTCGTTGAATCGAAAGCTTTCTTTTTATTACCGCAATGTGTGTGCAAATTGGTCAAGTGGCTGCAACAACAAATTCACTTGCAACGCACACTCTTTTCATACCTACATCCATACATTCAGATCCCTTTTCCTTACACCCTTCTTCCTACTTTCTGTAGCCTCTTTCGTAACGTAACGTCAATGTGAAATTGTTTATTTTATTGCTGCTTCTTATTGCACAGCTGATTGTTGTTGTTGCTGTTGTTGTTTGTCGTGATATTTCCCCCATAGGAGTATTTCCATATTGGGGAAAATAAAAGCATCAATAACAAGCACAACAACAACAACAACAACAACGACAACAAGAGCAATAACGTCAATGGTGTTTCATGGCAAAAATCAATTAAAGTTTTTGCTGCTGTTGCTGGGGTGGTACAGATTTTATGGTTTACTGCTGTTTTTCGAGGTTTCTGCAGTTGTGTTTGCATTTATGTCGATCGTTGTTGTTGTTTCGTTTTTTGTTGTTGTTTTTTTAGCTGCAGTTAAGCAATTCATTAAGTGCGGTTTTAATTTTCTTTTAATTGTTATTTCTGCATTTATTTTGTTTGCAGCAGAATATTTTAATAGCAGCAGTCGTTTCCGTAGGTAGCTCAGAAAGTGTAAAGGGGCATTCCGAGCATTCGTTTTTTTTTTAGCATTGCTTGGCTGAATAAGAAAAGGTGATATGCGGCTATCAAGAAATTCGAAGTTTACCTTACAAAAAAATATTTAGGCAAACTTTCTGGAGCATTGTTTAATTTTGGTTTTTATTCAATCCAACAAGAAATTCGCAAACCGTCAACTGCCTTTTGGCTCTTCTACTATGTCCGTATTCTTTTTAAAATATTTACAATATTTTAGACATTTTTAGAGTAGAGTAAAATTTGAAACTAAAATTGTTTTTCAAGAACTCTTTTACAATATTTTGTATCCAATTAATTAGCGAAAGTAATAAACAAATATAAATTCTGGTAGTTTCTTTCGACAGCGTATACGATCACATATTTGGGAACGAATGTCCGACATCCCTTGCCAAATTTGGCTTGGAGGCAAACCAGTTTCAGCGTTATGTCATCCTCAGTGTCATGTTTCGTACTCAGAAGAAGGAACAACGTCGAAACCGGTTTATTACCAAACCAAATTTGACAAGGCATTAAAATTCGTTCCCAACTAAAATTTGCAATTGATATCAAGGCGAATTCATATAAGGTGGTATCAGAAACAGCTTATCTGATTTTTTTCATTCAACTTTTCCTTGAATTTGTGTAAGGATTGTCAAAATAACAAATTGTGTACACTGGCGAGCAAAACCGGTCGGATGGTGACGTTTTTATAATACAAAGTTTTTCTTTAATTCTATTTCGTTTCGTTAATTTTATATATGTACAACTATAGCTCATTCCATAACAAAAAACCATGTAAATTAATGTTTCAAACCATATACACAATTTATAAAAATTAAAAAAATATTAATCAGAAGTTTCCAATATTTTAGAAAGGTTTTTAGACAGCTTTTTGGTTATGCTTTTTTATAGCTTATTTTGTTTGAAGAGGCTATAAACCACCGTTGATTTTTTAATTTGGCCTTGGAAACTTTTTACACTATTTATAAATAAAATAAGTTATAAAACTCGAAAAACGTCTGAAAGCTCTTCTAAACAATTTTAAAATTTTGAGAAAAATTTCCAGAATTTTCATAATTTTTTTATTAAGTTTGAAAATTCATTTACAGGGGTTTTTTATTATAGTATGAACTACGTTTGCACACAAAGTTAACAAAAAAAAAGTGTCATAAAAAGCCTTGTTAATATCAGAAAAAGGTTACAAGTCGACCGCATTTGTTGTTGTTGTTGTAAAAGCTGAAGTGACAGTACTCGGTCGGATCAGGATCCGTGAACATTCCGGTATTTGGAGCCGACTGTCGTGGGAACGCTACCCACTGTTCACCATTGTATGTTTATATGTTTTCTATTTTCTCAATTCGCACAACAAATTCGCCTTAGACGGACTTTGGCAATTGCCACACCAAAAACCAAAAACAAAATACATGTAATTTCCTATTGCCACCACCCAAGGCGAATACATATCACGTGGTGTTATACGTACAAAAACAAAAATTTGCACTACCAAATTATATGCACAATGACAGTATGATTTACAACAACCACAGCATTTCGACTTAACGTTAGCCAAGCGAATTCAATCAGCTGCTTGATCAACTTCACTTTATATGAATTCGCCTTCCCATCACCTTACTGAATGCGCCTTGAGTACAACTACAAAATTTCCATGTATTTTGTTTTTGCCTTTGTTTAAGAATTGTCAAAATTTACAAGCATTTGGGGTTTACATTTACGCAAAAACAAAATACATGTACACAGGTGAATAAAAAAAAAAAGGTAGGCTAACTTAATTAAAAAATAGTTAATTAATTTTAAAATAGGACTACAGTTTTAAGATTTTTTAGGAGTTTGAACCCCAAAGTCCTCTTACCCCCGCCCTCTCTTGGGTGCGCTAATGCACCACGAATCCAATTGACTACTATGGTTACAAATTCTATGCATCGGTGTTCTAAATTCTCGATACGGTGGCAAAAGTTACAAAAATGGTTACATACCAGTAATGTTGTAACAAAATCGATGTCATCGTCCGGAGTGTTTTACGTTGGTACCTGCCGACGACGGCCTAACCAACGAACCATTCGACTTCATGTCCGACTAAGTTATTATATAAATTTTCTGCAAAAAATTATATATTTAATAATTTAGTAAATAAATAACATTCTTACTTTTCTTTGCCAAATTTATTATTTTAATAATCAGCTGTCAACAGTGCTGTCAATCATTTTACTTTCACCACATGGTGAACTTTTCCTTATTGCAAAGCTGCTAGAATGCCCGTTACAAGTATTGGTTATCAAATTGAGACAAAATCTAAGATGACAAATTATTGCAACCAAATCGTTAGAATAGGCCGGAGAATGTAAGGTTTATAGCTACGGTTATGGTTACGGCTATTTGGCTCTGGCTATATGATCTGCTATTGCATATATGTATGTACTTATATAGTACACCGGTGATAATTTGGAGTACTATTCATCTTTCTACGATCTTTTTATTCAGCAGTGCCTTCTTAGTCTACTAAGTTAATATAATTTAACTTCTACCTTACTTTTTTAGCAGGCGATGCATTTCTTTTTTTGGAAACGTAGCAATGAGGTTCTGAAAATTATATTTTAAACAATACATCACTCTTTTAAATGGAGTAATAATTAACAAAGTTTCGACGGAAATAATGAAATAACTTTTTTTCGCGACTGAAAAATTTGTTTAACAATTTTTTATGAAAATTGGGGCATCGGCCAATAAAAGCAGCAAAATTAAAAAACACTTTCTAATTTTCATCAAAATTCGAAATGTTGTTTTCAGTTTTTCTTTGTTTTTGGGATGTTGTATTTACAGCATATTTGATTTTAGTACAATTAATCACAAGATTGAAATAGCCAAAAACTAATTTTCGTTTTTCTGTTTATGTTACAGATAAAATTGGAGCAAGCAATGGAAGAAACAGAGCAACAAGGTCAGAAAAAAAAATTATTTATAATAAACTATATATCTATCTATCTATACTATAATAATACTATAGAAAAGTTGTGTATGTTGATTGAAAATTTCTTTAAAAGAGTGGTCGAAGGTGATGCGAATAGAATAAATTCTACTTAAACCATGTTTAAAATTTGCATCTGTGTGTTTGAACTCAGTAAATTCGGAAGCTCCTGAATGGATTTACATAAGGCTTTATATCAAAATATTAAATTTAAAAAAAGTTTTCCTTTTAAATTTTTTTATTTTTTCAACGGCATTAACGTATCTGTTTTGTGTAATATTTTCTAGTAAAGGTGAACGTTTTTCTCACAATTCCGCACAAGTTTAATTTTTTTAGAGCGGAAAGAAAGCATTGAAAATTGCAATTGCTTAAAATAAATTATTGCAAAATCAATTATTTATAACAATTTAATGTTTATTTTCAATGAGAAAAATAGTGCAAACACTTTTCAATGAGCTCTGAAAGTTTCACCTCATTATCTATTGTAGTTTAGGAGATATTAATTTCTTAATTTAATCGTGCACGAAACTTTGATTGTTAATAACTTAACAATGGTTCGAATTTTTGCAAAATAATAATGGGACGATGTAAGCATAACATTCACTTCATAATAAAATAATTGTTTTTGGAATCCAAAATTTAGTGAAACTTGACGTACTTTCCGCTTATTCCTAAGTTTCTTTTTTCAGAAAATTATACGTCAAACTATTACTAAATGAAAATAAATTTAGATTTAAACCCCATTTATTTGTTAATTATTTAATGGTAAGAGAGGACCAATCTCGTTATTACAGTTATTACAGTTATTACAATCCCGAGATTGTAAAAATCGAAACAAATTATTATCGCTAAAATATTTGCTTTAACGAGTAAATAGTCTTTTCTTATTTACAGAGATTTTTCTTACGCATGTAATACCACGTTCCCACGGCAAAGAAAACAAGATGTTTTCAGGAGATGTTTTCAATACTAAACATGACCGTCCAGACAGCAATCCTTTTATGCCAACTGGTTTTCAATAGCATTTCTTTATTTATTCACCTTTTCTACTCCAGGGAAATCCGGTAAACGAAATGTCCCCAGAGCTTCAAAATTAAACCTAAATATTTCAGTTTTTCTCCACCGATTTTTCCTTTGTGGCAAAAAGTTATCGAACACAGAGTTGTTTATGAAAACACAAGGAAAATTTAGATGTTTTCGAGATTATCATGATCAGTTCGTAATAAAGTTTGATAGTTTTTGCAGGACTTTCTACTCGTTTTCGCAGAATATCACGAATGAGTCATAAACAATTAGTTTTCGTTATCGTGTGAACTTGGTATAAGTCCATACTTCCGAGTATATGGAAATTAAAAAACTACGAAATGGCGCTAAAGTTGTCACTCGTTGTCCATTGAATGAAAATCTTGAGTTCCACTTTTGGCTTGTGTTTATTTGATGTTCTGATTTTTTCCCACTGAGTCGAAAAAATGCCACCGCTATTTGATCAATATTCGAATCCGGCATTTTCCTGCTCTTCTGGTGATAAGCTCTGGATTTATTGGTAGGCGTTCTCCTTCAGGGCCTCCGTAGTCTGATTCATGTAAAACTACGACTTCGAAAATTCCCAAATTCTAGTTATTCGAATTTTACAAATTTCATAAAAGAACGAGCATTTGCCGCCTTATGAAAAAATTATTACATCTTCCGAAAGGGTGACCCGTTATGCGCCCCTCCTGTGGTACTGAGGGTGCTTTATTTCAGAAGTATCTTTGCGTAGATAAGCGAAATATTTTAATTGTGAAAATATAGTTATTTTTCGAATCCGATACTTTGCGGTTGTTTAATGAAATCTACATTCTATGTCGGAAAATAGTTACATAAATTTTCAAAGTACACATTCTACATTTACGAGGGTTAGAATTTCAAAGGTTTTCCGTTTATTCTATACTTTGTTATGATAACGACGATATGTTATATACGTACAGTTATGTGAAAAATAATAGACACAGGCTTTTAGGTTTGCGTTTTTTTCTGATGTAGCTTATTACGAGGGTTGCCTTTTATATTTTGCGCCTAATAATGAAAACACAGTCAAATATTAAGGAAAATAGTTTTATTGTTTTTCAAAATATTCTCCATCCAAGTCAATACACTTCTGCATTCGCTTGAACCAATTTTCAAAGCACTTTTGCCACTCAGGAGAGGATACCTCTAAAACGAGCTGTTTGAAGGCTTCTACAGCTCCTTCAGGCGTTGAAAAACGTTGACCTCGCATTTTTCTTTTTGATGTTCGGGAATAAAAAGAAATCATTAGGTGCCAAATCAGGGCTGTAAGGCGGATGATTCATCAATTCGACCTTTTGAGTCCTCAAAAACTCTCTTGTGTGAATCGATACGTGAGAGCTCGCAATGTCTTGGTGAAGAATGATTTGTCTTCGGCGGTTGGTTTTCCTTAATTCTGCAAAAACTTTTAGCAAACAAATGATTGCATACCACTCAGAATTGACCGTTTTAAGCTTATCTAGTGGAACAGTTGCGACGTGACCAGATTTTCCGAATAAACAGGCGACCATTTGCTTTGAGGTGCTTCTTGCGCGAACAACTTTTGTTGGATTAGGCTCGTCTTGGACTCCCATACAGTCGATTGCTGCTTTGTTTCCGGCTCATATGCATAAATCCAAGATTCGCCACCTGTTACGATGTCATAGACATGCTTTGATCCACCGCGGCTAAATTTCTTCAACATTTCTTTACACCAATCGACACGAGTCCTTTTTTGGGCAATTGTCAAATTATGTGGTATCCAACGAGAACAAATCTTCTTTACGACCAAATGCTCATGCAATATTGAATGTATGCTGGTCCCACCAATGACCAAGGATGCCTCTATCTCGCGATATGTCACATGACGATCTTGTATTATCAATTGACGCACAGCATCGACTGTTTCTGGCACAACCACCGTTTTTGGACGACCTTCACGAAATTCGTACTGCAGAGATGTGCGGCCACGTAGGAACTCGTTGTGCCATCATTTCACAGTGGCTAAGTGTGGTGATTCAACACCAAAAGTAGAAATAAGTTGGTTGATGCACTCCTGTCTCGATAATCCACGTCGAAAATCGTAGTAAATCATCGCACGAAAATGTTCACGGGTTAATTCCATTTTTAGACAATATGAATTTTTAAACTCACTATAAATAAACACAAATAAAACTCGTAAGTGAAAACGTTATATGCAAGTTTATGCCAAAAAAGACCAAACTTTACAATAACAATATCTAACTACAGCTACTCACATGTAGTGTTGCGAAGGCGCAAAATATAAAAGGCAACCCTCGTATTTTTTATACACTATAAATCCACAACTCGAACTTTGTAGAGCAAATGGAAAAATTCATCGAATTTTAAAACTTTTTATTTGGAACTTTTATGTAAATTCAAACTATGCTGATTTAGCATTCAGTTCTATAACCCATTCAATTTTAATAAAATAAAGTGCAAATTCTAATTAGCTAAAAATAGTTGTCGATGAAATATTGAGCATGCTTTGTACGGGAAAAAATGAGTGAGTAAAAAAAAAATTGTCAAAAATCAGCCGACACTTTTAGCTACTTGAGACTCGCACTTTATGATACTAGAATTTAATGTGCTATAAAACTGCAAACATAAAATTGTTAAAAATTGTTTCTACAAAGTTTTAAACGTGGAGTTATGTGGTGCTTGTTATATAATGAGCTAGGCTTTTATAAAAAAAAAAACTTAAAACACATAACGCCAACAAAAGAAGCCTAGCTAAAACTGGTAAAAATATCGTATTTCTTTTTATTTCGCACATAACTCTACAATCAATTTAAATAATATGCGCACAGTTATTATATTAAATTAAATTTTTATGCATAAGATTTCTTATCTTTCCCTTCGTCTCCTGCCCGTGCTATTTATTGTGGATTTTTTTTTCTTTTTTACCGACTCAGCTTCATTCTGACTCCCTTCGCTGAACGAGTACACACTTTGTCTTGAGTGCATTTTAATTAAAAGCGAAGTTCCACTTGTATGCAAAGCACTTCAGTTGATGTCTTCGGTGGTTTTGCTGCAAACTTTTACTAAGTCCTACCAATCTCCAACAATTATCTACTACCATCGTTTTCGATTCACATTGTCCAGCTTCTTACTCGTCGCATTTCGGTTGTTGTCGTTTCTGCCATGTCAAAGTGTGGGGCCATTTTGGTCAAACATTTGCCACTGAAGCAGTTCAACTGATTGTGAGTTGAGTTGAGTTGAGTGGTGGAGTTGTTGAGTTGAGTTAAGTTCGCTTTGCATGGCTTAATTATTTTTGTTGGTTTAATTGTTGCTTTTTGGTTTTGCATATTTTAATTTGCTCTCTACTCTTTTGAAATCATCAACTTATATATTCTAAATATATTTAATTTTCTTTACACAATGAAGATAAAAACAATTTGCAAGAAAATTTAATGCTTTTTCATTTTAATTTTGTGGTGCATTCTTTTAGATCTACTTAATATGGGTGGCATAGAATTTTAATGATTTGAAGAAGCCAATTTTTGTTGCACGCAAATAAATTTAATTTAAACGCCAGAGATAGTAAATTGCTTAAATTAAATAAATTGATCTTTTGGGGAAAAATTTAATGGAAATTATTTTTATTTAGTATCTATCCGATATTTATGCCCTCAATTCCTGGTATGTCACCGCGGTGTCGGCATATAAAATGCTTGCACTAGGGGTCGGTGATGACGGATCGAAGTGATGTACCCAGATTTCCGCCACTATTTCAAATCAATTACAAAAATCATCCGGACAATCTTGGAATTTTAAAGAGCCGCTTTTCAATTGCTAATTTGCTTGTTCTTGCGTTCTTCGGAGAATATTCTCCGAAATCCTCCTGATATTAAAATTTTCGGTAAGGATATTTTGTATGCTACATATGAGATATTTGTAATGTCAACCAAATGCGTCGCTCAGCTAATACAATTGCTTCAATTTTTTGTACGTCATCCTCGGCTGGGATGTCGATGGGCGCTTAAACTCCTTATACCACCTCGTATTTGATTGGAAGTGTGATCTATTTATTTGAATTTTTTACATTTACTAATCAAAATGTGTGGAAGGGAAAACTCTTTAGTTGATGTAGTTTGAGGGCGTGACGGACGAATATAGTTAATTTGCATTACTAAACACAATTAATAGGCATTACGGACGCCATGAGGACGGCATAAGGATTTATTTTTGGCCACAAATGACAAATTGATACAGAAAGTGTACGCTTTTCTACAAGATAACAATGGAGAGATTCATGCACTTTCTTGGGAAACTCGGTAAAAACTTTTTACACTGACCGCTCCAAGAGAGAGAATGTGACTGGAGCTGGTAGACACCAGGACGGCGATTTCAGATGCTTTTCTGCCTTAGGTACCATGACAGTGGTTTACAAATTGGAGATATTTGCTATGCTTATGGTAGCGGACTGGATAGTTGGCGAAAGGTGGCGTGGATACCAAATCAGAGTCTGCAATGACAGCCCAGCTGCATTAACAGCCTTGGAGAATACTCGCACCTCTTTAAAAATTGTCCAAGAAACTATGTTGCGGCTGAACTCTGTTGGAAAATGGTATAAGCTTGACCTCATTTCGTGGCCGGTACACAGCGGTGTTCAAGGTAACGAACTGGGTGGTGAATTAGCTGATTATAGACCCTATTGGCAGACGGTTAGGTACATTAGGGATGTCATTCATACAACGCGTGAGAATCGTTGGTGCACTACCTTCACCTGCGACACAATCAAGTGTTTCCTGAACAAGACGGGACAGGGTGCTGACAAAATTCCTTCATACACAGAGAGGGAAAGAATTACGGGCACTGGTTGGGTTGACTACAGGACACAATCCATGGAGACAACACATGGTCTCCATAGATGTCCCTATGTGAACATCTTGTCTGGAACAGTCCATTTCCTCTGCATCTGCCTTGCATTTGCTAGACTGATATGTAGAATATCTGAGTCAGATGTATTGAGAGGCAAGCTTCTTAGATTCGTAAAAGAGTGCTGAAGATTTGTCGATTAGAAATGAAATCTCGTTCCCACCTTTTTCCGTACCCATTTTCCCTATCCCTTATTCATTTCATCCCTTCCAGGTCTTAAGTGCAATGGACAACTGCGCCTGAGTGCTTGGAAACCCGTTTTCCATTTCATTCCTAGCACAAATGCACATTTACATTGAACCATAACAGACGACAGAGAACTTTGTGCACTTGTACCAGTATTAGGCAAACCCGAGGGAATGCACTCAAAGGAGCCAATCATATCGTATTATAACTCGCATAAAATATGTCCAATTTCTTTGCGCCACGATTCAGTGTCGTAAATTATATTACCCATCGCATAAATGCAAATTAGGACTGCCAATACAAATTAAGGATATCGTCTGTTCTGCCTATTAGGCTTACTACAAATACCCGCTTATCATTACTTTTTGATTGCCCCTCGTATTTATGTAATTTCGATATTTCGAAGGATCCCATGCAAACTAAATATTTTCCACTGCTTATCTCTAAAAGTTTTTTCGGTAGCGTACTGGAGTTTGATATGGCGATAATCGTAGAGAAGTTGGAGTTATGAGATTTCATACAGCATGTGTCTATTCTTACTTTCTTATTTAATTTCATTCGAATTTCTTCCTTTTTTTGAACTTACTCTTATAGAATTGCGAAGTTATTGTACAGAATATGTGCATTCATAGACCAATTGTGATTAAGCTTATTATCAAAAGAAAGACGAATGAACTATTAGTCAAGAAATCAACATATATGTAAATGAAATCAACAAGTAACTTAAATTAATACTTTTGTTCTGTCTAACTGAGAACAATATTATTCTTTTATGATTCAGTTATTTTAACAACCGCAATCATCTGTTCGAATTTTTACTGGTTACTTTCAACGAGGGCGTACTGTATACCGTGGTAAAAAGACTTGTATATATAAAAAAGGTTTCAATTTATATTCATATTCTTTAACTCCATCACGTATTTAAAAAAAAAAAAGCCAACATTATGCAGTACATCTTCGAAATTGCCAAACATGATTTGAGACTGTGGCGAACGCTCAAAACAGTCCTTAGCGTGCTCCTTTATTCGTAATTTCAAGCATAAAATTAGCAATTTTTATTATATAAACATTTTGATTGAATTTCGAAGTTTTAATCGACGTTGATATTAAACGAACCGTGAGGCGTTATGAACTGAAAGTGATTTTCACCAAACTTAGCACTTAACGTCATCATCGCTCATGAGTAATATACCAAATAAACTTATGACTAAAACTCACTTTCTTCCTTGCGAATCAATTAAATACTCATTTACATTTATTCAAATCTGTTTTCTATCAACTCTAACAAATTCACACTTCGCCTTTCTTATTCGATTTACACTTGAGCGGATTTATGGCTAAATTCGACAAGTCTGTGGAAAAATGGAAATTGTGGTGCTTACAAGTCTTACTACTCTTCTGCTAATTTATCCACATACATATAGAAACACTTGGTTGCAAAACTATAAGACCAATCAACCCGCTGCTAGCTGGTAAATTTTTATATCGTTACAATTTTGTTGTTGCGGAAATTGATAATTTTGAGTTCGCGTTTTGTCAAGACAGTTTTAATATTTCAAAATTACTCCGCTAATACTCGTACGCTACCCCTTCTGCGGGTTTAAAATTTTTCCTTCAGTTCCGAATCGCTTTGCATCAAAAGTAAGAAATGAAATTAGTTTTAGATTTCTATTAATTAGGATTAAGAGGTCATGCTATTGTGTGTGATATGTAATTTTTTATAAAGGCATTTAACTCATTACTATATGAATTGATTAAGAGTTAGCGAGTTTTATATAAACATTCCCTCTCTGACCATCGTTACATTGAAAATGTACTAAATTTTCTCTCTCCAGCCCAAAAGTGCGTAAAAACCTAAAAACTACGAATTGGAGCTACGAAGTCCTCAAAGAACACAATTGTATCAAGGATCTAGAGAACATTGTCAACGTTTTCCCACTGACCTGCTCAGAGGCCCTAAGTCAAGCATGTCCTGAACCTAACTGTGGAAGAAATGTAAACCTCATTGGGGGGGGCTGAGCTCACTACGCAAATTTTGCAAGAAGCAATTCAATAATGCCAAGAGGTTTAGTTATGAACTTGAATGGCAGGAGTGCAAAAAGTTTTTCCGGACCTATAAAACGCTTTGAGGAAGTCAAAGAGATATTCGTGGATAAACTTCGGTGGCGGCATCTCTCTGTGTGGATTCTCAAACCCGATAGAATTCTTACAAAAGCAGGACGGTGCCAGGAAACCCAAAGAGCTGCTACTGGATACCCACTTTCCTGGGAACACAACTGCTGACCAAAGTACTCCTCTCTTTATTTCTTCCAATACCGTCTACGTACCGGTTTTGGGAGAAAGTCCCATTGGTACACAACTAATTAAGACACTGGTAGTGTCTGCGAAATGGATTTCACCTATTTTCAGGGCTTGCTTCAAATTGATTCATATACCGTTGATATGGATATAAATGACGCCGATAGGGCTTTAGTGGTGGATAACTCACTGGTGGAGTTTGTCGGCCGAATATTCTGCTGCAGAGTGGTAAGGACGAAGCAGCAGAGAGCGAGCGAATTGTCGAGGCACGTGTCGAGGATGACACCCCAAGGAGGTGTCCTATTCCCACTTCTGTGGAATCTCACCGTAAATACACCGATTGGGGAGACGCAAAGGTTTTCGCGTACGCTGATGACGTTGCGATCGCATTCAGGGAAGTATCCAAGTGGTCCACCCGCTGCGGGTGTAGGGTCAGCTCAAATAAGGTGGAACGCGTTATCTTTGCGAAAAGGTGTAAAATACCTTCGGTAACTCCACCGGACCTAAACGTCGTCCGGTTGTGAAATGTGCAGTTAAAAATCCCACCTTTTCTAGGATCTTTCACGTAATTTTTTTAAATTTCGAAAAGTATTACATATGCAGTAATTTATTGAGCTATGTAATTAAACTATTGAAGGCAATTAACAACAACTAATTATGAAAAGTACTACAGTTAAAAAAAGTGAATTGATTATCTAAAAAGGTATTATAAATAGCTACATTCAATTTAAAGTTGCCATTTGTTATCAAACTTTTTAAATAATCTGTTTTCAGAGATGTAAACTGGTATCAAAAGGGCTTTCAATAAATATTGCACAAAACTAAGTACATATTTTTATATTTGTACATCATATCTATAAGAGGAAAAAAAAACACTTTTTAATTAAAGGTAACATATAAAACCATTTAGCCGAAAATTAAATGCATGGCCTTGATTTTTTGCTTTTTAATTTTATGAACTCTGAAATTCAATTTTTCGATTTTTTTTGTCATTTATTTCTTTTTATAGCCTCTAAAAATTTCGGTTTTTGTAGAATTTTCTTATATAAAAAAGGAAAAGTTCAACGAAATAACAAATGCTCTATTACAAACATTGATCGATTTGGTGTAGTTTGGCACATATTTTGCTTTAGATTCAAATAAAGTAATTGATTTTTTACTTTATAAAGTTCCACCTTCAAGTAACTGCAATTCGAAGATCGACGAACAATAAAGTAAGTAATAAAATAGATTTGTAATTAATAGGAGATGGAGTGTGAAAAGTAACAATGCGCTAGCTGTGCGCAGTTTGGAAGAAGCAGTTAGTAGAAGCCATTAATTGATCGATTTTATAGTCTTGTAACAGAATGTATAATGTGTACATATGTACGTACACACTTGTATCGGTATGTTTACGTTAATTAAAATTATCTTTTCGAAAGGCAGCGGCCTTCATTTGATCAGCTTGTTTATACTTAAAATTGAAAATTAATAAAAGATACTTTCCAAAACAATAGTATTTATAATGAATTTTTAAGTACGCCATTGCAACGCAAGTGGGCGAATGGAAATTCAACAAAAGCAGATATTGTTTTTGTGCATAATTAATAAATATTTTGCTTAGATCTCTATGCAAACTCATACATATATATCTATTTACATGTATTAGACTGGATCAAGAAAAAATAAGCTTACTACATTAGTTCCACTCCCCCTTAATTTGAGTGCTTACTTATTTCTGGAGGGTGTTAGCTAGCATTGTACAACTTTTCACTCCAAAAACAGTAACAAACGCGTTTCATTCAAACCTTTTCTATTTATGATTCGATTCAAAACGTTTATTTGTATCATTAGGAAACTATATACTGCATGTTTCAATAGGACATATTGAATTAAGCTCTCTACTACGATTATTACATTTAGTTTTCCCAATTTTTACATACTAAAATTTTTTCATTACCCTACTATCACTAAGTTCCAGACTTAGTTTGATACAAAATAAACTGGAGAGTTCCTTCCTAGCTCTGATAGGTAAGTGTTGCTCAACGTTTTACGAATATATCAAATTCAGACATCGCTGCGTATGGGGAACTCCTTTTTGTGCTCTCAATCGAGAATATTTTAAACGATATCAATTATTCCGAAAATCGACATTTCACGGCCTAATAATCGATTTTTTTGTAATCTTTATTTTCCCAGTCGAAATATGAAAGAAATCGTTTTTTTTACGTCCTATATCGATACATGATATCAAATTTATATTTTTCATCTACAACAAAAACTCAAAAAGGAATACCTGCACAAAAATTAATGAAATTAAATTATGTAAAGAATTAAAATATGAAAAAATATACATAATGAACCTACGGAATGAAATTCGAAATGTTTTTGAACGTTCCTTAAGAGAAGAGATATTACATGGTACTGAAGTATTAAGTAGCGTTTTTTTTTTAATTTAGTTTATGCCCCATCAATGTAATGTTATTGTTCCGTGTTAAACTGATCGAAAGGAAGTATTGAAAGAGAAAAGCCTAGAATATGAAAAAAATTTGTATAACGCTCATAACAGGAATAGAGTTTTTAAATACAAAATTTGCTGCTAATTATTAAACAAAATTAGAATGTCATTCTACTGAAATTGTAGTTCGTGATTCAATTTGTATTCATCGATGATTTTTCTTTTTATTTTCCTAATAAAACACATTTTTTATATCGATACTTTCCGTACAAAGCGACAAATCAGCATATCGATTTCACATGTATTGAATTATATCGATTAATTCAGCACATGGTTTAAGTGGATTTTCGCCCTGGTGGCATCCAATTAGCAGATCAGCCAATATGATTCCAAAAACCTCAGACAACCTAAAGCGACCGCGCCGAGAGAGACGACTGCACTGTGAAATCTCCTGAAGGAATGGTTTACCGAGTGTCTTTAGCCTCGTCCTAGAGAGAGAGCTAGGCGCCCACAGAGTGGGAGTGTCTCTTTTAAGCCCGGGTTCACCTCTATTTAGCTTTTGAGTAGTAAAGTTCTGTATTACTGCTTTTGAACTCTCTAAACGAGGCACCCAAACGAGTTCAATGCAGAGCCATACCTCGCCAGTGCATCTGCTGTTTCATTACCGTAAATATCTCTATGCCACGGAACTCATATTAGGATAATATCCAACGTGTCAGAAATCGAGGCCAGCTCTCTTCTACACTCATCGATGGGTCTGAATTGCCGATTGGCTATCTGAGAAGATATTTTTATCTGCGATCTCGCAAGTGCATCTTGCTTTAAGCTTCTTACTGCCTCCTTTGTTGCATGCGTTTCGGCCTGAAAAACACTTGCATGGTCGGGCCGGCGGAAGGATAATTGCTGATTATATTTTTGAATGAAAATCGCTCCGACCCCGCATTACATCTTTGACCCGTCTATAAAGACAGTTAAGTCCTCCAACAATTGGCCTCTCCCCTGAGACCAGTCCATGTGGCTTGGGAATTTCGTGGGGGTATTTGGTTAACCCCCGTCTTTGTCAGGGTGTGGTCAGAGAGCAGCGCTTTAAGAATATGGGTCAGATTTTTTGTTGCATAGAGAGCCACCCAGGCCCGCCTTGCACACTCTGCGATATTTAGTCTCCAATTAAGTTTGGGTTCAGGATAACACCAATATACATATCTCACTTTGTTTGGCAGAACCACTTTCGACACTCGAAACTTTGGTTTAGTGAAATAGTGCGATTTTATGTGAAAAGCATCAGGTATCCTTTCTTAGGTTTAACATGTCATAAATATCGGGTCAATGAGCTCCATATCGATCGATTTACCATGTCTAAAGCCCCACTTATAAGGTGCACTTAGTTGACTGACAATGATCTCTAGTATTTTAGCAAAGAACCTAGATTACAATGAAGTGGCATTACTCCCACCATTCCTCTAAATCTCCCACCATTCCAAAAAATCTCGTCCAATTTCACCATAGCAAAACTAATTTGACTTTTGCTTATAGTTGATATTAGCATCTGATTAGATCCAATTGTTTTCGGGTGTGATGACTAGGCGAAAATTCTTGCTACAGGAGACGAAACATCGTACAACTTCTTTGTAATCTATGTTCTTAGCTTTCATAATAAATGATCTATATAATCCTATAGGCAATATTAAAAAGGCTGATTTCACGGTAGTCAACGCTACTCGTCGGCTCAACCTAAAAATTCACGCATTTCAGTTCCGCGCTTTTTCACGCGGTAAATACGTTTTGCTTCTCTCTTCAAATTCAGCAATGACTCATCATCGCAACGTCACCTTGTCAGGAGCTTCGCTGTGAAAATCGTATTTGTCCGTCTTTGAATTTTTTTTTAAATGCACATAACTTCTCTGAAAACCGACCGACTTTGATAATTCAAAAATGCAATTAAAAATTGCGAATTCATGTCCAAAAATTCTGTTTCCAGAAAAATTAAAAACAGATCTCTTTTAAATTTGCTTTCTCGAAAAGTGTATTTGATTTTTTAATTTTTTCACATTAGAAATAATACACTTTAAGATGTATTTTGGCCTAAGGGCTGTTAGCAAAAACTTTTTGTTTAAGATATACCTTTTTTTTTATATAGTCTTAAAAGTATTAATTGGCTTGTTTTTTAATTTAGAGATGCAGTTTTTCAGCTAATTTAATTCAAACACAATTATGTAAAAGTTGAAGTGGCTATAGATGCCGATTGATTTATGACAGCTTTTTTTAAATTTTGCTCTTTAAAAAAGTTGTTTTTTTCATTTAATTGCATGTAGTTTATATGGCAGACGATTGGCAAAAGCTACTAGCAAATTTTTCAAATTCGTACAAATTGTACCAATAGTAAGGAGACGAATACTTCCGCTGAGCCGACAATCCGCCCATCTGTCGAATAGAAGTCCACAAGTAGTCGGCGGAGAGACCATCCTAACTTTACTCGAAGTCATAACTTCAAGGGTGTCTTGCAGTTCCCTGTTATGTTGTTGTGGGCAGGCAAACAAAAGAATCAGCGGTCGAAAGGAAAGTCTGGTACTCCACGCCTACTTTCAGCCTTCCCTTTAAAAGTCCAAGGCCAAGATTGCTATTAGAACAATTTATAATAATAATAATTTGGCATTTATATTTCTGTTTTGTTTTTTCAAAAAATCAATTTTAGCGATTTAGATTTTGTTATTTTCCTCAAAAATCCGCCATGTGGCACTGCTATCACATTCGAAATGAACGTGAGAAGATCTATCTTATAATTAAAGTCTCTAGAAAAACAAACCATTGAAATTTTGTAGAGCTGTGCTGTGTTTACCTATTTATTTCATATTTGTATACAATTCGCGCCACTGCAATAAATCAACTTATACGCCGTGGGCTGGTTTCGCACAACAAGTGTAAAGCTCATGAATTCAGGAGTGAGGCTGCCCAACGGGGATGAAGGTGGCTGAGAGTGGCGACTGTGAATACAGTAAACATGCTCTGTCCATTTTGGTAATTAAAAACCTATAATTCTCTGCGCACATACCTTTCGCAATAATTATATGGCAAAGTGTAAATATTTATTTCGTGAAGCATTTAAATTTAAAAGCCTGTGTTTTTGGTAAATACAATTTTTCTTATTTTTTTTGTTACAAACTATAGGCTAGTAGGAGTGCAATATTCGTGAGAAAAAAAACATCAAAGAAGCCAAATGTGTACAAGCAATAATGCCAAATGCAATAAAATACTCAATTTGACGTTGTTTTGTCAGATCGGATACAAATCAAAGCCAATCCGCCATACTAACTAAGCAAATCTAAAATGTTAGAGCTAAAATGTGCAGCTGCAGAAAAAAAATTGATATGATACATACACACGCACACACGTACATAGTAGATATGTAAATAAAATTACAGGCATTTTTCGATTGATGTAACTTGAATAACAGTAACAACAACAACAGCAACAACAACAACAACAAGAATCGAATGATCTAACTCCAACGTGGCAGCACAATAGCAATTGACAACTTAATGCCATGAAAAGTGAACACTGACCGACCGACCACACGCACACACAGTTGAAAACATGAAAACGAATTGCTTATAAAAAAATTGGAAAGTGTAATGGAAAAGTTCACCAAAAAAAAAAAACAGAAAGCAAATGGCAAAAAAATGGCGGCAAAAATGAAATGTTCGATATTGCAAAAATCCGGAAAAAATCCGTAGCATATTGACAGGCCGAAATCCAAACATGAATAATATTGCCAACAACATTACAAACAACCAAGCGAGCAACACCATAACGAGCCTGAATAAAAAATTGTTTTAAGGAAGGAAAGAAATGAATTCGCCCCAGAGCAAAAAAATACAAAAGATCAGCAGCTGCCTGGTCTAGCCCATCAATTGGATGTGCGGATATGTTTGACTTCTGTTTATACCCAGGCAGCAAGAAAAGTTATAGTTTGCCAACAGTGCCATTTCCGGTCACATTTCGTATCTGAAAAAAGATCCGCAAGCTGCGCTGTAAGGCCGATTTTCGAAATACGGAAATTTCAAACACTGAAGGAAATTGAAACATGTGATATTTCTTTTCATACCTTTCTTGAATTCAATAAAAAAAAATACGCGATTGCGCGAGTCTGATGTAAAGCTTCTTTGGGGTAGTAGAAATTAATAAAAGTAGTCGTAGTAATTAGTAGTAGCATAAGTAAAAATAGTGGTAGGAATTATTAGTACAATTAATAAAAATAGTGGTAGTAATTAGTAAAAAATAGTGGTAGAAATTAGTTAAAATAGTGATAGAAATATGAAAAAATAGCGGAAAAATTAGTGAAAATGGTGGGAGAAGTTGGTAAAAATGGTGGGAGAAATTAGTAAAAAATAGTGGTAGAAAGCAGTAAAAATAGTGGTAATAATTAGTAAAAATAGTTGGTAAAAATAGTGATAGGAAAAAGTAGAAATAGTGGAAGTAACTATTAGTAGCATTAGTAAAAATAGTGGTAGAAATTAGTAAAACAATAGTGGCAGAATTCAGTGAAAATAGTGGAAGAAATAAGTAAAATAGTGGAAGAAATTAGTCAAAATAGTGGTAGAAATGAGTAAAAGTTGATTTAGAAATTATTAGTAGCATAAATAACAATAGTGGTTGAAATTAGTAAATATAGTGGTAGAAATTGGAAGAGCGATTCTGACGCTACTTTCGTTAGGCGTTGTAAGAAATCTTTTAATTTTAAGCGTACTTTTAAAAATATTCAATTCTAAAATAATATTCATTCATGGTGGAATTATAACAAGGTGTTGTCCGTAAGTTAACCTCACTTTTTCGGTAGCTCTGTAATTGAAATTGGGGAATAAGTATGGCTCTTTTTACTAAAATTTTCATACTCTTTCAATATACATAAACGTTTACCACAGATTTTGAGTACGAATAATCAAAAATTGCGGAAATAGCGAAAAAAAATGTTTAAAAGTCAAAATTTCAGTATGAGAATCCTACGAATGATATTTAAAAAATCATGTCAGATAGTATACACGAGTGTGTAGCGTGTGCGCGCTTCATTCGTTGGGTCCCAGGTTCGAATCCAGCTCGGGGCAAGTAACATCCAAAAATTATAGAAAAAGTTTTTTGTAATAGTGGTCGCCCCTCGGCAGGCCATGGCAAACCTCCGAGTGTGTTTCTAACATGAAAAAGCTTTTCACAAAAACATTCGCCGTTCGGATTCGACGTAAAACTGTAGATCAATCAATTTGTGTTACAACATCAAGACGCACACCACAAATTGTAGGAGAAGTCAGGCTTAAGCGGTTATAGCACCAATTAAGTAAGTAAGTAAGTAATAAATGTAAAATTAGTCGAATAGCAAAAATGTGTGGTCGATTTCGCTTTTGCTTTTATTCCACTTCTTATTCCACAGGGATATATTTACATAGTAACGCAGGCATATTATAAGGACAGAGATGTAATATTTAACATAATAAAATAACGGTTGTATTTGCTACTTTTGCAACTCGGTCAATCTAACAATATGATCGATCTCGTTAAAAAAAAAAATTTAACAACTACACAATCTCAATATCTCTTTCCGGTTCATCTACATACATATGTATGTATCTGGCTGGGCATTGTTACCAGCTTTTAATTCTATCAGTCTCGATTACCCCTTCATAATGCAGTTGGGTAAGTTGACAATTGTTAATGCTACGTATAACGTATGTATCGTTTCCGGATACCTTGTATATTACGTATGGGTCTTTTTATGGCGGAACAAATTTTTTATTGCTTCGACTACATTATATGTCTTGAGTTCAGTTCTATTCATTTTGATTTTTCCTTCTTTGGATAGCACCTTGTTACAGTCCCAAAACGGGCCGGATTTCATTTGTATTTCCTGAAAGTGCACCCTACAGTAAAGCTCAAAGGTGTTGTCAAAAAATTGAAAAAAATTGCTCCCACCTAAAAGCGTCGTTGTCAAATTTGAAGTCTTTAGAGGATTAGAATGTTCAAGAAAACTCTTGCTAGGATCTTTTCAGACAACAACTTTATTTGATTCCAAAAAACCTAAAACAGAACAGAAACTAAAAAAACAAATATGACCCCTTGAAATATGCAACATTTATTCATGATCTTCTTCATAGCATTAAGAGAGCAAATTAACAGCAGTCTCGATCTAATTTTTATATGGAACTATTAGTCTTTTTTTCCATTTAAAGATCGGCTTGACCGCAAACAGATATTGTCTGAGAAGTTAAATTTAAAAAGAATAACTTTTTTGAACATTATTATCCTTTAAGAACTTTTCAACTTTGTAGGTGGGAATTAATGGGCTAAAACTATCTACGAAACTATATTTTGTGAATTTTTTATTGAACATATATGTATTAAAATTTCTTTTCGATGAGACTTAGTATATTAAATTTTTTGAAAACAAAATTCGAGCTAACTTTTATAAACCCAGCCGAGGGTTTACTCTCGGGTAGATGTACTTTCAGAAAAAACTTATGAAAACCGGCCCATCGCCGCACAATAAGTTGTAGTTGTTGGAAAAACAGAAGATCAAAAAGGAAAATCCTTACATTTTTGTGCAATTTGTCCCGAATATCGAATCACTAAACGAAAGAAACAATCTTACTTTATCCAAAATTGTCTCCATTTTCTGAAAAATTTTCGTACATATGTATGTACATATATTTCGCTGGCTGGGTATGTATATATATATATATATATATAACATACATATATCTATGTATGTATGTATACCTTTGTGTACCTTTGGCTATCGAAGTACGTCAGAAAACGAAGCAACAGCTGAAACTAGAAAACAACAACAGCAACAAACGCAAATACGCGTAGCACACCGGCAAAATACCAAACAACTACTACCAAGCAAAAAAAAATAATACTCGTAGTAGAAGAAAATTGTTGTTAGGCTTTTCGCCAAATAAAACAACACGCAAACCATATCAAATTACGCATGCATTAGAAAACAGCGGCATGAATATGGAAAATCATGCACGAGTTGTAGATATGTATGTTGTACAGTGTGTGACAATGAAAATCGTACATCTTTTATTGTTTAACATTTGGAAAGTTTTCGTGTAAAATTTTTTATTAGTAATTTTTTGTATATACGCAAATTGTTATGAGCTTCAGGGCCATCTATTTAATTGGAAGTTTTTGAAAAAAAAAAAAAACAATAGGAAGTAGAAGTTATAGCTGCTATTTCGATGGCCACCGCAGTTCTTCATCAGACTTCTTCTTACTATACTTCCGTGGGCAATGAACCCACGCCCTCCGCGTTCTCTACGGCATACGCGTTAAGGACATCACGCCTATCACTTGTACCAAGTCATCTTCCAATTGGCAAACACAATTTTCAAGTGCGGCATACTGCCGCTATTAAGTACATGAATGTTGTTGTTGGTTATGACAATATTATTTGTTACTATTATTGTTAGAATAACTCTTACATACATACATACATATGTATGACGCTCTCCGGCCTAATTATTTGTATCAAAAATAATTTTATTATTGAAACTTTCAAACAAATAAGTGGGCCTTGAGCTCAGAAAAATTTCGCAGTGCTACAAAATGAAAAAATAAAAATACACATACTTTACAAGTGACCAGTAGAGGTCGTAGATTTGGTCGAGATGTTCACAAAAATGTGTTTAAATACTTCCAAACACCCTCAAATTTTAAACTTATTTATAAAAAACTAATTTGTCATGACCGCGTCTACAAAACAAACTTTCTTTCTTTAATTTTTTAGCTATTTTAAGTTTTGCCATATCTTTCAAAAGAAAAATTTTATAATTTTTTAGACTTTCGAGAAAATAGTTTGAATGTGTGAACAAAATTTCACTCAATTCGAAATTTACACAATTTTTTTTTTAAATTTTCAACTTCAGTAGCTTTTATTTCTTCAATTTTACAAGAAAGCATTTACCATTTAAGTCATTTTCTACCAAGCACGTTCTATTCCCAGAAATTTTGTCGAATTTATATAAGGTGGTCTTACTACAACACCTGACTTAAATTTTTTTTTATTGCCTTACGGCTCGGAATGTCAAATTGTATTTTTTGTTCATTCTACTTGTTCTCAATGGCGATTTAAATGTGTGGAATAATTTATCAGCTCAAACCGCAAAATCAAAAACAAAATATATGAATGTAAATATTTGATTTTGTACTACTGCCATAACCTTAATTTTATAGTATTTTATTTATTATTGAAATTGGTAGTAGTAGTAGTAAAATGGATTCCCGGAATTATCGTCTTCTTGAGCGGAACCAGACTCGTACAAAAATGTCTAGTTCTAATATTAGTTTCCTTCCTTCGATGTTGTTCTTGTCGGTAACAACGAATTGGGCACAGTTTTAATTTTTAACTTCGTATCCGATTCCATCGCTTTAAAAACTTTTCTTGAAATTTGGAAAAGCTTAGTTCAAGAATGTTTTCTTGCTTTAATTTGCGCCTTATATTTAAATACCCTAAAACATTGTGTTTACATTGTGTTTACTTATTGACTTTGATAGTCAATTGATTTTGATTTTGACAATCAGTACGCAAAAACCAAAAACAAAATACATGTCAACGCAAGCGACGCAGGTTGTTTTTGAAGGCTCACGTTTATAGAAAAATGTTTTCACTATTTATTTAAAAATTTCTCCTAAGAACATTTTTACAATGGTACATAAAATCATTTATGTTTAGAGCGTCTTCATAAGCTTTAATAATATGAAAAAAAGAAAGTTCTAGTTTCCAAAGTCTCAACGCTTTTGTCCAAAGCAGTAATTATTAACCATTTCAGCCCAACGAATGCCAGACTTTCTTTTTATATAATATATTGACCAGATGCAGGGAAAGGGGTAAAGGTTTGCAGTAAACAGGTTTCTCGCTCCCTCTTAACAAAATTGGCTCTCTTAGGAAATTAGAGTAAAAACCAAACTTTTAGAATAAGACTTTCCAAGGTGAATCCAAACAAGGTGGTGTTATAAATACAACTACAAAATTCCTATAGATTTTGTTTTTGTTTCTGCGTAAGAGTTGCCAAAATTTAAATACATTTTGCTTTTGCTTTTACGGCTTTTGAAAGCTCATACGCAAAAGCAAAAACAAAATACATGTAGGTGAATAAAAAAAAATCAAATCAGCTGCTCTTATGCCATCACTTTCTATAAATTCGCCTTAAGAATTTCTATGTTTTCTTGTTTTTTTTGGTAACATTAAAAAAACTATTTGTAAGAGAGTGTCAAAACTCTTATGTCACAACCCAGCAAAATATTTGGAATAGCTTCTTGTGGCAACGTGTTGACCTCCGAAACGAGTGTGGAATCGAAGGAAATCGGTACGCGCTATCCCCTTTCACTTCTAATGTGACTTTTCATGCTCCGTAATGGGTTAAAGAAGCGAAAGACAGATTAGACATTCTAAAGTAATGGCTTCTAGAATATACCACAAAATGCGATCTTAGATTTTTTTTGCTGGGAACGTGGTGTGCTTCAACACAAATTGACGGACCTACAGTTTTACGCCGACTCCGAACGGCAAATTATTTTTGTTAGAAGTGATTTCATGGCAAAAATACACTCGAAAGTAATTAAGTGTAAGAAAGAACTTTTCTATAATTTTCGATGTTACAGGACGGCGGTCGTTGTGTTGATGAATTTTCCAATTAAAGTGCAATTTGGAGTAAAAGCAAAATTTTTAGAAAAAAAAGAACAAAATTACGTACAGGGTGATATTCATGAGAGTTGAGCTGACTTGATTTTTTTTTATTCACCTACATGTATTTTGTTTTTGCTTTTGCGTATGAGCTTTCAAAAGCCGTAAAAGCAAAAACAAAATGTATTTAAATTTTGACAACTCTTACGCAGAAACAAAAACGAAATACATAGGAATTTTGTAGTTGTATTTATAACATCACCTTGTATGGATTCGCCTTTGTAATATTTATATAAAAAAACTTTTTGTAAGGGAGTTTCAAAACTCGAATGTCATTAGCAAGAAATCCTGTAATAATTTAATTTCACACAATAAATCAAGAATTCAGAGTTTTTACGACATTTGTAAATATGAAATAAATTTTCACGAAAACTAATTTCTAATCAGAATTTTCAGATTATTTGTGCGTAGCAATTAATTTTAGTACAATAAGTTCATGTTTGGAAAAGTCCAAATTTACAGTTGTTTTTGTTTTTTTTTTGAAAATAATTATGGGAAGGAAAATATATATCAAAACTCAATGCTAATTTCAACAAGTTTTTAAATATCTAAATTTTCGCAACAATATTCTTAATGTTTCTTGTAAAAAAAAAAGTCAAAGTAAATCAGATTTTTTTTTTGTATCGGAAAACAAAAAAATTAATCAAAACTCAACAACAGAATTTTTTTAATTTTGTAAAATGTTAAAAACTTTTTAATCATAGGATTTTAGCCATCGTGTAAACTTTAATTTTATGAAAAAAATTGACAAAAAATGTTTTTGAAAATTTTCCAAAAAAATTTCTGTACGATTTTCACTAAAATTCACTGTATCTGTATGAACGTGTATATCTTGCTGCTATTCCTGCATGTTTCCATCCTGTCGGACCCTTCTTTGCCCGGCCGGAAACAAAAACGGATAACGTTGAAAATTTGCATTTCGACATTTGATGGGGAATATGGATGGATGGATGGTTGAACAGATTGATGTGGGGTTCGGTGTAAATAAAAAAAAACTCAGAATAGATGCAATAGTAGCTACATACATACGTACATATGTATGCGTCTACATTAGACTGGGGCGCGAAAAACGTTAATAATTACTAATTATAGTTTCACGCAATGCACGACCTGTTTTTTGCTGTACTGAATTGTAAAATGCTATTTGCTTGTTGACTATTTTCAAAGCTTCAAAAACGTAACTTTTGTAAATTACCAAATATTGATACGCACTATAAAGCATATTTTTTGTGTTTCGTGGTGTAAGGTAACGGAATTTTCTTATCAAAAACTTTAACAAAGGTTTTAATATACCCAAATGAACTTAATTCACTTTCAGGTTAAGTGAAATTTTTTAGAAATTACTGACCTGGGTAAATGTTTTTTTAAGTTCCTATAACCACAATAAAAAAATGCATCTCTCGGCTCTAGGGCATAGCACAGTTGTTATCTTTTCCTCCATTTTATTTTGATTTTATTTATACTGAAAATCATTTCTGAGCTTACGGTCAGTTTTTTAATTGAAATGTATTGGAAAAACTATGGCTGCAAGTGTGGCAAATTTTTAATTTTTCAAGTCGGCTAATGATTTGACCAGTTTTGATTTCAATGCATTTTGGTCAGAGCTTTTCTTTCATTTAGCAAAGCTCTAAAAAATGAAAAGAGGGAACAAAATTTTAATTATTTTTCGGTTATTTGAAGTTAACCGTTTTAATATCACGAAAAGTTCTAAATTTTAAAGATAAAAATGAGAAAAAAAATTAGAAAAATAAACATTTTCAGAAATTTTAAATTTAAAAAATTAATATATATAAAATGTTTGGCTAAATTTTTTGTATGCTATACCTCTAGCTGATCTTAAAAGATGCCGAATTTTTAGGAAGGTATTTTGAATGAATGCAAACAATAGAATATCTCAAAAAGTATAATGACTATTGAAATAGTTCAAAATTCGTTGAAAAGCTGATATCTATGTCTATAAAAAGAACATTTTTTTATTTAATTGGCGCTAAGTGGTTAAGCGGTTTTGGCCGAACTTCTCCTACAATTTGTGGTGTGCGTCTTGAAGTTGTAACACAAATTAGAATGATTTACAAGTGGATCGCAGATTTTCGTTGTGGTCGCAGGAGCACCGATGATGCTGAACATTCTGACGCTCTCACTGAAGAAACCATAGAGAAAAAACCCATGATATCGTTTTGAACGATCAAAGGGTGAAAGTGCGCGAGATAGCTGCCATTGTGAAGATCTCAACAGAATGAGAAGAAGCTATCCGCAAGATGGCAGCCGCGTTTGATCACAATGGATGATAATTTAGGCCACTAATTGCTTCCTCATCCTCCGTATCTTCCAGATTAAGCTCCGTTCGACTATTATCTGTTTCCAAGCTGGAAAAAATGGCTCGGTGGTAAGAGATTTTTATCGAATGAGGAAGGTGAATTAGAAACTGAGGTGTATTTTCGATACTCTGGCGCAGCCTACTTTTTGGAAGGCATTAAAAAGTTCGAACATCGTTGGACTACGTGTATCGAGTTAAAAGGAGACTACGAGGAAGAATATATAGAATATTGTCTTATTCATTTTGACTAAAAAATACATATGTACATAAATATATATTTTACTCAAATGAAGCCAAAATTTAAATGAGATGGTTTATCTTGAGCTTAAAGTCTAGATTCACCCCTTTGGAGGGCGGTTAAAATTTGCAATTTAAAAATATATTTATTTACTTCCGTGATCGACTAGTAATGAGGGAATTAATGATTTATACGAGATCTATTATGCCAAATATTATGTAAAATGAAATCAGAGCCATCTGTGAAAGTAGTGCATGGTCAATATTGAGATCCTGTCTAGTCTAAATATGAATAAATTACTTATTTGTAATGTAGAGAAACTACTGAAAAAACGCGCGTGCACCTAAGTGCGCAAGCCAGAAGTAAAAGTTCTTTGCCATAGTAAAAATTAATAAAAGTAGTTGTAGTAGTAGTTGTAGTGGCATTAGTAAAAATAGTGGGAGAAATTTGTAAAAATAGTAGTGGAAATTACTAAAATTAGTGTAAATAGTGGTAGAAATTAGTAACAAATAGTGGAAGAAATTAGTAAAAATAGTGGGTGAAAATAGTGGTAAAAATTATTAAAAATAGTTATAGAAATTATTAGTACCATTAGTAAAAGTAGTGGTAGAAATTCGTAAAATAGTGGAAGAAATCAGTAAAAATAGTGGTAGAAACTAGCAAAATAAGCGTAAAAAAAAATTAGTTAAAAGAGTGATGGAAACTAGTAAAAATAGTGGCAGAAGTTATTAGTAGAAATAGTGGTAGTATTTAGCTTTAATAAAAATATTGGTAGAAATTAGTAAATGAGTAGAAAGAGTGGTAGAAACTTATAAAAAATAGTGGTAGAAATTAGTAAATATGGTGAAAGAAATTAGTAAAGCGATTCTGAAGCGACTTTCCTTACGCCAGATATAAAATCACTGCCACCAAAAAGTTGTACTTCAAAAATATCTATATCTTGGCCTAAAGCAACAAACTCATTTCTTGTCGATTAAAGTTTGCTAAAAAAAAGAAACCCAATGGGTTTAGAATAAAAGAAGTTTGTCCAAAATACGTACATATTATGCCTTTGATGCAATATTTATAGGTAGATAGTCTTGTTAGAAAAAAAATGTTCAGAATTAAGTTTAATCTCCCATAAGCCTTCCTCAATTGTATCCACTTTTCATATGACTCATATTGCCATATTAATAATTCTGGAATGTTACATGTGAAAAACGAAGGGCAGCAACTGGAATGTAACAACATTCACTTTTAATTAGGAAATTTTGTCTTCACTTTCTTTTATGTTCTATTCGTTGTTAACTGTATGCATAGACAGGCAGTGGCAAGATTATCCGAATGAGCGTACACACATACATACATACATAAATGCATCAAAACATATATGTAGATAAATTGATCTGCACGGGCTCAAAACGGTTTAAAGCAAAATGACTCATGCAACAACTATGCAGATATTTTGATGGTCATACAAATTGACGGAAAAGCGGAAATAAAGTTAAAAAGAGAGTCTTAAAATAGGAGATAATATATTCCAACTCACTAGGTGGTGCCAAGAGATTGTAAGTGATGTGTAACTAATGTAAATATTCGAATAGGTATAAAATCTAAGCATTCCAAACATTCCAAACTGATTATATGTATCTTTCACAGACTTAACACGCACAGAAAACAAGCATACATATCTATAAATGTTTATGCAGATTAAGTTTTCGATCTAATTACGATAACGTCAACGCAACTTAATTCAACTGCTGTGGAACTAGCTTCTAAATTTTATTTTTCTCTTTATTTTCATTGGGCCAAACAGAATAACGTATGTAGGGTTTGCGGTTATTTGGGGTTTTACCATAAATCCACATATTTTGTGCATAAACAGAAGTACTACTTAGATTCGAAATATTTAAAAAACTGTCAATCCCCTGCTTCGTCAGACATGGGTTGGCGAGTGCTTTATGACCTCGAAAAAATATTCACATAATTTTGTTGCCAGTTTGCTTCTACCATAAATATTTCGAAGTTAAAAGAGAAGTCAAAAGCTAGAACTCCACACCAGTCTTTTTAGGCGTTGTGATTTTCGAAGTTGTTCAGGTTTGTATGCGTTTCATTCGTTGGAACTTGGCAGCCCCATACGATAATTTGCAAGCATGCTATTTTTTCACAATGTTTACATTTTACAAAAGGTCTGTTCGTGGAATGCTCTAGTTGGTGGGGAGGAAAACACACAAAATGAGCTAAACAAAAGGAACTAAAATTACAAAATATGGAATTTTCTTCACCGAATAGAATACTTTTTCATTAATTTTTGAAAGATATAAATAAATTACACCATTTTTCGTCCTTTAAGGCTCTTACACTAAATTTCTTTGAGCTCTGCTCGATGTTTTTCTGTACTGCTCTACACTTTCACTGCATTCATCGAACAGACCTAAAGGTTTACACAAAAGTGTAGAGAAGAATTTTCAGCCAAGAAGTTTATCGATTAACATAAACCTACTTCAAGAACGCGTCAACATACTTACACGTCTATTCTGCACGTTACCGGAAATTTTGTAACCGGCAAATTTTATTACCGAAAAATGTTACCACTTCTTGTAACCGGCATTCTTGCACACTGGTAACGCTGTCAACAGTGTAAAACTCACCATACGGTGTTTGCTTTGGTGTGGCGTGAATTTGAACACAAATTTTACAAGCGAATCACAATGGAGATGAATAAGTGAGTGATTTACTAAAGTAAATTTAATAAATTATTATAATATAATTAATTTTTAATTGCAGAAAATACGCAAGGACAACCCAGCAGCAATTACGCTGGTATGTAGCCTTCGTAAAGGACCGTCCGGAGCTGCTCCAAGGCAAGAACACCCCGAAGGCACCGAAATTGCTAAGTAATTTGTGGCAGGAGATTTCCACAAATCTGAACGCAATGGTGGGGCCATCTAGGAGCTGTGACGCTTGGAGAGAGGTAATTAACATTGTATGCACATATCCAAGAAGCAAACTACCTCTCTGCGTTCTTATAAATGAAAGCACCTTTGAAGTTGTCCAAATGCCAGAGTCATGGCAGGACCCTGGAAAATTGGCATTAATGGCCAGAAACCGCAAATTGTCATCACACACAGCTTCCACATTGATACTGTAGTAACCCTTTCTATTCATGTACAGGCTGCATGGGTTTCTTGGATCATTTTTCGTCGGACAAATAAGCGCCACATGAGTACAGTCAATTGCGCCAATAACTCCTTTCAATCCGAATTTCGTATAAAACCTTGAAAGAAAGCATTTTACCATAATTCAACTACAGAAATATAGGGCCATATTCATTGTCAAGTAAAAGTCGACTCTAAAGTTAGAATCAGCTTTTTTGACAGATATTCCATCGAAAAATATGTCAAAAAACTGCTACTAACTTAGAGTCAACTTTAACGTGACTATGAATATGGCCCATGATTTTGACTTTTGTATAATATCCCTAGCTTTTATAGCCAATTGCTCCTCATTTGTTTTTGGAAAGGTCACTTCCGATGACTTAATTTGCGCGATCAAGTTGGTTATGTACTTAATTGCTCGTGAAGCAGACGCCTGACTAACTGGAGCGTAAATATTGTTCGCGATACATTTTTGGTACGAACCATGTGCCAAGAAAGTGAGGAAGCAAAAGAATCTTACCACAAAAGGTAGAGAAGTTCTCTGACGATCATTTGATGAAAGTTCTTCTATGAGCATCCTGCATGCTCCTTTCGGCATTCGAAAATACTGTTTAAAAATTTCGTTTGGTAAACTAAATGGATCGCTGTTGTCCCGAAGACTTTTCAGTTGCTGTCTACGTAGAGATATTTCATCATCCTCCTCATCAATCAGCAGTAACATTACCAAAGAAGTCGCCATTATGTTTTTAATATTGAAAACTCGTATTTCAACCGGTTTAATAAAAAAATCAAAGTTTAATACTTCACTACTCCTTAATTTATTACAGAAATGTAAATAAACGTCAGCTGTTTTCTAGTAGTTACCACCTAGTGCGGTGGTAATAAAATTTTCCGGTAATAAGAACGTGCAGAATACCAAAAGGGTTTAAAAGTTGCCGGACGTTTTTATTTCCGGTAATAAAAATGTTGTTACCGGTGCAGAATAGACCCTTTAATATAAAAAGTTTCTGTTAATTTTAAGGTCTAAATTGTTTGCAAAATTTGTAAAAAACGTTGGAAGAGCTATCGATTACTTTCTTGCGCACCAGAACTAAGTTCGAAACGACTTTTTGTCAGTAGCGGAATTCTGGGCTTTTCGGACTTAAGCTATAGAGGAGTTCTCAAGCAGTTGCACTAATTTAGCTTTAGCGTTCTAGCTGAAGTGCTGGATTTTAAATACCGCTTTTAAATACTATTGAAAATCATGGGGGAGACTAAACACAAATTGTTAGCAAGGTATAATTACCGACCAGAGACAAAAAGTCATCCGCCAAGTAAAATATCCTAACGACATAATCTTCCACTCCTATATGTCCGCCAAAGAGTGAATAAGGTTTAGTCCTAGTCTTAGCTTAAGGCAAAATTTTTGAGGTGATTTCACCTCCTCATCCTCTAAGCATTTGCCGACTCTACTCTTTTTAGTAGCTACCCATCGCATACCAAGCTGATCACAAGCTCATGAGTAGACGACAGGTTGCCAGAGGAACACCGTGGACATCCATACTTAAAGAGTGATTTTCAAGTGTACCCTGCCTGGCTAAAACGTCAGCTTCGCAATTCTCTTCAAGTATTGCAATATGTGTATCAAACGAAAGGTATTTCTGAATGTTTTTTGTGTTACATAAATATATTTTGAAATAGAGTTACCACTTATTTAAAAAGATTATGATATACTTCCGCTTGTTCTGTACTCAAACCTTGCAACAATGGTTAATCTATACATACATATATGTTTGTAAAAGTGGACGTTTTCTTGTCAGGACCCCATCTACGCACCTCTACTTGTTCGGCTCGGCGAGGGCCACCAATTTGAAAAGTTAAATTTGATAAATTGATATCTAAGTAATATGAAATATCAGAATATATGTAGCTTCCAAAAGTTTCGTTTTAGTAAGGAAAAGTTTTATAGCTGCATATATTTTAACTAGCATAAGTTGTAAGAAAACTTGAAATACGGTTGCCAATGGATTCGTTCCGCTGATAGGAAATTTTGATGAGAGTTGTTAAAAATTAAAGTTTATTAAATTATAAACCAGTTACATATATGTGGTAGAAACCGAAATACATTTGCAGGTCAACTGTTATATTCGTCCTTTTTATGATTATTTAAGTATTTTCGGTTAGTTTTTTGTTACATTGCTTAAACAAATCTGTATAAATACAACTCAGAGGGCAATAAAACTCGTTTCTAATTTAGAGTAATCGTTCCTCAGTTTCTAAGTAAATCAAGCCTTAGCCTTGTACAGGGTGCGCCATCCATTCCTCTGGTATGTAAACATTGAATAACATCGCCATTTGTAAACCAATTTACTTCCTAAGACACATTTCGGAAACTTCCAACCAGTACAATTTTAATCATGAACCGCTTCACCCAAAAAAAAGAACGCGCCGAATTAGTGACTATATGCTTTGAAAATATTGTGTTAAATGAACGTGCATATCGTGCAAAAATCGCGGCAAAAAAGGCGTACCGACAATGCGGGTGCTGGCTTAAAAACATCCACGCTCAAGACGTTACAACAAAAATATTGAAGGCGTGAGAGAGAGTGTTGGCGAAGAATCGCATCGCATCTGAACTCATCAGTTGAACATCAGTGGGAGCAGGGGTTGTGTGTCCGAAAATGCGTGAACTAAATGGCTTCTGGTTGCAACAAAAATTCTCTAAACGTGTGATGTCGAAACGATGAGATACTGACTGTCCACCAGATCCCCGATTTAACCCCCTGGATTTCTTTTTGTTGAGTTATTTAAAGTGTAAATTTTTCGCCAGCAAGCCGAACACCATTGGCAAGCTCAAAACTAATATTCGTGCCATATAGCATAGCTGCCATACTGACCGAGACGCGCAAAGGAGTGATGGAAAATGCCCGAAAAACAGCACAGTTTGCGATGATCAATAATAGTGGTCATTTAATCGATGAGGTTTTTAAAAAGTATTCCACATAAATTAAAATGAATTTAAATAAACAATTTATTATTTGCAGTATATTGCTTTCTTCAAAAGTCATTTAACATTAGGACTATTTCTTTGTAACCAACTTGCAAAATAACACTAGGTAGGATAACGAATTGCATGTGTAAAGCAGACTTTCTAAATTTATTGATAAAGATTTTCAGGTGCCAATTTCTTTGAATTGTTTTCATAAATAGTTTGGGTATTCTTTGTTATTTTTACCCTTAATCGCTTATTAACCTTTAAGCATGTCTTCTTAACCTATAAAACCATACTGTACTGATTAGCCTAAATAAATTAACAAATAAAGCAACAACACAAGCTCGGAAAAATATGAAAGTTGAGCCATCTCAGTAAAATAATACCCGACCTGAAATGTAGTGTTGGGAAGTAAAAAAACGGCGCTATTGTGAATGAGCCGGAAGAGAATACATGGGAAATTGCAGTTTAAGCACAACCATTTGCAGTTCTTAAATAGCTCTAATCAATTCACATGATTTATGAAAAACAACTTTACGTATTCATCTCGGCAAGAAGGAGGTTCATAGATAAATTTTAAAAAGGGTTGCCATCAATTTGAAATGTTGAATTTGATGATATTATACACAAGTTATATGAAATATTAATATAGGGGTTTCAAAGGGTTCGATAAACTGAGAGGAAAATTTATAGCTAACTTTGGAAGAGAGTTGCCACCGGGTTTTTTATATGTGGTAAAAACCGGACTGCATTTTCTGGCCAACTGTCAAATGCGCTCCCTTTACAAAGATTTAAATATTTTGGTTTGATTTTTTGTGTCACATAGATTAAATAGACATATATTATAATATTTAAGAGCAATATATAAATAAATTTAGAAAGGGCAATATTTGCTACTTTTTAAGAAAATTCGCGCAAATAAAATGCAATACAATTCTGATTTTTTGTTTAAATGGTATTTATAATCAAAAGAAATAATCTCTAAGTTTCTATGAAAGTCATGTCAAATAAAATAGAACTATAAGACTGGCCAACTCGTTACTTTTGCTTTTCTCGTTGATCAACAGGGCTACCGTCCCTTCTCTTTTCATTCAATCATGTACGCATTCCGGCGAAAGAGTAGGCGCTACCCTGTCGATCAACGAGAAAATCAAATGTAACGAGTTGTAACCTCTTGTAGTTCTGTGTTCTTTGGTCATGTCAAGTCTAAGTCTCGGCCCATGACTTAATTCCATGTTCACGAGTTTCCACACAAATAAGTAGTCATGCGCACACTGGACGTTTCGGTTGCGTGTAAAGTGGACTTGTCGACAGCGCAATGACTCAAGCCAAACTTCTAATTATTTATGCTACCTCTCCACTGAAGTATACAACATATGTATGTATGTACTCGTATGCTTCCTCATTTGAGCGCCAGTGGAGTGAGTCATCGAGAGATGAACAGGCGGCTCATAAGATCAATTGCCAACGAGTTTACTTCAATCCCACTTCAAACCAATACACTTCGAAACGCATCCAAACAAAACAAGAAAAGAGCAGCAGCAAACATTGGTTGGTTGGTTGTACTCGTGTAAGTTAGTAGTAGGCCGCTTGTCGCTCTTTTGGTGTGCGTTTTATTTGGTTGATTGGTATGACATTCATATTAATGTTCGTATAAATTCTCAAATATCTGCTTGACCTTCTCGGAAAACGACTCATCAATAAGCCGATGCAGTCAATACATTCATATGTATGTGTGTGTGTGTGTGTGTGTATGGGGATGTAGCAATTAATGAACTGATGTAGGAATGGGTTCATGTAACAGCAACACCAACCACAACCACAACTGATAGCAAACGACATGGTATGTTGTTTGGTTGATTGCCAAAGCCTGCGCGCCAGTTCTAGTGGGTGTGAAGAATATTCAAACGAAAGGATATGCGAAGTGACAGTTGACACTTACAATGATAATGAATGAATGACATTCAGTTCTTTATTTTCATTTTCATTTTCATAGGGTTAACTCTTTGTTTTTCATTATTTTTACATATAACATACAAGTATGTGCCTACATACATATGTATGTGTGTATGTGTTTATATATTTCTGACTTGTAGTGACATAGATGGGAGTGTGCAAAATGCCTGGGAAAAAGTCTGAGCCGAACCAAAGTAGCCGCAGCAGTTAATATTAGAGTAAATGCTTGTTAAAGTGACACTGCCAATTTTTGGGGGTCGGTTTTGTGATAAATTAAGCGGTCACTTATACTCATAGCAATTACAGAATAAATGAGACAACAGTGCCCAATTTCTTATATTTAGCACAAGAGGCAAAAATAAGCAGCCAATTTAACGCTACATTCTCTGTGTTCCAGATTATTAAGGGCAGAATTACTCTTCTTTCTTTTAAAATTCAGCAGAATTTATTCACCCCAAATTCATATACGATGGAAGCTGTAGTCAAGCAAACAAATTTAAATATTGTAGTAAGTATGTATTTTGTTTTTTTTTTGCTTTTACGGATTGGACGATTAAATTATTTCACAAATTTACATAAATATATTAATTCGCGCAAAAAAAAAAAAACATTTGCTATTCGGTGTCGGTGTAAAACTGTCGATCGCTAAATTTGCATTACAACTAGGGACCGCAAATAACTAGAATGAGTGAAAATTTGGTTGCAAAAAATCAACATGAAGGAATGGTCGGAAATATACGAGTATAAGGTAGTTAATGAAAATTGTCACCCTTTAGAGACTTATTCATTTACGCATAAAACCGAAGTTTTAAAAAGATAAAAATCAAAGCATAAAAATTAAATAATAATTTGTTCGATATCGTTTATAACAGTTAGGTCGCTCAAGATGCATACGAAAAACCGTAGGAGAAGTTCGGCCAAACATCAATGTATGATGTAAGCGCCATGGATTTAGAGATAAGTGGCAGATTTAAAGAAAGTTTGGAATTCATAAGAGGAACCTAAGTTTTATGTTAGATACCTAGTTTATTTTAATCAAGATACTTTACATTCTCGCTTGATTGTCAGCTACATTCTTCAATTAACTCCAAAGCTTAAAGCTTCCGCAAGATTCCAGCGTTAAATAAAACAAATAGTATTTAACTTCTGTCATAGGCTTTCATTCAATACAGGAAGATTGCATTAAGTAAAAATGCATCCTTGGCTCGCATTTTGTTCAGCAAGTATTTCAGTGATCTTGCTACTGTTCTTATTCTAAGCTAAAGCGGCTCGGCGATTTGCTTTAACTATTTTCAAAGAGTTCATGAAACGTTCAGTACTAGCTGAACCGATGGGCAGAGTCAAGAATAATCTGAATAGACTGCGGACTTCCATAATTTTGTATCTAATTATTCCAGCTATGCAATTCCTAGTGGTGTGTCGTTTAACCCTAAACAACCCAGTATGCCTTTGTAACGTAACTGACCAGTAGTGTCCAGCGGACACACTATTTAATTCTAAGGCATTTGAAAGAATACAAAGACATTTTGAATGCAAAAAACTTATTAAACAGTAAAATGCACTTAACTTTATTAACTTTTATATTGTTATATTTTATTCCATTACATATTAATTTCTTTACACATATTACAAAGAATTGTTTTTATAGAATGTTCAGAACAGACGTTCAGATTACATTTATCACAGCACTGTTTAGAAGTTCTGGATATTTTCGAAGGGCAAATGTGACAACGCTTCTTTCTTTTTGCGACAGGTTCAAATGATTGCTTAGATGATGATCCTTGATCTGATCGTACCACGTCTTTAATGGCTGCTATATGATAACTTGACAATCCTTTCTTGTGCCGTCTCCGTATCTGA
The DNA here is from genome assembly GCA_951828415.1 of Anomoia purmunda. NCBI lineage: Eukaryota > Metazoa > Arthropoda > Insecta > Diptera > Tephritidae > Anomoia > Anomoia purmunda. Next base: position 25,238,156 of record OX639995.1, read on the forward strand.
GAGGTCACTAATTCAGTTACGATTTCTCGTAAAAAAAGTTTCCTTTGTATATTCTTTTTCTGCTCGTTCCAATTAGGGTATAAATTTTTCCATATAATAAGCGATGCGATGCCAACAACATCTATAACATTTTGAAAAAAGGCAACCGGCCATCTGTTTGTTTTACGTCGAACTGTATATTCATGAACCATCTGGGCAAGTGTATCAACACCTCCCTTGGTGGAATTGTAGTACAAATTTATTTCAGATTTGTTTTTATTACGCGAATCGATTTGTTTACTATGATGCATCGTAGACAAGAGAATAACAGCACGGTTCTTTTTCGGTACGTAAGATACCAATGTCATATTTTTAGAGAAACCAAACAGATTAGATTCGACGTCACGGCTTCTATTGGGTTGAAAAGCTGGAGGTATACAACGCTTATTTTTTCTTATTGTTCCAACTACTGTGAGACCATTTTGACCCAAGGATGTTGCAGCATTCAGGCTTGTAAAATAATTATCAAAAGTAACGTTTCTGTTAGTTCGGAAGTATGGTTCACATAGCTGATTGACTACGTTGAACGCCAAATTGTCCGCCCTGTTTTGTCCTTCCTTTCCCAGGTATGGTATGCCAAATAGAGGGTAACTAGTTTTACTGTCGCAAATCCACCAAATTTTCATTCCATATTTGTCAGGTTTACTGGGCAGATATTGTTTGAATGAAACTCGTCCTCGAAAAGGTACGAGCTGCTCATCAATTGTAAGATTTTCTCCTGGTAAATACATTTTTTTTAAGTTTTGATTCACACACTCCCATAATTCTCTAATTGGAGCGAGTTTATCTCTTGACTTTCGGAGAGACCTAGTATTTTTATCATCAAACCTTAGGAATCGGAGCAAAGAAGCAAATCTGTTTTTTCCCATTGTAGCACGAAATATGGGACTTCCAAATATAGGGTCCCAGTTTTCTCTAAAATCCACACCACCCTGTTTATTAACATCTATAGTCAATAGTAGTCCTATAAATGCTTGCATTTCAATTTTGTCAGTTCTTTTCCATTGTTTTTGTGAAACTCTGTCCGCCTCAGCATTGATGTGTTTCACTATAATTTCTAATACAGTATCGCTGAAAAAGAGATTAAAGCTGTCTTTTGGATCTATTATATTGCGCCCGGGAGGAAGAATCACCTTATGAAGAGCACCTGCAATTATGTTGTGCCGGGGAGTGCGACTTTGTTTTTCAGGTTCAGATTTCCAAATAGTTCCATCTTTGCCTTGATAAGTAGAAACTGCGACGAACTCCTGCAGTGGTATATCAACACTCTCACTCCTTAATTGTTCATCTTCACATTCAGATGATGACTCTGTTGCATTACTTTCACTTTCAGAACAACTGTCAGCTGCAAAATTCTTATCTTCGCTGTCGAATTCCTCACCGAACAAATTTTCATCGTCACTTTCTTCAAGAGCAAGTTGAATTTCGCCCGATGTAAGTTTCTTAGCCATTACTTAGACAAGAACGTATCAAATCAACGCACGAAACCAACTAGTAATAAAATGCACTGCAGTTAGCGCTCACAAATTAAAACCTTCAGTTATTAAAATTTCCAGAATTTAGAATCAAAGTTTGCAATACATTTTTTTTGTTGCTATCGATAATTGAGCTATTATTTTGTTTGTGAAAAATAAATCTAAAAAGGGGAATCCCCATTTCTTTTATCTTATTCGCTATTCGTTGGTTTTCCGTCGGTTTCCTTTGGTTCTATTATTGCTCCGATTATCTTTCAAATTCAAATCAGAGTTGTATTTGCCTCCAAGCTGCCATATGGTGCAAAATAGATATGCATGAAGAACCCTCCTTCATTCTCAAATCATTCGAAATCTTACTGTGTCCATTAGACACATGTGGGTTGATATGCTACAATTTTGGTATACTGTTTATCAATTTTAAACTATTCATGTGAAACCTGTTTTCATTAGACGTTTCGGTTCTTAAAACCTTGCGGATAAAATAGATAAAATTACTTTTGGCCGAAAATAAATACTTTAGCTTTTATATGAAAATAAAGTTAAAAGTGTGTCCGCCAGACACTTGTGGGTTGTTAAGGGTTAAAAAGGCACAATTTTCTGAAATGTAGATGTCAATGAACCTAGTCAGTTCATGTCTAAGATTTGTAGTAAGGAATTCCGAAAATTTTTCCATTAATGAGCTAACACTGGTTCGCATTAATTGCCTTCTTCTATAATCCTTAGATTCACAGGCATCAGAAAACCGAAAACACATGCCAATTGTTCAATTATTAACGTCTCGAAATCCTCCCGCAATCGGCAGCCTTTTCATTGAGCATATTTTTTTATTTTACGTTTTCTGGCGATAGGAAAATCAGCGTTTTCGTAGCCAAATTCTTCCCATTTGTGTTTCGCCTTTAGAGCAAAATTATCGTACGTGATTTCGTTTATCAAGTCTTTCCATTTCTTCAAAGCAGTTGAAATTCACCTCTTATCAAATCCAGTTATTTTTTTAACTTCTAAAATTTAGTAGTGAGTCCCTTCGTGTTGTACTGAGACCTTTAATGTGCGTGTGTATTCTTTTTCTTGACCCGCCTCCTTCCCAATCCTGTCCATGAAATGCATCGTTCTCAATTTGAACGTTTTATCTAAATATTAATTTAAATGATTAAGTTCAAGAAAATATCACGGGATGAAATTCAAAGGAAGAAGCCTTAAGAAAATTTAACAATGAAAATGGGATTTAAGGGTGTTGCCACTAGTTTAAAAATATTTATTTAATTGAAAAAAATCTTCAGCAATCAATTAGCTATTATGTAGTAGGGATACATTTTATTTAATAAATAAAAGTTTTAAAACAAAAACTAAAAATCAAGAAAAATTTGTTACATTTGGTAACTATATTTATTTCCTTTTTTCTAAATTCGATTTCATAACGTTAAACCAAATGAATAACCCTAAATGCGAACGAAGCCGCGATTAAAATCCAGTATGTACAGATTTTTTTAAATTCCTAGGTGGCAACTCTATTCAAAAAAGTCTCTTAATATAACATTTACTTAACCTCTTTATACCCACGCCCACTGGGGACTGGAGTATTATAACTTTTTTTAGGTTAGCATAGAAAATGGGCGAAAACCGACAGCAACCATGCCCACATCGGCGATTTGTGAAAATCAAAAAAATGCGATATTTCAGTAATTATAAAAGACAATCTGGCATATAGAATTTGGTTGGGAAAAAGAATACGAGGGTAAATGACTTTTCTGGAAAAATTGGTACACGCTTTTCATTTTAACTCCGTTAGCACAGCTTTGAATATCATGGAATCGAAAGCAAAAATTAGAAAAGGTAACTTACCTTAATTTGATACACAAGATTGGGTTGGAGAAAGGAATAGGTGGATTAAAAAAATACCGCATCACATTTGTTATACTCCTTACATTTAAAAACTTTTTTTATAAGAATCCTTTTCGTAAACATCTATCTACGAAATATCTAAAATTTTTCGTTCTTCAATAATTTTAACAAACGTATTGTAGCTAGGAAATTTGCTAAAATACAAAACTATGGGTTGGTTTATTTTGCATCCAAAGCATAAAAAAATCGCTGTTTTTAACTTTGAAATCCTTGTAAAACATTACAAAGGTTCTTAAATCTCCAAATAATAAATTAGAACGCCTTTTTTAATTTTTTCCTAGAAAGTTTAGAAAAGTGGTGTATGTATATAGTTGATTTTAAATTGATATAGTATAGCAATCGGGTGCGATTAGTCGTCAATTAGTCACGAGTAGTCTAAAACGGATGTGCAGATCAATTAATATCGAATCATCGTTTACGCGTACGATTAAAATTAAAGTCATTTATTTTAAATTTATCTTATGAAAAAAATATCCATACAAAAAAATTACATTTTCGTTTAAATAGTATGGGTAGAAAAAATGACTAACGGCGGCTGGTAATTTACAAAACAGAATATTTAAAGCAAAAATATGAAAAATTGCAGTGTTTTGCTATCATAAAGAAATCCTTTATTTCTCAGAATGGCGAGAGACAGCTTACTTTGAATAGCGCCGTAAGTGGCCTTTGCTGTATTGAATTTTATGCAATCCTCGTTCATACATTTTTGCATACTAGCAAAGTGCCATTCCTAACAAATTGAAGCCTGAACCCTGAACCCAAAAAAGCTTCACTTCAGGGCAGTGCGTAGACAAAAACTTCACCAGCAATAGCGTAATTTTATTTTTTTCCTTTTGCTTCTGGGTTTATCGAGAAAAAAAATATTGCAAGCAAGCGCGAAAATACAAAAGCGACGTATGAGAGCGAATATGTTTTGTAAAATATGCTTTATGTGGGAATATTTAGGTGAAAGAGACAGGCAGCAAAATTGACTGCAAAAAAAAAAAATGCGAGCGTTATGACAACGCAGCTGTGTATAGCGGCAATTGAGGGGGCGGTTGGCGGCAGTTAGTTTGATGTCCTTTGTCGATTCACGGGATGTGTAAAAGTCGTCGCTTTGTCAACATTAAATATGAAATAAACGCCAATACACATACACACACACACACACATCCACAATATGCAGCAATTGCAGTGGTAATAGTGACAGCATGGCGCACTTCCGCTACCCAGTTTGAGTCAGCGAAATAAGAATTATTAACACATACATACATAGAGATGAGATGTGTATGAACACAGCAAGATTGGAGCTGTCAAAACACATACATACATATACACACACATACATATACGATATTGCAGATATTTGGGAAATTTATTTTTTCAAAGACACAATTCATACAATGCATCTAGTAAAAACTCTGAAGCTATTTTTTTGTTGACAAAATTCTGTTGCAAGAATGTTCACAAAGCAAAGCGTCGGTTAGGAATGCAGTCAAATAAATGGTTATACTATTCTATACATGTCTATTTACATTAGGCGGGGTCGCGGCAAAAAAGTTAGCAATTATCCGCCATTGATATGAGTGGAAACAATCGAAAATGATTCATAACTTTTTTAATCATTACTTGATTCCAAAGTGTGAAATATTGTTAAAAATATCAAAATAGCCATTTTTTATATTTATTTAAATATTTTTTTTTTATATTATAAAAATTATAAATAACAATTATTTTTGATTTATTTTTTATAAGCGAAAGATAACATTTAGTTTGGATTTGTATGCCATAAATCAAAATGAACATTTACTGAGTTATAAAAGTCATTAATTTACATAACTTACTTTATTTTTGTGAATATTAATATCAATAATAAATAATATTTTAATTTGTAAAATAACAGAAAATTTTTAGATAAAAAATAACAACCAAAATCATTTTTTTATCATAAATAAATGTCACTTTTAATTTTCATTTCATAAAAAGTATTTTATTTATACAAAGCAATCATTATAATTCAGTCACTGACTTTATTTGCGCAGATATTACACTGCGGAACAAAATTTTGCGGTCGGAGATTTTTAAGTCGATTTAGGGTAATTTGGGGGCGCTGATTACAAAAATAATATCAGTTTTGTCGAATTGGCTCTAGTTTTTCAGATAAAGACTTTTAAATATTTCACGAAAAACCCTAATTAAAAACCCCAATATGGATTTAAATTATATTTTTATTGCGCGCCTGTATAATATAATAATACAAAAATAAAAAAAAATATATTCTTTTCTTTAATTAATTTTAAAAAAATTACAAAAAACTTTTTCTGTAGGACCTCCTATGATGTCGTTGCTCAGGACAATCCCGTATGAAGTTCCTGCAGTAGTCTGCCATCATGTCGTCATCCCATCGACCTTGGTATGTTTTTTTCTCGGCTTATCAGTTGGTCACGAACCTGCCTCCATATTTTCTCTCACCGGCCAGTCCTTTCTAATCCAATGTTCATTTCTTGCACGACTGTCCCATAAACATATAAAATAGGGGTATTTAGTATACTCACTTTGTTGGCCCATTTACAAGTTGCATTTACAAGTCAAGACTGTAAGAGTTTTCAGGTATTTAGGCGAAGTCGTCGAATTAATGTTTAGTTGTATTAACTCACCCGACTTAACCGGCTGCACTTGCTTTCTTGCAAGGGAAATAAAATATTTAAACCATTTAAACGAACTACTTGTTTTAATAACGCAGGTTTTTTTTTTAATTTTTGTTCCGCAGTGTTATCAATAATCAATAATTTTTTGATTCCCCAACAAAATATTTTCTGCGAAAAATTAAGATGAGAAATCAGAATCAGAAATCAAAATCACTTTTTAAACATTATTTTGTTGCTCTTATTTAATTACTCATTACTTTGATTTATAAAATAAAAGTCCGAAATCATTATTTTTTCTGTTTTTATTTAACAAATCATAAATAACAGTTAGTTTTGATGTTTATTTCATTAATCAAAAATAACAGTTACTGAACACTTTTATTTATGAAATTCATTAATATAGTAAATCAGTCACTGGCTCTTATTTTTCAAGTCTTACTTAATTTTTCGCAGAAAATAATATCAATAATAAATAATTTTTTGGTTCTTGAACAACTTAATTTCCGCGGAAAATTAAGAAGACTTTTATAAGTATGACAAATAAAAGTCAGTGAATGATTTTATAAATAACAGTCTTCAATAACTTAATTTTAAAATTTGATTTTCGGCAAAATAAGAAATCGCTTCGTACGTAACACTTGGTTGTGGAACATTTTCTTTCATAGTAAATTGTTTAATGATAGTTCTCATAAGTAAATGTTAATTTCGGTCCTTGTAAGAAATATATCGTTAACTAAGGCATTACGCGTTATGAAGAAAAAAGTTGATTAAATGAAGGTAAAAAAACAAGATATTTACACTAAGTGGGCTAAGGCGGCACTCAAGAGCAAAGCAATATAGAGCGGTTGTGGGTAATTGTAAACTTTTTTTCTTTCATATGGGGACCCAACCGGTCTAATGTACATACATACATAGGTGCATGTGTTTTTGTAGCCCTTTGTACCCGTACGGATATGAATGTAGAGTGTTCTCGACTTATATAAATTTAAAAAAAAAAATATAACTTAAATTTTAATTAATTACAGAGTTTCATTTTATTTGGTTCAGAGAAAAATTGTATTACTTAAGCAATTCCAATCATGCCCGTAAGAGATGAGTCCAGACTAATTGTCCTCGAAAAATACCCGTTTGAAACTACGAGTACTTGTGACTAATTGCCGACTAAACTGTACCCAATTGACACTAATCCTGGAATACTCTCTCTAGAAATTAGTCGCACAAAATTTTTTGCAGGGAAACGCGACAACAAGAAGAGAAGATAAAAAAAAAATGTTACTCTGTAAACAAGAGGAATATATGGTGCCACTATTTCAGAAATTTCAATGTAGCACAATTTGTGTTCATATTTTAAGGAAGGGAGTGTTAGTAAATGTGTCAGCAGTGTCAGCATCACTGACATGGGTGACAGAAAAGTCAACTGCAAAATAACAAAAGCGAGGTTCTTAAGTTAGCTTCAATTTCGAAAATAACAACAACATATTTAAAACAATACGCCAGCAAATTTTCACTAAATTGTTAAAAGTGAATGCACTTCAAATAAAATTTTAAAATTGGTAAAAAAAGTTTAAGAATTGATAAGTAAGAGAGCGATACCTAGGGTAAATATTAATATTCTCAAACTTCAGAATAGACCAAAATGCGTCAATGCGGTCGTGAAAAGATTAAGTACACAAAAATTATGAACAGAACATATAATGGTAATTTTTACTTATAGCAGAGAAAGAAGATCTTAAGTTAGGTTATGTTGATATGGCTGCCTGTTGGCTCATTATAATATTGTTGTGTAGGCTCTGGCTCTCTGCCTCTCCACTTCTCTAAAACTGGAACCAATTATTTCGGTTGAGATGCTTAAGAAGCTTACCGACGTTGGCTGAACTTAGGTCAGTAAGACAATCAACAAAAAAATAACATAGACAGAGTTCGTAGTCTCGTCGTATTGGCATGCATCGCCATTAAACAGAGGTCAGTGATAATTCCAACCGCCTCCGAATGGTGGATGAGATGCCCCAGATCTTGCCTCATCATATTTGGACCAGATCTACCGCAAAGTCCCACATGTGGGCTCAGCGGCCCATCTGTAATTTGTCTATTCGTTGGAGCTCGATCTGAACCAGAGTGTGCAAGGTGACATCGGAACCGCCGGTTTTTAAGCCCGTTTGACGTCATAAAAGGAGGTACGTTTCCTTCCCAACTCAACTGCCACAAATATGTAACCACTATAAATGTAATGCTGTTTTCGAATTAGGTTTTCTGCAATCGAGTGATTTAACAACTCCCTGTTCATCAGACTAGATAGCAATGGACTGCACTTTGATAGACGAGGAAATCAACGGTTTCTCTTAGTACCGCAAGCTTCGCTTGAGTAACAGTTCCTGCGAGTGAATTCCACTGGACCCTCTTGTTTCTATTTTGGAACCATCAGTATAGATAGCAGTTAATATGGTATAGTTCTTCTTTGCAAGTGTAGAAAAGCCATTTAAACCCAATACGGTGGTAAAAAAATCGTCAGTTATAAGTGTGCACAGAATACGAAAAGGGTGTAAAAGTCGACAGAGTTTTTATTGCGAAAGGGTTGATGCCGGTGCAGAATAGACCTGCCAGTGTTATTACAATATGAGAAATTTATTTCACTCACTGGAGAGTTAAAACTTCTGAGAGGCTTTTTAACTGTAGATTATGAAGTTCGTTTCAGCTGTTTTGCCCATACTAAGCACGACAATACGCAAATCTGCAATAATTTCACTTTTAATTTGCTTTGAATGGATGGTGTGCGCAATACCACCAATAGCTAATAGTTAACTTCCATTAATCCTTTGAAAAACACTTTAATCCCAATGATTAATGTGCCCTAAGGGCAAGAATGACAGAATACAAGATGGTGGCTTCCGCGGACCGCGAATCTTCTCTTTTTCGATTCGAGAGCATCAACCCATTGACGGCAAATAAAATATTTTTCTTTTATGCTGACATTTTTTTTAACAATCAATACAACAAAACGTTCAATCGTGCTGTATTCCTCTTCCTTTTATCTTTTCGAGTTTCTCCTTGGCTCTCTCATTACTGCACTTCTTTTGCGTCACTTTTACTTACTCTCAGCTCGGAAACCGCAATCTTGTACTCAACCGTTCTTGGTATGATACCGCTAACCCTCTCTTGAAAAGTTGGACAGAATTTCTACGTCACAATAGATTTGGTTTACAAAAACCGTGTATATATGTATACTCGCGATCGTGTGTATTCCTTCCAGGGTAGGTTAGGTTATTGTGGTAGTTCCCCAAAGGGAACTCACTTAGACATAGTAGGAGTCCGTTGTGATACCACCTAATTTATGAACGGTAACGTGAATCGGAAAGTCAGGAACGATTAACCTGAGAAACGTTGCGTGCCCCGAATGAAGTCACGCAAACTACCAATCTCCACTCCAGAAAGGTCTTCTGGAGAGCTAAAGAAGTACGAGCCTAGGCACTTGAACCTCAGTCTCGCAAATGCAGGGCAGCTGAGCAGAAAATGACAAGATGAATCCACCTCATCCTCCTCCATACAGCTGCGGCAGAAAGGGTCAGATACTATTTTCAGCCTAACCGCGTGAATACCCAACGGACACCAACCAGGGTCGAGAGTTGCCACTTAGTAAGCGACATCAGCTCCCTTGAGCGCCCACGATCCACTCTCGGCCAGAAGGACCTTGCAATTCTGCATGTCGTGGCAATTTCCCAGCGCTCGCTGAGACGACATAAAGCCCATCTGTCCAGGAGAAGCCCGTAGGCAGTCAAAGGAGCCCCAACCCCCTCCCTGCAAGGAGAAATGACTTCCAGGGTACCTTGCCGAGCGAGCTCATCAGCCATGCAGTTCCCTGCAATGTCGCTATGGCCCGGTACCCAAATTAGTCTAACGTCGAGATATTCCGAGGCGGCTGCGAGAGAAGTCAGGCATTCCCTGACCAATTTTGATTTCACCATTAGCGATCCTAAGGCCTTAATAGCGGCCTGACTATCCGAATAAATGTTGGCCCGTCTAGAGGGCATTACATTAGTAAGTAGCCAATCGGCTGCCTCCTTTATTGCGGCCACCTCTGCTTGAAATACACTGCAATAGTCCGGAAGCCTAAATTTACGGCTGAGGGAAAGCTCCTCGCAGAAGACACCCGCCCCCCCCCCCCCAACCTTACCGTCCAGCTTCGAGCCATCCGTGAAGAAGTTCACCGTCCCACCACCCCACAGGCCACCCTCCTTCCACTCCTCCCTACGCGGGATGTGGAGAAGGAGCCACCCTGAGCTGGAGTCGGCAGACAGTAATCTGCTTCCGGAGGGACAAAGTCGGAGCTGGCAAGAATCCTAGAATGCCCAAAGGCCGAGCTGAATCTGTATCCATTGCACTCAAGCCGGGCTGCGGCATGGGCTGCTGCAACCCTGCCTGCAATGTCCACAGATAGCACGTTAAGCATAACATTGAGCGCGAGAGTGGGTGTGGTCCTTAGCGCCCCGCTGATCCCAATGAGCGCGGACCGCTGCACCCGCTCTAGCTGCTTAACCTTAGATGCCCTGTCTAGTGAGTTCCACCAGACCACCACCCCGGAGAAGGTGATTGATGAGCCTTACCAGACCCGGCTCAACCCCAAGTTCCGCCAGGGATCCGACTATTGCCTGTGGCTGAATGTTATTAAAGGCACCTTCTATATCTAGAAAGGCACCAACTGCAAAGTCCTTATGTTCACGAGACTCCTCAATGACGTTAACAACCGTATGCAGGACCGTATCCTTCCAACGAGTTTCAAAATTTTAGTGTATATTCTTTCTAACATATCTACCAACGTGTTTCCTCTCATTTTTCTCCACCGGTAAATCTGGTGTGACGTCACAGCTACTCTCTGAATTTCAGATCAATCAGCGCAATCTTGTAATCTATCATCATTGGTTCTTGCCGATAAGATATTTACTTATCTACTCACGTACACTTGTAAATTGTATAGGTTTTGCTTTTGTTATTTCAACAGAGTATCCTTTCATTCAAAAGTTTTCTTTTAACTTGGATAGATAAAGATCGTTGACTCCCAAATAGAGTACTCAAAAGGTAATTTTTTAAACTATTCCTCATAAGCTCAATATAATCGTAGGTAGAGGCAAAAAATAAATATTATAATTTTAAGTTCTGTCTGTATCGAAATAAGCTTCTTTCTTTTTTCACCAATTATCTTTCAAATATTTCGGACGAAGTACTCCCAAAACACATCAACTAATTCTCTCTTTTACTGCAATTCATGATATAGGCTGCCTTCCCTTTCGCAATTCACTTGTGGCAGAGGAAAAGGGGGGAAAATATCCCCGGAAATTTATATTCATTATGTGAGGAATAGAAAAACCGAGAAAATCCGCTAGAAGCTTCTTTCCGAATTTGAAATGGAGATTTTCTGCTTTTTTTTATTAAGTAAACGATTTTTATTTAGTTTTTATAAAATTTTTGAACGGTAGAGTTGCGCTCAGCATTTGTGGTCTCGTTTTGAATGTTTTTTGTCACTTAGCCGTCGAAACTTTGCAATCACAAATAAGTAGTGATAGGTATTAAATTACTTTTCGAATTTTAGTTTTACCGAAATAGTACAACTTTATCATCACTGGATTAAACCTAAAAACAGAGAACAGAAATTATATAGCTCATACTGATAAATTCGCATTGCAAAAATGTTAAGAATTTATTTACAAAACATTGTCGTCCTTTTGGCGAACTGAATTAGACTTTTTAGCCTTTTGCCTGCAGGCTCAGTCTGCTTGCTGATATCGGAGCAGTTCCTGGGGGAATCTTGTAGATAAGCCCACTGTTTGGCAAGCTCTTTCACTCTTGTATTTAAGAAACTCAGTATTTAAGGTCCGATAATGGCGATATTAAAAAATTTTGGTGTTGTAACAATAAGAAATACTTTTGGCTGCGCTAGGAGGCGCTAGAGGGGAGTTAATTGGAAAATGTATGATTTTGATGAAATCAGAAACATGTAATGTGAGTACAACAAGAAAATAGACATATTGAAAACATATGTATGCACAGAAGTATGTATTCTATACGTGTAATACATTTGCAAAAAAAATATATATGTACAAAAGTCCATTAGATGGCTCTGTAGTCCAAAAACTCCATATTTATGATTCAGCTTAGTTCAAAAGTAATAAGCTTTGTGCCGTTAAATAGAATGACTTTTAGTAAAAGTTGAGAAGAAATTGACACTTAAATTAGTTACAGCTATTTTTGGCAGATATTCCATTGAAAATTATGTCAAAATTAATCTTTACTGTGACCACGGGACATTTTTTTAATTTCAACGAAACTGCCTTTTCAGCTTTGAAAATCCGCTGTAAGTATCTAGGAAAGTAGTTATCAAAACAGGCCAAATGGCAGGTATCAACTAGTTTTCTATTAAAAATAAGTTAATTCTAATTTTAACATTAAATTAAATTGTATAAAGAAATAGAAAATTGTCAATATAATTTGCTGCTATTTTTGTGAACATAATTGTACAACATATATGATTTTCGGCAATTGTTTTTCATTCGTCATTAGTTATACGCAATCAAATTAATTTACAAAAAAAGAGTCAAATTCAACTCTTTATTGACTTACAGTAAGCCATTACAAAGTAATCAAAATTTTATTTTTGTCTTCTTTATATTACAAAATTACATTATTAAACACTTCAATTGGAAGGTTTCCCCAAAAAAAGGCAGTTTATATACTCGCGGCTTATTTAATGAGTAATTTTTATTTATCTTTTTTTTTTAACGAACATATAAATACATACTACTTATATATAAGCATTCGCACATTCTGTTACAAATGTAAGTGCATGCTCAAAAAAATTAAAAATCTTTCAACTTGCGATTAAAACTTTGTATAATACATGCGTAAAATTTAAACCGATTGCAATGATAACGTGTGTGAAAGTATTTCATATATATTTTGTAAACATGTCAGCGGCGTTTTAAGGTTTCCAAGGGCCCGCGGGCCAAAAATGTTTATTTGGTTTTAGGGGTCTTGGTTCTTGTCCTTGGTTTATGATGCGAGTCGGATTTTGGTACATCTCTTTTCGGTCGCAGTACTTATCATACAAAATGATAGATAAAAATCAAGACGGTATTCATATGAGTACAACTGCAAAATTGTCATATATTTTGTTTTTGTTTTTGCGTAAAAGTTGCTAAAATTTACATATGTACATTTTATTTTTGCTTTTACGACTTTTTAAAGCTCCTCGCAAAAGCAAAACAAAATACATGTCCATAGGTGATTAAAAAAAATGAAATGATTTTGCCTTGCCAAAACTATTTTTCTATTTGGGGTTGCCCATGGCGGAATTTTACAGCTGCCTTTACCAGAACAGCTGATTTTTTCTATTTTTCACCTCGGTACACAAACGTCAAATGTATTTGTTTTTTGATTGGCTTAATTTTCTTTGCTAAACTGCTGTCAAAACAATCTACCTTGTTTACATTTGTTGACATGTTGCCAAAAAATTAATTACAACTGATCCTCTTTTTACGCGATCTTTTTGCTTATAATTTTTTTACGCGGCGTTTTTAAATATTTCTTAGTCATACAATTTTGACACCTTTTATATAGAACTTTCACATAACTTTCGGCTACGCAGTTTCGTAGCCAGTTGAATAGCAGTTTATTAATGTTTAAATTTTAAGTGACGAAAAATTCGCGTTGATGTTAGGTAACTTTTTTGATGGTGTCGGTCGATACAAAAGTAAATTTGAATGATGCGTTTTAAGAGAGAAACGCCAGAAAAAAAAATCAAAAACCAACGCGAGTTTTCAGTCACTTGAAACTTGATCTTTGTTATACTAGAATTAAAAAGGTTACCAAAACCAGGATTAAAAATTTGAAAATTTTGAAAACATTTTTATAAAATTCTTAAATTTTTATGTTATCTACAAAGTTTGAATCATATATTTATAGGGTTTATGTTTACGCTATTAACTGTGATTTTAGGAAATATTAATGAAAAAATAAACATAAGTGTGAACTGTATTATATTGAATCTTGTTACTTATGATATGCACAACACTGTATGTTTTGGTTTATCGTAAGTTATTTAAAATATGCACGTATTTAAGCAAGACGAATTCATATATGGTGAAGTTGATCAAACAGCTGATTGAATTCGCTTGGAGAGCATTAAGTCAAAATGATGTGTTTTTTGTAAATCATACTATCTATATTTTGTCAGTGTAAATTTTTGTCTTTGTACTGATAACACCATCTGATATGAATTCGCCTTGTATTTATGGTAGATCGGGAGACATATTGAGTTCGTACGAATTAGAAGTTTCCTATGCAAAAAAAGTTTTGTTTTTACACGGATTCTCTTTTTACGACGTGCTTTGTAGAAATTGGACTTCATTGACTGATTTGCATGATAATTTAATTATTTTGAGACATTTGTTTTATGCGAAAATTTTTTGGTTCCAGCTAACCGAATAAAGAGTAGATGTTTGAAAATTGGTGTACGTTTTGGAAATTTGGTTAATTTCAATTTTGTTGGCTTTAATCAATTAAACGTTTTTGAAAGCAAAAATACTAGCATTCAGGCTTTGGTAGCTTAGTAACTTTGTTTTATGAAACCACAAATATATTTCTATCACTTTATATAAATGGTAATTAAAAATGTCAATTACAATTCGACTGAGCTAATTTCGACAAAAGCAAATTCATTTACTTCTGCATGATTTTGACTAACCAGTACCAAAAGCAATAACAAAATGCATGGGATTTTTAGTCAAGTGCACTTGACACCACCTTATATTAATTCGCCTTGGGGTCTTGGCCCTTCCAAGTATATTTCTTTCATAAAAAAACTTCTCACAAAAAAATCATATTTGGCTGTTTGAGCCGGCACACATCGGCTGTATGACCTGAGCTCCATATTATTATTATTATTTTATTGGTAAGTTTTTTAAGTCACGTTCAAAAACAACTTATGGACAATTTGAACTTGAGGTTTTAAATAAGGTGGTTTCCAACAGAGCTGTACGATTTCCAATAGGTTGTAATTAAACTGCAAATATGCCCGATAATTGGTAATTATGTTCTGAATATGATATTATTTAAATTACCACCTCGGTATTGTTTACAGCAGGTTTCATTCTGGTGTTCGTTCGGCCAGCTAAAAAAAATATTGCCGCTGTAGCTGAGTGTATGGCCGAAAACCCAGAATTGGAAATTTCGAGATGATCACAAAAAATAGGCTAATCCCAAAGAGCTTAAAGGTGCAGACCAAGTGCGTTTTCTTTTTTTTGATGAGGTTTGTTTTTTTTTTGAAAGATGTAGTACAGAAACTATCAATTATTAAATTATTTTTTATTCAAAATTTCAGAGCATCTTTTACAGAAGTTGCGACTTTGGAAGAAGGTAATTAAATAGTTATATTCGGATGAGGTGAGCATTTTACAAATGAGGAAGCTATAGTGGGGTGGAATTTGCCTCTTTAAATTAAAAAAATATAGTGAATGTAAGAGACATTAGAAATACACTCTTTTTTTGCCGACTGGTGTAATTTGAGTTTTCGCAACATTAATTTGTCATTTATTCACAGAAAACACAAAATAAAAGTGAGTGGATTCAGTGATAACAAAAATTTCCAAAAATTTGTTGGTGTTTCAATTGGAGACAAAATTTTAGCCATGAAATGCAAGTTTTGACTCTGCTTTCGAATCTCCTATCAGTTTTTTATGATATGCTATCTTTTTTTTATTAAGAAAAACTACGAAACATTCAAAAAAACCGGCAATGGCATATTTTTCATGGATACGAAGAATATGCTTGGAACCTAGGCCCTTTCAACCGCTTCGACAGAGGGGCTCGGAAGCGCATCATTCTAACATCATGCGCAGCCAAAAACCCAATGACCGAGCGTATCGGAATCTCGTCTTTTCAGGCCACTTCGGCAATACGACTACAGGAAAATCGATTTGAATCGAGTTATTCGACGTCACAGTGCACATATCCAGTCTAAAGGTTATGTCTTAAACCTATTTTATTTTGAATACTGCACGAGTCAATGTAAAGAGTTTGTAATATTCTGTATTGAATATAAATACAATTTATCTCCTAAGTCGTAAGACTGTAGCAATTCTCATAAGAAATATTGTAAATTTTGGTAAACATTTTATTTACTTAAGTCTATTATGAACACAAAAATCTTAGAGACTAGATAAACACGATTATTTATGCCCTATGTTCTTGAAAGGAAAGAAAGCTGGTAGTAGTGGGCCTCGATTCTAGGACGGCAAAGCGAAATCTAAATCAAGCGTTGTATACAATTCGATTTAAACGAAGAGGTTGAAAAGTGAAACGAATAAAATTTTGTTGCACATTTTCTGTTCTATTAAATTAAAATAGATTGACTTCCAAAAAATTATGGAAAAGTTTTTTTCTAATAGCGATCGCCCCTCGACAGGCAACGGCGAACCTCCGAGTGTGTTTCTGCCATGAAAAAAAACTTCCCACAAAAAAAAAACTTTCGCCGTTCGGAATCGGCGTAAAACTGTAGGTCCCTCAATTTGTGTTACAATATCAAGACGCACACGACAAATTGTAGGGATGTTCCGTCAAAATCGCTTAAGCAGCTATAGCGCCAATTAAGTAAGTCAGTAATAAGAAACTTTTTATAGGAAAGGGTTCCCTTGAATCTCTTGCATAACGCAGATTTCGAATAGGTGACATGAAAAAACTTTTATTTATATAAAGATTCCAATTCATTAATACAAATACTAAATAAAATATGAATCGAGAATCCTGCCTTGTGGAACAGCCAAGCAGCCCGCAAAACTGAAGCACTTGGTATATTTAATTTCTTTAGACCATGTTCTATTTGTGAGATAGAATTGAAAGAGTAGCGAAGACTTTGAAAAACAACTATGAATTGTACGAACTAACCCACCACTAATAGATACTATTTTGGAAAAAATTGCTTAGTTGGAAACCACAGAGTTACTTATTTTCAAATGACTTTTGAGTGTAGCCTTTTTGGTACCCCTCTCAGACTTTCGGTGTCTCTCGATCCCAGCGTATGCAAAAACCTTCGCCATATTGGCCTCTCTCGATGTTACTCTTTAAATGTCACAGATGGCAACGAGTACGCATTGTGTAAGCGAATGTAGAACGTATTAAATCTGCGTTGCGCAATGTTGGTTAATGGGACGAATATGGCACAACTATGCGCCAGCAGCAACTAAAAAAAACTTACAACTTTTGATTCTGACAGCCATCCAGAAAGGCAATGACTGGCAAAGCAAAAAAAAAAGAAGAGAACGAAGCATCATCACCTACTCAAAGCCTCTTTGTCTTGTTCCTCACTCAACTGCTGCTGCTGTTGCGGATTCTGTGGGTGCTGTTGATGACACACTGACACCGAACAAAGAAAACCACCCAAGTTTGCTGAAGCCAACTTTGCCAGCACAAAGCCACACCCATGCAAACAATGCAAAAACAAAAAAAGACAAACAAAATTAAATAAACTTAAAATTAAATACTGGCATACTTTTCGCACGTAAATGCGTTTGTTGTTTTTTTTTTGTTTTAACGGATCAATAATATTTTCATACAAATATATTTTGTTGCTTTCTTTGCCATTAAAACTTTACGATTTAACTGCCTCTGAGCGGTCGCAATTTCCATTCGCTTGGTGCAGCTCAGTCCCAGCAACTACCCTACCTCTGCACATTGCCAGTTATCCTTTCGTCTCATCTGCGGTAACACTTTTCAGACGCGCCCTGCTTTGCCTCGTCATCGCAATTCATTAAAATTAATTTAATTAATTTTAATTACCACCAGTAAGCGCGCTGACTTTGTAGAGTGTGGCAAACTAAAAATTCCCCACAGAATGTGACCAAAAGAGAACACCGGCGAAGTGCAGCTAGTTTTGTGCAAATATTCGTGCACGCGTGTAACAAATGTAAGGCAAAGGAGTAATCAGTTACTCAGGCTGCAATGTAACAGAAGCAACTTAATTAAGCGTCGTGGTTACAGAAACAATTCAACCGTGGCATACCTGCGGCTCTAGAGAGTGGCTACTTAAAAGCAACAACAACAACAAGAATAAATAATTATGTATTTTAAAAAAAGTAAGCATGTAAGCAAAAATAATGCAGAAAATGTAGGAAAAGTTTAACTATTTAATAGTTAGGCTTAATAAAAAAAAAGTAGAACTGAATCTGGTCGTTAAATTAACGCACTACAAATACAAATAAAATCGAGTTCAGTGCACCGAAAACTTGCGTAATAAAAATATTAACAACTTGAGACTTACATCAGATATGTATGTAGCTCGATATTTGGTCAAAAATCTCCTAAAATTTGTTGTGTTCACGTCAGGACGTCAGGAATGTCAGATGATTTTTGTGATTTGGGCTTTCATGGTTTGACATTGTCGGCCGAGGGGTGATCGCTGTTGGAAAAAGGTTTGTTTTTTATAATTTTTGATGATATTTGCCCCGGCACGAATCGACGCCAGGCACTTCGCGTAAAGCACGCACACGCTTCACACACTCTGCTTTCTAGTTAAAGGAAATCCATAATTCGTTTGCATTAAATTGTAGGTTTTATTTAGTCTAGTTAGAATGATCGGATTTACATCAAATATGCATAGTCTTTTTCGATAACCTATTGCCATTTGAAGGGAATTTCATAATGCCACTGTTAAAGAAACCTTCGTCACGATAGGCAAAAAACTGGGACAGTCGATTTTCACAAACTTCTTTTGAGGCGAATTTTTCACCAGCAAAACTATTCACCATAGACAGGAACAGGTAAAGAAACTCCCAACCAAGCTCCCAGAGCTTGCGGCGAGCCACTATCGATGTGTGTGGTCTGGCGTTTTTCCGATGGCACACAATTATTCTCTTATTGGGCAACACTGGCCACTTCTGTGCGAGTGCTTCCCTCAAACGGTCCAATTGCTGATTGTACAAGCCCGAATTAAAGGTTTGGTCGTAAGGGAGCAGCTCATAGTAGATGATTCCCTGCCAATCCCATCAAACACATATCAACACCTTTTTAACCGTCAATCGTGGCTTGACCACCGTTTGCGTCGGCTCATCGCGATTCGACCACGGCCCCAGTTTTCATAATTTGTTGCAATTTAGCAGCTATTCGCAGATGGAAATTCGGTCTATGAGGTTTTTTGCGTTAACTCGTGCCAAACCCGTACTTGTCAGTTGGGGAAACTTGGTTCCAAACGGCTAACTTTATATGTAACGGAAATCGAGATATAACCATAATTTTCGACGCTGCGTGTTTTGGGTACGGAATTATTAGCAACCAAAAATTTGTACTTAGTACGGTCCTAAAGTTGAAAATATTGCCTTAAAATCTTTCAATACAAATTCCAATCTTGATCTCTGCGATTCAGGAAGGCTCTGTTGCATCTTGCTTTAGTTTTTTATTAATACGTTAAAACCTTGATTTAATAAAATCATATGCCCAATTTTTAATTTTGATGCTAACGTTCTAGGTTCCATAAACCTTTTTTCACTAACTCCTATATGAATTTAAAATTAAAGTTTGTAATATTAATTTAAAAAAAAATTAAAAACTAAAAATTTTAATTTGAAGAAACATTTCGAGCAAGGACCGTAACGGTTATAATTATTATAAAAAAAAAAACAATCATGATTTAATAGTTATTTTATAATTTTTTTTATTTTTAGATCAAAAATATCACAAAATATCGATCAAAATAATTGCACATTTTAAATTCCAAGAATAACGACTATTTTTTGATCGACAAATAAAAATAAAATAATATGGATCAAATATGATCGGCAAAACAAAAATATGTATATATATAACGATTATTTTTTACCAAACAAATAAAAACTAAAAAACTGCGATCAAACTTGTTCGGCAAAATAGAAATCGAAGAATAAGACTTTTATATCTCTGGTAAAAAATAATCATTATTTGCCGATTAAAATATGACGACATTATTCGATTTTCATTTTTCGACGAAAAATAATCGTTATTCATGGGCTTAAAATTGTTCCATCCTACTTGAGTTTTTCGATCGTAAAACAAAATTGTTTGCGTTTATTATGATCGAAAAATTGTAAATACCGGAATAACGATTATTTTTTATTATTAATAAAAATCACAAAATATCGATGAAATATGATCCAAAAATTTGAAACCCAAGAATAATGATTATTTTTGAACAAATTAATAAAAATCACAAATTTATGATCAAACTTGTTAGAAAAAATAAAAATCACCAAATAATGATTTGCAATTATTTAAATTAAAAATTAGTACAATATAAATAAAAATAAGGTCGGATTTGTATAGTATATAGCCAAAGGAATAAATCGATGTATTCGGGTTTTGTTTCGAACGAATTCTTGTCAATGATTTTTTTGAACGGAAAAATCAATATAACAATTATTTTCGGTCCCTGTGTTTGAGTTAAAAAGGCGTATATCATTAACTGTCAAAACGGTATTTGATATACATATGTATATATGATTATTTGGATTCAAGTGAGCTTAAATCGTTGTAAATTTTTATCGTAAATACTTCATCTTTCAGTAAAAATATTCTTTGCTTAAAATCCGCTTCTCACCAATAACCTCTCTCTACAAATTGACGCCGTTCAAACTTCTCTCAAACAAAAAACAGCATATTTACGCTAAATGCCTTTTAATATTATATTTGTAATATCAAAAGTTTTTTTTAATTTTTAAATTTATATTACTTCTTTTACAGTTATTTTTAATAAGCTCCTTTTCCATCTCTGTGTGTACGAGTATCCAAGTACTCGTTTATACAAAAAAGTTTTAAAACCCCAAACAGAGAATATACTTATAAATACTTATTGCAATGGAAACATTTTGCGGCACGCCAAGTCTTTTTCGCCACAATCAGACGAAAGTTTATATATACATACAACTACATAAATACGTACATGCATGGCTACCCAATAGTAAAAAGCCAAAGTAGTAAACAAACATAACAGTTTATGAACTGGTATTTATTGGAGGAGGTCACAATAGTTCGAGAGTCAGTGGTTCTCAACGCCAACTCGCACTCGACGGCCTTTGTTTAATTAGGGAGGAAACGATACCGTGCATGTATCGATACTTGTATTTGGAAATAGTATCGAAAGAAAGCATCGATAGCTAACAACGTATCTGGCGAAAATTATCGTTGTCTACTTGTATCGATTTTGATGGCTTTATAAGAACGATTGAAATATGTACATACTTATGTTTACAAAAATAAACTGATATCACATCAATATCTCTGAACTTTTGTCATAACCTCTGATTTGAAAAAATTACTAATAATCGTTTGTTTCTTTTGTATTTTGTATTCGTTATGAAAGGTTTAAGGGGACAACCAAAGTGCCAAATATGTTGACTTTTCACACTATTCGAAAACTTGGTGTAAAAAATATTAGGAATACTAGATATTGCCGTAGAACCCACCTTCGATATTACTACTTGCCTTTCATTACTTGGTATAAAAATATTGATACTAAAATACTCCATATCGAAAGAAAAGTATCGATTATGTTATTTACTAGTATTGTTTCATCCCTTGCTTCACGGCTGGTAGGCTATGTTAACATTATGAATAATTAAAAATGTAAGTCATTCCGCGATATTTTATAGAAAAAATTTCGAATTAAAAATTTTTCAGAAAAATAAAACAAAAAATTAGTTTCCTATAATAACAAATATAAATAATAAAAAAGCTAACACAAGTTAAGAAGTAATTTCTTCGGCTCTGCCGCACTCTTCATATCTTTTATGAATATAAAAAAATGTACATTTAATTTATTACTTCATCTTTGTGTAAAAGAATTCGAATATTAAAAACTATCTACTTTCGTCTTATATATAAAAAAAAAGGCGGTGTGTGTCTACTGGTACGAAATTTACAGACTCGAAAACGAACGGATTGAGCTCAAATGTATACGATATGTTTGCTTGCATCGAGCAAGCAAAAATTACGATGGGTGGCGCTGGGTTCGTGATGCTTTTAAAACCCGTATCTACAGTCCGATTCGATTTAAATTCAATATATGTATTAGCTCTATAAAAATCTGAACAATCAGAGTTATTGGAGGTATACCTTTTAGTGCACCAATATTGATGATTTTCTTAGTACACATTGCATGATTTGAAAACAAAACCTCATATCTGAAAAATTAGTTATGTACATATATGATTTATAGTCGGCAGATCTTTTTTGATTTTCATACCACACTTTTGAATTTTCAAAGTCTCCATACTCAAAATAATATTTGATTTATAGTCGGCAGATCTTTTTTGATTTTCATACCACACTTTTGAATTTTCGAAGTCTCCGTACTCAAAATAATATTTGAATATAAATACTAAATTATAACTGAAATTAAATCAAAATTTTTTATAAAAAATTTTCAACTTGCCCTTTAGAAAATATTTGCCCAACTAATATTTAAGCCGTTATCATATCATGCCGCATTTTAAGAGTCCAGTCACTTAAACCTTTTCAGCTGTATTTAAGAGAAATGTAAATGTATTTCAGACAACACAAATTTATTGCAGAAAAATATAAACAGCAGTGAAATAGAATTGCATTCCGCAATGACAATGGTTCCTTTTCCAAGTACTGAAAACGACCACTTCCGGTTCATTCACTATAAGAAGTGCTATATGCGTTGGTTTAACTAAAGACACATATAGCTCTTTCTAAAAAAAAATTATTTCAGTATTTTCATAGACGCCTTTTTATTTTCTTCTGACATTTTCGCATTTTGATTAAACTTTTGTATCTACAATTGGCTAATTTTACTCTTTCCCTGACCCTTATTTATTATGAGCTGCATTCGATCTTCGATCTTCGATGGTTATTGAACATAGAAAATCGAATGTCAAATTCATATTATGAGCTGTTGAAATTTTCGTTGCGCATCGAATATCCTATCGAACAGAATTTTGCTGTCAAAGCTGTATCTTAGTGTGGGAAAATTGCAGATAACGTAAATATTTTGAAATGGTTTTTTGCTTTTTGGTGAACAAAAACTATTATCAAACTATTTTTGTTAATTTTATGTTGGTCTAAAGTCTAAGTACGAAACAACAACTGGAAAGGCTGGTTTCATTGATGGAAGAATATGCCCAAATTGCAAAAGGGATTTGCACAAAGGTTCAAAGAATTCTCATTGGAGTTAAATTGTTTGGGACCACCTGCTGGAACGACCGTATAGTGTATTAATGTTACCTAAATTAGTTTCCTTAAGATTTGGTATTTGTATTCCTGAGCACAAAATCGTAGCACTGCTAATTTTAAAATGTTTGGAATATAGTGGACAACAAATCCACAAACGCCTCCTTAGATAGTCCAAAGTTTCTTATAAATCTGTAAACAATATTCATAAACATTTGTTTTGAATATGTACATATAAACCCATCTTTGAAATATTACACTTACGCGGTGGAACTCATTTCTAAAGTGCATCTCTTATTCGTTTTATATTTCTTTCCAATTCCAATAAACTGAATACTCGTCGAACCATAACTCCATCGTAGCCATATTTGTATATTAATTTTATTTACTCAACTTGCATGCAACTTGTACTTAATTTCAATGACACCTGATAGAAAGATACCATTATACCGATATTCTTCATCGAATGTGTCGAATCAGTAGAAGAATCGAATGTAGCACCTAATGAGAACTAGAAAATTTTATTCCTGGGTACATTCGCATACAACTCTGAAGTGAATTTGTGTTCATAAATTCGTATGTACATATGTACGTGTGTATGTGTGTGCTGCCAGCTTCTAGTAGCTGCTTGACCAGCTCTAAGCAGTAAAATAAAGTGGAAAATTTCTTTAGAAACACCATAAAAAGTAAAAGCCAAGAGCCATAAAATCATTTCAGCTTAAGTTAATACTCTCTTTGCTCTATCAAAATTACCTATATAAGTATGGAGGTATATAAATATGTTTGTATGTATGTATTTATATGTACGTAGTCCTCATGCGCACTTGAAAAGCGCAATACGCGGAGTCGTCCCCAACATTCGCTTTGCGGTTAACTTATGGCAATGCAATATTCTGCTGGTTATTATTATTGTTATTTGTTTTTGTTAGCATTACGCCACATGTTGTTCTTTTGACTACTTGCCTCTCTACTTACTTACTACATAGTAGTTATTCTAGCATGCTACGACGGTTGGCAACATTTAATGCCCACAAAACCTAAATAGCAGCGTAAACACCTTTAAAGGGAGCCAACAACTCAGCAGCGAAACAAGGAAGTGATTCCACCAAGCACTCATACACGCACACACGAATACACACACACACACATACACACACATAAATACGCAAGTAAAGTAAACATACGGCCGCCTTAGCCATGTGTGTCTGTTTGTTTGTTTGTGGAGTGAAGTTAGGGGCGCGTGGGGGCATATGACTGTTTTGTAGTACAAGCCAACGAGCAATTTAAAGACAATTAGAATTGATTGTAATGGCCTGTGCGCATGAGCAGCGTCAGCAGCTGGTACTCAGCACTTACATATATAGCAACCGAACGTCCAACCACCCAACTTCTTTGCCCACCTCCAGTTACCACACGCTACGTTGCAAGTAGTAAGTGAGCAACATTAATAGCACTTTTCATAAGTACTAAAATAAAATCAAAATGTAACAATAACAATAACAAGAATACAATGAGCAAAAGAACACTACGAGCATACTCGAATAAACAACAGTAACAGCATCTGTAGTAACTTGGCTAATAAGGGCAACTATTTTTATAAACAAAAAATGTTGCAATCAGCTATCGCAAAGACGGAGCGACCCAGTGCGACAGCATTGGCTAAAAATGTGCAGAACTCCACTATGGTCGATATGAGGGAGTTGATGTCTTCTCTGAGTTGTACTAAACGAGAAAACGGCAAATTAAAAATGAGAATAGCCAGTTGTAAATCAGAAAGCATTAATTAAAAAAGGAATAATCAATTGCAAAACAGCAAGCGTCAAGTGAAAATGGAAATACGGCCAATGGGAACGAGATATTTATTTTTATTACATATTTTTAAAATAATAACTGCAATCAAATTTTTTACGTGCCCATCGGTATATTCTGAAGGGTGATTGTCTCCGCATGGAATGATGATTTTAATTCAACGCTTTCTTATTTATAATTAAATGTTCTCTTATTCATTAGACACATGACGAAATATGAATAACGAAAATGATTTACATTTTTTTTGTCAAAGAAAGCTTTGCGAGATATCAGGAGAAAAATGATTTTAGGGTTTTATTTGCAGTTGTTGCCAGAACTTTTATAAGTGCGGATTAAACTTTCTTCTTGTTGAATGTTTACTTAGCATTTTCTAGATGGTTCGCTATAAGAATTACATTTCTGATCGATTTGGTAGAATTGCAAATATTTTTTTTTGTAATAAGATTAAGCAGCATTCATATTCCCATTTTTATACCCGATCGCAATAGTGACCGGCGCATTATAAATTTGCTCACATAACGGTTATTTGTAATAGACAAAGGGCCAGTTTTTCGGTGCGAGTTAAACTCTGTTTGCCATTTAAACTAAATTCACGCTCGCTATTCTGTTTTTCAGTCAATTTTAATATTAGTTTAAACCACCAATTTGGCGCGGTTAAATTGAGTTTAGCAAATCAGCTCGCGAAGCCGACATCCAAGATCGGCAATTCACATGTACTCGAAAGCGACGTTTGGCAGCAGCAGTCATTCACTGCTTGATTTCACTAACACAATAACACGTACAATTCGTCAGGGTTATTCGCAACCTATATATGCATAAAATATTTGTTGTATGCGTACGTTCGGTTTTGACTGCCACTAATCTATGTAAATATAGAAAGAAAAATAACAATGTTGCCAAAATAGCCAACTTTCACTGAAAAAAAACCGCTCTCAGTTTAAACAAGCACTCAAAAACTAGTCCTAAAGCAACCGCGATAGATGAAGACAAATATTTAAATACCAGAATATTCAGAATAAGAGGTATGTAAAATTACCGTAATCAGCTACCATCTACGCCCATATAACGGCGACAATTCAGTAAATACAAAAAGACAATTTGCTCAAGTTTGATATGCACGGCTCTTCGTTCATCGTGCCCCAGAAACGATGATGATTTTCGACACAAAATCGTCCTCAGCGTTGTTGAGATAGAGGATGGTTAGACAGTAAATCACACGTGAATCATGGTCACGTGACTGGTAACGCCCTCGTTATTGTAAAAAAATCGTCACAATTATTCCATGCCGTGTGTTGCTAGGAGATACCTACTTTATCTTGTCCTCGTTCACCGCTATAGTAATATCTTTGGTTGCTGTGCTTGCTATGGTACGAGTACTGATTTGGATATCGATTGCATGCGCCAAATTTGCAAGCCGCATTATACTTTCTAGTATCGGATTGAAGAAGTCATACGAAAGCAAACAACTTTGTCTGGAAGCTCGTTCGTTTTCAAAGTTCTTCCTGGTTTTGGTACAGCCAACTTGATAGTCAGACAGTTTTTTTGTTTTATTTTCTACCTGTCAGTATTGCCAGCTCTACCCTTTCACTTTTGCTTCTCCCTTTACCCCTGACCATCTTACGGCCATATTATGGATTGACAGGGTTACCGCCTGTTTTAAAAGTCGAATTAAATTAAATAATTTACAAGTTTTTTGAGGTATTAAAGTATGGATATCAAACCTTTTGTTTCGCTGGAAGAAAGTTTATAAGATTCTGTTGAAAATGGTTTCCACCTTTTTTAAAATTCAAATTAATTTAAATTACCTATAGTTTTCAAAGGGTTGGCACCAGTTATATGTGAAAAAATCCCAAATCGGATTTCAGGTTACCTATGCAAAGGGCAATTAATAAATAAATTTAGGCAGGATAACGGCTGCTGGTATTTTCTAGTATTGTACATAAAAAAAAAAACATTTAATTAGAAAAATGGATTAGTTTTAACTAAATATAAAATAAAATTTTTACACTAATTTAAAAATATAAAAAAGTCAAAAAATCTAGCAAAACATTTTTAAGCTTCCCTGTTTGAACATCTTCGGGCATTCTTTTAAACATTTATGAAAAATATTAGGATTAATTTTTAAAACAATTTGATAAGTTTTCGAAACATATGAAATCTTCCTTGTGACCAATATATGACTAAAAATTGCGCTCTCCTAAAAATACCCGAAGGGGCAGTATTTGGCCAAATGTTTACATATGGGGAAATGTCAATAACTGTTTTTTGATCAAACAAATTCGAAAGGGGTCTACCTTTCATGTATCATGATCTAGATATTTTGACATTCCGAATGGCAATTGCTATCTCCAGTAGGAATAGTAGGAAGAAGGTATTCCACCGTCTCTCAGAATTGTTCGGGCCAAAAGACGTGGATTACAAAGAAGTTGCATCACTCCCACCGTTCAACTAACATCCGATTTCACCATAGATCCAATTGGCTTCGGTGTGCGGTGAATCGGGAGTTTTTGCCACAGGAAACGCAACGCCATGCAACTTTTTTGTAATCTAAGTTCTTTGCTCGGACTAACTAAATCTTGAAATAAGCAGGAATGGCAGCAAGCCAATAACAATTATCCAGTCACAGAGTCATTGAATATTTATTCACTGCACTTCGTCATTCTATCATATATGATATGCAAAGCCGTTTACTTTCCACCAAAATAAATATCTTCTGGAGAACCTTTCTCGAACACTCCTTAGGCAAAAGCTATCAAGCTGCATGTTCATTCAAACTGAAACTTTTAAACAATAACTCTATTTGAGTAATTTAATTTTCGTTTAATTAGGCAATTCATAAAATCCCATATGCGGTGGAGCACGGCCTAAGTAAATATAACAGTGTAGCGAGTTAACCAAACTAAAACTAGTATGCCTGGATAAAGGGACTAACTTTTAGTATTTTTAGCATGCATAGTATGTATATTTCCTTGTAAGTATGTATGCATGTAAATATGTATACCAACACACACACATTTGAGCATACATATCTATGTGCTGGCTGGGGTTTAAGGCACGCTTGTTAACATTAAATAAAGTTATTTTTACTTAAACTGACATTTATATGCGTGAAATTATTATTATTGCTTGTTCATGTCCAGGTCGTAACAAGTTTAACATTCGCTCGACCGTCATTCCTTCCTACGCAACGCAAGTATGTAAGAGTTCCTGTTGCCAGCTTCTGGATGACCAGAGTATGTTGTTCTATTTACCACAACGTCAGCCAAACCTAAAGTGCAGCCAACTTTTGTTCGTCTTCGCTCCGCCAAATAGACAAACATCTCCGTCACCAAACTGTAAAGGCCGTCGCGCCGTATGGTCTGTGGCAGATTATTATCGCGTAGGGAAATGCGTAATTTGGTTGGCAACTAGTAACTGATGCCACTTGCCGCTGTGCGTTTGCATTTTGGCTACTTGTGGAAGAGGACAGGAAGCGAATAGACACTAAGTCGTTGTTTTGATACTCACTTCTGTTATAGTTTCACATTGCCTTCGGGCTATTTATTACCTCACACTTGTAATTGTTGGAGTTGGTCCTCTACTGCTGTTGTTGTAGACTGGAGACTGGAGGCTGTTATGTGTTAGGTCCCATCTTTCCTTTAAAAAGTTGTGCTTCAACGCTGATTTCTTGAATAAGCACACGCACCGCCGAAAAATCTGTAAGTCGTATAACGTACTCGTTTAATATTGTTTGAAAATATGTGTGTGCTTTAGGGGTTTGAATTTGTCACAGTATAAGGAATTTTGAGAAAAATATCTAAATAAATATCGCGGGTTTGCTGTAGGGATGTGGCTTCAGAGATAGATAATTTTACTAATGCGTTAAAACGACTCGCCTCAATCTGCGTCAAGGTAGTATGTATGTAGTACCAGGTTCAAACATAAGAAGATATGAGACCACGTGAAACCAAATTCTCCATTTTATGGGAAGTCGCAGCCAAGATTCACACACGCTCCTGTGCAGCACTTCTGTTGTTTGAGCTGAACAAAGTCCAACAAAATGATATCTGCTGGAGCGCCGTGATGGCATTTTGTTTGGCGGCCTAAATACATTGGCAGACGGCGAATTAATTTAATTTTTGGATTGTGGCCTTATTTCACGCGGTCTTTTTTTCATTTTCAACTCCGTCCCCGTGAATTAAGGCAGAACTCCTTTCAGCGTCTGCCCTTCGTATGCGCTTAAAAAAATATCCCTAGTCGGTCCAACACCGGCTACGACATTGAACTTTTATGCAATTTTCTGGTTGCGGGCATAATTCATTTTCAAAAATTTACTTTAGAGCAAGCGGTCTTATTTAATTTTTTGATTGTGGGGTTATTTCACTCGGTCTTATTTCTATCCCCCATCTGCGCGCAATGGGATTACATTTATCGCTACGTAGCGCCATTGAAGAAGTCATTAATATTCACCGAGTAATGGCCACGATGCAGCAGCGAAAATGAGGTGATGACAAAAGCTTTTCCGTTACTTCATACTTGCCTCGTTTAAAGGATTGACGTCATTAAAGTCTATAAAAAGTTGATTTTTCTGAGTTTTGAGTGATTTTTACATTAAGTTAAACTCAGAATAACAAATGTGAAAAGTCGAGCTTTGTATTGTAGCAGCTGCAATAGAATCCCCAAGTGCAGTTATCATCTTCCTTTTCTTCTCATTATTCTTGACGTGTACGCTGCCAGCGTTGTCGCAAAATGGTATTCTATCATTATTGGGTAATGCCGCACTGCTACGGAGAGGAAAGATGCTGCACACAGGGCCACGTTGCGACCGGGCTAAACGCGAGCTTGGCAAAAAAGATATCGTCTATTGAAGAAGAAACCGAGACGTATCTTATGAGAGAAGAAGAGAGAGGCCCAGATGCGCGAGTACGAGTAGCTTTAAATGCTAGCTGTCAGGTCCTGAAGGAAAACGAACGGCAATTATATCAGTAGAATTTCCTGTTTAAATAAAAATGACAACCTGACAACTGGCATTTAGAGATACGTAAAATATAGAGAGAGCACTTCTCCATGCTGCTTACTGGTAGTGGCACAAAAACCGCCGAAGATGACGAACCTATACCTTTGGGACGAGCTGAAGTCTTTTTCCCGACTTGGACGAAACTCAAACGGTAATAGTGCGGCTAAAGGGCAACAAGCCCGCGGTTGCTGACGGACTGCCAGCCAACTACCGAGTGATCAGTATCCTTAACAAAGCATGTCAGGCTTTTTTTTTATACATAGGAGTGTTCAACTACTGGTTTCTACTGATTAGATTCATATTATAGGCCTCAAAAGCCGCGCCGTTAGCCCTGTCGTTTCCAAACTGGATAAAGAAGAAAATGAAATGGGCTTGGAGGTGAATGACGGCAGAGCGAAATACTTACTTAATACCCATCATCAAGCGAACATTCAGCGTATTCGAGTCTTCAAATTTTTAAAAAGTGGAGAAGCTTGGCAACAAGTGCTACTTTTGGTTGAGTAGGCACTTGCGTAATACCAGACTTTATAGCTCTCAGTATACTAGTGCCATTGTATGACGGAGAAGCATGGACGCCAACAAAATCGCATCAGATGTCCCATGGAGTATTCGAGAGAAAGTTTTTCGAAAGATTTAGGGATCTAGGTCATGCTGTACGTATTAAAGAAAATGTTCCAGCCGCTGGTGGCGGCAGAGGAAGAGGAAGGCATCTGGGCACCACTTGACATCTCTATTTCCATATGGTGCCAGTTAACATCAAGAAGGAACGACTGACGTAATATGTTGAGCTTGGTCAAAATTGCTTTGGTGATTATAACGCCAATGAAGTAAGTAAATAATACTTCATAAA
The DNA here is from genome assembly GCA_951828415.1 of Anomoia purmunda. NCBI lineage: Eukaryota > Metazoa > Arthropoda > Insecta > Diptera > Tephritidae > Anomoia > Anomoia purmunda. The sequence continues at coordinate 25,269,053 of OX639995.1, forward strand.
GTCCAGTAATGATTGATTGATATAAAAATTCGTGGTCGCTTTTCTAATAACTATTAAATTATTATTAGTTAATAAGTTAATTGGAGGACGACTGAACATTGGTACGTTTGGGCAAACCGAACCGAACTACGGCCAATTTCGGAATACATACAATAAGCAATACGAAATATTTGTGTATATTTTTTTGCAACAATTAAAATGAAAAACCCAAAATTTTTAATACTCGAAATTGAATCTTGGTATATTGTAGTGTAAAAATAGTAGGCCATTGCCATTTCCGCGTTGCAACCGATTCCATATTTCACTATAAAACTGACTTGGCAGATATTTTAAAGCAATATCTTTAAACAGAAAAAATGGGCTTCAAAAAGTGTTCAGTAATGTTCGCGCCAGGAAATGTTCGTTTAGAAACTTGTCTAATTCCGAGCGAATAATTTCATTCATCATTATTAATAACGAAACGATTCGCTGTCATTTCAACCCGAAAGGCTTTATTTTCTCCAAAATTTTCTACTAATAAGAAACTACAAATATTCGTCCAAAGTTCGACTTTTTTCGGCCGAACCGAACTACTTATATTGGTCGAAATTGGCTGAAACCGAAGTTTGGTCGCTCTGCAATAACTACGGGCATAACGCCTTTATGATAAGAAACAGCATTAGATATAAGATTCATAGTAGGTTTTTCCTCCGTAAAAAAAATACATACCAAAATAAACGACAATCTGCGATAGGAAATAGAAAACTAAGGTTGTACTTTTATCGTATTTTGTGAATTCTATAACTTAAATCAAACTTTGTAATATTTCTCCTGCTTAATAAAAAAAAAATCATATAATGCTTCGATGCTTTACAAAACCTACCATATTTTTTCTTTCAAAGCTCTTGTTTCTCGTATCGTTAATCATCTTACTATTCCAATTTTCTGCAGCATGTTTTTGAAAAAGTTTATAAAAATTACATTACAATGTAATACCTCTCATTGCTTCATATTTATTCCAATATTTTCCCAAAAACATCAAATTCTCATACCCCTAAAACTATAGACACATATAATATTGCGTGTATGTGCTACGTCCCATTATGTGTTTAGGCTGTTTGGCTCAACAGCCGTGTACACAAATGAATTTTTATGATTGTCCTGTAGTCGTCCAGTCTACTTACATTTTCCTTGTTAGTACAAAAACACACTATGTATTTATGTTTGTATGTATTATGTGTGTGCATATTGACTAATACTAAACAATTCCTGAAATGCCATTTGGTAGAATGAGAGCAGGTGGAAATTGAAGTTATGAATATTTGAACGATTAAACGTGATTAGAAGTTAAATTGGTTCAGGTTGCGCACAGATTCGTATATATTTTACAATGTAAATATATTTACTTATACGAGTACATAGGCTGTGGAAACACAGCGTTGCTTAGGCTTGTAACAATTTAGTAAAAAGTTTGTGCTATTATTACTCTGCCTATTTTTGTTTTTCTAGTATACACATTTTATTAGTTACAAATTGGTTTTGTTAAGTTATTGAGTAGAAACAATTTTTTTGTACTTATATAAGTTAACAGATACTTCTATTTTTTAAAAGTACACACTCAAAAAAAAGAAGGATTTTCTTAAAATAAGAAATCAATTTCTTTATTTTACTTATAGAGTAAGTGTTTTTTTTTAATAGTACGAAAATTCCCTCAGTATGAGAACTTTACCTTTATTTCAGGCTCATGCTGAAAACATTGTGTAATGAATTTATAGTATATTTACTTACAGGCCTATCACAGATTCCGATCGAACTAGCGTTGTGAAGAAATCTTCCGTTACGAATTCGGGGAAAATGCTTTCAGCAATTCCGACGTTTACGTAGTTAGTGTTGCCAACTTTAATTCTAAATTCGAATAAGTACTAACAAATCTGAACAAGAAATTCAGCTGTTTTTAGTTCACGTTTTTGGCAGCAATCGAAACAAAAAACATATTTTTCCAAACTCAAATTTTACAAGTAATTATTTTATTGTAATACAAAAAAGTGAAATGGATTCCATTGCGGTAGCAGCTTATTCAGTCGAGGAAGAACAAAGATGCTTACAAATTGAGCGCACAAATTTACGAGATGTTTGCTATCCTTTCAGTTTGGACGATAAAGCATTAGTTGTTGTAATAAAATAAATACATTCGTAAATACATATTGAACAAATATTTTATTTTGTAGTTTTAAAAAAAATTTCCGTTAAAATTAGGATGAATTCAAAAACGTGCGAGATTTTCCTCCCAAAAACTGTGCACACTTTCTTTAGAGGCTTTTGGAAAACCTTGTGCAATGTCTGCCCGTTCCACCATCATATTAACCAGTTTCTCATACTATTTCCTGTTTGTGGATGGTCTTGTCCTGATTGCAAAATATTTTTGAATTTATGCACTACACCCATTAATAAACACTTCTTACATTTTTACTCACTTTATAATAAGACATCAATTTAGTTTATTGGTGGCTTGTATGTTTTATTTTGTTTTAGTTATTCTATTGCTGCTCCCGATATATAGCGTTCGTATAAAATTTTCAAGAAGAACTGTCAAAATAGCCTTTCACTCGGGACCAGTGATATCAGTCTCGGTAATTTTGAAATTTTTTTGATCACGTCGGAGTTGGTAATAGCATAGCAACGTCGGGATATCCGACGTAATCAATGATAGGCCTGTTAATATTAGCAAAAAATTTCCTTAAATAATTTTGGATTTTTGCCAGTGTTTTTTAAACCAAAAGAAAAAAAAAATTTTAGAATTGAAACTTTTTTATTTTAAAATATATAAGATATCTTTCTGTTCATATGCGGATTGTAAACAATATGATTTTAGTTATAAATTAAATATAAATCTGCAAACATATAAAAAAATAAGTATTCAATTCTTTCATTTCGTTTCGCAACAAAAACTTTATATAGGAATTCCTCAAACTGCGAAAATTTTCATTTCCTCAAGCTAAGTAAAGCAACGCTGGCAATTTGCTCAAAATTAATATAAAAAAATCCTTGTAAGGTTATTTTTCCTAAAAATGCTGCTAATTGAGGAAATGTGTTTCCTCAAACTGGGTCAAATCGTTCACTTATTTTAAGGCAATCCTGTCTTCAGAACAATTTCAAAAGAATTTTTCCTTCGAATAAGATTTTTTTCTTAGGGCCATGGAATGTTTTTTATAAGTGTAGTTGGATGTATTGAAGTTTTTTCCTACTTATAATAAGAATCTCTTCAAATCCTGGCCGATTCTGGTCGGAACAAGTAAGATCAAGATGGATCCATAGAAGGTGATAGCAAGATAAATAAGGCGAATACGCTGTGTATTTTGTTTGTGTAGTTTTGCGTGTAGAATGTCAAATCAATTGGGTTCAGCTTGCCAAAGTTTTGGTTTATCAATACCTTACATGACTGTTGAGGGGGGTGCCAGGTGAACCAATAATATTACTATCTGGCAGAGTCGTGCCTTGACGAGCAAGCTCATCAGCATTTACCCCATATGTCGCAGAGACCGGGAACCCGCACAATACGTGTTGCAAATGTCTGAGCCATCTCATTAAGAGATCGGCGGCATTCCGCAGCTACCCTAGATGTCGGCGACGTGAAATTTTTGGTCACTTGAAACTTTTACTTTATTGTATTGTACCAAATTTTTCTTGAAAGTTATTTTCTGGTTTAATCTTCTCATCTTCACTCATAACTACTTATTAATTGATCCACTGTTGACAAATTTATTTCTCTAAAATATTTAGCAAACGTTTAATAACTTTTGCAACAGTACTACGATCATCCATTGCAATGCAGCCATCCTTCCCTAGAAGCATAAATCTCAGCGTAGCCGCCAGTTGTAGTAGAGCCGAAATTGATATTTTTTCAAATTGGGGATCACAACGTCGAATAGCATAACAAATGTAGTTTTGTTGACCCAGTAGCTAGGCACAAATCTACAAATCTAAACACTTACACTTATTCAGGCACATCTAAAGGGTCGAAATGGCCTGGAATGATCCTCATTCTTCTGAAAGTTTCATAATTTAAATTTAAAGAAATGACCGTCGCAACTGGCTTGAATAAATTGCAATTTTCGACCACTTTTTGCAGCAATTGGGGCCATATGTCAGCAATAATGCTCCGAATATTCTCTTCCAAGGCGTCACATAGCCCCAAAAAAGAATAGTCTAGCGATGTTAGACAGGCCCACGGCGTGAGATAATGCGTTCACCAAAAGTTTCCTTCAATAACTTTATTGATTCTTTGGCTCTATGACATGTAGCGCCGTCTTGTTGGAACCAACGGTTGTTCACATCAACATCCTCCAATTCAGCCACGAAAAAGTCATTAGTCATGGCTCTGCAGCGTTCCCCATTGACTGTAATATTATGGCCGGCTTGATTTTTGATGAAATATGGACCAATGATTCCCTCAGCCCATAGAGCACACCAAACAGAGTGGCCATCTTGTTTTGGGCCCATTCACCGAACGTGTGACGCGCTTCAATTCTTACACGGGTTGGGTTTTGTAAGCCCGCAAACAAAGAACCTTCCGCAAAGCCTTCCATAAAGTGGGTGGGTACAGCTTCAGTTGTTGCGCGCGATGGCGGATGGACTCATTAGGGTATTCTTTGGTACTCTTCTCTACAACAACAATAGAGATTGCGCACTACCCACTAGGGTAAACGTGGTGCGAAACTGATCCATGGTTGCCTGATTTACCGATTCAGCTGGGCGATTATGTCGACCGAATATTGAATGAACCGACCCATTATTTTTGTAATAAATTTTCACAATTCGCAAAGATTGTTCCGGAGTAAGTCTATTTATTATGAAATGGCAAACCAAACTGAGTATAAATCAAATACATAACTGCTGTCAAAAAGAACAACTTCGAAAAAAGAACTGTCTCATTGAAAATCACACGCCGGGAGAAAACACTCTATTACAAAGGTATTTGCATAATAATTATCAGTAAGCAAATTTGGTGCTTACTGATAATTATTATGCAGGTTTAAAAGACGACACTATTTCCGGACCAATTCGAGACCGGAGGCAGAGTTAGTAACTAGCCCTAAACTAATCCCGAGCTGGTTCCGAACTAGTAACAAAATCGTACCGCACTAGCTTAGAATTAATTCGGAAATGATTTCCAACTAGTCGGGAATAGTTATAGATTATTTGAAAAATGTTTATCTTACTACAATAATAATTAATTAACTTTTACTCTTTTCACTTATAATTGTTATATAAAGTGAAATGGAAACAACCAAAGCAACCACTCTACTAACTGCCTCCCTTCGCCCTCTCTTTACACTAATGACGCTCATCAGTTTGCCCGCTCGTCGCGCTTATTCCCATTCACTAGCTGAATAGAGACACTCCGCCATGTACGAGCACTTGATTTGTGAATGACCTTTTCACTTCCGCTCGAATTAAGCTAACAATTTATTTAGAAAATTTAATTTGTTATAGAAAACGAAATGAAAAGCATTACGAGAATTCTACTTCATTAATGTCCTTTTCGCTTATTCGGTGCTTCATTTATGACATTTGTGTGAGTTTGTATTTGTGTGCTGCATGCTGCTTGCTGCGTGCTATGTGGCATGCAACATAAATGTTTTCATTTCGCATTGCAACGGAAAGCAACATGGAGCTCCATGGCGCGAGCTGTTATGAAACTTTACCCTGACTCAAATGCCTGTCGTCTGTTGTTGTTACTTTTTTTAAATTTAGTTTGATTGTTAGTAGCTATTGTACTTAGAAGATAATACTGATTCTCATGAAGTTGCATTGCATTCATTTGTACACTTCGATAGTGCAAAGTAAATAAGATGGGGTTGGTGGCGGGCACACCGCACGGTTGCGTCTTCATTTCAAATTATAGTTTACGCTACTGCTTATTCTTCTACGGTAACTACTCGTACTTGTTATGAAATTTAGTAAGGGTTTCTCTTTTTAATTTACCTTTTCTACTTGTTTATTAATTTTATGACTACAAATCTTTTGTATTGCGCTACAGGTGCGTTCTTTCAAAAAAAAAATCTCATTTGACTCATCGCCACATATTTGCAGGGCATATCTCGCCTCCTTTCGCAACAAAATGTCAATATGATACAATTTGGTAGCTACAAGCCAGCTTAAACAATGTCTCAACAGGATTTGCAATTTGTTTCTTCGGACGTGTTACGTTTACATGCCACATGCACAAATTTTTTAACTAACAAGTAGATTTGCAGAGTCTTTAACACAAAAAAGAAACATCTGTACTCCTTTACGCACGCACACACACACACACTCGATTAAAGTTAACAGTTTTCTGAAATTCCAGAAAATTCCAATATCCAAAAGCAGTATTTGATGTTATAGAATAAACTGTATGCACTCTTTTGCTTTACTGAAATCAGCTTACTTTTGAAATACTAGGGCTATCTGAAAAGTGCACGGGTTAATAAAACCAGCCTTTCATGTAAAAATAAAAATTCAATTTAAACTACTGCCTTGTTAGCGTAAAAAAGTATTAAATTTTAAAACACAATTAATTTTTCTAACACAAAATGAAATCCACTAAAATAAAGTAAAATAACTATGATAAAATAAATTTTGTTTTTCTAGAAAAATTAACAGATTAAGATACATATGGAAATGTAATGATATTAAGCGTTAGAACTAAAAAATATCCCCTCAAAGTCATTGTAGGAGGTTTCATATGTTTTTGCCCTTATAATGTCTGCAGGAAATCTCCTCAATATTAAATCAATCGATTATATTTTGCAGCAGGGAAATTTTCTAGCAACGCATGTAATCCAAGTTAGCTCAATCGCATGCTAAAGTCTCCAACCAGAACCTATTCTTGATGATTTTCTCAGTAGGCGTGGTGAAGTTTGTTAAGTGAATGGCTTACAAAATTTATCGGTTTTTACTTCTAAATATAGGCGTTTTAAAGCAAACCCCCATATTTGAATAATCAGTTACATGGGAGCCATAAGTTATAGAAACCCGATCCGGATGGTTTTCATTATTTTCATTATATATTTACTTCGTTTTAGTTATGAGAGAAAGGATTGCCAAATTTCATGTTCTAAGCTACCTTCGGTGGGTTTCAGGTTCAGATCCTTGCTGGGGCAAGTAACATTAAAAAAAGAAAATTATAGGAAAATTTTGTCTATCTACCTACCAAGTTTCATTTAGATATTTCTAAAACTGAGGGTCTAATTTGCGTTCAAACAGACAGGCAGATAGACAGACATGGCGAAATCTAGTCAGCTCGTGGTCCTGCTCATTTTTACACACTGTGGTATGGGTATATCTCTTCTTCTTCTTATACTTACAAACATCGGACCAAAGTTATAGTACCATTTAATTTTCATGATAGGTATAATAATAAATTACCCGGAACAACCGTGGGTTCGACCACAATTTTATACCAACTCAAGCCAGGCGGAACTGCGGTAATAACAAACAAAATTTAGCTCATTTTTTTCTATGCCTTGCTTAAGTATTCAGGCCTATTTGTTTTTAAAAAAGTAAAATTTTACGGAAAATAATTCTGGAGAACATTTTAGCCTATAAACTCCCACCAAGAATTATTAGTCTGAATTTTATTCCTAAAAAAACAAATTCAGAAAGTTATTAGAGGCTTAAATATTACAAAATTATTTTTTTAATATTTTTACTAAGTTTTTTCTAATACATAATTTTTATATAGAGTAAGTAAAAGTTTACAAAAAAAAAAAGAAATATTATTCCCCTTGAAGTATCCAACATCTGCTTATGCTCTCCTTCATTAACAATAATATTTCTAGATAACGGAGCGTTTGTTTTTTTTACGAGGAGGAAGCATCGAAAGCCAGATCCCCAAAAACCATCAGTGTGAGACTTGAAACCAAACTAAACCCCCTACCGTGAAAGTACTAATCCTCCCGCAACTATACTACCGTCAAGTAATTCGTCGGAAGGGGGTTTGGGCCCTAAGCTCTACGTTCATTATAGTCTTGGTGCAGTCCGTACAGTCCGCAGGAAGCTGCAACATCATCTGTTCTTCGTAATGACAATTTCTTGCCTTTTACCTCGGTCATTCTACCATTTTTGCATCTCATGCAAAAGAGAATTATCCCTTCGTGGGTTTAAAACCCACTACTGAGGCAGTTGGGATAGGCGCAATTACGAGCCACCTGATCGTTAAGTTTCGTGTTGGGCAGACGGTCTGAAAGGACTTGCTTCAAAGCCGCGCTGTCTAGGCGGTTGGAACGCACTGAATTCTAAGCCCAGAAAACCTTTCAGTTTACATAGATTTCAGAATGATCGGATGTGGCAAACTATCGAATTTGGTGATACTTCTTCGTTTATTGCTGACCACAGTTTGTTTCTCTGATAGCTAAACCACGGGCTTTCGAAGAATACGCCATTTCCGCTATAGTCACAAAAGGGATCGTCGCCGTGCTTATATTTGAACAAGTATGCTTTAAAGCAGCCATGCCCACTGAGGAATCTGCAGAGATGGAAGTCCACCTCGCCATACTTTCGGTTCAGTCAATGCTTTAGCACTGGAGTACAGCGGTGAGTTCAGCGTCCTTTGTTGGAGGTGGCCCATTTATTGCCGACTTCTAGTCAAACCCGCTTGCAGCGTTTGTACTACCCAATAGAATAAGATAAGTGGTGGCCTCGTCCGAAACTGTTCTAAAATCGCTGTATATCCGAAGCGCACAAATACGATAGGTTGAGTTTATACCACGTTTCCCCAAATTGTTGCTTAGAGTACCTGGCTCTTCACTATGCTCGCTAAGAGTTGCCGTCTGCTCTGTTTCGGTCCACGATAACGCTGTCACTGTTGCTGCTGCTTTAGTACGTGCATACCCCAGAAAACTATTGTATTTTTTATTTTATTTTATGTAAAATTCACCTTTAGCCGCACACATATTTTGTCTGAAAATAAAACTTTCGAAATTTCTCAGTTAATAGTTCTCCAGAATATTCAAACCCTCTAGCGACTTAAAAAAAAGTTCTTTTTGTGGGTTCGTTGACTTAAGTGTTACTAGTTGGAAGCTATGGGGTTAAAATGTTCTACGGAAACATTTCCCGTATAATTTTACTGCATTATTATTGCAACCTTCACTTCGCTCAAGCATATGTATATTTTAAAAATTTTTTGTTTTTAAAATTAAATCTGCGATAGCTTCGTCGTAGATTTCACAAAAATTTGAACTACGATGGTTTCAGTGATAGCCACGATTGAGTTTCCAAAATTAAATACTAAATTGTCGCTCGTTGACCTCTTTTTACTTTTTTATTTTAATAAAACCACACACAAATTTAGTATTTCAAATGATTCCCAAACAAATGGGATACCACATTCTTTAACTTTGTTTTAAAGTTTCTATACCATTCCTATTAACTCCGCAAACTTTCCAAACAACCCTCGTATGTGGATTCATGTAAGTTTTTAGTCTATTGTTCTTTCGTATTGCAATTTCTAAACATCAAGCAATGCAAAAAAATAAAATAAAGGCACTCTATGATATCAACTGCACAAAAAATTGGAATTACAGAAGTAAAGGACCGCAGCACTAACATCTATGCATATTTGGTACACAAAAGAAAAATGATAGTTGGCAAAGCGATCTGAACATTTCGAAGCAAAAACATAGAAGGTTCAATCATGAGCGATACATTTGTTGAACAACTTCTCGAGCTCGTTGTTTCGCATGATAAACATATAGAGCCATACATTTGTATAAACAAAAGATTTTTACTGTCATTTTCAAAACAATATGAATGTGATTGGAAACGAAATTGGTTAAAGCGGACCACAAAGAGACAACAAATCGTAACAAACGGTTGAAAGCCATTTAGCTGCACACTCGTGGATTGGTTGATGATTTCATTTGCTGTTGTTGATTCGTCGCAGCCAAAAAAAAAAATATTATATTATGCGCGGTAAAATAAATTGCGGTGAGTTTCTTTGCGCGCAGACGGAAGCGTAAACGTCACCTCCTATACTGCCAGAGTTACGCATAGTGTTCCAGCAGAGGCTGAAAACAGCAAAATGGAACGTTAAAAGTTTAAGAAACCTTAAACTTGAAGTTGAGTTTTAAAAACCTTAATTAAGAAAGATTTTTATTTACGAAAAAATAATGTTTGTGAAAATAAAGGGACATTAAAGTTAATAGATATAGCTCTGTTAAAAGAACTGGAGCCAACATATTCTATGACTTCCCCATCATCGTGGGATTAAAACGATGCATTTATAATGTTAATGTTCATTTCAAAAACAAGTCTGTCTAAAAAATGTAATTTTCTTTATTTATGGCGAACTGTTTCATGTTGGGATAAAAGTTGAAGAGAAACGAAAGAGAAAATAATCGATCATTTTAAAGTGTAATTTTGTTTTGAAATACAAATCATGATACAAGAAAGAAGGTAGTTCCATTTCGAATATTTTTTTTTTTTTATTAAAAAAAACAGATTATTGACATTTGCCGTTGCCCCATCGGATATTTGCTGGAGTGGGTAATTTTCAATTCAATTTTGGGTATTATTTACAAAATGGAAGATTTCCTATGATTCAAAAATTTTTAAATGAAAAGTTTTTTTTTTTGATGGACTCAAAAATTTTTCATAAAACTTTCAAAAGGACAGCCGAAAGTGTTCAAAGAGAGAAATTAATATGTTAAAATTAGTTTAAAAATTGTGTTAGTTACAATTTTATTCATTTGAAATTAAGTTTTTTCCCAATGAAATGTTTTTATACATATATAATATTTAAATTACAACATAAGAAATACCAAATTCATTCGATCTATTATGCTGTAATTAATAAAAAAAAATTTCCTAACATTTCCAATTTTGTCATCTTTTTATTATAGCGCCTGATCTGAAAAGAGTCCTATCCAATATACCTTTTTAGAATTTCGCCAGGTATATGAAGGTTTGTGTTTAAAAATAAACTTTGCATATAATTAGGATCCGCGGTTAATAGATCCAAATTAATTTTGACAAACACTATTACAAAAACCGTTTATGTCTTAAAAACATCATGGCCATTTTGACACCGCATTTCGGCGTTGAGTTTACATAAAGGATGTTTTTTTAGACGTGGGGTTTTCAATAAGGCAATACTTCTTTCGGAGTTGTCAGTTACTTGGTTTATACTAAGTTTGGTTTTCTATTTAATAATTTAATTTCGGAACAACGCTTGGAAATCGTGCAAATTTATTATCAAAATAATGATTCGGTTCGCGCGACGTATCGCGCGCAGCGTCCAATATTCGGTCGTTTCGGATGAAGCTCACTTTTGGTTGAATGGGTATGTTAATAAAGAAAATCTTCGCATTTGGAGTCTCGCTAACCCACAAGCCATTGTTGAGATTCCGATACATTCTCAAAAAGTCACTGTTTGGTATGCTCTTTGGGCAGAGGGAATCGTTGGTCCATATTTCTTCAAAAATCAAGCCGCCCTTAACGATACAGTCAATTGGGAACGTTATAAAGCAATGATTAATGACTTCTTCGTGCCTGACTTGGAGGATGTTGGTGTGGACGACCTTTGATTTCAACAAGACGGCGCTACATGTCATAGAGTCAACGAATCAATAAATTTATTGAAGGAAACTTTTGGTGAGCGGATTTTCTAGCGTCGTGGGCCTGTGGCGTGGCCTCCAAGATCGTGCGATTTTTTACCGCTGAACTATTTTTTGTGGGGTTATGTCAAGTCCCATGGGTACGCAGTTAATCCCGTTACGATTGACGTCTTGGAAGAGAATATTCAGTGCGTTATTTCTTGCTGCAAAAAGTTTATTCGAGCCAGCTGCGGCGGTCACTTGACTGAAATCATTTTTAGAACAAAATGGAAAACCCTTATCTTTATAATAAAGCTAAATCCTTGGTATTTACAGTAAGTTATATGCGTTTTATTTCCTTATGAAAACCCTATGTCTAAAAAAGACACCCTTTACTTTGCACAAGTCACACTCTTTAGCACCTCATGTCAGCGGCGACTTCTCCCAAATATTTTAAATATGTAACTGGGAATTGTTGGGAACGTTTGCATAGATCCTTTGTATTTAGGCACTGATAAAACAAGCGGCTAATTTATTATTTTTTCTTTTTATTTTTAAATTTTAAACAAAAGAAACGAAAACATTGTTTTCCACGACGGATGGTAGCACGAAATATCATAATCTGTTTAATTGTCCGATAATTATTATGGCATCTATAAAGTGCCAATCCAATTACCTTCTTTATTTTATCATGATACAAACTATAAATATCACATATCACAATATTTCTTATTGAAACGTCACGTAACGAACGTTACAAATTAAAATTACTTGCTAGCAGATTATATAGCGTTCGGCGAGTTATTGTCCGAACTGCCTTGGCATAAGCACGAACATCTTCCGAGCTACATTACTGCCAAGATTTATAGTACAATATTAGAACTCTCACTCAAATTGCAAGAGAAGCTCGGCCGCACATCGTGCTATGTATTGTACGTACTTATTAATTTACTATTATTGTTATTGCTACTTGTTTGGATCATAAAATAACGTTTGTTCCTCGATAAACTTAGGAAACCATTCAGTTGCATTTCGGCCCTGAAAAGATTGTTTCTAGAAAATATAAAAAAAAGCAAAACTCCTCCTGGCTATTCTTACCCCTCCGTTCATATTAAAATCAAGCAACCCCTCTGATTCTACATACATAAATCAGGTCACACCTTCAACTCAAATCACGTGTGCATTATTTTGACTTTGTATTCGTATGTGTAACAAATACAGCTGCAACGCTTGACATTCTTTCTCGTACGGAAAAATAAATGATTCTCCAGACGTTCAGCATACACAACCACCAACCATCTCCTCCGCTAAGGGAGAATAGTGCATTCAGATTAGATTTCGAAATTTCACAGCTGCTACCTCGCATTTGACATTTACACTCGCAACTTACAGTTTTTGCATTGTTATTGACCTTTTTGCGTTTGTTTGTTGTTTGTCTTTTTGTTTATTTTTTGGTTGTTGTTTGTTTTTGCTTACCTGTTTATTCCAACTACTCTCCGTTGCTTACGTTTTGTAGTCAATTTCTCTTTTCCATTTCTGTAGATATTATGTATTTGCATTTTACTTGACAGCAACACCTGTCACATGTCAATTTAAAACTTAAGAATAGTGTAATGAAAAGTTAGAGAAGGTGAGAAATTGTTTTTGGAATTTGGAAGTTTAGTTCAAGCAATGGTATCCAGAGATAAAGGGAGGAATTGCTGCATGAGTTAAATTGCTTCGGGGAATTGAATAGCTGGGTTAAAATTTTGCCGCCTAGTATCTTTTTTTTAGCAAATCTGAACTAGTTGGGATTGATTTTAATTAAACAATCTATTCTTCGATAGTAGGTTTTAGAAAACATTTTATTTTTTTATTAATTGCGATAGGAAAATAAATTTTTGAATTGTGACGAATACAGAATGGATAAATTTATGTGTAAGAAAAAAAATATGCTTAAAATCTTTGGACACATTTACTTGCAGACAATGATATTATATTCTAGCCTTTAAATTTATTTGTTATATAAATGACAATAAATTTAAGGTTAAAAGAATATTTCGAGTAAATGATTTATGTCACTGCAAAACCTTAAAAATTAACTTCAGATAAATTTTTGCTGTTGTGAAAGAGCAAATATAATTTAAGTGGAAAATTGAATTGAAATCTAAATTTACATATGAATCATATTTATTAAACAATTTATTACTCCATTAATTTTAAATGTAAGGGACACTGTGCAACAATCCAAAATTATCCAACACTTTTTTTTTAATGTTTTTAAAGGTATATCGATCCAGTTAATACAATCGATGGATTTTTAAAAAAGTTTTTTTGTATGGGCTACTAAAGTTTTCATTGCCAACCTAAAATATCTGAGCGAAATGAAATGCTTAAACACATACACTAGAATTTCATGGGAAATATTTTAATCCATTAGCTCCAACCTATAAAGTGTCGCTTTGTTCACCACTTAAAGAATACCCTCAAAAATGAAATTGGAAACTTATCAGAGTGTTGGAATATTTTAAAAAACTATGTTCCCGAAAAATTTAAATTTAATTTTTCATTTCACACAACAACTTTGTATGGGTACAAAGAATGTAACCGTCTCCAAAAATTAATATAAAAATAATAAAATATATCCCCTTAAATATCCATAATTTATGTATGCTTTATTTTATGTGGCATTCAGTTTTGATCACTGGCAAACTTTGTTCTAGTGAAATTTCCCGGTGAATAATTTTCTAAAACATTTTAGCTTTCTAGCGACTACCCAAAATTTTATTTTGTTGGCTTCCTTAGGGTAAGATTCTCTTTGGCTGGAACTAAAGGGTTAAAATGTTCTACGAATTGATAAATTTGTATGAATTTTTGACTGAGTCAAAATATTTTTAAAATCCATATTTTTATGAACCGATTTGACTCAAACGCATAGCTACGTAGAAAAAAAGTGTTTGATACAAACAAATTCCGATAGGTAGCGCATGAGTCAATATATTCGTAAAAATCGTAGCTATGAATCGATTTGAATCATACTCAGAAACGAATAGCCTTGGAGTCGAAATATTATTTTAAAACATAATTGCATTCGTATTTATTATTATACCCAATAATCATCAATATTGGCTCTTCGAAGTAACACAAGAACTAAATATATTACTTCCTGCTCGAAGAATAAAATTAAAAAAGTTAAAATTGTTCTTTTACCTTTTTTTCCGTAATATTCTACCAATGCTACTAGGCTTGCAAATGTGAAAGTTTTTATATTTGGTTGTCAAAAGTATTGAATGGGTTTTTCTGAAATTTTGAATCTAGAATAAAGTCTAATTTTTAATATTGGAAAATATGGGATCATGATATATGGCACATCACGTTGAAATTCAGCCAGGACACATTTATGTGAATGGGGATCAGTTTATGTAAGGATATATCTTTGGAATCGATGTATTATGAGTTAAAATTTGTTTTTATAAACCATTTCCATAAATATTGGTTATTCAAAGCAACGTAAAAACTAAATATATTATTTCCTGCTTGAAGAATAGAATTTAAAAAGTTAAAATTATTTTTGTTCTTATTTTAAGTAATATCCTACCAATCCTATAAGTATTATAAATGTGAAAGTTTATATGTTTGGCTGCCTATCACGCCAAACGTACAGAATGGTTTTGTTTGAAATTTTGCATACCAACATGCCATGGTCTGGAATCAAATAAACAATAATTTTTAATGTTGGAAAATATGCAAAATATTGAAATATTGCCCATACACATGGAAATATAGCAAGTACATATATAGCTTGCGTTAGTGTAAACGGGGATCTGTTTTTGCAAGGGCTCTTGAATTTTCTTATTAGCCACAAACGAGTATTAGCTAGTGAAAATATTGTACTTATTAAATCAATAAATATATGCAAAGATTCCGGCTTTTTACATAACTTAGAAAAAAGCAACAAATTTACATCAACATTTCAAATGTTTTAATCAGAATTTTCAGCAACATTTTTATGAACCCACTTGCACATTTTTCTAGCATCTTCAGCAAAACAAATATATAAAAAAATCAACGATACTTCAAACTAGCACTCAGATTAGGAAAATATAAATTTGGGTACAAATTTCTTGAGTTTTTTTCAACATTTTTTAAAACGTTTGAAACTTAGTTTCCTATTTTTTTTTTTTGTTAGAGTACATTCTTATTTTCATGAGAAATTAAAAAAAAAAAGTTTGGTAACGTCAGTCAAAGAAGTGCTTTTGTTGGAGAGTTTGAAACTATTAATACTGTATTTATTCTGTTGTAATTTAAAGAAAAAAAGCGCTGAAAAAGGTGTACTATAATTAGAAAACGACCGAACGCCGATTTTTAGGGCCGAACCGAACCAAATATTTTCGAGTTCGAAAATAATGAATAAGCAATAAATTTTTGAAAATTCTAGATTTTTATTATTTTTATGAAATTACATCCACTTCAGTCATCAATAATGTAAATAAATCCTATCGCCATTTTCCTGCAGCAGATATTTTAAACTAATTTTTTTCAACCCTAATATGGGTTATATAGAAATCATTTTAAAATTTTTTTAAATATTTTTTTTATGAAAATATATCTCATTCTATAAAATAAATCTTATAAATAAAAGTTTAAAATTTTTTCGAAATTCACAAAAGTTAATCAAATTTCAAAAATATTGTTTTAAATTTTAAAACATTTTAATTAGAGTTTCTGTAGCTTTTTGGGTATGCAAAAGGCTAATTCATACAAGGTGATAGCATCCCATGACCT
The DNA here is from genome assembly GCA_951828415.1 of Anomoia purmunda. Taxonomy (NCBI): domain Eukaryota; kingdom Metazoa; phylum Arthropoda; class Insecta; order Diptera; family Tephritidae; genus Anomoia; species Anomoia purmunda. Next base: position 25,285,372 of record OX639995.1, read on the forward strand.
GAATGCTTGTTATTCTTTCCAAAACGGCAATACATGCGTAACACTAGGCGAATTCTGATTTTGATATTTCACCCGCAAAATTACACAAACCAAATACGCAGCGGATCCGCCTTATTTATCTTGCTGTTACCTTCTATGGGACCACCTGGGATATGCCGATTTATAGCGTAAGGTTTAAATGACTGAAAATTGGCGTTGATTTGTGATAATTTTTTTTCGTTGACGTTGTTGAGCATTTTCTTCCACACAAAAAAAAATTTTTTTTTCATTCGTTGTATGGAGAAAAATTTCCAACACCGTCAGTAAATTCAAAACTCTACGTGAATTTCTTGTCACTTAAAACTCGAAGTATATTGAAATTTGTTAAATCCGTAAAAGGGGAGGCTAAAAATATTTCCCTAATCTCTGTATACGTAATTTGTTACAGCACATCGGAATATGTTCGTTAGCTTGCTAATTTTTTCTTTCGAGAACTAGAAATTCTTGTACGCATTAATTTCACTGATTTTTATTAAATCTAATTGACTAAAAATTACCGCTGGTTTGTGGTATTATTTTTTGCTGGCGCTGTTTAGCATTTTCTTCCATAAAAACAAAATTTTGTTTATGTTCTTTGCATATATGGAGAAAAATGTCCTACACCATCAGCAAAAAGAATTATCCAAATTCAGCTCGAATTTTTAGTCACTTAAAACTTGAACTCGAATTGAAATTGAATTGAACAACAAAACTGCATACACGAAAAGCTACTAAGATTCTGATTAAAATGTTTGAACATTTTCTGACCATTTTTTTTGTATAGATTTTTTTAAATTTTTGTGAATTCTGAAGCTCAGGGAGACTGAAAATATTACACTAAGAATAGTACAAATAATTTGTTGCAGCTCGTCGTAAAATTTCGACACTTTTTTCTTTCGGGAAGTGAAAATTCTTGAAAATTCATGTACGCATTAATTTTACTGATTTTTATTAAGTACAATATAGTTCTAGTGCTTCAAAACATAAAGAAAACACGTAATGACGTTATTGTCACTTCAGTGAATTCTAATAATTCAATATACATAGTACCCTACTTAGTATATTGGAGGAGCGCTGCAGGTGTATGAAAATATTTATCTGCACATTTATATCTACTTTGTATTTGTCTTTCTTTCAACATTTTCAGACATAAAAGCATTAATGTGCAATCAAAATAAAATCAGTCAATTTCTTGAACTTCATAGCACTGGAAACTTTAATTCCTTTTTACGAATTTCCACCACTTACGACTTCCTTTTTTTTATCACCGAAATTCAATTTTTTATTCACTTGAAAAGACATCATTTCCTTAGACTTGCACTGAAAGTAAAACAGGTATTCATTCTGCTGATATCAAACAAAATTTATTACTCGCCGCTACACAAAGTTCTGACAGTTAAATATAATTCCACTTTTACGACCAGCAATCGTTCAAAACGACAGACAGCACGCCATCACATCACGCTCGGTTGCAATTCGTAGGTAATATTAGTGAGTCATTGCCACAAAGTGCGGTAGAGCGTAAAAAATTATTGCACTTTGACCCTGCGTATTCGTCGTAATACCCCAATATGCGCTTGTTGCACGTTGCACGCTGCACGTTGCAGGTTGCAAGTAATGACAACAATGACAACAATGACAACAGCAAATTGGAGCAGAGAAACAGGTTGTGTAGCAATTCAATTTTGACTAACCGACGCGATAGAATCGTTGGTGATAATGAACTAACTGAGTGTAAAGGAAAGGTGTGCTTGTTGCTGTCGTTGTTTTTGTTGTTGTTGTTTTCAATATTATATGAAAAATATATTCTATGGTAGTAGCAACTCACTTGAATGCTAATAATGAATGGTCGTGTCCTTTTCATAATCTTCGTCTTGCTGACGCTCATCATCAACGTCATGTAAACACCGACAGTTTTATGGGGTGTTCAAACTTCGCATAAATGTTACTGCAATTGCGGTGACATCACACAAATAGAGCGAAAAAAGAAGAAAAGAGGGGAGCGATAGTGAGTTGTTTAACGCAAAGTGCACACCTACACACATGAAATACCCTGTCGGAAAAGAAGCAGAAAGTCTAAAAAACTTACCCATTTAGAAAGTAGTTGGAAGTGAACTGCTTTGCAAAAAATGCTAGTGAAATTAAAACGGTTGATCTAACTTGCACCTAGTATTTATGTTTGTAGCTATGTGTATTTTTATATAAGTAATTTTTCTGAGGTAAAACAAATATTTTTAATAAATTATATATATATTTCTTTATAAAAATGTAAATAGTTTTATTAATTATTATTGTGTAGGCAAATACCAGCTATATATGTATATGTGTTTGGTGTAAAACAAGCAGAGTCTAAGCTGGTCGAAATGAAACTGTTGTATCTTGATTTGAAAATCATTTTGTCGTTAGCATTTTTTCCATTCCTTTACGTACAGGGTTTTTTTTTAGACGTGTGGTTTCCAATGAGGCAATACTTATTCTGAGTTTGTCTTTTTGACACCAGTTATTTGATTTATACTCAGTTTAGTTTGCCATTTATTTCACAATCGTACAAATTTCTCTGCGTCCAATATTCGGTCGACATAATCGCCCAGCAGAGTCGGTAATTCGAGTTATCACGGACCGGTTTCGGACCACGTTTACTCTAGTGGGTAGTGCGCATCATCAGAGACGCCGTTCAGTGCACACCGAAGGCACTATTGTTGTTGTGAAGTAGAGTGCCGAAGAAGATCCGAATGAGTCCATTCGCCATCACGCGCAACAATTGGAGCTATGCCCATCCACTTTATGGAAGGATCTTGGTTTGCGGGCTAACAAAATCTAACTCGTGTAAGAATTGAAGCCGCACGACCATCAGGCGCGTCGCAGGTTCGGTGAATGGGCCCAAAACGAAATGGCCAACGATCCCGATTTTTACAAAAAAAATTTAGTAAACAAAATTGTCGCATTTAGAATGTTAATAAAGTCACTGTTTGGTGTGCTCTTTCGGCAGAGGGAATCGTTGGTTCATATTTCTTCAGAAATCAAGCCGTCTATAATATTACAGTCAATGGAGAACGCTATAGAGCCATGATTAATGACTATTTCGTGTCTGAATTAAAGGATATTGATTTGGACGACTTTTGGTTCCAACAAAACGGCGCTACATACATACATATATGTCATAGATTCAACGAATCAATAAATTTTTTTGAAGGAAACTTTTGGTGACCGCATTATCTCGCGTCGTGGGCCTGTAGTGTGGCCTCTAGGTCACTTGGCTGCGCTGTTAAGCCCGACACGATTGGCATGCGGCCCTAATTGCTGTAAAAAGTGGTCGAAAAAAGTTTCCCAAAATCATTTTTATAACATAATGTCAAACCCTTATCTTTATAATAAAGCTAAATTCTTGGCCATAGCATTAAACTACATGCGTCTTATTTCTTCTTGAAAACCATGTGTCGAAAAAAAAACTTTATAAACTTTATATTATTTTATAAAGTTAAGAAGTTTACAAAAATCGCAAAACTTCTGAAAAAATCGTTAAAACCAATGTTCACTCTGTTTGACAAATGGCAACCCTAACTTACCGGTTCTTGTCAAAAAGCACTGCTAAATACTTCGGCCCCTCCGAGGTTTAAGGAAGCCATTGCCAAAGATGGCAAGATACGAAACTCTCTCAATTTCAGCTTTATTTTATTTTCCATTTAGGCTGGCAACAAAGCCAAATAAATCCCTCGGCGAACAGCTGGCATGTAATATGGCGACACCTACTCGCGAAAAATAATGGGTCAAATTAGTGCGCTTTAATTTTTAACACAAAGCGTTAGAAACTGAGTACATTATTTATTATTGTTCTTCTTTTCAAAGCACTTTGTGTGGAACTCAATCTTTCTGTTTAAATTTTATTCACTTTAAGCCATGTATAGGTCACTTTAAGAACTTTGTAAAGAAAGTATTCAAATGCATTTATTTTTATGTTTTAAAAGTGCATCTATTATTCGTTATACTAAATTCATATGATTTTAAAATATTTATTCATTGATTGGTAATATTATCATACATTTAATTGAAATTGTCTCTTTTTTGCTATATCATTTTACAACATTATAATTTTTATGTTGTTAATTCATTTAGTTGAATATATATTTTATATAGTATTTTTATATTGTTTGTTTTATCTTGCACCTATCGCCTATCTTAACGGTTATGTGAAAAGTGCAAATACCCAATAACAGTTTCAAAAATCCCCAAAGTTCATTTTATCCTAGTGGCACTAGTTGGTAAAAAATTCACCACCTTTTGACAGCGCTCACACGAAACAAAGAGTGCCGTATCTAGTCATCTTTGGCGATGCTTCCTTATATTTTTTGGACAATCCCCACAGCAGATTGACGCGGCTAGTTAAATTTCATGAAATATTTTCAATAAAATTTATGCTAACTCAATTCTTTATAATTTTATTTTCTGTTCTATGAAAAATTTTGTAATTTTTGAATTTTAAGAATTGAAATTAAAATGTATTTTTGTTTAAATAAAGAATAAAAATGTTATAGTTACTATATAAAAGACTGTACTTTTCTTAAATAATTGGAAATGTACAGGTTTGAAAGTAGTTGATGAGCAGGGGTGGGGCTAAAAATGAACCCACTCAAGACGGCCGTCATACCTCTCTAGAGGAAAAGGAAACTACCAGAAACGAGAGCAATAGCACTGGCTGAGATTGAAGTTGGCGTGGTGAGTAAGGTAAAATACTTAGGTCTCACCATGGACTCCAGGCTTCTCTGGGGAGAGCATGCTCTCAACGGTGAGGAAATCGCTTTCTAAGATCCAACGCCTAGGATGCGTGTGCATGGGAAGATTATATCATCCAAAAACTTGGAAACGCTTAGCACAAGGCTCCCACTGGCTCAGCTCCCCGGAGATGATATTCGAAAGAAGGTTTATGATAGAGTTAGGAAATAAAACAAAATGGAGCGAGTCTACATTAAAAAGACATTTGCAGGCGAGCAAGCTGCACTGGTATACGGACGGCTCAAAGACTCCGGAGGGTAAAGGGGCCGGGATATATTAGCTAAGGACGCGGCCACAAGGACGCCTATAGTTCCCGAGCCTTTCATGTTATAGGGCAACACTCTATTGTGGAAAAGCATAGGAAAGAAGAAAATTACACAACAACAATCGCTGAAAATAGCTTTGAAACTCCCAATGAACAAGCTGAGGATTATAAAAGGTTTTCCCACAGGTCGCAGTAGATTTCGCAACCATCTGGGCTTGCTATTCGACGTAGATAGCTAGGCGCATACAGCCCAGGAAGGAACTCGTACGCTCGTTACCACCAGCCAGAGTTTTAGGCTTTCTAGGAGCACTGGCGTTTGACGAGGTACTTTAAGGAGCAGAGGGCACAATGGATCTTTAGGTCGAAGTGCTAACTGCCATAATTTATATGTATTTAGACTATTTTTTAAACAATAGTTGGAAGTAAAAAAATTTATTGGAGGTGGAAAAAAACTCAATTTGATGTTCCTTCTGTTCAAAATATTTAAAAGTAGTAAAAATCAAATGCAGAGTCAAATAATTGACTAGAAGCAAGTTACATCACACCAAGGACTTCGCCATATTAATAAAGTTTGTTGCTTACAAGAAAAAACGGAAGGAGCTTCAATCACCAGTAGTTGGTAAAAAAGTACTTTTTAAATTACTTTTAGACTAATTCCATTCCCGACAGGGTACTTATGCAACTACTATGAGTATGTTTAAATTAGTGACGTTGTCGAAAACGGTTTGCATGCAAACACAATGACAGAAATGATGAAGATGGTAGCCACGGCAAACAGAACTCAAGCGTGACTCGAGTTTTTATCCATTTTTTTTTTCTGTAAGTTCTTTAGTTTTTACAATATTGTATGTAGTTTCATAGAGCACTTCACGTTGGAGGGGTCTAATTTGTTGCAGGTAGCAAGCAAGCAACATTAGCCAGAAGGCTCTAGTAGAATGTAGAGTGTAATTTACAAAACACTTGAGGTTAGCAAGACTTAACATATGCTATGCGGCAATAAAAATTCAAATATATGTTTATATCTGCTTTTCAACCAAAACAGTTAAGTTTAAGAGAAAGTCATTTCATAGTTTACTAGCACCCGAAAGGGAAAATGTCATCAAACCTTTGGATCGTTTGGAGCAAAACTCAATTTATACTAGCGTGCGAAATTCGTTTATTTATGACAGCCATTTCAAAGCTTTGGATAATCTATTGCACAGCTAACTCAGCAGGTGTTGAAGAATTTGGAATAAAATTTCAATTACACACATACATTGTAGATGAATTATGAGCGTTGATCAGGGACCATGCTGCTGAAAAACTCTGTTAACCACGAGAGACAATTAAAAAAATTCGATTTGTGGCATTGATAAAAATGAATTGTAACTAATTTTATATAAACAAATCTAGAGATCCAGTTGTGTGGGGGTGTAAGATATTTCTGTGCATAACGGTGGTGTTGAGTGAGTTTATTTTATGCCTTTACCTTATATAAACCGCCACAGAGTTCGACCCAAGAGTTCTACACTTATTTAGATTTTCATATTTATGACCAAGGTTGTTTCGAAAAATTTCAAATAATTTTTAAAGTCTCAATCTGAGCTAACCATAATGTTCGGACATATGAAATAAAATTTCATGAGCAATTTTTCCGTAAAACATTTTAACCCATTATTAGAGAAGTACCTCAATTTTCCTTTTGAAAAAGGAGTTAGTGGGCAAAAAGGTACTACAAATATATTCCGTCTAAAATTTCATTGTGGGTCTTCTATTACAAATAACTGGCGTACTTTGTTACACCTCTAAAAGCTCAACGTATTTATCAAGGTGAATCCATACAAGGTGGTGTTATAAATAAAACTACAAAATTCCTATGTATTTTGTTTTTGCCTTTGCGTAAGAGTTGTCAAAACTTAAATACATTTTGTTTTTGCTTTTACGGCTTTTGAAAGCTCATACGCAAAAGCAAAAACAAAATACATGTAGGTGAATAAAAAAAATTAAATCAGCTGCTCTTTTGCCATCACCTTCTATAAATTCGCCTTGGTTTTTATTGAATTTGATGTACTTTGTACTGAAACAATGTATTTAAAAAAAAGTTGTTTAAAATGAATTATTAAAAAAAAAAATTGTTTCCTCCGGCATTATTAAATTTATTGTGTTTTTTAACTTCCGTCAGAATATTTGGAAAATATGAAGATTATGTGAGCTGGGCTCATAAAGACCTAAATAAAATATCGAATTTGATACTCATTTGATACTCGAAAGTAAATATCGAATACCGATATTTCGTTATTAAAAATTTCGACGTGTTTTTTTCAATATTTTCTAATTAAAAATATCGATATTTCGATATGTTTTACCCAAGCCTAGGACTTGTAAGCTATGGCCACACAAATAAGTGCTGAAAAAGCACGCCAGCCACATTAAGCCAAGTTACTCCTTTTGTTGGTTGTCGGCGCCGCCAAATATTAAAAGATAGTTGTAAAGACCGGCAAATATGTAGTATCAGTTCGATTGTCGCTATGAAGAAATGGCGCATTCAATTCTGCTTGGAGCATCAACTTTGTTAGATTGAAGATTTTAAAATACTCACTACGAAGCTACTTATAGTTCCTGAGAGTGGAAGTGAAACTATGTCTCTTGTCGGCAACGATTTTGATTTAGGTGAAAGGAATATGACTTCTTATATCCCCAAAAGGAAATTAGCTTCCTTCTGAATGGTCTGGTTTTAGATTTGAAATGAAATGTAATTGATACCTGAACATAAATAAGCTATACACTACATCCTTAGCACGTTTTTTTTTTCAAAGCGAGTACTATGGAAAAGCGAAATAGACATATGTACAACGAAATTCTTGTCAAATTCTGCCCTCAAGAATTGTTTTTCGCCAATTTTGCAAAAAGTTAATAAGAGTATCAAGAGTATTATTCTGCAATAAATATTGTACCAAAAGTAAAAGAATAAAAATAAAAATATAATATGTTTTGTAAAAATTTGTGTTTACAATGAATTGAAATATTAAAGCACTGAATTCGTGACGTAAGTTTCCCTAATTTAACATGGAACAAATAAAGCAGTCAGTTTTTTATAACTTGTTAAATGGTTTTTCATTTTTTCGGTTTTAATCGAAACGACCGATTATTACTACTGTAAACCAAATAAATACTTCATTAAAAAATGCTTTTTAAACTAATTTTACGAAATTTGTTAAATTTCATTCACTATTTTAAGTGGATTGGCATTGTAAAAAGAATATATTGAAATATGCCTTGTTCAAAAATAATCTCATTATGAAAATGTAGAGCATGACAACCCTTAAAATGGACAGAACATGTAAAACTTATTGCACATTAAATAAAAGCGGGAAATGTAAAGTATTTGCTATATTCACTTTTCCAGTAGAAATTTTGTCAAAAACTTTTAATTTCCCGATGCAACAGCCAGAATGGAGATTAGATGTAATAGCGCATTATATATGGATTCAGGCCCGATGATTTAGAAATTAGTATCCGAATTTTCCATCATTTGAGATACAGGGTACAAGAGGTTTTTCAGAACTTTGTTTTAACATAGGTTGACTTCTTCTCAACGTTGGCCAATCCCATCTTACAAAGCACAATTCTTACAATATATCTGAATTTAGCATACAATTATTGCAATTTTTATATCCAACACGTTTTCATTCTCATAAATTTTCTTATTGTTAGAGTCAGTTTAATGCTAAAGAAGGCTAAAAACTCGAAAAACTGTATTACTTTTTCGAGATATTTTTTGCTATATCTTCTGAATTAAAAAACAAAAAAACTTATACAAAACGTTTATTATTATAAGTAAATAAATTTGAGTTTTCATTTTAGACCTCCTTCCTTTAGATTTGGTTGGACAACAGATGGCAGCGATAACTGCTTTGCGACTAAGAGAGACATCCCAGTGGGACCCTGAAAGCCAAAGGCACTCTTGTATTTTGAACAAGTTCTGCTCTATTCCGAGCAGTACGAATCGGTGTGCTTTGACATCGGTTTCTGAAAGTAACTTTATTACACAAATTCCAAGCAGGGAGGAGTGGAAACTTGAGTTTCATACTCCACCTGATAGCATTGTCATCTACACAGATGGCTCGAAACTCGATAATAAGGTAGGAGGAGGCGTTTTCTCACGTAACCCTCTCCTGTAAATTTCCTTTAGGTTACTAGATCACTGCAGCGTCTTCCAGGCTGAGGTCTTGGCAATCATGGAGGTGGTAGAGAAGATTGGGACTGGGATTATAGGAAGAGACATCTTCATTTTTAGTGACAGCCATGCTGCAATCAGAGCTCTGAGCTCTTTCACGTTTAACTCGAACATCGCGCTGGACTGCCGCCAATCTCTACAGGTGATGGCCAAGCAGAACAGACTGTACCTCATTTGGGTCCTCGGTCACCGGGATATATAGGGAAACTGCATGACAGACCAACTTGCAAGACAAGGTACGACCAAGCAGATTCTTCAGGATAAAGAACGCATGAGTATGCCGTTTGCCACTTGCAAACTGCTGCTCAGAGATTGTACATATAAACAAGCTGACAATAGATGGAGGCCAAATACCACCTGTCGAACCTCAAGGCAAACGTGGCCTAAATGGGATCGGAAACGGTCGCGCAGCGTTCTCTCTCTAAGAAGGGAAAACAAGGGAGGAAACGATCTTGCATTTACTGTGTAAGTGTCCTGCATTGTGTAAAAGCAGAATGCGATATCTGGGATCACCGTTTTTGGATGACCTTAGTGAGGTTTCAAGCACCGAGGTAAATTGCCTATTGAGGTTCATTAGTGAGGCAAAATGGTTTGGTGAGGGGTAATTCTTCATCTTGGATGGTACAAAATTTTTCTTTGTGGTAACACAACGGGAATTAGATAAAATAAGCTCATGACTAATTTCACTCTAAACAATTTACATACAAACTGGGTAGGTGATTGGATTGGGCAGAAAAGCATTCCAAAACGGCAACGGTGAAAGTCGGGAACACAAGTTATTATTAGTAACCTCTGGCAGAAATGTTTAACATCTATTCTAATGGCATATGTACTCAAAGGTCCTAATTTAAGGTATATATTAACTTTTAATTAAAATATTTGATTTTTTGTTTTAACTACAAACTTAAATTCTCGAAATTCGGAATGCCCACTCACTTTGGCAAGGAAGTAGTGGTGGTGAAATAGAGCAGAGAAACGATCACAACGAGCAATGGGCTTTGGAAAGAAATCCTATAAAAAGTATTCACTAATAATTGTAACGTATTGATATTGCTAGTACGTGTTGCAAAAAGATAGGGAATAACGCACGCTCGTACACGGGTGTAGATAAAAATGAACTAGGACACGGAGCTTAGCGGGCTAAGATGCAGGGAAACGGTCACTCAATATACCAATCACGATTTAGTAGATGCACAAATTACCTAATGAATTGCAAATAAAATCACATACTTGCTTTGTATAAAATATTTATATTTTTATAAAATACTTACTCGAATTGTCAAAAGTTTCTGAAAAAATGTCAGCGAATTAAAACAACACAAATGATTCAGTGAAACCGAACCTCTGTTTTGGCGTAGAATACGTCTTACCTTACGGTATGGGCACCAATGTCAGGTTTTTATTGTTGTAATCTCTATTTCTTTAATTATAAGGAAACGGCTCGATTAATTTTTTTTTTTTTTTTTTTTGTAGTCAAATGAAGATGTTAGCTTTCGTTTGACATACATTTCATGTTGGTTGATATCTTCCTAATATTTAAATTTCTCAAATGAAAATTGTATAAACACATGCACACAAATATGTGTGTGGTGTTTGGTTGAGTGTTTGCTGTTGGGCGATTTAAATGTACTCGTGCAGCCCTTTCTTTGTATTGCATAATTTTAGGCGGGCAAGTTAAAGTAGAGTAAAAGAAGAGAAAATGCTGCCAAGCACTGCAAAGCTTATGTATATCATCCAAAGTAACTATCAAATAAAGAAATTCATTTGCTTGTATTATTTATCATTTATTGTTACATATGTTTTCTGTCTTATCGGATGGCGTATTCTACGTTAAACTTAATGGCCGTGTCTCTGACACAGCCTGCTTCTTTTTTTTTTGTTTTTTTTTTTTTTTTTGAATTTTACTACTATTTAAAAATATTTGATAAGATTCATAGATAAATTTTCAAAGAAGAAACACAATTTTAGCTAAAAGAGACATCATGTGAAGAGTGAGAAGCGAAGCTATTTATGTGCCAAACCTTGCATTATTGAATCAAGGGTTTTGCCTATATCTCGAAAACACTTGTTTTGGGAAATTAAATGATATTCGTGTTCAGCGATGCAACTTTTTTTTAATGAGGTGCCATTCATTTACTAAATATTTGTAAATTATTTTATTGATTAATCGAATTAATAACCGAACACTTTCGATTAATTATTAATCACTTAATCGGTTATTCGGTTTTTTTTTTGCCATGATTGGTCAAGAGTTATTTAAGTTTTCATGTGGCTAACAAATGAATATGAATATTCCCGACTGTGTTTTTACAACAAAGAAAACCATTGAAATGTTCGATAGGTATTTTCGTAAAATTTATGGACTTCTTCGAATATTTTGTTAAGTTATTCCTACATCTAAAACGGACTCTGGGCGGCTGTTAAAAAACATGGTTTGACCTCACTTAGTTTTTTTTATTAATGTCTCATAAAAACTTAATTTAATGCAGTCCACAGCTCTGATACACTTAAATAGTCCGTTATGCAACAACCCTTCCCCTACTACTCAAATAAATGATCTCAAACTTCTGATGAAGTTATTTAAAGCATAGTAAAGTTATATGATTAAATTTAATCGAGTTGTTTCAAAACCAAAAAAAAAAGAAAAAAACGAAAGGGTTGATTGTTATTTGCACTGCTGCTGATGTGCAGGAATTTACTTACTACCAATGTGAAGTTTGTGGCAAATTTTATTTCTTTCGCACGTGTTGAAAAGTGAACGCTTAAAAGTTTTTCAGAAGAGTCAAGAAAATGTAAAGCGAATGGAGGAAGTAGAAACGAGAAATCATACTCGTAACAAAAATATTCTAATGACTCGCAATTAAGTGTGAAAAAAAAACAAACACCAACTAAACGAAATGAAAAAGTAAAAGTTAAGCAGTGAGTAGAAATGCAACACTTGAGCTAACAGCTCGCTACAGGGGTTGCAAACGGAATGGCAGTAAAAAGAGAAAACGCAAACCAGCAAAGCAGGTGAAAATTAACCAAAGCGAAAATCGTAAAGAAAAAACAAATGCAGAACATTCGAAAACTAGTTGGAAAAAAATCAATACGCGAGCAAACAAACGACATTTTCACTAAACATGAAATTGTTGCTAACCAAATTGATTGAAATGCTTTTCAAATTAATCTTAAATTAAAAACACACTTACTTAAATATCTACCCGCACAAATAAACAGCTGTATATTGAAAAAAATTAAAAACTACGCGTCTTTATTTATTGTTAGTTTAGGCCACTTCAGACGCCATTGCACAATTTCCACTTTCATCCACTTTACGGCTCACTCTCCTACCCCTCCCGGGCGCCCATTATTTGGCATTTGAAATTTTACTATTACTTAGACAATTTATTTTAATTTTTTTTTCTAATTTCACGCACTCGAATTTCTCGTGTAAACAGACACATTTCTCATTTGTTTACTTTTGGTTTTTAGCGGAAAATTTCAAGTCGATTTCGATTTAATTGAATTGTTATTGGTTTCGCACGAGCCGGGTGTTGCTGTTGTTTGTATTTTATATTGAATTTTCATTTTCCACATTGTATGTATTTAGAGTTGGTTTACAAAGCTACCTACATACATATGTAGATGGTTTCACTGTCCCTCTAAATTTAATATAGACGCGGTGCTAATGCAAATGAAAAGTTCAACAACTGTGACAGCAAAGCTAGAAGCGGTGAGTAGCCGGCGTGTGAGTTATTTATGTGAAATGTAGCGACGTGAATTACCCGCTTGTGCCAATTGTCAGTGTAAGAATAGGTGGCAAGTTCGGCGTAGCTAGTCTAGCTCTATTGGTGGCTTTTGTTTTTTGTTGTGCCAGTAGTAGTCATGGCAATTTTCGCGTACTACAGTTGCTCAGAAATTTTGTGAATTCCTTGATTAATTTTTATGCTAGCAATTTGAATGATTTAAATAATGTTTCGTATGTTAATCATAACGAGTTCTTACTGTAGCTAATTCAGTGAGCCTAAAATTATGCAATGAAATTATATATTTACGAAATATTGCCAAGTGCTACAGTGACGGCGCATATTTTTATAACACATCTACATATATAAAACAACTGAGCAAGAACAGTGCCAGTCAATTTCTAGTTCATCTGGCAGTCAGTGCTAATAAAATTTTGTAAGCACTTTGATCAAAGTTTATATGACTTTCTTACATGAATGATGGAAAATAAGATTGCGCCTTTCGCCGACCGCTAGTCCCCTATTTGTCGATTTTGACAGCATCCATCCATTCGCTAACCAAATAAAAGCATTTTACACAAACAACGCTAAGAAAACTTTTCATATGCTGCCATTCTGCCGTTTGTCCGATTCTTCTGCGCTTCTTTCTCTTCTTGTTTTTCTTTGCTCTCTCCTTCTCTAACTATTATGACGTCTCTATCAGTTCATCTCAGCGTGGTAGGCCTTTACGCTAGTACATCAATAATACCGAATACACAAGCAGATAGATATAGCGCTATTGCTCACTCCCGTTCATCTTACTGGGTCAGTGCTGCGTATAAAAACCATCAGTACTGAATATGTTCTGGTCTAACGTTTAGGCACTGGTATAGATAACTGCATTAGATAAAATGCAACGCTGACATATATTCTATTGTTGTGGAAGCCATGCCAAATAGTGGTGTCAAATTTGGTGAGTTCAAAATTCAAAATGTTTACAAAAGTCGTGCCAAATCAAATCAAAGATCTCAATTAATTATGTATGTCTTGTGTCACTGTCAAACATCTTCTGTTTGGTCTATAATTTAATTATGAATCGTCTCACAAACGAGCAAATTATTGAACTTTTTGAAATGCGTGATATGTTAAGAATGTTCATCACGCGTTTCTTCCATTTTATGAGCAGTTTAATCGACCTACTGAGGCGGCTATTTCTTCAAAGATGATGCGAATCGCAACGTTACTGTGAATGATGAGCTCATGTCTATGGCGACAAGCCCGCTTCGATTGACGCACTGGAAGCCAAAATTTGAGTACCTATTTATTCGTGAGATACCGGTCGAAATGTTGGAAAGGTATGCAGAAATTGGACTAAGCGAATGGAGCATTTGACACCAATGCTTGCATGAAGTAATATTTAAACATTAAATTATGTCGACCGTACTATCGAATCAAATAAAGGTGTCATCAATTTTTCTGAATTTCATGTGTTTTTTGATTTAACATTTCAGATAGCTCTTAAAAATCACCCCTTATGTACGTACTTGCATTTCGTTTTGCTCCTCCATAGGGTTCTAATTCTGGAAAACAATCTGTACAAACTCAAAGCTCTAAGTTCCACATCCCAAGCGCTGTCCGATTTGTGCTTCCTCTTTGGATTTGGCGAAACTTTAAAAAAACTTCTAGCGCCTTTTGCCCTGCTCTTCTGACATTTTCCAATTCTCGATTATTTTGCCCTTAATTCAAATCAAAATTTTCTTGTTTTAAAAAATTTAACTTCAACAACCAAAATACACAGTTTTTAGTTTGCCGTGAAAAGAAGAAATGTAAACAAAGGTTGAATTAAAAATGTAATGCTGTTGCAGCTACCTGCTTAATCTACCCTGGCATGCCCCAAATTAACTTTTTTAATTTATTTGATTTTATAAAAAAGTTTTTGTAGATTTGGTCAATTTATTTTTATTTACATGCCCAATAACAAGCATAATTCATTTAAAAAAAAAACCTAAAAGTAAATAATGTGGTAAAAGTGGGACTCGAGTGAAGATCTAAAATAAATAATAAAAATTAAATATCTCAATATAAGTTGGTTTCCTTTTAAGCATATCATTTAGCTGTTTTTGCAAAAGTATGTTAATTTTAAATATTAACAATGAACTACGCTCTGCAGAGTTTTCACAAATAATGCGTTGCTTTTGCAAAACTCTTATAAACTTCTTGCTCGTTTCTTTCTCGCTTATGGGAAATTGATCTAAATGATGATTGTCTCTTTAATTGACAACCAACTTTAATTGACAACCATTTTATCATTCATCTGACGGTGAGTAATACTAAATATGAATAACTTGATTGTAGGGACACGATTTCAGGAACAAAATATCGATATGGCACTCATTCAAAGTATCGCTTTAAAAGAACCGGGTATTCACAAACATCGAAATTCAAAGAGTCGATACCCAAACTATCAATACTAAATTTAAAAAAAGTTAAGTAAAATTTTAGTATCTATTTTGTATCTGTTTATCAGTGAGGAAGTGTTTTATTTAGTTTCAAAGAGGTCGTTAGCTTTACATGCCGAACTTGGAGACTCCAGTTTTCAAGCACTGGTACTCTTTCTGGAGGTAAGTTGACAGCAGAGGACGCACCTCTTCAAAAATTGGAAAGGGATTAATGCGGGTTTTGTATTCCTTCCGCCTCATTGTCATACCCATATATTCGAGCTCTAACAGCGAACAAATATTTGCGACATATTTTTCAAAATCTTCTAGATGCTGTGCCAAAAAGAAAATTTGGAAAAAAAATTCGCTTACGATTTTTTCGCGGTTAGGTCTCGTGCTGTCTTGTAAATTATTTTCTAATTCGATACGAAATACGTGTCCCTACTCGGTTGTGCAATTCTCTCACCTGTGCGCAACCTTAGCTAGTGTAGCGAATCGCTAGTGTGTCTCCTCAGCAAGTACCATCACAGTCATTTGAACGGTATTTGAAAGTCAGTGCTGATATTATGAATGAGAGTGTATTGATAATCCTGTCAGCATGTTCTTAGAGAGAACTTTATTGCGGGAGTAATTTTTTTGACTGATCAATTGAGGCTTAATACTTTTTTAGATTCGTATAAATATTTGTTTGGTTCAGAAACGTTTACTTTTGGTAATCTTCACCATTCTCATGTAGTTTTTCAGTGGTGAGTTCAATTTTAAGATGAAGTTACTACGGTTTTATAGAAAATAGTAAAATATGGATGTTAAACAGTTCATAGCTATATTTCCCAGAGATTTATCACCTATTTAGAAAGTGATTTTTTTTTTATTATATACAAATTATATGAATCGGACCCTTTCGCTGAGGAGAAGGTTTATAGCTTTTAAAGGGTTGCCGCCTACTTAAAAAGTCAAGCAGCGTAAGGTGGCAGAGGAGGAAGAAGACCTCGCCTACGTTGGAAAGACCAGGTGCAGAAGGACTTGGCTTCACGTGGGATATCTAGCTAGCGCTAGTTAAACAAAGCAAACAAACGACTGTTTTGCTTTGTTGGAATCGGGCAAAATCGCTTGGGCGGTTATGACGTCAATTTTGTAAAAGTAGTGGTAGAAGTCAACTTGTTGAAAAAGGGCTTAAGATCTCTATATCATAATAGTTAACTCATCTTAACGAAAATTTTAAGGATGCTGCTATTCAGTATTCATTTTTTAACGATTTTCGCATTCGCTGAATCAGCTGTTGTTGTTAGCTAGTCGATTACCGAAAACTAAACGACAACAAATTTGATGTTGTTAACTCAATCGAGAAAAGAAATATTAGTGATTTTAATTTAAATAAAAGAAAAAATTTAAAATATGGTGATTTGTTTTCTTGAAATTAAAAAAGGAACATTAAATAATGCCCTTTGAATATTTGGCATAGGATTTATTACGAGTTGACGAAGAAGTAGGCGTTCCAACAGTGGATAGAAGTTTGCTTCGGCATGTAGACAATCCCTTTCATTTGAATGCAACAGAAAGTGAGGTTTCCTATGACCCACGCTGCTAAATAAATTCTTTTAATTGCTTCAGCGTCGTCACCCTTTGTGTGAGGCACTATTGAGGCCGTCGATTGTACTCATATGGACATATATCAATTTTGCCACCAAAGAAGCATGAGGAGGCTTATGCCAACCACCATATCTACCATTCAATTAATGTGCAAATGGTAAAAGCAAACTTGTATCAAGGAGCCAAGTATAAAAACAGAAGTATAGTTTAATTTATATTTGGTAGTAGGCATTTATTTGTTTTTTCCCCATTCCTTTTTGAGCTTTTCGCTAATTTTGGCATTTAGTTCGACAGAGGTGCCACTCTTTAGTACTTTGAATAAATACAACGAGACAACTGTTAAGTGTCGTTAAGAATAAATTAGTGAATCGCACAATCGTTAGTACAAACGACAAATATTGGTGTCAAAAATTGCGATTGTCGCACCGTTTAAAGTTAGTGAATCGCACTACAGGTATGATCTTTACCCTCATCTAGCCCACGCACACGTTCCTTTCTTTAACGACGTTCACACTGCATATGCTATTAGCTTACTTTTCCCAGCAAAAAGTGGACTCTTAAATCTTAATTCAAAGGCTTTTAAAAACTTTTTTCCGAGGCATGATCTGTTGGGACATAGGCGGGTTGGGTTGCGGAGCGGACAATATTTTAATGGGTACTGCGCATGAGTCAAGATATTCAGAAAATCCGTACTTATGATGCGATATTGATGATATTTAAATACTATGATTCTGATATAATAAAAATTACTTTTATGAAAAATAAATGCGCTAGGTGGTGCTAGAGGCGAGTTATTCAAAAAACCTCTAGTTTATTAAATTATAAACATATACCCCCAATAAGGTGCGACGAGAAATATTTGTGTCGAAAATGAATATGTTAGGTATGGTGCTGGTGCAACAAAAAAAAAACTTTCATAAAAAATTTATGCGATAGGATTGAAAAGATATTGTACAAAGAAATATTTTAAATATTTATGAGTTTCACCAAAATCTCAAGTCAAAGATTCACGTTTTACAATTAGCTATTTATGTAACAAAACTTTTTTTCAATATTTTTATTAACCACGTTAGTTGTAATTTGAACAAGACGAAATCGACTGAAGTTTCAAAATCAAAATAAATTACTTATACATACATATAAATATATATATATATACAGATACATAAATGTATATACATTTTATTTAATTCGCACAACGGCCCAGAGTATTGGCAGGCAAACCGTTACAAGCCGTCAAGACCGTTTGGGTGAAGGCTGAAAGAAAAAAAAGATAGTAATAAATATCGCTTGATTTAACTAAAATTCAATTAAATAAAACAAAAGTTTTATCAATACTTACGTCGGAGGCGATTACAGTTTGTCGTTTGCATCTGGCAGATGTTATTGAAAGTCCTACACCTGAGTCCTAGTGGACCAAGTGCGCAAATCGGTGAATCCACATTACAATTAGTGTTGGTTACAAAACAGGTCCTTGTAAAGAACAAACCATTTACCATTGCCAGGCAAAGGCCAAGAGTAATGCAGAATGTGATACAGACCTTCATTGCTGTTTAAATTTTCAAAGACAACTGACTAGCTCTACCCCAGGACGCTGGGTTTTATAATGTCGCAAATACGTATATATTTATGTATAAATGTTAGCATGTTTCCTAAGTGAAAAAACACTAAAATTCTGTTTGTTTTATTTTCTAATTATTTGCATCAAAAGATGTGCGTAAATACTAAGCAAATAAATAATTCGAAAGCAAAAAAACAAAAAAAAAACAAAACACACAGTTATGCTGAATATTTCATATGACTTATTCCCGATCATTAATTAGAAAATAAATAGAAAAATATAACCTTGAAAATTATAAATTTATTTCATAATAAAAATAATAATAAGCTGGCGCTTACATCATAGTTTGAAGTTAGGCCGAACTTCCCGTACAATTTGTGTTGTGCGTCTTAATGTTGTAACGCAAATTGAAGGACTTACAGTTTTACGCCGACTCGAAATGGCAAATGATTTTAGTGAGAACATTTTTCATGACAGAAATTCACTCGAAGTTTTGCCATTGCCTGCCGAGGGGCGACAGCTGCCCCATGGTGAATATAATACAGAAGGATGCGTAGATTGTGCTACCGCTAATCCTCTCTTGAAAATTTTGAAAATTTCCGTCAGGTGTGACGCCATTGCCAAGTTACTCTCGCAAATTTCAGATCAATCAGCGTAACCCTGGCATTGCCCACTTTGGAACAAAAAAGTATAACTTCAAAACCACTTTGCCGAACTCTGCAAGAGCAGAAATTTTCCTAAAAAAATATTGCAATTTTTTTCAATAATTCTTATCCAATTATTTAATTTTTGGATAAACAAATGTGAATTTGCTGATTTCTTTTTTTTTTAATTTAGAAACTTTTTTCATACAAATACATATTTTATGAATTTCAAAACGCAGAATACTGTCGGCATATAAAATTATTACAAATCAACGGGAATTAAAAAACAATGCATGCGTTTCATGAAAAAACTTGCGAACGCCCAAAAATTCAAAAAATATTCAAAAATCAGTGGTAATTACAATATAAACTATTCAAATTTTAGGAATCCGCAAAACTCAAAATTTCATTAAAAGCGGCACTAAAAAAATATTTAGTTTTCCGGATCACTCATCAATCTGCGCGCTTTTAATTGACAAATACTTCCAACTATTCGCCGAAAACTTATAATCTATGAAATATGTTAAAAACTTTTACTTCATATCTGATACTATTATACTATAAAAAAAACCAATACCAGCGTAAAAATATGAAGAGAATTTTGTGTAGTGAGAATGTTTTAACGGAACGTACCGTCCAACTTATGATAATTTTGATACCGCACTTGTTTGCGAAATTTTGATGCACCCGCCGTATAGCCAAGACACTAATAATAAAAAAAATTTACCACCAGAGAATTTTCCAAAAATTACCTAACCGAGTTTTGCGTCAATACATCACATAACTTATACACCGACGGAAAAACGAAATTCCCCAAAACGCAGTCAAAATGCTACAAACAATAATTTCACACACATACATATGTACTTTTCTAAATTACATATATAAATTTATCACTAAGAGTAATATAAAAATATTCTGTTAACACTAAGACTATCTCTAATCGGATAATTCTTAAAAATTACTACACTCAAAGAAATTGTCTGGATTGAAGAACAAATATTTACTACTTTTAGAAAAAAACTGATTTAATTTTATGTAGGTTTTTAGTAATTTAGAAGACTGAGCCATTGAGTAATCGGGAGAAAATATCGTAATTCGAAGAAAAAATTACATCAATATAAGAAAGATTGTTCTTTCCTTCTTTTCTGTTTCTTCAGTGGTTTTGAACGAGTTATTAGTGAAAAATAATATTCCGTTTACTAAATAGTTGCATAGCTGTGCCCAGGAAAATATTTCCTCACATAGAATTTGAAAATCCGTTGAACATATGTAAGTTGATATGTTAAAATCGGCACACGACATTTTTACAAGTTTTAACTATTTTTTTTTTATTTGTTTAATGCTTAAAAATTTTTTTGTTTTAAGTACAGCGCATTATCTAATCTGCATCGAGCATATCCCCATTCTAAACTTTGTAGAAAAAAATTGGAAAATTCAACAAAATTTAATTCAAAACTTTTTAATTAGAATTTATATAAGAATTCTAAGTATGTAAGTAACTGTATAGCCTAATAAATTTTAGAACAATAATATGCAAGTTTCAATTAGCTGAAAATTTTCGTTTATTTTTGATAATTTTTTTTGCTGACGGTGTCGATCATTTTCTCCCATAAAAAAAATTGTCGAACGTACTTTGCATGGACTTTCGTCCATGACATCGCGTGCGTGTTTGGTTTAATCGGCGATTTTCTGCTATCGAAAAAAATGAAGCACAGAATTCGATTAAAATTTTATGTAAAAAAATTAAATTACGTGCTACGAATAACATGAAATATAGAGAGCTGCATAATGCGAGTATATTTTGGGTGGAAACAAAAGTTTATAAGTACTCCAAAAGGCCGAGAAGAGGCCGAGAAGACACGAGCCTCCACGACGTCCAGAGTCCCAGCAAGTCAAAAACTGATAAAAACGTTAAGAGAGGGAAGAAAATGGCATTGGCGAAACATCGAATTTCCTTTAGAGTATTTGCTGAAGACGTTGACATCTCGGCTAGCTCGTACCTTGCATTGTTTTTCCGATATTTTGTTATGGACAGGGAAAATTCTTCAGAAACTGCACAATTCCACTTGCTCACTCTCCGTTGCTTGTTCGTAAATTTTTGGAAAAAAATAATACTACATTATGCCTCAGAACTATGTATACCAAATTTGACTTCCTCCGAATTTTCCCTATTCCCAAAGCTGAAAAAAATCCAAATTGTTCAAGTTGTACTGCGGCGCCCCCTATCGTAAGCTAAACATAAACATCAAGAATTAATTCTTCATTCCAAAAAATATTAAGTCAACTGCCATAAAAATAGCATTATAGTATTAAGGGTATTTTAAAATCACAAACTTTAAATATAAATAAAAAAAAATAAAATCTATAGGCTTCCTTCCGGAACTTTGATACAGGAGTTGTAAACTTTCATTTAGATTTGACTTTATCAAATGCGTCGACTTTTGTTGCAGTTAAATTCGATACAAATGATTGAAAAACATCAACTCAAATCAAAGTTAATCCACATCACTAACTATCACTGTCCCCGTCGTGTCTTGAGATTTACAATTCAATACAAGAATTCCCTTTATGTTTTTTGTAATGCTTTTGAATGGAGTGAATGACAAGGAAACCAACCAGAAACAGCCACAAACGAATAAGTTGAATGTAAAACATGAACACGAATTCGAATATAAATAGAAAATGAAAATTTAAGCAGAACAAGCAGTTTTTAAATATTCACCATGCAAGGTGAAGATAGAACAAGTATTCAGCTCAGGCGACGCTACCACCTTATCAGAATTTACCTTGGTTTGTTTTGTTTTCATTGCAGTTTGACAGACACAAGTAGGTTGCACAAAGCAGAGTTGCACAGAGTAATTAAATGTGGATTAAATTCGGATAATCTCGGTGACGAGATCTACGTGCCACATCTTTGTGGTTTGGCGAAATAATTGCGAGAATTTTCGATAATTCGAAGATCAAGTTTTGGTAAGAAGATTTGATGCAATTTCGAATTTTTGCAAAGGTATTTGACTCAAGTTAAAGATTTTTGTTTTTATTTTCTATTTTTTTGCAATGTTAATATTTGCATTGTGAATTTCCCACGATCGTTTTAGCAACAATTTGACAAATATTATTATTTAGCTAATTTATTTGCAAAATCAAGATAGCAAAAGTTTCAATTTGCGAAATTTAACTGTAGCTTCGCGTTAAATCAACACCCTCTAGCGTGCGTACTTTCACTAATATTTACTAAATATATGTATGTATATATGTACACATTTTCAGAACACTTGTTTAAATATAAAGACAAAAAGTAGCGGGTTATCTAATTAAGCAAAATATTCATTCTGCTGAAAAAAGGTAGGGCGTAGTCGCTTTGGTTCAATGTCACCTCCGAAACGCAGATGTTGCTATGAAAAACTTCCGATGGTAATTTGCCAATATTTGTAGTATGGCGACGGTTTATTGAAACAAGTTTTGAATATATCTAGAACAGTGGCTGGTAAATTAATCGGAATGTGACATTTTTCTGCTGTTTGTTTAATGTTCATTAATTTTGGCTTTATAAAAAGTGTAGCTAATTTCCTAACAGAAACTTTATACATACACCCAAATTTCAAAGTTTGTGCAAAAATTTGACAAATATTGCAAAGTGCTATCTAAATTTCAAACTTTTTAATCAGAAATCGTAAAAACAATTCTGGAATGCAGTCCATAGCTCCAATAAATTTTAGTGTAATAAAATGAAAGTTTCAATTAGGTGAAAATTTTCGTTCATATTTGATACTTTTTTTTGCTCACGGTGTCACGAATTATTCTTCCATCCAGAAAATGATTGACACCATCAGAAATTAACGGAAATTTTTAGCTAATTGGAGTTTGCATTTTAATATATTAAAACTTAATGGGCAATATAATTGCATATTTAGAATGCTTTTAAAAATTCCAATTAAAAAGTTTAAAAATTTCATGAAATTTTACCGAGTTTTCCTACTTTTTGAAATGTGGATTTGTACAGCGCTCCTCATATAATGAGCTATACTTTTATAAAAAAAATTAATAAGCATAAAACAAAGAAAAGGAAAATAGTAAAATCCTCGTGTCTTGATTAAATTGGTCGTCACTGTATGTGTAAAAAACGTGCCTCTAATTATTAAAAAAAAATATTTTGCAGATAAAAAACCATTTTCGGAACTTTAATTAAGATAGAGCGTGGTAGTAGTTTACTTACACTATTCATTTTCTTTTAATCAAAAAAAACCATCTGCCCAGCGGAGTTGGGTTAAAACTGTAGGCGCCTCATTTTATGATATACTTCAAGCTGATGGAAATCCGTAACCGGTTAAGCAATGAGTAAATTAATGGGCATCAAAGTTGACTATATTTGATTAAATATAATATGATTGATGATATGATTGTAAATGAGAAGCGTTTAAATTAAATTGCGAAAACGTCAATTTAAAATAAGAATAGCAAATTTTAATTCGGAAAGCGACAATTGGTAGCAAGAATAGTCATTCGTAAATAAGAGTAGTCATTTGAATTTGCGAAAGCGTCAAATGAAATACAATTTACTATTATCATTTTCAATTGGGTGCATTCTCATTTCCAATTGACTATTCTCATTTCCAAGCGACATTTTCTCATTTTATGTTGACTATTTATAATTACAATCGACACTTTCTCAATTAAATTTGACGTTTTCTAGTTTATAGTTTGACGTTTTCTCGTTTAAATTTGACTACTCTTATTTTCAATTGCCGCTTTCGCATTTTCAATTGTAAAATGGTGTACTTTAAATGGCTGTTATATAAAAGCTGTTAAAAATGTTCAAATAATATTTATAAAAAAAATTGCATTCCCAAGAAGAATAATTTAATATTTCATTTAAAATAGCCAGTAGTTTTACATAGCCACAAATTCAACAATAAATTCAAATTTTTAAAATCTAAATATTTCCCTACATTCTGCCAAGTTTCATTTAATTCTCATTACTGTCTTGACCAAAAGTAGAAAATCTTCGGAGACACTGCACGGTTGGGCCAAAAAACTAAAAAAAAAAAAAACGTGAAATCAACAAAGCTCAGACTGCCAGCATAATGTGCACATCCGGCAAATGAATGCAAATTGCAACACAACTGACAACTTGGCCATAGGACAAAGGACACTAACAAAAGCTACTGAAATATTTACAACCCAACAACAAGAACAAAACCGGCACATAGCAATAGTTCTAAAATTTTATAGATTTAAAGGTTGAAACAACGGAAGCGGTGAGATTTATAATTTTATTATTTGTTTTTTTTTAGCGCTAACCAGGAAGTGGTAGACATATAAATATTTCATTTCAGCAAATAGCACTGGGAAGTGGTTGGACTAGGAAATTCTGAATTAAAGCAAATTATAAATAGTTACTAAAATTCTTTAAGGTAGAAACAAAGTCAGGTACCAGTTTTTACACCTCATAAGTGTTTTTAGATTTTCAGGAAATTATGTGGCAATATTGGGATTTTCTGCGCTGTACCTCGTAGAAAGTGCAGACGAAAATAACTGGTCCACATTATGTTCAAAGTATTTTTTCTATCATTTGCGATCTATTATACTGTGATAGATCTCAAAAAGAATGATTTATGCTAGCAGTTTTAAAGTTAATGAATGAACAGCTACGAATGAAAATATCAACTGAAGTTATGTATTTATGAAAATATTTTTGTTGATTAATTCAGTTACTAATACTATTGCAATGGAGAATAGAAATACTTGCAGAGTTACACCTTTGATGTTTAAGAAAATTGTATTATTCATACAAATCTGAACATTTTATGACTACATTTTAAACCGCCATCAATTTTCCTTCTACCATTTTTTTCCTACTACTTCCGAAGGCTTCATAAAACTGTTGCAAATAACTATTTTACTTAGCGTTGGTACTTTCTGTGGAAATTCGATTCAAATGATGAAACAATTTTGTGAAAAGAATTAGGAATGGCGGCGTTTCAAAGCGTA
The DNA here is from genome assembly GCA_951828415.1 of Anomoia purmunda. Classification (NCBI taxonomy): domain Eukaryota; kingdom Metazoa; phylum Arthropoda; class Insecta; order Diptera; family Tephritidae; genus Anomoia; species Anomoia purmunda. The sequence goes on from OX639995.1 coordinate 25,310,575, forward strand.
GATATGAAATGTATATCTTTTTATAAGTAATAAAATTTGATAAGACATCAAAACTGTAACTCTTCATGTTTTTGTACTTGTGTAACAAATAACCTACTACACGCTACACAACGCGAAAATGCCACCTAAGCTGCAATATAAATCAGAATTTAGCGGATTTCTCTATGATTTTTTTCCTATACGAAGCACTTTTGTCTTTTAAATAAATTCAATAAGGTAACACGCGGAAATAAGATGAAAACCTTTTCAATAAAATTTGGAAGATAACTTGTAAAACTAAGAGGGAAACCGCTTCAGTAGAATTAGAAAGGGGATCTTAATCTCCTTTTAATTTTAATAAGCCGATGATCTATGGTCACTTAAAGTTTTTTAAGTAGATTGTAGATAATTATAATAATTTGAAGGTCATATATTTTAATATAAGATATAAAAACAACTAAGATAAATATAACAATTAGTGTTGCCAAATTATGAGTAGCATGGTACGTGCCATTTCTTGAACTTTAATACAAGTTAAGACAGAAAGATATTTATATTTGAAAACATTTATTGAAATCATGTACATATGTATGTATTATTTTTGAAGTGTAGCGAATCGCTAGTGTGTCTCCTCAGCAAAGTCAGTGCTGATATTATGAATGAGAGTGTATTGATAATCCTGTCAGCATGTTCTTAGAGAGAACTTTACTGCGGGAGTAATTTTTTTGACTGATCAATTGAGGCTTAATACTTTTTTAGATTCGTATAAATATTTGTTTGGTTCAGAAACGTTTACTTTTGGTAATCTTCACCATTCTCATGTAGTTTTTCAGTGGTGAATTCAATTTCAAGATGAAGTTACTACGGTTTTAGATAAAATAGTAAAATATGGATGATAAACAGTTCATAGCTATATTTCCCAGAGATTTATCACCTATTTAAAGAGTGAAATTTTTTGTATTATATATTTACAAGTTATATGAATCGGATCATTTCGCCGAGGAGAAGGTTTATAGCTTTTAGAGGATTATCCCCTCCTTAAAAAGTCGATCGGCTGCGATAGCCCGTGGATTGTTCTGTAGAAAGATTCTCCGAAAGATTTGTTGACCTTTACGGCTTTGCGAAGCGAATACTGCAGTCGACGGAACGATGAGCTCAATGGCGACATAGAACAGTTCAGCGAACTAAGTTTCAGCGGCTAGTTAATGTTGAAATGATGAAAGAATTCAACTCGGTACCAAAGCACAGCGTAAGGTGGCATAGGAGGAAGAAGACCTCCCCTACGTTGGAAAGACCAGGTGTAGAAGAACTTGGCTTCACTTAGGATCTCTAGCTGGCGCTAGTTAAACAAAGCAAACAAACGACTGGTAAAATCCGCGTGGGCTACTCAATTTTAATTCAAGGTCTCTTAAAAACTTTTTCTCTGAGGCATGTTGCGTTTGTAAAATAGGCTATGCGGAGTTAATATACTACTTCATCGGAGTCAGCCCTATTAACAACGGTATTCGTGCGGATAGTTTTGGTAAACAATTTTTTAAATTGGTTAAGTGTATAAACATTTTGATTGATTGTGGTTAACGATGAATGGATTTCAACCAAGTTTGAACAGTGTACTCCTTAGACACGTAGCACGGGCATAGGCCATATTTTAATCCGTTAGGTGGCGCGTGAGTGGAGATATTCAGAAAATCGGTACCTACTTATGGTCCGATAGGAAAGCTTTTTAAAAAGTGTTGGGCTAATATAATAAAAAATACTTTTTTGAACAATGAATGCGCTAGGTGGTGCCAGAGGCGAGTTATACAAAAAATCTCTAGTTATGATTCGTGTTTGATGAAATTAAAAATGTATACTTATTGGTTGTGGGACAAGAAATATTTGTATGGAAAGTTAATATGTTAGGTATGTTGCTGGTGCAACAAAAATACTTTCATAAAAAATCTATGCGGTAGCTGGCGTCAGATGCGAGTTATTCAGTAAAGCGCCGTTTTTGATTAAATTTTCATGAAACAAGAAACGGATAATAGAGTTGTGACGAAAAGGCACACTAGAGAGCTAATGTAAATTTGCTTCGATTTTTTTTTTTAACAAAAAGGATCAGATTCCGCTTACCCTCAAGAAGAGGATTGAAAAGATACTGTTTACCTTATTGTTATTGGCTATGTCGGAAATAAAAAGAAATATTTTAAATGTTTATGAGTTCCACCAAAATCTCAATTCAGAGTATTCACGTTTTCCAATTAATTATGTAACAAAAAACCTTTTTTTCAATATTTTTATTAACCATGTTAGTTGTAATTTGAACAAGACGAAATCGACTGAAGTTTCAAAATCAAATAAATTACATATCATATATATATATACATATATATATATATATACAGATACATAAATGTATATACATTTTATTTAATTCGCACAACGGCCCAGTGTATTGGCAGGCAACCCGTTACAAGCCGTCAAGACCGTTTGGGTGAAGGCTGAAAGAAAAAAAAGATAGTAATAAATATCGCTTGATTTAACTAAAATTCAATTAAATAAAACAAAAGTTGTATCAATACTTACGTAGGAGGCGATTACAGTTTGCCGTTTGCATCTGGCAGATGTTATTGAAAGTCCTACACCTGAGTCGTAGTGGGCCAAGTGCGCAAATCGTTGCATTCGCATTACAATTAGTGTTGGTTACAACACAGGTCTTTGTAAAGAAAAAACCATTTACCATTGCCAGGCAAAGGCCAAGAGTAATGCAGAATGTGATGCAGACCTTCATTGCTGTTTAAATTTTCAAAGACAACTGACTAGCTCTACCCCAGGACGCTGGGTTTTATAATGTCGCAAATACGTATATATTTATGTATAAATGTTAGCATGTTTTCTAAGTGAAATACACTAAAATTCTGTTTGTTTTATTTTCTAAATATTTGCATCAAAAGATGTGCGTAAATACTAAGCAAATAAATAATTCGAAAGCAAAAAAACAAAAAAAAAAACAAAACACACAGTTATGCTGAATATTTCATATTACTTATTCCCGATCATTAATTAGAAAATAAATAGAAAAATATAACCTTGAAAATTATAAATTTATTTCATAATAAAAATAATAATAAGCTGGCGCTTACATCATAGTTTGAAGTTAGGCCGAACTTCCCGTACAATTTGTGTTGTGCGTCTTAATGTTGTAACGCAAATTGAAGGACTTACAGTTTTACGCCGACTCGAAATGGCAAATGATTTTAGTGAGAACATTTTTCATGACAGAAATTCACTCGAAGTTTTGCCATTGCCTGCCGAGGGGCGACAGCTGCCCCATGGTGAATATAATACAGAAGGATGCGCAGATTGTGCTACCGCTAATCCTCTCTTGAAAATTTTGAAAATTTCCGTCAGGTGTGACGCCATTGCCAAGTTACTCTCGCAAATTTCAGATCAATCAGCGTAACCCTGGCATTGCCCACTTTGGAACAAAAAAGTATACCTTCAAAACAACTTTGCCGAACTCTGCAAGAACAGTCGAATGTTGATTATTTTACAATATTAGCAAGGCTTTTCACGAACTATGTAAGTATGTAAACAAATGTTTCAAACTTTATACAAAATTTATAAAAACTCAAGAAATTTTCCTAAAAAAATATTGCAATTTTTTTCAATAATTCTTATCCAATTATTTAATTTTTGGATAAACAAATGTGAATTTGCTGATTTCTTTTTTTTGTAATTTAGAAACTTTTTTCATACAAATACATATTTTATGAATTTCAAAACGCAGAATACTGTCGGCATATAAAATTATTACAAATCAACGGGAATTAAAAAACAATGCATGCCTTTTATGAAAAAAAAGTTCGCAAGCCCAAAAATTCAAAAAGTATTCAAAAATCAGTGGCGTTAAAAAAATATTTTTTTTCCAGATCACTCACCAATCTGCGCGCCTTTAATTCACAAATACTTCCAACTATTCGCCGAAAACCTATTATCTATAAAATATGTTTAAATATTTTACTTTAAATCTGATATTATTATATTATAAAAAACCAATACCGGCGTAAAAATATGAAGAGAATTTTGTGTAGTGAGAATGTTTTAACGGAACGTACCGTCCAACTTATGATAATTTTGATACCGCACTTGTTTGGGAAATTTTGATGCACCCGCCGTATAGCCAAGACACTAATAATAAAAAAAATTTACCACCAGAAAATTTTCCAAAAATTACTTAACGGAGTTTTGCGTCAATACATCACATAACTTATACACCGACGGAAAAACGAAATTCCCCAAAACGCAGTCAAAATGCTACAAACAATAATTTCACACACATACATATGTACTTTTCTAAATTACATATATAAATTTATCACTAAGAGTAATATAAAAATATTCTGTTAACACTAAGACTATCTCTAATCGGATAATTCTTAAAAATTACTACACTCAAAGAAATTGTCTGGATTGAAGAACAAATATTTACTACTTTTAGAAAAAAACTGATTTAATTTTATGTAGGTTTTTAGTAATTTAGAAGACTGAGCCATTGAGTAATCGGGAGAAAATATCGTAATTTGAAGAAAAAATTACATCAATATAAGAAAGATTGTTCTTTCCTTCTTTTCTGTTTCTTCAGTGGTTTTGAACGAGTTATTAGTGAAAAATAATATTCCGTTTACTAAATAGTTGCATAGCTGTGCCCAGGAAAATATTTCCTCACATAGAATTTGAAAATCCGTTGAACATATGTAAGTTGATATGTTAAAATCGGCACACGACATTTTTACAAGTTTTAACTATTTTTTTTTTATTTGTTTAATGTTTATTAATTTTTTTTTTTTAAGTACAGCGCATTATCTAATCTGCATCGAACACATCCCCATTCTAAACTTTGTAGAAAAAAATAGGAAAATTCAACAAAATTTAATTCAAAACTTTTTAATTAGAATTTATATAAGAATTCTAGGTATGTAACTGTATAGCCTAACAAATTTTAGAACAATAATAAGCAAGTTTCAATTAGCTGAAAATTTTCGTTTATTTTTGATAATTTTTTTTTGCTGACGGTGTCGTTAATTTGTCCCATAAAAAAAATTGTCGAACGTACTTTGCATGGACGAAAATGCATGACATCGCGTGCGTGTTTGGTTTAATCGGCGATTTTCTGCTATCGAAAAAAATGAAGCACAAAATTCGAATAAAATTTCATGTAAAAAAATGAAATTAAGTGCTACGAATAACATGAAATGTAGAGACCTCCATACTGTGAGTATATTTTGGGTGGAAACAAAAGTTTATAAGTACTCCAAAAGGCCGAGAAGAGGCCGAGAAAACACGAGCCTCCACGACGTCCAGAGTCCCAGCAAGTCAAAAACTGATAAAAACTTTAAGAGAGGGGAAAAAATGGCATTGACGAATCATCGAATTTCCTTTAGAGTATTTGCTTAAGACGTTGACATCTCGGCTAGCTCGTACCTTGCATTGTGTTTCCGATATTTTGTTATGGACAGGGAAAATTCTTCAGAAACTGCTCACTCTCCGTTGCTTGTTCGTAAATTTTTGGAGAAAAAGAATACCACCTTATGCCTCAGTACTACATATGTATACCAAATTTGACTTCCTCCGAATTTTTCCTATTCCCAAAGCTGAAAAAAATCCTAATTGGTCAAGTTGTACTGCGGCACCGCCTATCGTAAGCTAAACATAAACATCAAGAATTAATTCTTCATTCCAAAAAATATTAAGTCAACTGCCATAAAAATAGCATTATAGTATTAAGGGTATTTTAAAATCACAAACTTTAAATATAAATGGAAAAAAAAACAAATCTATAGGCTTCCTTCCGGAACTTTGATACAGGAGTTGTAAACTTTCATTTAGATTTGACTTTATCAAATGCGTCGACTTTTGTTGCAGTTAAATTCGATACAAATTTGACAGACACAAGTAGATTGCACAAAGCAGAGTTGCACAGAGTAATTAAATGTGGATTAAATTTGGATAATCTCGGTGACGAGATCTACGTGCCACATTTTTGTGGTTTGGCGAAATAATTGCGAGAATTTTCGATAATTCGAAGATCAAGTTTTGGTATGAACATGGTAATTTTTGCAAAAGTATTTGACTCAAGTTAAAGATTTTTGTTTTTATTTTCTATTTTTTTTGCAATGTTAATATTTGCATTGTGAATTTCCCACGATCGTTTTAGCAACAATTTGACAAATATTATTATTTAGCTAATTTATTTGCAAAATCAAGATAGCAAAAGTTTCAATTTGCGAAATTTAACTGTAGCTTCGCGTTAAATCAACACCCTCTAGCGTGCGTAATTTCACTAATATTTACTAAATATATGTATGTATATATGTACACATTTTCAGAACACTTGTTTAAATATAAAGACAAAAAGCAGCGGGTTATCTAATTAAGCAAAATATTCATTCTGCTGAAAAACGGCAGGGCGTAGTCGCTTTGGTTCAACGTCACCTCCGAAACGCAGATGTTGCTATGAAAAACTTCCGATGGTAATTTGCCAATATTTGTAGTATGGCGACGGTTTATTGAAACAAGTTTTGAATATATCTAGAACAGTGGCTGGTAAATTAATCGGAATGTGACATTTTTCTGCTGTTTGTTTAATGTTCATGAAAATTTTCGTTCATATTTGATACTTTTTTTTGCTCACGGTGTCACGAATTATTCTTCCATCCAGAAAATGATTGACACCATCAGAAATTAACGGAAATTTTTAGCTAATTGGAGTTTGCATATTAATATATTAAAACTTAATGGGCAATATAATTGCATATTTAGAATGCTTTTAAAAATTCCAATTAAAAAGTTTAAAAATTTCATGAAATTTTACCGAGTTTTCCTATTTTTTGAAATGTGGATTTGTACAGCGCTCCTCATATAATGAGCTATACTTTTATAAACAAAATTAATAAGCATAAAACAAAGAAAAGGAAAATAGTAAAATCCTCGTGTCTTGATTAAATTGGTCGTCACTGTATGTGTACAAAACGTGCCTCTAATTATTAAAAAAAAATATATTTTGCAGATAAAAAACCATTTTCGGAACTTTAATTAAGATAGAGCGTGGTAGTAGTTTACTTACACTATTCATTTTCTTTTAATCAAAAAAACCATCTGCCCGGCGGAGTTGGGTTAAAACTGTAGGCGCCTCATTTTATGATATACTTTAAGCTGATGGAAATCCGTAACCGGTTAAGCAATGAGTAAATTAATGGGCATCAAAGTTGACTATATTTGATTAAATATAATATGATTGATGATATGATTGTAAATGAGAAGCGTTTAAATTAAATTGCGAAAACGTCAATTTAAAATAAGAATAGCAAATTTTAATTCGGAAAGCGACAATTGAAAGCAAGAATAGTCATTCGTAAATAAGATTAGTCATTTTAATTTGCGAAAGCGTCAAATGAAATACAATTTACTATTATCATTTTCAATTGGGCGCATTCTCATTTCCAACTGACTATTCTCATTTTCAAGCGACATTTTCTCATTTTATGTTGACTATTTATAATTACAATCGACACTTTCTCAATTAAATTTGACGTTTTCTAGTTTATAGTTTGACGTTTTCTCGTTTAAATTTGACTACTCTTAATTTCAATTGCCACTTTCGCATTTTCAATTGTAAAATGGTGTACTTTAAATGGCTGTTATATAAAAGCTGTTAAAAATGTTCATATAATATTTATAAAAAAAATTGCATTCCCAAGAAGAATAATTTAATATTTCATTTAAAATAGCCAGTAGTTTTACATAGCCACAAATTCAACAATAAATTCAAATTTTTAAAATCTAAATATTTCCCTACATTCTGCCAAGTTTCATTAAATTCTCATTACTGTCTTGACCAAAAGTAGAAAATCTTCGGAGACACTGCACGGTTGCGCCGAAAAACTAAAAAAAAAAAAAAACGTGAAATCAACAAAGCTCAGACTGCCAGCATAATGTGCACATCCGGCAAATGAATGCAAATTGCAACACAACTGACAACTTGGCCATAGGACAAAGGACACTAACAAAAGCTACTGAAATATTTACAACCCAACAACAAGAACAAAACCGGCACATAGCAATAGTTCTAAAATTTTATAGATTTAAAGCAAGAATGATAGAATACAAGAAGTGTCTCTTTTTCTTAATTTGTGAAAAAAGCTTTGTCTAGTTGAAGTTGAGAATTGTCAAACCTGGCAAAACCAAAGTAGTGGTACTTCTAAAGGCGTCACCTTCAGTATTCAGTACACCGTGGATTTAAAGGTTGAAACAACGGCAGCGGTGAGATTTATAATTGTATTGTTTTTTTTTTAGCGCTAACCAGGAAGTGGTAGACATATAAATATTTCATTTGAGCAAATAGCACTGGGAAATGGTTGGACTAGGGATTCGGAATTAAAGCAAATTATAAATAGTTACTAAAATTCTTTAAGGTAGAAACAAAGTCGTATACCATTTTTTTACACCTCATAAGTGTTTTTAGATTTTCAGGAAATTATGTGGCAATATTGGGATTTTCTGCGCTGTACCTCGTAGAAAGTGCAGACGAAAATAACTGGTCCACATTATGTTCAAAGTATTTTTTCTATCATTTGCGATCTATTATACTGTGATAGATCTCAAAAAGAATGATTTATGCTAGCAGTTTTAAAGTTAATGAATGAACAGCTACGAATGAAAATACCAACTGAAGTTATGAAGTTCATTTCATTTCGAAAATAAGAAATTCAAAGAAAAATATTCCTCGATATTAAACTAGACCCAATATAAAGTAGATTATTTACAAAGTACTTATGTATGGTAAAAAGCTAAAAGCAGAATTTGAATTAAAAAAGGCTCTTTTAAAAAACAAAAAGGTTTTCTTATTTATAAATTCAATAGAATTCTAGTAAAATTTAGAAGATCTCCTTATTAATTTACTTTATTTGATTGTTAACATAAAAACAAGGATATTTTTTGGACAAAGTTCCAAAAAAATGAATAAGCAATAAGTTATATCCTTGTTTTCAGCCATTTCCCTTTTAAATTCGTTTTAAAAGAAATTCAAAATATAATTAAGAAGATTTTCTAGCAAAACTTTCTTCAATCTTTTCCCCTTTCGCTCTCCTTACTCGCCAAGCTTACGAAACTACAGCTAGTGATTTTTCGCTATTTTTTTTTTGTCCTTTCAGCTGTAAGTAAGCGTGCTATTTTTTGTCCATGGCTGTATTTCAAACTGTATCCTCTCCATTCACACGGAATATTTTTCGTGAGACATTTTTTGATTTATGAAATACTGGCAGTAAAAGATACAAATATGAAATGGATGTAAAAGAGTGGACAAATAAAAATAAAATATTACACTGTGTGAATTAACGCAAAGATATTTGAGAAATCTTTGCTTTAGAGATATTTTTCAAACGGGTTGCCGCTTATCAAAAAAGGTTAAAACGAGAGCATTTAATTACAATTTGGTTACCAAATTTAATTTCATTTCATTTATAAATAAAAATTATTAGTACAATAAGATTTAAGATGATATTTTATAATACAACAGTTTTAAAGTAAAAGTAAAGTAACAAAATGAAAAATATTTTGTTATATTATGTACATTCCTAATGCACTGAAATCTGAGATTTCGACCTTGAACTTCTACAAATTTGTTTAAGAGTTTCCACTACACATTCTTTGAATTTCGTTGACAATTGTTAGTTTAATTGAATTTTCTCTAGATCCACAAAGGTCGTAAATTTTGTTTCTCGCGTCTTGACAAGTAGTTTTTTGTTTTCCGATGATTTTTTAAATCACTTTTAAATCATTTGTTTATGCAGAAAATTTTATCATTTCACATGAAGAAGTTTAAAGGTTTGAACTGTTTTGTATCTAAAATCTGCTTTGTTTAACAAAAGTGAAAATTCGATATGATTTCGTTAACATGTGATTGAAATCCAAGATATCGGAATCAAATAAAATATATGGGGAACCCTCCAGCAGTGCATTGGGAATGAAGTATTGGACAACTTATGAAAACATTACAAATTTATCAATTGATTTTTCAACACAACTTCCAAACAAATAAATGGCATCGATCTCACCAAATTATTGCTGACATAATAAATAAATATAATCTCCTAATGAAAATAAATTGTACCTCGATATAAATAGCATAGCTATTTTGAGAAAGTAATAAATTTTGTATGTAAGTAAAAAAAAGTTATCTACGTACATAAGAATTCCAATAAAATTTGCAGGATTTCTCACACAAAACGAAAATATTACTTAAAATGCTCTATAGATTAGAACAAAATGTAGCGGATTTCTCTATAATTTGTTTGCCAATAGGAAGTACCTTTTATTACGACTGGATATGTATTTTCAAAAAAATCAAGAAGATTATCCATAAAATAAAAACGAAAACCTTTTCAATAAAATCAAGAAGATAATCTGTATAACTCAGATGGAAACCTCTTCAAAAAAATTATGAAGGGAGTCTTGGATTTAAATAAAATCACGCTTAATTTTAATAAGCCGATAATTTTATCAATTTAAAATTATTGTCACCAAAAGTTTTTTAGGATGTTCTAGCGCAAAATTTCTTCAATATTGTCCCCCTCGGTCTACTTAGCCACCAAGCTTTTTTCAGATGTCGGTATCTTTAATTACAATATTTACTTAAACTTTTTAGCTCTGTGTACACTTAAATCACTTTTCTAACTAAATTTAAGTTAAACAACACTTTTTTAATGTCCACGTCTACCCAGCTGATTGGCGGGAGCGCCCAAAATTTATTATTAACATTTACTTTGTAACTAAATCGCAATATGTCTGCAATGAGAAATCCTTAGAATCACGTAGCATAAATATCCACAAACTTCAAGAGGAAACACCTATCATTTGTGTATGTACATATTTATGTAAATATATTTGAAATTTCTTCAACTTCCGCATATCATATTTTGCCAAAGTGCTCTTGTTTCACATTCACTTGCTTCGTTTGCTCATCAAATGCTCTCCTCCATAATTCTCCCTGGATTGGTGTTTATTTCACTTGCATCACTAAAGCTAAGATTTCCAAAGCAAATCAGTATGAGAAATTACCCAGAAGACGCGCCAAGTATTCGGACAAACTCTCGCCAACAACAGGCGGGAATGGATGGATGCAAAAAAAATTTCACTTAGTTTTGCTTTAACAAAATTCTGCACAACATGGCGCAGCTCAGGCCGCAGCTCAGATAAACTACTGCATGCAGATATACATATAAACCAATACACATACACATACAAGCATAGTAATGTATGGACGTAGCGATAGTTGCAGGCAGCGAGCGATGAAAGTGTACGAAAAGCAGTGCCACAGCCGAAATTGCCACTTTTTGACATATTTCGCTCATTTTCGCTCAACCAGCCAACGCCGCCATGACACTTCCTTGTTACAGTTTGCAAAATACCTACACACATACAAACATACACACACACATAGGTAATCGCATTCGTACCCTACCGGAAAAGGCAGGCAGTCTGAAAAATTTACCAATTTAAAAAGTGGTTGGATGTTAACCGCTTTGAAACAAATGCATTTTAAATTAATTATATTTAGCTGACTTGCACCCAGTATATGTGTATGTGTGTGTATATATGTATGTATTATAATTTGTCCGTGGTAAAATATATTTTCAATAAATTATAAGTATGTATGTATGTATTTATAAAAATATAATTAGTTTTATTGATTAGAATTTTGTAGATAAAAACTAGCTATACATATTTCCAAAAAAAAAAATTATTTAATTTATTATATATTAAGTACATTTAGTACAATAAAGTCCACCACTAAAAAATCACTTAATTGAAGAACATTAGCGGAAAAATATGAATGAACTGCTTAACTATGTGCTATTTATCGTTTTAAAATAGTAAACCAAAACCCAAAATCAATACAAAATTAGTACGATTTAAAAAATAAATGCAAACTTTGTACAAAGTCCAAGTTCCAAATTGCATTTTGTTTTGTATTGATACGAAGTTTATTGATGCGCCATATACTTGACACATGCGTATCGAAAACGTATGAAAAACAAACCTACATTGTTCAAAGCATTTTGCTTTGAGAAATACCCTACTTGATACAAATACAAATCACATGCTACTTGAAACTCGCCAAAAATGTGTGCAAAAAAAATTGGCGAACATTGTAAGCGTTATTTCGGGACTTACAACATTTTGCAAGTCAACACATTTTTCAATTACCGCATGCCCAAGAAGAATCACTAGCTCACTGATGGCAAATCCAACTAAAATATAGTCGGAAAATATGCAGTAAATAATAATTTATTTCATTATCTACTTATATGCTCTACATTGTTTTAAGGTAGCAATTAGGCAATGCTAACATTGAAAACTTGCGAATTCGCCAATTTTGCGGTTCGTCATACCCTACTTAGGTGTTCCATAACGAAACAACCTACAGAAGTCACTGCTTGAGGCACTTAAGGATAACAATTCGAGATTAGTAAAACTTAACACCAGAAAGGAAATGTTCCAATTTTAGGGCAACTTAGAAATTCTCTAAGTCTTGAGCGCTATGCTCTGATTTTCACTGATTTGGCACTATAGATAAAAACAGTTTTTCAAATATGTACATACATGGTATCAATTCCATGGCATATGGCTCACAATCCAGTAATATTTATTTGTAAAATTGATAAAAAGGAATTTGTCGTACTAGCGTAATCCGTTCGTGTTTCTGACTTGACTATTTCTTCATATGTCCGGGAGAGCTAAGATAAAGTGAAATATTAAATATCATTAATATAATATGTGAGAAAATCGACAATCGTAAATTTTGGAGAATTTTTTGTAAGTTTTTATTTTATTTATTTTTTTACACATAAAATTAAGAAATGAAAAAAAATCTCAAGTTTCTATTTTAGTTATTTTTTGTCAATTAAAATTAAGAAACAAAATAAAGCCCCAAAATTATAAAAATCTCAAATATTTAAATGCTTAATTAAAAAAGTTTCATTTCGACCATCTATAGCTTAACATTCATTTACACAATCCCTACAAGTATTGTGTCGTTAGAAAAGCATTTTGATTGTCTTTCGAACAAGATACAAAGAAAAACATAAAATTTCCGTTATCTCAAAACCTTTCCCACAAAACCTTTTTTTTTTTTAATTTGTGTTTGTTTTACTGAATTCTTTGGACAGATTTTAAACTGATTTTGAAACAAACAGAATTTAAAATAATTTGAAATGAATACATTTTATTGCAGCTGGGAAAAAATTAATTTTTATGATCTTTCTATTAAACATATTTGAAAGTAGTTGAAATCAAATGCAGAATCAGATAATTGACTTGCTCCAAGGACATCGCCATGTTCATAAAGTTAGTTGCTTACAAGAAAAAAAAGAAGCAATTTCAACCACTTGTAGTTAGTAAAAAAAAGTACTCTTTAAATTGCTTTTAAAATAATTCTATTTCCGACAGGGTATGTACAACTGTGTGTGTATGTATGTGTTTATGGATGATTGTATGCATCGTCACTTTGGTGCCGCCGCCGCCGCCTGTGCAATTCATATTGGCGGCGCCCATAATGCCCAAAATGGTATAGCAAAACTAACGGGATGTAAAAAATTAAACTCAAATTCAGCAGCAGTTTTTGTGAACTACAATATCGTTGTTGTTGTTGTTACTCCAACTCGCTGATCATCTAATACCAACCGTTTTGGGCGCACTTGCGCTCGCTCAGCAAAAATCTGTTGGCATTCACTTTTTTTTTTTTTTTTTTTTTGCTTTCAAGCCATGGACCATGGCAATTTGGTGACAAATTTTCATGGAGAAAAATGGAGCAAAAGCATTAAACAACAGAGCAGAGCAACGAGTATTGCTGATGTTGTTGTAACTGGGCATTTTGGGTAAAAAAAGAATGCAGAGAGCATTCCGCACAAGTGAGAATAATGAATGAGTCAAACGTTCTGTTGGTGCGGAAGTTGACGGTTAGGAAATGCTTGTCAAACGAGCGCGTTCAAAAAATAAATGGAATGCTTTTAGCGCACTCAGTTGAAACTGGAGGAAGCCATGGTTGCCTGTAATACCAAATATGTTTTCAATTTATATTTTTACTTTTAGAAAAATGCACACAAAATATGCTCATATTTTTTATATGTACCTCACTACTTGGCTGTAACAAAAGGAATGATAGCTAAATTCGTTTGGGAGAATTTTTGTAAGACCATTTCTAAAGACAAATTAGCCGAATTGTCATTAAAGCTTTTTTGTTGGCCAGCTGTTGGACACTTCAATGAATTGATAAGTTGTGCGTAGAATTGGTTTTAGCAATAAATTATTTTATTCACAATCTTCATTTGAATAAAATCGCTTAAGTTAAGTTAAGTTTCTCTGAATTTGAAGAGAAATGCCATATTTTTGTGTTATTAAAAAATATATAGGTTAATTTCGAATCGGCATATTTACATTTTTAATAGAACAAATTATGGTAAATTTTATTTGCCGGCATATTTAAAACAGAAAACCAGAAGAAAACTTACACTAGAAGTGCTCAAAATCAAAACTGATAATGACACAGTTAAAAATTGGTGTTTAATAGAATTAGAATTTTGTTTTTACTCGGAGTACAAACTTTAAACTTTTTTATCTCTGAAATTACAGCGGTATTAGAATAAAACTCTTAGGTTGATTCAAAATGTCCCTTGCTTCGTTTCCAATAACACAATTAAAAAGGATTTAGATAAGTGTCAGGGACGAAGTGAAGAAATTTAGTTCTAAATATTTTGAAAGTCTGAGCAATCATTGCAACCCTTTAGCTATTGCGTTATTGGATGAAACAGATGAAACGTTTCGACTAAAACGGTTTGATGTTCTAGACCTCCCGTACAGGAAATAAATTGTCACTAAGTTTCTGTGTTATCTATAGCTTAAGCTAAGTATAAAATTAAGTATTACTTTTACGCCCACGGCGGCCCAAAAGTATTAAGTTATGCATATTTAGAACCTTTGCTTATTGTCCTGAGTAGAGACAGATTGTAATAAAGAATTGGGGTGAAAAAAAGAAATTACAAAGAATACCTCTTTCAAAATTTCACTATATTTTAAGGATGGTTAAAATTTTATGAGCACATTGGTTTAAAATTAATGTGAAGAAAAATTGTTAAAAAAAATATTTTTAAATTTATTTTTTAATAACATAAAAGCTTGGCTTTTTTCCTAAAATTTAATACAAACAACTTTTTCTTGTAGGATGAATAATTCTCCAAATAAAAATTCTTTTAAAAAGGAGTTTCTTTAATTTTATTTTTAAATTTCAATAGCGAATATCATGCAAAATTAAGAAAAATTTTGCAAATTCGGTTCACGCAGTTATTTAGCAGCCCAAGTACTATAAAACTACATGGTTTAAGAAAAAGCTGTGGTCCACTATTTCCCTTTTCTATGGAACTACTCTGTACACAAAGTGGAAGTGAATATATGTTGTGATCGACTTTTTTAAATGCGTTGACGCCGTCAAATACAAATACAAAAACAGTAGCTCTGTTCAACTATTTTCCCCATAAAATCATTTAAAAATGCCAAACAGCAAAAGGGACTCATGGAGTGAGAATAAGAGCAGGGTAACAAGCAAAGAAGTACGGGAACACAAAACATAACATTTTCCTGTAAAAACGTCAGACAGTTTTCTTTAAAATTTAAAATAAAAAGCAAACAAATTTCTATCAAATTTTAATTTAATATTTTCGCTATCAACTTCCCAGTATATAATTTAAGGTGGCTTAATCGAGAAGTGGTAAAAAAGAAAGGAAAAGGGAGGGAACATTGAAAGGTAGGCCTCTTGACCCTACGGAAAGTCTTTTGGAATGGCTTTGAACTCCTAAAACTATATTCTGGGTTGACAACGTACAATTTTCATTTATATTTGATCGCTTGACACATTTAATGATAGTCTTCTTCTTCTTAATTTGCGCTATAACTGCTTAGGCGATATTGGCCTATGTCAACATGACGCGCCAGTCGCTCCTCTGCGTTACTAAGTGGCGCCATATAGATACACCAAGTGAAGCCAAGTACTTTACCACCTGGTCTTTCCAAACGTGCAACATGACCAATCCGCTATTCGTTGTCGCAAATACGCAAAGGTCCAAAAATCTTTCGTAGAATCTTTCTCTCGAACACTCCAAGGATCATCTCATCCGTAGCACGAGAATTTACTGTTAATTTCCCTACTCAGCCCAAAGTATCACTTGTACATGTCAAAATTGCTAGGACAGGGCTGAACTAACGATAATAGCAGCTGAACACTCTTGTGAAAGATGGTACCTGATTCTGAAACCCAATTTTTTTTTTAACATAATGTTACAGAAGTCGCAGGATAGAGAGTGATCCTGACTGAAATATCAATTAGCTCGGATAGGTCCTTTCCAATTCAGACAGAGCCGGTGGTATTGCCCAACGTCATTTTACATAATCACAGACATGGTGCGTGTGGATCCATTTCTCACAGTTCTTTTCCATATTCCTATTTGTCGTATCGTGAATATCTGGTCGATGTTTGACCCACCAGGTCTAACGCCACTCTGATATAGTTCAGTCAGTTCTTTGACGGTTAAGTTCAATCTTTCGTACAATAGGCTCGATAGATCCTTAAACGAAATGCCAATAATTTTGGCTTAGTCGCCGACAAAGTCTCACTTCCACCACAAATTCAACACCGCAGTTGTACTTCTTTACATAGCAGCTGTAGTAGACGTTGCAAGATTCACTGGCTTTCTTGCCTCGTTCAGTACATTTCATTTTCTGGATGGCTGTGATCTCAGCCCTTGCTCGTGCGAGGAAATCAACTAGCCGAGCAGCGGCACCTTTCCCATTATGGAATCTGATATTTCACGATCAGTGGTAGTCATCATATCGGGTGTTTTTTTTAGGGGTATAGAACTTCGAATTGAAATAAAACACAAGAAAATCGTTTTAAGGTCCATCAATTTGGCTTTATTGGAAGGATAATTTTATGCCATTAATGTTTAAATATGATTTCGGGCATGTGGCCGCCGCGGCTGGCTCGAATAAAGCCAATTCTACAGGTCCAATTTTCAACCACTTTTTCGAGCATATGGGGCCGTATGTCGGCAATAACGCCACGAATGTTGGCTTCCAATTCCCCTAACGTTTCTGGTTTGTTGGCGTAGACGAGCGACTTCACATATCCCCAAAGAAAATAATCCAATGGTGTCAAATCACACGATCTTGGTGGCCAATTTACAGGTCCATTCCGCGAAATTATGCGCTCATCGAATGTTTCCTTCAATAAATCGATTGTGACGTGCGCTGTGTGGCATGTAGCGCCGTCTTGTTGGAACCACAACTCATCCACATTCATGCCATCCAATTCGGGAACAAAATAGTCGGTTATCATGGCTCTATACCGGTCTCCATTAACGGTAACTGCCTCTCCAGCATTATTGCGGAAGAAGTATGGCCCAATGACTCCACCAGCCCATAGAGCACACCAAACAGTCAGTTTTTGTGGATGTAATGGCGTTTCAAGGGTCTCATGTGGATTCTCTTCACTCCAAATGCGGCAATTTTGCTTGTTGACGTAGCCATTCAACCAAAAATGAGCCTCATCACTGAACAAAATTTTGCGATGAAAATCAGCATCGAGATCAATCTCATTTTCGGCCCATACACCAAAATCACGACGCATTGCATGGTCTCGCGGCTTTAATTCTTGCACAAGCTGGATCTTGTAAGGTCGCAAGCCAAGATCTTTGCGCAAAATCTTCCATAAAGTTGATGGACAAAGCTCCAATTGCTGTGCACGGTGGCGAATCGATTCATTCGGGTCCTCTTCAACACTTTGCTCTACAGCGGCAATTGTTTCTTCGATGCGCACTGTTCGACGTCTCTGCGGATGCGTATTATCACATAGAGTAAACGTAGTGCGAAAACGATCCATGGTTAACCGAATTAATTGCTCTGATGGACGATTATGTCGACCATAAAATTGACGGAGCTCGCGGTAAACTTCGCGAACTGAACCATTATTTTCGAAATAAATTTGCACGATTTGATGAAATGGCAAACCAAACTGAACATAAATGACATTAGAGTTGCCAGATTTGACCACAAAATGCCAGTTTTATCTCTATTCGAAAAACAAACCTGTAAAAAAAACACCCGCTATAAGGAGGTTCTCATTCAAGGCATATTATACTAAATAAATATTGTTTACTGCTGTCAAAACTCTTTTATTTTTCACGCCCTATTGGCCTTGGTGAAGACTTAGTTTTTTTTAGGTTTCTGTTTTTAGGTTAAGTGATGACTTTAGTAGAAACGTAACCTGGGTAAAATCAAACGACCTAGCTATAGACGCTGCGAAAACTAAAGCTAAAACTAGTCCAATCTTCTCGCACACATAATATGATTGTACCTAAGTATAAAACTTTAAATTGCTTTGAATTGAATCTGAAATTCTTTACCGACTTCAATTAAATGTATAAAAATGTTTGGATGTTTCAAAACTGCAGTTGTAAATCTTTTAAAGTAATATTTCCCTAACCAACCTACAAATCCCCCTTCGTAAAATAATATTAGTAGCTGTCTAATTTTTCTTTTTATTTTTATTTTTTTACTTATTACTATTAGATAGAATTATTAATTGTTATTATAACTATAGTATTGCTCTATACTTTACTTAATCTAATTTTAGATAATTAGTTAATTTATTTGGATTATTTTTACACTGAAAAAACCACGTGTTTTGCTGAACTTGTAAAGTTAATAAATGAATTTAAATGAAATATTAAAATTGTTCTTTGGAAGCTAGTTTTTGCCCAGCGCACAACCAGATACTGGGGCGTTTGTTTTGTTTTAGGACACATTTATATAACGAGCTTGTTGCTCTAAGTCAGGCTACAGAACGCATTTTTGTTTTTATTATTATTATTATTTAGGGTGGTAGAAATTAAGTTATTTTAACTTAGAATTCTAAGGAACCACCCTAGGATAAAATTACAAGGAATACCTAGTTCTCAAATTTATTATTGCACTATTTTTTCGGGACCCAATTGTAGTGACCAATTATAATGGCGAGCAGGGCCCTGTAATCAAAGTTTGCTAATTGGGCCGTTGTATTTGGCGCATGATTACATAATTTAACGAAATCACTCCCTATCCAATTGAACAAATGGTCTGTCATTTTTTGTGAATATTTTTAAAATTAAGGAAATAAAGTCCCCTTTGTTCACTTCGTAAGTTGTACGTGAAACCTTAAATTTGTTATATGCTTGCTTGATAAAAGAATATCGCTGGCATTGGATATAGACTTAGTTTTTATAGCATCAAACTTAAAGAAACTTCTAATGACTTTTATTTTTGCTTTGCCAGCGATAAGGGTCCAACAGTAACCTGTTAAGCTATATAAAAATGAAACATATAAATATTAAACAGTAACTATATAAAAATAACCGTTTCCCACTGAGCGAGAGCAAAAATGTGCAAAAAATAAATTAGCTGTTCTCTTTGGTGCGTTATATTTTCTTTTAAATGATAATAGTTTTTTTCTTTGGATATTTGAAAAGTGGGGAGGGGTTTTTTCGATCTCTGAATTATTGAAATTGGACAAAAAACACGTCCACCTCTCTCATAACGGTAAGATCCGATTAAAACCCAGTTTAAATTGTTGTCTACCGCGATTCATCTCAGTTGATAACTGTAATACAACTGACCTGACTCACCACCTGGTAAAACCCCTTTGAACATCAGCTCGTTTCTACTCACCCAGCCAACTCGCTTGGCCCAGTAACCTCTTATTGGCTCGCTACTCTACTCGTTAGGTGTAATCTAGACATAAAAATACGAGTATCATTTTATTGCGCTCGTGAATTATTATTATGGAAATATTTGAGTAGTCGCTTTAATAGCAAATTAAATGAGTAGCATTCATATTTAAATATGTCAGTTAATAACGACTGTAATTTATTGAGCTCGGAGCCATCTTTTTTTTTTTTATTAGGAAGTCTGATGAGGAGATGTGGTGAACTCCGAAATAGAAGGTATCACTTCTACCACTTTGAAAAATCGTTGGTTTCTCATATTATTTCCTAATAAAAAACAAAAATGGCATTGAGCTCAATAAACTACAGCCATTTCTAACATATAAGGCCAAAAATAATAATAATTATGTCAGCTAATTGCAAAGTGACATTCTATGATTATTGAAGCATTTAAAAGTCATTAAAAAAAAAACCTCAATTAACTTAACTCTTCTTTGCCTTTCAGATTATCTTCTACTTACAAATGAAACTTCAAATTGTGCATCATAATTTAAAGTGATTCTCAGCCTTTCAACGCTGCAAGTGTTCCCCCACCATTCATTCACCAATGCTACAAATCAACCAAAAACTTGTACATTCTGCGCCAGTAATCCGAATGGCAGAAACCAAAGGACGTGACACCAGACATTAACAGTAAATATCAAAACACTAGAGGCAATTGTACCAAAAGCTCTAGCAAAGCGTAGCCACAAAGTGATTATTGAAAACGGCGTGTATAGACTCAACACACACATACACAAACACACATATATTAAGCAGGTGACCGACGACATAGCTTTACAGACATTGCAACTTTGAGAGACGGCCAGCGACATCATAATCATTGGGAATGACAAACAGCACAGCATCAATTGCAAGTTGAGCATTGCAAGCGGTAGCCGTACGTTCGGTTGGTCATTGTATAGTCATTAGGGCGCTACGCTGTCAAACGGCGCCAACAGCAATCACAGACAAAGCAACAAAAACAACAACAACAACAACAACAACAACAACAACGAATCAAAGCATTTACTTAAAATAGCCAAAAAGAGCAATGGGTGTGGAAGGAACAACAGCGGCAGGTAGGCGCATTGAAATAGCAACACCAACAAAGCAATCGACGTCATGGATAACGGCGTGGAGAATGTTAGGGCCTTCTCCTTTGCCTTCAGCCACGGTCGGTATAGCTGCGACAACAATAACAACAGCAATAACAACGGCAATGACTGCAACGAAAGATTTACAATCAAAGCAAAGGGAAAGGCAGTGCCTTGACAGTTGTAGTTGCCGAGAGCATCACTATGACGACCACAATAGAAATAAAGCCATCAACATCCCTTTGGCGCAACGAACTTTAAGTCGAAATGAACAACAACAGCAACAACAACAAATGCAAACGCAACAACATCGCCAACTATGGCAGCAAAAGTCAAATCGTCATCAAACCATCCACATGCCTCAGCAACAGCAACAGCAGCAGCATTTGCAAGGTGCTGCATCCTTGTCCGCCCGCCTTCGTTCCATGCTGAAGCAACAACTACAACAGCAACAACAACAGCAATGGCTTCGCATTTGCCTTGTGCTCGTCATTTGCCTGACACTGCCCGCTGCAACGAATACGAAACCTCAGACCTCAGCAACATCCACTACAAAAACAACAACTGTCACATTAACATGGACGCTAACAACAACAACACCACCACCACCACCATCAACCAACTTTACGACGTTGCTTCCAGCAATGCAGAGTGATGACAACACCATGACCAGCAATAATCGGAAATTCACCCACACCGCCAACACTGCTCTCAAAAACGTCATCATTCCTTCAACCACGTCCAACGTAAATTCAACAACCGCATCGCAACGCGCAGTAGAGCGTACAGTGCGGACGGCAGAGAGCACATTGGAAGCATTGACAGTGTCAACAGCATTGCCAGCAGCAATGCAAACATTCTCATCCGCATCGTTGTCAACATCAGAATGGGCATCGGCATCGGCATCAGCACCGGCAATAACAACATTTGGCTTGACTGAAAATGAAACGAATGCGCAGACAACGGTAGCTAAGAGCAACTGCAGAACTGGCAGGAGGATACGTTATGCGCACTTAGTCAATGAATTGCTGCAAGCTGGAGAGATAGCAAAAAATCTCTATAGCAACAACAAGATCAGCGGAAATGCGCCTAGTGGGAGCAATATTTCTTATATCGCAAATCAATGGCATAAGAAGACAAACTCTACAACAAACAACAGCAAGTACAGTGAAAGTCAAAATTTTATTAGCGCGCCACATCAACGCGCCACCCGCTCGCTCAGCAATCCCAGCGCTGGTAGTGGCGGTCTCAGTGGTAGTGGCAGCGCTGCTGGTGGCGGAAGTCGTTTTGGTGACTTCAGCAAAGGCAGTGGCAGCAGTTTAAGTGCGAGCGGTAATGGCGCCGTGGGTCTTCAAAGTTCGATTGATGGTGACGGCAATAATCATAATAGCATCGAATGTCCAAGTTTCGATGAGAGTTCGGCGTGTCCTTGCTATAAATTCGAAGATGGTAAGTAGGTTATTTAATATGTAAATTTGTTTAACATCTATGCACTTCGATTTAACACAAATATCCAAAAAAAAAAACATTCATTTGATTGTGATAATTAACGAACTTTTTAATCTACAAAGTTTCCGCAAGAGGCCTTTACCGCCCTGCACGCCTGTAAGATGTGCACTATAACTGGATTTACTTTTAGGGAGTCACCGTTTGGGGACCGGCGCTGCACAAGACTTTGTCCAAAAGGGCTCAGCGAAGGTCGTCCATACTTGTCACGGGAGCATTACCTACCATATCTTGGGAATTAATTCTAAACCCAACACCGGTAGATTTCGACCGCAAGTGCTGATCGGCTGCGTTCTGTCAGGCTAAATGTAATCCAGC
The DNA here is from genome assembly GCA_951828415.1 of Anomoia purmunda. NCBI lineage: Eukaryota > Metazoa > Arthropoda > Insecta > Diptera > Tephritidae > Anomoia > Anomoia purmunda. Next base: position 25,333,301 of record OX639995.1, read on the forward strand.
CGTCGAAAGAACTGAGAATCATGTACCCAAATGTCCTCTAAACTCTACCGAATAACCTACGAAAACAAGTACTAGTAGTACTACTCCTCTACTCCCAAAGCAAAGGTGTCTCAGATTTAAATCCAGAATCGATGGCTATCTATCGGATGGCCTCAAGCTATCAAGAGGAATTCACTCCAGCGAACTCGCAGTAAAACTCAGATTTCACTAACCGGACCTCTTCTGACAATGCTAAGGCTGTTCGGTGGCTGCCAGCTCCGCACCTCCAGAACAGCGTACCTTTAAATATATACTTTGACAGTCAAGTTGCTATTAATTCTCTAAAATCAAGCATAACAACGTCCAAGGTAGCCCAAGCATGCAGTAGCATACTCAGCATGCTCGCGCCCAAATAGTTCGTGTCGGTTGTATCGTTTCCTAGATACAGAGACATTCCCGGCAACAGCATAGGCGGATTGACAAAGAAACGGACGGAAATATCCGTAGTCAATCCGTGGTCAAGATGTGACCATGCTCCTAACCCTCTGGCACTAATGCATCGAAGAGGTAACCATCGAACGCCCGCAGCCCACTAATTTGACCCAAGTTTGCCGAAAAGCGAATTAAGGCTTTCATTCGCCTTGATCGCCCATCTCTTAGGCTAATACAAAGGGTAATAATAGAACTCTTCATTATGGGCACACATGAAAAAGAGTTGATGAAATTGGGAAAATAAATGAATTTAACTGAGTCGATTTAAAAATGCAAACGATTTTGGAAATATATCGACCCCGGATAATAAAAAATTCGACTACGCAACTACGGGTTGCTATTTAAGTGTTGAGATATAGCAATACTAAAGTGGTTATGTTAAATCTGACATTGCCATCATAGAGTTTGACATTTGTAATGATGGTCATCATTATGTTCTTTGGATAACTGAACATATCGCCACCATTTTTCATTAGAACGGTCGATTTTGATGGATTTGTCACCAGCCCCCCACACGTTTTGAAGATACTCTGATTGAGTGGAAAAAGTGTTTCGCGAATTGCATCAAACGCAAAAGTGCATTGATCTTCACGGTGAATATTTTGAAAAACAATGGTTTTTATGAGCCCAAGCCCGCAGTAATAGTAGTGCAAAAAGGATTTGTTATAATCAACAACAACCACACATTCATGTAATAGCGGCAGACTGCCGTACTTGAAATTGTGTTTGCAATAATAGGAAGATGAAAAAGCAACAACGGAATAATCGGCTCAACGGGCGCCACTCGTTTAGGCTGTGCCAGAGGACGTGAGTTCGATCCTTGCAAGAAGTCTGATGAGGAGATCTCCGAAATAGCCATGACTTCTATCATTGTTGGTTTTTCTATAATTTTTCCTATGGTCTAAAAATGATCCTGAGCTCATAAAAATTATTGTTTGATAATTTTTTGAAATTAATAAATATTTTGAAAAACATAAAATCCATTTCCCATTATAAATAATGGTTTTTGCCTATCTCACTTAAGTTAGCAGCCCTCGTAAAAGTTATGATCATGAAATTTGATTAGGTAATAAACAGTTTTTAATGTGAAGAAAATCAAAGGGAAAACTTTCCAACACGCTTTGAAAAAGGGACTTATAATGGGGTGTAGAGTGAATCCTCCTGATTATATAACTGTAAGTCCCGGGCTCCGGAGGCTTATAGTTTTTAAGTCATTCGTTGTTAAAGTTGCAAAAATAGCGAAATTTAACCTCAATTTTTCCTTTGCTGTTGAATTGATCTGAAATTCAGTGCTCCCACACAGTACGAAAAAAAGTCGAAAACAAATTTATGAAAACAAGAACAAATAAACCCTCTGAATTGGCCGGTCCAACTCCGGCTACGCCATCCACAGTATTTTTGTACAGAACACCTTTCTATATTTTTTACCAAAAAACTGCATATTCAATCGTAATTTTTTAATAAATTAATGTTAAGAAATTACTGAGTTCGACTAACTTACGCCACTCACGTTTTAGAGGCAAAAACATATTTCAATTTTGAAGGAGCTGGCATCACCAGCAATGAAGTATCGGAACCATCTTTGAACATTTGCGTGCTTACAATTATAAGAGAATAGCGATAGATTTGGAAAATAGTGTTAAAAGTATTATTTCTTACATATTTTGTAAGAAAATATATGTGAATTAAGTTGCATGGGCATGAAAGGTTATGCACAAGTAAAAATGAACGTCAATAGTGCAGTGTTTATATTAAAATTTCGTAAAGAAAATCTATAAACTTTAAAACTGTTATAATTTTTTACCTATTATAAATATTGGTCGACGAGCACCTATGAATTTCAGTCCCTGTGAATTTCATTAAAAAATTCCACATAGTTTGGCTAAAACAGCCAATGCTTAATTATTGGAAAGCCGACCCAAATCAAAAACCATAAATAACATCGATGCAATTCTGAAACATTGAAAATCTTCGTTCTATTTTGTCACTATGCGGGAAATGGAATGTTCACGCCGCAAAAAAGTTGCCGCTGTCCAAATTTTTGAAATTAAAAAGTCCACATAGAAGTATCTATACAGAATTTATTAAAAATTAAATCACCTTTGATGTATTTATATATGCATATATATATATATATATATATATATATATATATATAGATCAAAACGGCAACACTGTCTAGCTATATATGGTTACCCTCAAATTTAGGCACTCCAGAAATAAGCCGATGAACTTCGTAAGGTAAATACTAAATTGGCTATTCGTACAAATAATAAATCAATTTCGTTTAACCCTGCTGTTAGGTTAAAAAAAACTCACGAATCTTAGGTTAGAGGACCAGTTTGGTTCAATACTTGCTAAATATTATTATTTTATTATTTACTCAACTCTGGTAAAACCCAGCACCAGTGGCCTGCTCTAAAAATGCTTCTAGTTCAGGAGCTCGAAAGCGAGGAATTTGTAGTTGCTGCAAGTCTAAGTCTGATGTAAAATGCTCCATTTGCAGTGCGTTTATTTGCAAAACCAACCGAAAAACATTTTTTTGCTCATCATGTAGTGCCAAAAAATATCGAACAAACTAATAAATACTTATGTTTGGTAAATTAATGTAAAGAAAATCAAAGAAAATATACTATGGACCAAATGGCCTTGGTTCGTAATTTTCAATTTATCTTAGTCCAGTTTTAAGTCAGAGAATTAAATTTTCGCACATAATATTGTTTTATAAAAAGACCACCTGAGCTGAAAAATTTAGACAGTATACATATATCACCGTTCCAAAGTTACAAAGAAAACAAAAAAAAAAATTGGACCAAATGGTCTTAACCTAACAGCAGGGTTAAGATGGAACTCCATAATAGTCGTTCCGACCTTGCCGCATACGACGCTTATGCCTGAAAGGAAAATTTTATGCAACTAGCCATATTTTCAACTTTTCTCAGGCGTTACATAGCTGTTACGAACTTAGTTCTGTTGCGCATAATTATTGCATAGAATTGAGGAAATCAAGCAGACTGAATGGCGATCTAGCGCCAGATATTTTCTTTTGGAATGGAAATTGCACATAAGAGAAGGCAAGGACAAAGACGTTGGGAGCAAGGGTTGCATATTCACTTATATGGTCACGGGCATAAAGTTAAATAGAGCTCCATAGCTTTTTAAGATATAAAGCACAGGTTAGAAAATTCAATGGCTGAGAATATATGTACGAATATTTTATGCACGTGCGTGGTTAGTAAAATACTCTGAGTGACGTTTTCTCAATGCCTCAATATTACCCATGAGTAGAAGCTAGGGCTGGGGCTATCCGCATACTCGGATATCCGGATATACACGCGGTTATTCGTTGACGCGTATAATATCCGGATAGTATGGATAACTGGTTAGTTTTCGTTGGTGAAATTAATCCGGATATCTGGATTTTCGTATTTTAATATTCGTATATTTTGATATCTAAAAAAAATCAACGAATTGATGAACAATAATAATAATAACCAAACACTTTTGGCAAATAAATTTTCAATGTGCGCTATTCCACGACTATCAATGAGCGTACATGCCGTTAGTGCAGTTATGAAATAAGTGAATGTTTGATGTTTGGGATAGTGACTAGTAGAATTCTTGTTGCTGGAATATTTTCATTTCAGATTTACTAGGAACTTAACCTTCATCTCCTCCTCAAAACCACTTAGGTTTCCAACCCCAGTTTCACGCATATGGAATTTGTATGTATTTGGCGCCAGTAAAATTATTTCTGGTGAGGGAAAAAACGTTTTTCATACAAGCTAATCTGCAATACATTTTGCACAAATATTGCTGTTATGAGTACGCTGGCAAATAAAATTTTGGAAGAAGTAACCCATGGTTTTAAGTGTATAGTTTTTATATTTTAATTCTCCACAGTAGCATATGTGGCATCTGGCCCATCCTTGAATAGTCTGGAGAGGGATTTAACATATTTTTCGAATAGTTTCGAAAGATGGTGGTGACCTCTTGTGAGATTTTGGGGATTCTCAACGCTAGAACAACGCGTTGAGTTATTTTGCCAATCTCCGCTAATGTTGAAAATGTTAAAGATACGGATGGCTCAGTTCGTGTTATGCCTTTTCATATTGCCATGTATGGGTTTGCTGAAGATATACCAAGCCCCTTGAAAAAACTCGAAGCATTGTTAATTTTGTTTGTTTGCGAATTTGGATTCATTTCTTTGAACATAATGAACGCGTGCGTTCGAAACTTCCCTTTTACAGCTGTAACCAGACAACATTTTGTCAACCGTATCCCAAATAAACAAGAAAATATATATATATATGAATTGCATGGACTGAAGCCCTTTGTTTTTCTATAATACTGAATCATTTTTGGCAGTGTTTTTCCATCCGTGGTATGCTCCTTTTGTTCTTCGCATTGTACCTACAATTCTCAGACTTTGAGACAACAAATTCTGACCCAGATTGGAAGATGAGAAAAAATTGTTCATCGTATTATTTAGTATGGCCTTTCAGCCCATTAACAAAATCAGGAACGGCACGCTCACCTCGATTTATATCTGCTGTACCACCACCAGTTCATTTTCCTAAGTGCTCTTGGATTCTCCAAACATAGAAATTTTCATAGCAAACGAATAGCGCGAATGTTAGACCAAATCTCTTAGATTTAGAACGCCCGAAAACTATGTGATTGCTAATAAATAGTAGCACAATCTAAGAGCTTGAAATAATCAGCCAAAGTTTGCACCATTTATCAAATATGCCCCAAATTCGAGCAAATTTGTCTATAGAACTTTCTTGATGTCGGTTCAAAACATTTTAAAATGGAACAACTTGGTTCAGCTGTTCAAATGCTTTTCTCGACATTATCGCTCAGACTTAGCGTTACCACCTTATGTCCGACAAATCACACATGAGGGTAAGGAACGTACACTAAACGCGCACAAAATTTCAAATTTTTAATAAAGTGTAGATTAGATTGGAATTGTAAATAATTCTTATTAACTTCGTTTAAAAAATACATTGAAATAATTATAGCAAATTTGTTTTTGTGTGATTTTTCACACAAGGAGGGAATGAAGGCTAACAAGCACCATTTTATACAAAGACATTGAGCAATTGACCCCGAAACTTTCACTCTCCACAGTAGTTAATCGAGGTGTAACAACTAAAGTAGTCATTCTACAACTGGTAGGATTCTCGTCATACTCCAACTAAATAGTACGACTACCTCCATTAAATACCAGCTCACGAGCCAGAATGATTGTTGACTAGGTTCGCTTTTCACAATACGATAACGATATTCTAATAACCATCATAAAACTAAAGTTGAATTTTCCAATATACTTTCATGCGAGTAGACGCAAACCTTGTACGTGTTTATTTAAGTGAATTCCCTATTTATGAGTACCACCTCAGATAAGCGAACGTGTTAAAAGGACGGACACCCACTATATGCAGGCTCATTTTGTTTTTACTAAGTAATTCATGTGTGTGCATCAGATGTTAACAACTTTTTGTACCTACTCACTATACTATATACACAGTTACTTATATAACGCCGATGCGTTCAATTGTTTCTTTTTATATATTTTTTTCCTTTTGCAGGCTTATTTCTCGAGTGTCCCGGCACGACAGCCATGTCCTTGCGCAGCACATTGGAACGCATCTCATCGCCAATACATTCATTATCCATTTATGATTTCGATCGTTCGGTCACGTCTCTCTCGCAGGATGTCTTTCAACCAGGTGTCAATATAAGACATTTGCAATTTTCACACTCACACCTCGAAACGCTAAAGGATAACAGTTTGCGGCATGTACGGGGATCGTTGGAATCATTGAGCATTGTTAATGGAAAATTAACGCAGGTATGTTGTATGAGTACAATATGTTTACATGTGTGTGTGGGTGTGTGTGTGCGTAATAGTCATAGGAAATAATACAAGGAAATCAGCACACGGCAGGGGTGCGATGTTATTCCTGCCAAGCAGCCACCAGTCCGCCAGCTATCCAAGCGTACTACATACATATATGCTATGTTTACTTGTAGATTATCCATTGTGTGTGTGTTGTTGTTGTTGTTAGTCGTTGATTGTAACGAAGCAGGTAGCAAAACTTAGTTATGCAACACATTTCAGTCAAACCAACACGTCGACGACGATATGTTGATGATATGTAAACTTTGGCAAATGTACTTGCGTTTGTTTTTTGTTTATGTACGTGTACATTTTACTTGCATTGCATTTTGCTGACAGTTTCTCTCACATATGTACATACTTACATATGTATGTATTGTTTTGCTGCTGCCCTTCTATGCTTACATAGTTACATATCTGAGAATTTGAATGGAGCAGTCAGTTAGATGAACTCATATGTGAACTAAGTACATAAATCTACCACACCCCAATTGCTGCTTTGGCTGCACTCATCTTTGCTTAGTTCTCCAAATCTTCTACTACCTTCTACTACCACATACTTCACTTCCCCACCCGTTCTCTTGTAAATTATATTCATACATATCTTCAATGCTTTTCTTGGGGAGCATGCCTGTCTGTTGTGTGCAATTTGTCTACGCGTACCTCTACCTGTCTGACGTCTGTTATCTGTATGTTATTTTTCTCGACTGCTGTTAAATACGTGTCAGCAAATATTCACCCAAAATTACGCATTCGTGCATTTGTGTTGGTTTCGTGCGAAATGAACGTGCCAAACCGACTTGCACCAAATTTGGTCTGCTCCCTTCCTCTGCCTACTTTCTAGCGGTATTATCCTTATTTGCGGCATGTGCTTTGATTGCATCAGTACATTTGTGGCAGGCACGTGTGCGTACAGTTGCAAAATTGAAATTTCTTTAATAATATTCTTAAGGTGAATATTTAATCTGTGTAAAAAGGATGCGTCCGCTCTATGTTTGAGTAAGAAAATAAAGAGCTCTGTATTATTAGCTGTTTATAAAATAAAGAAAACACTTCTGGTACGAGTTTTTCCATTTAAATTGGTCGAAAGTTTAAATGAGTTCAGAATGTAGTCGATTTTCGTATGAGTCTCAGCAATGCAAATCGAAATGCCTAGCACTCTTTTAACGTCAATATTTTTCTAGCATATCTAGGTTGTTAAGCCATGCCACGTTTGGTCAGGATTGGGCCGGCATTTTTTATACCCAAGCGCACTGGTATTAAAACTTTGTTCACCTAAAGGTGGTTTGTAACAGTATAAAAAACCGCGATAGATATAGACATATTTATATTCCAAAATTCTTAGAATTAATAGCGAAATTGATTAAACCATGTCTGTCTGCCCGTCCGTATGTCAATGGGATAACTCAAGTAAATATTAAGCTATCTTAACAAAACTTGGTATACACATTGCCCTGGACCCAAGGCGAAATCGGATAATAACCACGTCCCCATAACGGTGTTTTTTGGAAATCGAAAAAGCGCGGCATCTCCGTGACCAGTAAAGATAATTTGCTTAAATTTAATATTGTAATAAAAATAATAAAAATTTAATACATAGGATTGGTTTGGGGAATCAAATACGTGCGATCTTGATCACACTCTACCCAATTTGGTACATACCGAATCAAATAAATTTGGAATTGGGAGTGGCACAGCCCACTTTAGAGGAAATAGGTATTTCTCCAAAACCATGCTGCCAAATTTGGTACACACATCACATTTGAATTCAATAAGCTAAATTTAATTTTTTTTTTTGATCAGACTTAAACTAAGCCCCACCTCACATATAACGGTAATTTTCGAAAATCATGAAAATATAGATCAAATATGTTCAAATGATTTTAAATTCAAGAGTAACGACTATTTTTTATCGAAAAAATTAAAATAATAAAATATCGATAAAATCATATTTTTCTTTAAATAGTAATTATAAGCATTACACCCTCTGCTTCTTAAATAATAAAACAATACGTAGCTTTGGCAAAAAGTTTTAAAATTCGAGTATCCAGATCTCGGCAATTAAAGTGTTATCAGCCTTGCAGGGGTCATATTTGTTAAACTACTTATGGTAGTACATCAAATTTATTCCAATATTAAGGAGCAAAATGAGGTAAAAATAATATGTATTGTATGCTCTGAACGAATAGATTCATTTCGAATGTGCCAAAGCACCTACAAAATCACGCTGGTGAGAATTCTACTCGATTTCAGAATTCTAAAAATTATAGCTTTAAAAATAATGCTTTGAGTTGAAAAAACCGACCTTATTCCTTTTTTTATTTATTTATAACAAATTAGCTTACTCAATAAATGTTATAAGCTAATTGAGATGAAGCTATAGCAACTAGGCCTTAAGCTTAATTTCATACACAATTGAATATATTGTATATACATACATATATATATGTTTGGCATATTCTTAGACTATTTTTTTTTTAATAATATATAAAAATCTCACTTTCGCTTCATTCGCTGCCCCGAACAGATACTCAGCAACTCTCCATATTTTTTTAAAGTAATAAAAAAATGGTAGAAAAGGCACCAAAGCGCAATTTAATTAGCCATTCAAATAAAGTAATTGAGTCAAAATAAAATTGCGTGGATGGAGAAGTGAGAAGTGAGAAACAAAATAGGCAGCGCGAGAATATGCCGCTTAATTGCCTCAGAATAATTGTTTTCTAAGTCATTAACTTTCAAATATACACAAACACCAAGGGACCGTTTTTTGGTGGTTAGATTCGGTTTTTTTTTTTGTTAGAGGTAGGCAAAAGTCAGTGGTATAAAAATGAGAAAAAGGGAAAGAGCATAAAAATACATTTTTTTTATTTCCCCACAACCTGCCTCGGTAATTTAAGGAGTCAGAAAATTAAGGTTGCAAAGGCTTTGGTGAGCTGTGAAAAAAAACTCAAATTTATTCTAAATAAGGTAAGGCAAAAATATGGAGGTTAAGCAAGGTGTTCAATCAAATAATTTACACTTCTACCCCAAAAAAAAAAGAACAGAGGGAAACAACAAAAATCCAACATTTGCTGAAGTGTTCGGGAGCCATGCCGAAATAATAAAAATAAAATTGCTCACCATTGCAAGCGGATACGATACGACCGCAACAACCACGCTGCTGCTAAGTTTTAGCAGTGCTAACCCCGTTTACGGCACATGTCGACATAACAATAAAATTCTCAAAATAAACAAACGGAGTGGCACAAAACAACATTAAATCAAGTCCAATTACGCGAATTTCCAGTTCATTTCCGTTACAGAATTGTTTGCGGTGTTTGTTTTTATTGAGCGTACTGGCGAATTGTCGAACAAATTAGGTTACGTATACGCTGCGGCAGACAAAACGATACTAAATATCATACAATAAAGTAGAGAAGCAGCGAAATGTATGCGCCATAAAATTAATAACCGACAACGAAATATCGTCTTGTGATTGAGAAAATATTGAGAATTCAAGACAAAGACGGCAATTTACAAACAAACAAAAAATCAAAATATAGCGCAAAGAAAACAAAAAATTATTTTAAATATGTGTAAATATGAACATAATCGTTTTACGCGTATGAGTGAATTCTCGAAAAAGTTGTATTTACTACACACATATACATATGTGATTTGCAAACAAAAATATATATTTTTAATACTGCTTTTTTTTACTCCGCAGTATGTAACAAAGTGTTGGATGATTGGTTCAGTAATCAAATGTGCGAAAATTCTCAGAAATTTACAGGAAATTCAAAACTAAAAATGAATGTCCTTGTGCAAAAAGAAATTCAGCAGATTTCAAAGTAAAAAATGATATTTATAAATAAATGAGTTATTATTTAAGGTAATTAAAAGAAAAAATTTTTTAAATGCGATTTAATGTATATTTGAAGCCATGTTTTAAAGTTGCATTTGTTTTATTTTTTATAGTCTTGTAAACAAAATATTTTTCTAAAACTTAGCGCTTTAGAGTTAATAAATATTAAAATTTAATATATAATAAGTCTCAAATTTTGTACGAAAAGACATAACTTAAAACTAATGAACAAAATCTAGTCGTATTTTGTATATTCCTTTCCGCTTTTTAATCAACCACATAGCACGTGACTCCACATATTCGAGAAATCTGTATTTATGATTCGATTTTGCTTAGAAATGTAGTATAGTGTAAAACGAGAAATATCCTAACAAAGATTGCAACCGCTAGGTGGCGCTAGATTCTCGTCATTAAAATAAATTGTCAGCCTAGAAAGCTAGGCGATAGAAGTGAAACGAAGTCATGGATCTCGATGGGCACTTGAAATGAAAATACTCACCCTAGCCAGCAAGTTTTATGAGATAGAAATATTTCCCCAATAACAGAAGCCGCTATTCATTATTCTGGAATTTTTAAGGGTGTTAGGTTAATGAAAAAAGATAGTTGATGTTTTCGCCTCCATTTATAAGAAATCTATTCATTCACTGCCATACTTTCATGTTCAAGAAAATATACAATTGGTTTGTGGTATGAAAAATATGAAATGAAAACTTGTGATTGTAAATTATTTAAATATCTTGCATCTATTGTCGTGCCTGATCTGGTTGTTGAGTCTTTGGGATTATTATTCATTTTTAAATTAAATTTACTTTCTAAAAATTTTACAAGTGGTTGAGCCTCTTCCAAGGCAAAATTGACATTAAAATCACCGCTTAAAATCATTGGCATAGTGTGCAAATCTTCTCTTAATTCTGCTGCACGAGATGGAGTATATGCCAATAATGCTCTATTTATGAATTTTATTATATCGTTAATTCTCTGGTTCGTAGTGATGTAGATAACAATCATTGCCACACTCTGACCGCTTTGCTACCCCTCTCTCGTTTTTTCCTACTCCGAATCTGTCGCGTTTTCGTTTCTCTATCATGTCTCCTTTCGTCCGACTGCCCCACCACGCGCGCCATCCCCTCCCTTTTCCTGTCGGGTTTTCGTTTCATTCGATATTGGAATTACAGCCCAACGAGCGCAAAGAAGTTCACTTCAAAAATCTCAATTCATGATCCAGATCTGATGATATTAGAAAGATATGCTTAAGGTAAGATCCAAAATACTTCTATGAAAATTAGATACGCCATGTGGCGTACGCGGCGAGTTTTGCAAGTAAAAACCTATTTATGTTTCGATTTTATTAAAATTTAAATGGCTTAAAGCAAGTGCGCTTGGAAATAATTTTATAGATTGACTTAGGTTAAATGGAAAACAAATAAATTGCGCTTAAGAAGTTGCAGCTACCAGTCATATTAATTGGTCGCGAATGGCTCAACGGTTTTTTTTAAATTATTTGGTTTTCTTTTGTCTATAGAAGTTTTGTACAAAACTGGCCATATGGTGTTGCCAGATAAATAAAATTTGCAAAACAAAAATTACTAAAATAAAACGTAATAACAGCGGAACTATATGAAGAAACTTTAAACAGAAAAAAATTTGATTAGGGTTGCCACCTTCCGAAAAAAAATTACAAAAAAAGTTATTTAAATAAAATATTTACAAACAATATAGAATTGTTATATATAGAATTGTTATTTTTATTAGAATTGTAATTTTTTTTCGGAAGGTGGTAACCCTAATCAAATTAACCCAAAAGAGTGTGAACGTGCTGCACACCATATTTTAAGTTAGGGTTGCCACAAAAATTTAATAAGTGGTGTGAACAGATATCTAAGACAAAAAAATGAATTTAAATTAAATTAACAAATAATATTTCACTAAGAATTTATGAACAAATTTAAAATAACTTTATTCCTTAATAGATACTTTTTTCCGTAATATTTTTGTTATTTTTATTCACTATTGTTTGTGATTTTATCATAGAAAGACTTAACCCAACACAGCGCTAACAAATTATTCCACGTGTTTTGAGAAATTACGTTCTAGAAGAATGCGTTTTATACCCTTAAAGTACATTCCGTTTAACATAATCGACAATTCGCCATATCATCGAATGACTCGAAATTGAATTTTCATTTTAAAATGGCATGCAATGAAATGGAGCCCCTCCACCGAGTAGGGAGCATAATTTAAAGATAGTAAGTGGCAGTAAATGCAAAGACCGTGATATGTCGATGCAGCACCATTCTCAACAGCTTCGTTTGTTTTGTGCAAAAACATGGCATCTTGTACAGCAGAATCTCGATTTAAAAATATAAAAATTATACAACATTATACTCTAGCCAGAATAGAAGCGAGCCTACCTTCTCAAACCTTACCCTTTCAGTATTTGTGCTCTTGATATGCTTTACGGAAGATCCACTGATTTCTAGTAAAATTTTGTTCCGCAATGAAGCTCATTTCTCTCTACAGGCGAAATTGCTGTATTAGAACTGCTGACCAACCCGAAGGAATTCAAAATTAAGGCTTATTGTAGTTTATGGTCTGGTAAAATCATCGACCTCATCATCGACGTCAAAATTAAGGATGGAAATCTCGACGATATTTAAGTTTGCCAGGAAGGTGCTACTTGCAACACAGCCTGTGAAACAATTGCTTTGTTGCGACAACAATTTGGGCCGATATATTGTTCGTCCAGATCCTGTAATATTACATCTCTAGTCTTTTGGCTTCGAGGCTACGTAAAGTGCAATGTCTCGATTGAGCAATTGGCATGCAATATTATTCGGGTAATTCGCCAAATTTCACTCGAAATTCTCAAACGGCTCATCGAAAATCGCCATATTATTGGAAATAAATAACCATTCAAAATAAATGAAAAGAATGGTTACTTTGTCTAATAAAAAATATTATTCGAAAACAAAATTTTTTGTTGGTTTTTTTCCTCCAAGTTAAAACTAGTTTTAAATGTATTACGTAGATAGAGATCGATTCTACGTCGTAGGTCAGCTAGATTTAGATCTGTTCCGTGTCTTAGGCACAGACAACGTCTAGAATGGCTAATACTACAAAACTTGTTCGGAATTAGCAATGCCCTATAAACTTAATATTAATTTCAAGTTTAATCGGCCTTATTGCACATGTTATATTTATTACGTTCCATTTGTATGTTTTATTTATTATTTGCATAAAAATACGCTATTCTACTACAAAAACTTTATAAAACGAAGATTAAAAAAAAATTTATCACAAATTTTCAAAATTTGTTATGAGAATTTTTTTGAGTGTTGCGCTTTTGTTTCCATACAAAAAAAATACAAGTATGCGTTATATGGAAGAATTTAAAAATCTTACCAAACACTCGAAAGTTCTATCAGTCTAAAAAAACACCAGTTATAATTTTTAAACATCAGTAAAGTTTTTTGATTTCCTTTTTAACTAAGTTTGAAAACTGAATTTAAATTGTTTTTGTTGTAAAATTAATTATATTTCTATAAAAAAAGTTGTTAAAGTTAAATAAAGAAAACTAATAATTTAAAACTTTTCAACATATGGTGGGGATATAATTATGACATGGACTATATTTTCTTATATCTATAAAAAAAAACAGCACTACAAACCAAATACGCATTAACACATATTTAGTTCTTAACAAAAGATGATTTGGCGATATTTAAATAAATTCGATATTTTTTAAGTCCAGTTCGTAAAAATTTTCAAATTTTGTCGGAAATCTTGCAATATAACAAATTTTATAATACTGGTGGAAAACTTGCAACTTTCTTGGAAGACACCCCAATGAAATTAAAAAATGTTTCAGAACAAAATACATCAAATTTAATACGGTCCACTTTTCGAGGTGTAACAAAGTACGCCGTGTATTTGCAAGTTATAAATAATAATAATTAAACTTTCAAATATATATTTGTGTAGTTCACAAAATTGCTTTGTTTTAATTATTTGTTTCAATGCAATCCAAAAACATATCTTTTGAAATTTAAAATTTTATGACCCCTTGTGAATTACCCAATTTTTTTACTATTGAATATTTTAACAGCAATTTAGGTAATTGCGCTTTGAGGTAAAAATTTCGATTAATCGAAAATTTTATATATTTTACTCTACATACACCGATATTGTTTAATTTCCGATATCGATATATATCGATATATTTTTTCACTTTCCCATCCCTATTAAGAAGTATTCAAATATTATTTGGACTTCAAGAATATTTAAAATGGCTTATTGGATTACTATTCTTCCACTTTTGAAAAATAGCATTTGAAATTTATTTCAATAAAATAGATTTTATTATTGACAACAAAAAACTCAAAGTTACTATGATTTAAAAGCGCATGATGAAAATTCTATCCAACGGAATACACATGCGCAAAAAACAAGTACGTTTCTCTTAAATTTACTCCGGCATTAAATAAATAAAATATATTGTACATACATATATATTTTTTTGTTGAAAGTGCCCTTTGATAGCACTCCGTGAACATGAGAACGCGCTCAACAACCAGCGTAAAATTATTTGTTTTATATACTCAAAAGTAAATAAATATGTCAAAGGTAAAAATAGATTTTCAAAAAAGTTTTATTTAAGCGAAAAATAAGGACTCACAGACTACGCTGTACTATTTACACCTATACACAAACAATTACATTTTGGGAAAAACATGTTTTGAAAGTTGTATTTTTTAAAACGTATTGTCAAAGTAACAATCTAGTAGCTTTAAATAGAATATTAAACAATGTATATTTAATACAATTTTTATTTGTTGTAAATTCGCAACAGAGTTTACGCTTCCTATATAAAATACAATATAACTTCCATTGGGACTTCAGTAGAATTTCATACGCAATTTTAATATCAAACTGCCTTTGGAAATCAGCGAAATATTTGCAATATGTTGCTTAAGCATATTTTTATATTCGGTAAGTGCAATTAATAAAGTAAACTTAAATACTAAAACTTCAACCGATTTTCAATCAATACAGCGTTCCTTTCTGCACTGATTAACTTCCTACAGTTGGTCCACACACAGCGAGTTAGAGCCGAATTAGGCGCAGATTTACTGGGGCCAGTGTTAAGCCGATTGCGTAGACAGGGGAATGTGCCACCTCATAGACCAGCTAGACAGGGTATACTGCCACCTCCAAGGTCACAACGACAAAGATTGGTTCCAACTCCACGGCCCACAACTCAACCGCCACCGGTATCGAAAGTAATCAAAGTTAGCATTTGCAAGAAAGACTAACTCCAGAGAATTTCAAATTTAATGTGTCTAATAAATACATATTTTATTAGGACTGTAATCTGATATAAACGTAATATAAAATTATACAACGAATAAAAATTAAACTCAATATGAAATTTTATTTTACGCTTGTTTACCTTTTATACTCGGAGACGGTATAAATATCGAGTATATCAGATAATTTTACAAAAGTTTCAACTTCTGTAGCAACATTCTGCTAGTAAATTGTACCTAAAATTCAAGGTATGTATGTAGCTGTTTTTTTAAATTTGCTTTTAAACTAGAGAAAACGGAAGTTGTAGTTTGAATTAAGCCAGAGCCGCTTTTCTTATTAACCAGACTAGTCGATATAGACTTCAGAAAAAACGTAACTGAATTATTCAAAAATTTATAAAATTTCAATGAAAATATAGCCTGAAATTTAATAAAAAATCTCATTATTTTAGACATCGAAAAAAAGCGTTATTTTGGTTTTTTTTTTTGTTTTTTGTATAAAAAATGCATGAGGGGAACAAAAATATAATTATGGAACTTTTCGGTTAATACTGAGTATGCGCTGAATTGAAATCAAGAACAGGTTATTTTCCCTATGTTCATCCTAGTATTTTTGGATTTGATCGGAATCGAAATGCAGAACAGGTCTGTATATAAATATCTCAATACTCTTTGTGTACCAAAAGAAAATGAATAACTTCAATTCGTGTTTTAAAAACAAAACCCGAAACATGAACCAGTTTTTGAATATTTTCGTAAGTAAAAAGGATCCAATTAGTTGCCGCAAAAAGTTAATTTTTTTTAATTTTCCATGTATCTTGTAAACAAGAATATTTTATCAAAACTACCGAATTTATATTCCGAAAATAAAAGTTTTATGTATATACCAAACCCAAAGTACTAAGCACTTTAAAGCCTCAACATTTTATTAAAAGTAAGCCAATATTTCCTCACATTTCTGTGACAGAAAATTAAATAATCATTGAAAAATAACTCTCGGTAATATTTCTTAAAAATGTTTTCTGTTCAGTAATCGTTTGTTTTAAGTTCCAAAATTTACAACCACAACAATTTGGATGAAACGTCAGAAAGGAGTCTATAGTGTGCAAATTATCCTTTCCTATAGCTGGAAAATTTTGAAAATTAGCCAATAAGTCAAAAGTAAGGCGATTTTCGAAGCAGTTTTTAAAATTTTGCAATGGGAGCAAATAAATTGGTAATAACTTCGTACTAAACGATTTGATTGAATTAAAAAAAAAAATTTTATTGAAAGAACGAAAATCTTTTTCAATTAAAATGTAACGGAATTATTCAAATTTTTGAGCAAATTCATCGAAAATGTAAACTAAAATTTAATAAAAAATCTCATTATTTGCGTTCTAAAAAATGAGCATCGAAAATATCATTAAAATTTGTTCGAAAAAATAAAAATTGTATAACAAACTATTGAACTTGATAGATTACAACAATTAAATCATACTTTTTTTTAAAGAAATGATAACCTCAACAACTCAGGATGAAGTTTGAATTTTGAAATTAGCAGACATTTGTTCATACTTTTTGAAAATACTACTCTCTGCCAAATATAAACTATTTACTTATACCGCTACAACTTTTGTTAATTTCCAATTTTTTCAACTAACGAACAGTTCTCAAACTCCTTAAGCGATCGATTTTTCAAATGGTAGATTTTTTTTTAAATTTTTTTCAAACTTAATATGTATTAAAAACAAATTTTGGTTTGGTTTAGTCAATTTAAATTAGCTCTTTTTTAAAGTTAAATTGAATGATATATAAATGTGTATACCCAAAAACAAAATTTCTCTAATTTTTTGGAAATTTTCGGAAAGTTTGCAGATTGAATATATGCGCTTTTTATTTTAGAATGAACTCTACTATTATAAAAACTTGTAATAAGCACTACACATCTATGAAAATAAATAACTTCAAGATTTTATTTTTTAGACCAATTGATTTTTTCTTCCACAGAAAAACTATTTGTCTTTTAATTCCTCTTTCACCAAGGATTTATTTTCTTTCATTAATAGTGGGGCCTTTTCATTTAATGACAATCGGTCTATTCGGGTCATGTTTTTCTTTTTCCATAAAAACCGAATATGTTGATTCTTAATAAAAATGATCAGACACGTTTTTTCTTTTGGGCGAAAAAAAAATTTTTTTTTATATTTTTTGGCGATTTGAATTTCGCTGGGGTAGAAGTTCAATTATAAAATAAAAGTTACACTCATTTTGCATCGTGACTATGCAAAATGTGTAATCTTACATAAAATTTACTTAGTGTAATATGTTAATTCCTTATAGCGCCATTATTAGAAAGAAAAAATACTATTTAATAAAAAAAATTGTATATCTTAAACAAAAGGCTTTGGCTAACAGCCGCTTGGCCAAAATATATTGTTAAGTGCCTTCTTTCTAATGTGAATAATAGAAAAAAACTAAAACCTACTTTTCGAGAAAAAAATTTTAAAAATACCCTTTTCATTTTCCAAAAAAAAAAAAAATTGTGGATTTTTCCCTTCACAATTAATTAATTTAATGTTCAATTAATTACAAACATTTTGTAAGCTGAATTATCAAAATCAGTCAACTTTTACAGAAGTTAGGTGCATTTTCAAAGAAATAATTTTACGACTGAAAAATTTTCACAGCGAAATTAAAATTGCCGATAAACATCGGAACTTCATTTCGGCCAAAAGAAAAAAATACTGGTCTACTGATTTTGATGAAGAAAAAACATATGCGAGTTTCATGAAAAATGAAAAAACATGGCTCGGATTGTCATGAAATGGAAAGGCTTATAGTTATTTTAAAATCTTGACAGGGAAAAAAATTATAATTCAAGATAAGTTATTTTTCCAAACTCCAATTCATATCGAACCAAAAAAAAAATATATATTATCAAAAACTTCAACTTATACCTTATTATATCTATTGTACGATTCTACTTATTTTTTTTTGTCTGCAAGCACCGCAAACGCCTGAGATAAAAAAGGACTAAACCATTCAAGAATAATTCTGTGATCGTGCACTGTAATCTTTTAGTACTTAGCGGTATGGGAAAAAAATTAAAAACATCATTTAGACCCTAATAATGAGCTGCGTTCGATTTTCGCTCTTCGCTGGTTACCGAACATCGAAAGTCGAATGTCAAATTCATACTATTAGCTATGCAACCAAGCAGAATTCTCCTTGGAGCTGAATTGTTTGCGACCACCTGTTGCAACGACAGCAAAATGGATTAACGTTAACTAAATTAGTAAAATATTCCTTAC
The DNA here is from genome assembly GCA_951828415.1 of Anomoia purmunda. Classification (NCBI taxonomy): domain Eukaryota; kingdom Metazoa; phylum Arthropoda; class Insecta; order Diptera; family Tephritidae; genus Anomoia; species Anomoia purmunda. The sequence continues at coordinate 25,352,123 of OX639995.1, forward strand.
GAAATATAATTAAGCTTTGATATTTGCATTCCTGAGCACAAAATCATAGCACTGTTGCTAATTTTAAAATGTTTGGAATTAATTTGGCTCGGCTGCAATGCTGCAGTCCCTCTTCTATAGTGGACAGCAAATCCACAAACATCTCCTTAGATAGTCGAATGTTTCTTACAAGACTGTAAGCAATATTCATAAACATTTGTTTTCAATATATATGTACCCCCTATATATAACCCCTCTTTGAAATATTACGCTTACGCGGTGGAACTCATTTCTAAAGTGTTTGAAGAATCTTTTAATCGTTTTCTACTTCTCGTCAATTCCAGTAAACTCTCACACTTCTCCGCTGAAGAATCGGAAAAACCATCGTAGTTATTTTTTTTTTTTTTTCTATTTACTCAACTTGTTTGCAACTTGTACCTAATTTCAATGACAGCTAACAGAAACTATCGTGGACGATCTAAATATGTGAAATTAACAAAACCGCTATACTTCATCGAATGTGTGCCATAATACCAAATGTAAATTTTTTCGATAAGCTCTTTCGACCACAGACGAAGATCGAACGTAGTTTGTAATAAGGGCCTTAGAAAATAAAAAACACCTAAGTGCGGGAGCCAGAAGTAGAACTTCTGCGCCGGTTCTACAAAGAGGTAGAGAGTTAAATATGGCAATAGTAGTAGTAGTCTTTAGCAGTAAGTAGTAGCAGTAATAGTGGTTGTAGTAGTAATAGTATTAGTTATAGTAGTTAGTACTTAGTAATAGTAGTCGCAATTAGTGGTAGCATTAGTAAAAATGGTAGTAGAAATTCGTTTATTCGTTTATTATTCGTTATTCGTTTACAATAAGACAAGAGTGCTTATCTGCTGGTTTATAAATATTTTACACTTACATTTATTCTTGTATATCTATATGTGAAGATTCGCACAATTTTTCTGTCTTAATTTCAATTTAAACTAATCCTAAATTCTAACTGATTTTAAATAATTTCATATATGTATATTAAATAACTTTTAACAATCCATTATAAATATATTATTAGTTTTTTTTTTTAGAATAAGCTTTTTTTTCATTTCATTTATTGATTAACACATTAGTACAGTAAGATCAAATATGTCTTTTGTAGTACAACAATATAAAATAGTAGTAGTGAACACTTAAAATAAACAAATAAATAAGTACATATGGAAATTTAGTTACAAATTATATTAAAAACAATACTGATATATAAATAATGATTTTAAAAAACTAGAACTTGGAAGCAATGAAGCATTGGTATAACTAGATATACATATATGCAGGCAGGTATAAATAGAGAGCACATCTTAGGTCTATACATAAGAAATTATTTAAAAAACTAACGAAATCAGCTTTTGATATGATTTTTAATTAAATATTTTCTTTTCAATGTGTTAGGTAGTTTTGGTAGTTGTTTAAAAACGTTGGCACTACTAGCCTATTCTCTAGACATCTTCGTGTTCCGTGTTTATAAGCAATCGGTATATTAAACACATTTTCATCGTAAAACTCATTTAGTGCTGTTATTTTAAAAATCGATTTAACGTCGAGCAACTTTAATGTCCTATTTAGCTAAAGATTTTTTGTAGTTTCCTACAGTGTATCGAAGAACCCCATCCCGTGATCCCGAGTCGCAGATACGACTCTGATAATGCTAAATGTGCTTTTGATGCAATACTTCATAATTGCTACAAAAACTCAGGTGTTTTAAAAAGATTTAGACCAAAGTTTGTTTTGTAGTTAGGATATGTGCGCATTCCACTTAAAGTGTTCGTCAAGTATAATACCGAGATATTTGTACGTGTTAACGATGTCTATTTCCGTGTTACAGTCACAGGATTTCAGATTTTTATGAATACCATCGTAATTATGGAATATTAGTTTTATTTTAGTGAGGTGAATATGCGGTGATCTTATGTGCATTAATTTCGTCTTTGTTGCATTTATTGCTAATCCATTATCGTTTGACCATTAAATTATTAAATCTAGTTTTCATTTCATTATGTTTATTGTGGTGTGGGATAGTAATTAGCAATATTATTATTATTATTAAATCTGGTAATAGGAAAAATAGTGTTAGTAGGTAGTAAAAATAGTGTTCGTAACTAGTGGTAGCATTAGTAAAAATATATTTCGTCAGCAAAATAATTATAATCCACAAATGCGGTTGAGCAAAATTGTAGGTGTATTAATGCACAAATTATATATCTTTTTCCAAAAGCAACGTTTGCTATTAGCCGAATATGGCGTTCCAGTTTAAAAATATGTCAAGCTTTTAATCCTCTATTAAGAAAAGAATGAACTGAATATAGACATTTCATTACCCTAAGAGTTCAGAATCTTGCTAAAATAAAATCAATAATTTAATTCTTTCTTGGGAAAGTTTGCCTTACTTTTCTTTATTTATTGCCTTTATTTATTGAGTTGATTATAACGAAAATCTTTTCTTTAATTTTTTGTCTGAATTTTATTAATGTTTAACAAACTAAAACACTTTAACTTTAATTAAATGAAAAAGAAGGCCGCACAGGCTCAGGGGGGTCGCCGAAATGTCCTGATCCGCGGTGGGTAGTTTCGCAAGTGGTATGAGTATACCAGGTGAAGGAAATGGGTCGTCGATCAATTCAGAAAATCAACGGGTTTCGGGAAAGTAATTTATTGTTCTTCGTATAATAAGTTTATTGCTCATAAATAAAACATGGAAAGAATTATTTGGAAAATTTTTCATTTCTATAGTAAAAAAAGTCATTGGTTTAGAATTCCAAGAAATGAAATCACTCATAAGGCTTTCACGGTCTAACTTATTAACTGCATCTTAAAGTTTTATGAATCTTCGCTGATTCATTGTCAAATCTAAGTACTTGTAAAGGAGTAATATTCTTCGGAAGTAATCTTCTGGTAATGTAAATGTATGATTTTTAACATTGCTGTCATTTACTCGTTTGGAATTTTTACGTGGCAAAACAGGTTCCTCAATTTCGAATTCTTCAGTATACTTTATACTTTTTAGCCAAATTGACTGAAACGTAAGCGTCATAGGAAACCTCTAGTGTATAGGTAATAGCTTCTATTTTCCTAAACGAATCAACTACGCTGACCTCCGACTTTTCAAGATCTTTGTTGAGCATTTCGATGCGATCAAAAATTTCGATCATTGCAATCAGCATAAACAAAAATTAAAAAACAACTCCATGCGCTCTCAATTTTTTTTCTGCTCGAATTTCTACAATGGAAAATTCCACGTCTTCCGCCGACCCTGCACAGGCCTCGCTGCATTGAGTCTGTACACAAAAACACGTTGTTTTGGATAAATATGTTTTACAATTTGTATTTCTTAAAATATCTACATAAAGAAAACAACAAGAAAATTTTAACAATGAGCCTTTTATATAAAGCTTTAGTTCATACATATATGCACATATGTTATATTCGACTTAATTTCATGTATAAATAACAGCATAACTTCCATGAATATTTCGAAGAATTGCCAAGCAGTTTCATTGTTAATAAATTTTCTTCAGAATTCAGGAAAGACTTTTCAAAATGTTGTTTAAGCATATTTTTACATTTGGTAAGTAAATCTAATAAATAATTCTAAACAGGTATCAACCGATTTTCAATCAACACAGCCTTTCTTTCTTGGCTAATTTGCCTAGCTCATGCCCGACGAGTTAAAACCGAAGTAAGTGCGGATTTACTAGGGCCAATGCTAAGTAGATTGCGTAGACAGGGGAATGTGCCACATCCTAGGCCACCTAGACAGGGTATACTGCTACCTCCAAGGTCACAACGACAAAGATTGATTTCATCTCTTAGGCCAGTAATTCAACTGCCACCGGCATTCAAATTGATCAAAGTTGCCATCAGCAAGAAAGACAAACTCCGGAGAATTTCACTTTAATGTTTCTAGTAAATAAATATTTTTGCATTATGGTAGCCATCTACTTAAAATATCGATTTTAAAACCAATTTATTTTCTTGGAGTAAAAACGAAATTTTAAAAGAAATATCCACAACAAATGAAAATTATTAGTATTCTATAAACATATATATAATTATAATATATATAAATCTAGATCAAAAAACTGATCTACATAAGAGTGGAGTTTTTTGTTCTGTTTTTAAATAATCTGTAAGAACTTATAAATAGCTCCGTCTGGCTGTTGTTAAAATAACTTTTTTCCCTTTTCCACTGACAATTAAAGCTATGAATAAAACTCGACTCCAGACAGTTATGTCTTTCGAAAGCATTGTTTCAATTGTAAATAATTAAGAGCGTGTCACTTAAAAAGCGCTTTATTTCTGGTTTCATTTCAACTATAAAAGAGTATCAGTGCCGTTGTAGAGCTATCAGTTCTAGTTTGTTATCACAGCGAAAGTTATCAAACAATTGAAAAAGTCGGAAGCATGTTATTTCGGAATTGCTTCACACTCCGTAAGTTATTAATTTACAATTATTTTCAAGGATTTCAAATAATATAAATATTCTTATATGTATTGCCAGTTTTCGGAGTTGTCCTATTGGTCACAATAGCTATGATTCACGCCCAACCTGAACCCGGAATAGCGGGTGGCCGACCAACATGGAGACCAACTCCTCCAACCAGGAGACCGACACCACCTACCAGGCGCCCAACGCCTCCAACTAGGAGACCTACGCCTCCAACTAGGAGACCTACACCTCCAACTAGGAGACCTACACCTCCGACTAGGAGACCTACACCTCCAACTAGGAGACCTACACCTCCGACTAGGAGACCAACATACCCAACATGGAGACCAACAAGGGGACCTATTTGGCCCTAATCCAAAACCAACGAGTCGGTAATAAATGCATTTCCACAATCTTCTCCGCCAATCCAGATCGCATAAAAGTGTATACAAAACTAAATAAATAAGTACACAGAATGCGTGAACAGAAGAACCAAAGCATTGCTCGAACCTTAAGATTGGTGGACGTGCGGAATAATGTAATGATTTATAAATGTGCAACTGACCGATGTTAATTGAATTTTTAATTTTTGAAAAGCAGTAAATATATGAAATTTCTTTTGCAATAAATTGAGTTCTTCATTATCTTTTGTTGTTACAAAAAAAAATACTCGTAGCCAGTGGCTCATTAGACCAATAATTACGTCAAAAAGATTAGGTTGTATATCGTCTTTCCCTGGTTGAATTCAAGTGTAATAAATATGTATAAAACTCAGATATCCAGTATCATAAATATTTGACCTTTGAGTTTTAAAAAAGTCATAATAATTTTGATATGAATTATGAGAGTCTTTTGAGAGTTTTACGAGTGAGACAAATTTTTTATATTATCAATTATAAATTACAAATTATAAAAGTCCTTCCATAATAGTTATGAATGAAGACAATTATCAATGAGATACATTTTCTTAAGTCTTCTAAGTAACAAAACTTTTGCGAAGTCTTGAAATACCTAACTATTTCATCACCACTAGCTCGGGACTAATTGTTCGGGATCACTTCTCCTTCCTTAAATTAATTCTTCTATTGGTTTTAACGTAAAAGCGTGACTGGGGTAAATACAAAATTCGAAATTTTAGAAAGCATTTGAAATTAAAAGCAGATGAATGTGTTAGACTTTGAAAAAAAACACGCGATGTCAATTCAAGATTTTAGTTTGTAAAGTCAATGCTATGACAATTAAAAGATTTTATTTTGTAAGTATATGCAACTCTGATCTTTAAGTATACAAACACAGTATAATGCAGATAAATGGCAATGTGAAAAGGATAGAGAATATGAATTAGGGTTGCATTTGGAAATGACTAACAGAATGCACAGCTAGAATTAGTAACTAGTCCTAAACTGATCCCCAGCTGGTACCGTCCTAGTCCCGAAATAGTACTGAACTATCCTGTAGTGATCCCGAACTGGTAACGAAATGATTTCGAACTAGTCCCGAGTCAGTTCTGACCTGATCATGGAAAGATATACGATCTTACAACGAGTCGAAACTATTAAAATTTACTACAGAAATTCGGAGAGCGCTACATCCAATTTATGGTCGTCGTCATTTCTGGCTGAATGGCTTCGTCAATAAGCCAGCAAAATATGCGTTATTGGACAATCAGCAATCCACACGTCCTCCATGAGTCAACATTACATCCCGAAAAATTTTCGGTTTGGTGCGGTTTATGGGCCGGCGGCGTCATTGGGCCTACTTCATCCGTGATGATCAAGGCCGGCACGTTACTGTGAATGGGAATCGCTACCGCTCAATGATAACCGAATATTTTTGTCCCGAATTGGATGATATGGACTTGGACAATGTGTGGTTCCAACAGGACGGCGCGCCACAAGGCACACAGCGAATGTCACAATCGATTTATTTATTAAAAACCAAGTTTGGCGAACGTGTTATCTCACGAAATGGCCCAGTCAATTGGCCGCCTCGGTCGTGCGATTTGACACCGTTAGACTATTTCCTGTGGGGCTACGTCAAGTCTATGGTCTATGCCAACAAGCCAGCGACGATTGATGAACTTCGTACGAATATCGAACGTGAAATTGCAGCAGTATCGGCCGATTTATGCTTGAAAACCGTCGAAAATTGGGTTCAGCGTCTGGATTTCTGCAAGCGTGCCCGTGGTGCCCATGCAAAAGAAATCGAGTTTCATACATAATGGCATCGAATGCACTTTCACAAGAATAAAGAATTTAATTCATATCCCAAACCGTTTTTGTTTTATTTAAAAAACTTTTCTAGCGTTCCTATTGAAAAACCCTGTAGTTCCATAGTTTAAGAGATATAGACTAAATATGATAGGCAGAGGTATTTTCATAGCATACGAAGGTTGCTGCTGAAGCGTTAAAACATGACAACATTTATGTGGATATGTGAAATCTTAAATTTGACGTTTTTAGTGCTACATAAGTGTTGTTTACAGGTACTTGAAAACTTAATCTTGCCCAAAGTGTAGAATTAAATCGTGGAGGGTTTCTTTATTTATAGGAATGCGGTGTATCCTGAGACATTCCATAACGAACGTCAAGGTTCTCAAGATAATAATAACGGAACAACTACTCATTGGTCCCATGACCGCCAGGTTTGGTACCCCACATAGATGAGTAATGGGTACAGTCTCTTAAGCCAGTCTATTAATATTAAGCATTTCCTTTGAGAGTACGCTTCAAATTTCACTTTTTAGCAGTCTTGGACAATTGTAAGAATAAAGTTTCCCCCCTTACCCTATTTCGGGCATCCCAATGGGTAATGTGGCCACCGGGAACAGTCCGTTTAATCTAAACTAGCAATTGTATACAAAATAATTTAGCGATAAATTTTCGTTTTGGGTGACGATAGGCCTCACAGTAGCCTCTTTTCTGGTTGTCTATAACGCAGATATTCTATTATGCTGTTATTTCAGGGGCATAAAATACATATTACTCAATATCTGCTGTTCGTGGAACGGTAACTTCGTCAATCGAATACTCAGTTCATATAGCGGGTTTAGTTGTGATGTTTGAATTTGATCTTCGTTAGCATCATTAGCCCCCAATATATCGTTCTCACTAAAATAAAAGTAATTTTTAAAATAAACCAGAATCTCGAGCCGCGTTACCTCCTCGGGTATACATATTTGTTTTGTAATTATTAATATCCGTAATATTCAATCGTATTCAAAGTTATTTGATTTCTTGGTATATCGTTTTGTATGATTTTGATTTTTAAATTATTTCTCCCCCTACTTAAATTCTGTATACCATTTCTGCTATTCATGCAAATTATTTTGAGTGATAAAGGTATGAAAGATTACACTAATTTACACTAGAAAAAACTCAATTAGTTTTAGACTTAGTTTGGGTCGCTGTATACGAAAATGAGTTTCATTTATGAGTTTAATTTATTTTTCCAAAGGACTGTTTTCGAGATATAGGTAAATTTCTGTTTTCGAAGTTTTTTTTTGCAGTTATTACTAAAAACCTCCAATAATCCTAACCTTTTACTACCATCGTTTTAATGGTACACTCAATCTTTTTGCACTGATATATCTCTTGTGTAATTCAGAGTAGTACTTTTTAAGTTAAATGCAAAAAAATGAAAATATTTTTGAGCTTTTTCGAAAATTTTTAATTTTTGTTCACTATTTTTATTGAATATACTGTGTAAAAAAATTGTTGGGAAGAGTTTGTTGAAGAAATTGGACAGAGAATATACAAGTTTTCACAAATTAAATTAGAGAGTTAGTTTTATGCCAAAAAATGGCAAAAAACATTAAAAAAAAATGTCAACCTCGTTTTATGGCAACAAATGAAATCTATTTTCGAGTTCAGCAATCCAAAATTAGTCTAAAAGACACTTGTTGTCGGTTGGATTCAAGTTTAGCCCAGGAAATAAGTATTGCATTAAAAACAATGTGCGTAAAAAATAGCCAGACACCTGCAGCTTTCTTTAATGGCAACCGAGTATAAAATTCGAAAAAACTAACCAAACATCAATAAAATGTAACAAAGAAGAAGATTAATTGCTTGAAGAATGAAACGAGGATTTTTAATACGAACAACTCTAAAAATAATATTCACGAATGATGTTAACATCGCGAAATTCTCGTTTCACATTTAGTAGATGCTACCCCATATTTGCAAAACGCTGGCACAGGAAGAGTAAATGTATCAAAACCTTCAAAATGTGCAACCCCTGGAGTTGGCATTAGAAGGTTCAATTAATATATTTCTTGAAATATTCTACTATGAGTATTATCTTAAAATAAAACTTTATTCAAATAATGGGTATATCTACTTTCCAAAATTGGTTTGATGATTATATTGCAAATCCGCATGTCCAATCATCATCCACACCATTTCCGATTTGATGTTGGAATAAATTTGAGAATAGTCCATGGGATTTAAGAAAACGTAAGTTTGATGTTAGGAGAGGTACAATTGCGGCACATACAACGTTTGTTCGAAAATGGGTGTTTTAGAAAAATTTCCATTTTCTGGAATCCAAATGAAGCTTTCCAACATCCAATTCATTATTCTGAAATCAAATTGACCATTTCTTAAATCCAACTAGAAATGGTGTAGACTATTTTATTCAGTAATTGAGTTCTTGGTCAGGTAAAGTCGGCAAAAAAAAAATATCACCAAGTCGCTATGCCTTTTGAACGATGGCACAACTATATTTCACTATTAAGGTTTACTATTTATTATTAAATGGCTAGAGAGGAAAAAGTCGCCAGCGGGCAATACTAGCAGAAATTTATTGGAGGAATAAACATAGTCTTTTATTGTACTTATATACTGAATCGACGCATCGTTTCGCAAACGAATTTCTCACCACAACACCTTTTCCAAAGAATATAGATAACAAAGAATTTGCATCACTACCGCCATTCCTCTAACAGAAAATTTCGTCCAATTTCTCCATACCATCAGGTGGGATCCAATTGGTTTTTGGTGTGGTAAAATTGGGCTAAAAATCTTGTCACAGAAAACGAAACGTCATCCAATTTCTACGAAATCTAAAAAAAAAACACAACTTTTGCGACAAGTGCTTTGCAACTGCAATTAACTCATACACAATACAAATCTTTTCATAAAAGAGTTTGAAAAGAAAATTTAATTTACATAATACCTCTTTATCTGTTCGAATAACTTCTTGCACTCCATTAAAAATTAAATAAATTATGAACACAAGCGAGTTCGACGGTATTATTTTCCTGTTCAACGCGCTGTTGCAAGACAAAACACTCAGCTGTTGTTCAATCAGCGAAAATCACTTCCTGTTTCCATTTACTCCACAATGTATAAAACCGCATACACACAGTCGTAGTGGTATCAGTTGAGTTTTGATCCCGCTATCGCAAAACCACACGAAGCAATTCAAGACGTTGACAACATGTTACCCAGTAATTCCTTAACACTTCGTAAGTTCCTGACCTTCATATTTGCACCAATGTTTAAAATAATATATATCGAAAATTTCAGTTTTCGCCACTGTATTGTTGGTCACTGTAGCTGTGATTCAAACACAGCCAGAAGGTCAATGGAGGCCAACTAGATGGCCGGAACCGACGAAGAGACCAACTAGATGGCCAGAGCCACCCCGCAATCCATGCCAACCTACATGGAGGCCAACAAGGAAACCACGAGAGGCAGTACGTCCGACACCACGTCCATGTGCTAGATCACCGCAAAAATGTTCCGCTGCTGGTCCGCCCCTGTGTGTGCGTGGCCGCAATGGGAAACTCTGCCGTCGTTTGGCTAATAAGTGCGCTTTGCGTAAACTTAATTGCCAATCTAAACCGCGAAATAGTAAGTATTATACAAACATATAGAAAATTTTTACGGATAAATAATAGCTGGGTTTTCCTTCTCTTCTTTTAGACTGGTCCGTTGTGAATAAGAGGTGTTGCGCTACGCTTAAAGTCGGTGCACGTGCGGTGAAATGTAGAGGTTGAGGAAAATTAGATGATATTAATTATAAAAGTTAAATTACTTAAAATGTTACATCACTAAAAGCTAATTACCAAAATATATATGTATTAAATTTCTTATATTAGAAAATACTATGTAGTTGTTACTTGACATGTCTGGTTTCATATTACGGCTGTTATTTTCTCTTACTTCTGGGGTACTAGTTTTTTTAAAGTCAAGTATGCTTGGATACCGCGAGTTTCCCCTCCTGAGTCAAGTATATATATATATATATATATAAGACTTGACAGCATGAACAATGGGCTCATGGAGTTTTCAGTTGATCAACACAAAGAATTACCTGTTGAATGTGAATATAATCGATATTTTCTTCCATCAGTTATGGTTTTCAAAAAAAAAAGAAGATTTTTAAATTTTGAGAAATATCATTTACAACATATCAGCATTGATTCTCATACCAAATAATCTCCAAAAACATCATCATCACTTAACTTTTGTGAGAATCGCTACATCAACTATTTGTAAGATTTTATAGTACATAAATCGAATCGCTTATAGAAATTGCATATCTTTTTAGGGCTTTCGATTTTTGCTTCCACATTCTCGAATATTTCGATACTCGGTAAAACGAGAAATAGAGTACTCGATTCAATCTCTGGTATCTGGTATCTCGCGAGAAATATCGAGTATTTATCGATACGAGTTTTGTCACTGTTTCATGGTTTATATTAAAGCGGGAGGACGATTCTCGCGACAAGTTGTTTCTCGAGCAGTATCGAGATACGAAGACTCTAAAATTTATTGATTTGGTTGCTTGTCTCGCTGTATATATTTTGGGTTAATAGTGCAAAATCTGCAAAGTCTCATGGAATAAAACACTGAGAGGCAGCCTGAGCAATTCAGCCACTCAGTTTCCGAACACCTCCTTTGCAGCTGACTTTGTCTTTTACAACTGTCATGGGCCAGCACAATTTGTTTTCGCTTTCTTTCCGTGGAAGCTTATAATTGCTTTACATTTGGATTTCGGAATTATTATTGTAACAGTATTTTATTGCTGGTAAAATTCAGATTCGGGAAGGTGAGGTGAAGGAGCAGGAGAACGTCAGGGTATTCAAATTTGGTGACAAAATCACCGACGCACACGACACGAGGAATAAAACTGTTTCCGGCTAGGCGTTGACCCTATCCGCTGCACCTGTTACGGCCGGCCAGCACTAAATCAGTTAACGAGAAAAACACCGGGTTAATAGTCCACAGCGGCAGCAGGATACTACCGTTAAGTTTACCTTTTTGTTTGGCGAAGAATCGAGTTCGAGCTGTTACCCAAACGTACCAGTGTCACAGTTTGGGGCATGCACGATGGGGCGGCAAGCGCAGTGAGAGGTTTTTGTGATTGGAGTGCAGTTGCTCACAAAAGTAATTTGCTTTGAGTTTTATTTATTACATTCAAAATGTATTTCATGCTGAATTTTTTCGTTGATATTTTTATAAAAATAAAGATTTGTAATTTATTAATAATGACTACAATGAGCAGTTCAGTTATCAGCGCTAAGTAAATTATTAGCACCACATTGATGAGTTGCCTTGTTATATAGAGCAAATATAAAATTGCTGTTAGTACGAGTAGAAAAGAGATAAAATATCACACCAACAATGAAAAAGTACTCATTTTTTGCCCATGGCCTGAACACAAGTGAGTACTTTGCTAAGCACTTTTGTAGTTAGTCATAATGATAATATGAGCTGTCTTGCAGGGTGGGATTTTTGATACCTTTACAACAATAAAAAATAAGAAGTTATTTAGCTGTGTGTGAATACTTTAGGATTGGAAATCTTTTTCGGTTCTATTATTTAATATTTGATATATGTAGGTTATATACACAATCAATAGGTAATTTTTTGTGCTAATCAACTGGATATTCATTAAGACTGCTCTTCCAGCTGTCGAGTGTTAAACAAAATCCATACTTAACACAGAAGCGGACAATCGCCTTATCTAAGTATAGTTTACTTTCAAATGATGAGAACCCAAGAAATTAGAGAAAATAAGAGCCGTAATATGAAATCACAGATGTTAAGAAACAACTACATATTTAGTATTTTATAATGCAAGAAATTTAAGGAATATATTTTGGTAATTGGTTTTCAGTGATTTAACATTTTGAGTCATTTAACATTTGTATTCAATATCGCGGGATTATCCATCTCTACATTTCAGCGCAGGAGCACCGATTTTAAGTGTAGTGCAACGCTTTTCATTTGTAAGGGCCCAGTCTGAAAGAAGAGAAAAAACCCAGATATTATTTATCAGTAAAAAACTTTCTATAGAATTGTACTTACTATTACGTGGAGATAGGCAATTAAGGTTGCGCAAAGCGCACTTATTAGCTAAACGACGGCAGAGTTGCCCATTTCGGCTACGCACACACACCGGCGGATCAGCAGTTGAACAAATTTGCGGTCGCAGAGCACATGGACGTTGTGTCGGCGGTACTACATCTCGTGGTCTCCTTGTTGGTCTCCATGTAGGCTCTGGATATCTAGGTGGTCTCCTCGTTGGTTCCGGCCATCTAGGTGGTCTCCTCGTTGGTTCTGGCCATCTAGGTGGTCTCCTCGTTGGTTCCGGCCATCTAGGTGGTCCCCATCGGTCTCCAGGTTGTGCTTGAATCACAGCTACAGTGATCAACAACACAGTGCCGAAAACTGAAAATTTAGATATACATACATACATTATTGTAAATATTTAATAAGGAAGTTAAGAGCTTACGTAGTGTTAATGAATTATGTGGCAACATGTTGCCAACGTCTTGAATTGATTCGCGTGGTTTTCCGATAGCGAGATAAAAACTCGACTGATAGCTCTACAACTTTGTGGACTCAGTTTTATATACATACATTGTGAAGTACCTGTAAAAGTTTAAGTGATTTTCGCGCATTGAGTAACAGCTGTGTGTTTTGTAACAATGCGTTGAAAAGTAGAAAGAAAATCGTCGGGCTCTTTTTGTTCATAGTTTAATTGTAAATGGAGTGCAAAAAGTTATTTAAATAGATAATAAGGTATTATATAAAAAAATTATTTTTAACTCTTGAAAAGATTGTATTATGAATGAGTAAATTACATCTGTTTAAAAATCTACAAAACACTTGTTCCAAAATTTGTTCTTCATTCGATTTGTAAAGACATTTTAACCAAATTAATACAAAAGAGTGTTGTTTTTAGACTGATAGAACTTTAAATTGAAAGAAAACACATAAAAAATGAAGCATGATGCCAAATTGTCCATGTTTTGGGTGGACTTGTTGAGCACGGCGGCGAATAGACAAATTCGGATCTTCTCCAACACTATCACTTACAGCACCAATATTTTCTTCTGTACGTACAGTTCTTTGTCTTGTTGTTGGTTTTTCATAGGGTAGAGTAAATTTTGTTCGAAATTTATCAACAGTTCGACGAATAAGCTGCTCTGATGCTGGATTATGTGGATCATAAAATTCACGAAGTGCTCTATAAGTTTGGCGAACAGAACACTGATTTTTAAAGTAAATTTCCACAATTTGTAAACGTTGTTGTGGCGTCATTCTTTCCATGATGATTTGTCAATGCTTACTGAGCAGAAATGTCAAAACGATATGTCATTTACCAGCTGTCAAGTGACACCTATCCCTATCGAAAGTTCTATCAGTCTAAAAAAAAAAACCCGTTACATTCGAAAGAAAAAATTAATGCGCCTTACTTTCATTTCTAAATACACGTAGTGGGTCAATTAAAATTTCACTAGCCGTCGCACAGTGCACCGACCACATAGAGGCAATGGACAAAGGTAGAAGGAGTGCTCGGAATTCGTTGTAGCTTAACTGCTAAAAATGTTACATCGCGGTGATTTCGAAAATGGAATCGAATCGAATCGAAAATGGATCGATTTGTTTCTACGTTTGTTGAGGTTAACACTAAATGAAGATGCTAAGATAGTTAGCGAAATGTTGTTTAACATTCTCGAGTATTTCGATACTCGATAAACCGAGAAATAGAGTTATCGATACGATCTCGGTTATCGCGAAATGTCGAGTATTTATCGATACGAGTTTATTTCATAGTTTCATTCTTTAAATTAAAAAAAAAAGACAGCACGCACAGCTGCAAAGCAACGGAATGCATACAATGAAATTGAGTATCGAGCAGCTGGCGAGCTTAACGAGATTCCCGATGCACGAGAAGCTTCCGAGAGAGCAATTTTCGCAAGAAATTGCCTCTCGAGCAGTATCGAGAAGCTAAAACTCTAGAAATTTATTGTTTTGGCTACTTGGCTCACTGTATATATTGTGGGTTACGATAAGTAACTCAAAATTAGCGCTAGCAATCCAGTTTTTAAATGTATCAAAAGAACGATTGGAATATTTCTGTTTTTTAATTGGAGCGAAATAAATAAATTTGAAAAGTTCCGTTTTTATATTTTGAAATATGAAAACAGTGGGTGATGAGAGAACACTATGTTCATTTTCAGTTTCTCGAAACCATCTTTCATAGAGATCAACGAGAATAGCAGGGATATTAGTCCACTTAATTTGTATAAAAAATCAACAAAAATTTTGAATTTGACTAATTTTTAAGCTTTCTCAATGCGGCCGTTAACCCTAGAGTACTAACCTGCGCAAACTTTACTCCCACCTCGTGAAAAATCGATCGTATCTACAAAGTTTAGCATGCTTTATGCTCGTGCGCTTGTAAGTGCTTCCCTCAATGCATTTGCTTTCAGTCTGCTGCAGATCAGTTAATTAGCGAAGAGTAGTAACGCTTTTGCAAAACACTGGTGAGTAAATTTTACTCCTGGTTAGTGTTTACGGTGGTTTTTTCAGTGATTGGTTATTTTTGTAGTAAAATAAATACCGTGCAAGAGGAGCGAACAATTTCTATTTTGTTAGAAAACAGTAAAACAAGCCTCAACGCCAATAGAGTGTTTCAAATCATTTTTTAAAAACCCTTTGCTAGAAAATGTCCTACAATATACAAATAATGAAATATTTGTACAAAGACAGCCATGCAAAGCAAATAACAAAAGTACGTTTTCTGATTTGAAATTGGAGCGGCTCAAAACACTTTTGGGACTACTTATTTTATCAGCAGCGGTTAAGAGTAACCATCAATTATTTGACACTCGTTACAGTGGTGAAACATTTCACGCAACTATGTCCAAAGAGCGCATCCGATTTATTTTAAATTGTCTCCGATTCGACGACCGTGAGACCGGGGCTAATCGGAGAAACAAGTCGAAATTTGCCCCTATAGAAGACGTTTGGCAAATCTTCATCAATCAATGCAAGGCAAATTATAAAGCGGGCACCTACTGTACTATAGATGAACAGCTAGTAGGGTTCAGAGAAAGATTCCCTTTTAGGATGTGCATGCCCAATAAGCCTAACAAGTATGGCATAAAGTTGTTTTGATTTGCGACTCCGCAACGAAATATATGATTGGCGCAGAAGTTTATTTAGGAAAGAATATGGACACCCATGGAAAACCTTTAGGAGAATATTATGTGCTGAAACTTTTAGAGTCTCTGAAGGGAGCAAATCTGACTGTGGATAACTAGATTACTGGTTTTCCTCTCGCAAAAAAAAACTATTGGAAAGAGAATAACAACTATTTTAGGCACAATAAAAAAAAACAAGCGTGCACTACCATCGTATTTCTGTAATGTCAATTTCCAAAATCGCCCAGTAAATTCGTCGATGTTTCTCTACAGCCAAACAGCAACAATTGTATCATATCTATAAGCCGAAAACCAACAAAATCATAATATTGTTGTCTTCGATGCATTTCCATCCAGACACGAGCACAACAACTAAAAAACCGGAAATCATAAGTGCATACAATGCCACTAAGGGAGCTGCAGATACATTCAACCAAATGTGTCGAAATATGAACTGTGGCAGGAAAACAAGGAGGTGGCCCTTATGCATATTCTATTCTATGATCAATATGACTTCTATCAACGCATACGTCATTTACGTTGCGAATTTTTACAAGAAGAGAGAGAATGGACACCAAGGCTCACTTTCAAGGATTGATTTTATGTTTGCTCTGAGCAACGATCTCATTATTCCTCACCTACAATACAGAGCGGAATTAAAAATTAGCACTAACTTGCGAACATCAATTAACAAAGTTGTGGCGCAATGTAATCTAAAAACTAAATTAAAGAGTCCCAGTCAACAAATAATCAAAGAAAGTACTGCAAGTTTTGTGATTATAAAAAAAGCGATACACAACCACAAAATGTTGTAAGTGCGAAAGTTTTATAAAATATTGCGAAGACTGTGTAAATATATATGTAAATATGCAGACATAATTTATCTTTTATTTTTTATTATTTTTTTACATTTAAAACTGACTGAGAATGTGAAACAGGGATACTAAATGAAATTCAAAGACTTAAATCAATTTTATAATATATTATTTACATATACATACACACAATTAAAATGAACCTGAAGTTAATTTTTAGTTAAGTATTGTTGTGAAAGAGCTTTATGCTTTATTAAAATATATCAATAATGAAACGAATAGTTGTTTTTTTTTGTATATATGGCATAGGAGTAAATTTTACTCACTGTTAGTATTAACGTAAGTTGCAATTTGGTTAGTACTCTAGGGTTAAACTGGTACAGACACCATTCTATTATTTATAGTAGTATATAAAAATCAAACGGCAAACGTCAGTCTTATTTTTGTTTTGTTCATCTCAATATTCAGCTGACAATAGAAAATTCAGAAAATTATTGAAAGAATGACGGAAGTTTAAAAATCGAAACTTGCGCCAGTTGTCTAGAATTAGACTTGCTCAAAACTGAATACGAACTCTAACGAAATTACATTTGAGTTTTATACTATTGACTTGAGAATATTTGCAGAAAGACACGAAAGAGAGGATCAAGATCCAGCTCGCATCATACAAGCGGGCGTAGGTTACCGTTAGTGGTTCAAGACTCCGGTTGGGAGGGCAGCCGACGAGTGCGCTCAGCCCATCCAAACCTCCCGAAGTACGAGACGTCTTGATAAGGTGATAGATTACGCGAACCAGCCGATGGAATTAACCGTCGTCAGGGTATTTTTAAATTTAAAATAATGACGGTAAGATTTTGAAAAAGATATGAGAGATTACGTGAATGGTTTGAACCATCCCACTGACACTATTTTTAATTAGTTGACTAGATTCCCCCTCATAGTTTTTTTTTGTACGAATCGAACTGAGAGTAGGGATCGATGCGAATGAAGGCCAATGTCGATCATGGTTGGGAGTGGTAAGGAATGCCAGCCAGATAACATCACCCGAAAGGGGGTGACATATTGGACCGTTGGTGAAGTGAGGCGAAGACATGGTCGGCTCGCCGTATCCCGAGAAACACCCCACAGTCAAGAGAGCTACTTCGAGCTTTTACGTACCAGTGTGGGGGTTTGGGGCATACACGATGGGGCGATAAACGCAGTGAGAGGTTTTGCCGATTCGAGTGCAGTGGCTCACAAAAGTAATTTGCTTTGAGTTTTATTTATTACATTCAAAATGTATTTCATGCTGAATTT
Organism: Anomoia purmunda; assembly: GCA_951828415.1. Lineage (NCBI taxonomy): Eukaryota > Metazoa > Arthropoda > Insecta > Diptera > Tephritidae > Anomoia > Anomoia purmunda. Next base: position 25,370,127 of record OX639995.1, read on the forward strand.
TTTCGTTGATATTTTTATAAAAATAGAGTTTTGTAATTTATTAATAATGACTACAATGAGCAGTTTAGTTATCAGCGCTAAGTAAATTATTAGCACCACATTCATGAGTTGCCTTGTTATGTAGAGCAAATATAAAATTGCTGTTAGTACGAGTAGAAAAGAGATAAAATATCACACCAACAATGAAAAAGTACTCATTTTTTGCCCATGGCCTAAACACAAGTGAGTACTTTACTAAGCACTTTGTAATTAGTCATAATGATTATATGAGCACTTATAAGATATTCGGCTGTCTTGCAGGGTGGGATTTTTGATACCTTTACAACACTAAAAAACAAGAAGTTATTTAGCTGTGTGTGAATACTTTTGGATTGGAAATCTTTTTCGTTTCTATTTAATATGTACTCGTATAATTTAATATTTATAATTATATGTAGGTTATATTCAGATTCAACAGGTAATAATTTTTAATGCTAATCAACTGGATATTCATTAAGATTGATCTTCCAGCTGTCGAGTGTTAAATAAAATCCATACTTAACACAGAAGCGGACAATCGCCTTATCTAAGTATAGTTTACTTTCAAATGATGAGTACCCAAGAAATTAGAGAAAATAAGAGCCGTAATATGAAATCACACATATTAAGAAACAACTACATATTTAGTATTTTATAATGCAAGAAATTTAAGGAATATATTTTGGTAATTGGTTTTCAGTGATTTAACATTTTGAGTCATTTAACATTTGTATTCAATATCTCGTGATTATCCATCTCTACATTTCAGCGCAGGAGCACCGATTTTAAGTGTAGTGCAACGCTTTTCATTTGTAAGGGCCCAGTCTGAAAGAAGAGAAAAAACCCAGATATTATTTATCAGTAAAAAACTTTCTATAGACTTGTACTTACTATTACGCGGAGATAGGCAATTAAGGTTGCGCAAAGCGCACCTATTAACCAAACGACGGCAGAGTTGCCCATTTCGGCTACGCACACACACCGGCGGATCAGCAGTTGAACAAATTTGCGGTCGCAGAGCACATGGACGTAGTGTCGTCGGTACTACATCTCGTGGCCTCCTTGTTGGTCTCCATGTAGGTTGATATGGACCGCGGGGTGGTTCTGGCCATCTAGGTGGTTCAGGCCATCTGGGTGGTCCCCATTGGTCATCAGGTTGTGCTTGAATCACAGCTACAGTAATCAGCAATGCAGTGCCGAAAACTGAAAATTTAGATATTCAGATATAAGATATTTTAGATAATATTTTAAATATTTTGTGAGCATAAGAAAGTTAAGAACTTACGTAGTGTTAATGAATTATGTGGCAACATGTTGCCAAGCTCTTGAATTGATTCGTGTGGTTTTGCGTTAGCGAGATGAAAGCTCAACTTATAGCTCTACAACTTTGTGGACTCAGTTTTATATACATTGTGAAGTACCTGTAAAAGTTTAAGTGATTTTCGCGCATTGAGTAACAGCTATGTGTTTTGTAACAATGCGTTGAAAAGTGTAAAAAAAACCGTCGGGTCCTCTTTTGTTCATAGTTTAATTGTAAATGGAGTACAACAAGTTATTTAAATAAATAATAAGGTATTATAAAAAAAAATTCTTTTCAACTCTTTTGTGAAAAGATTGTATTATGAATGAGTTAATTACATCTGTTTAAAAATCTACAAAGTACTTCTTCCAAAATTTGGTCTACATTCGATTTATAAAGACATTGTAACCAAATTAATACAACTCTATATACTCAATATTCACATTTAAATGATTTTAGAGGGAAATATTATTTGAAGATTTTTTGGGAAAGCATTAAATATTTGAAACCCTGAAAGTATGCCGCGTATATGTTAATAGATAAAATAAGTTTACAGTGATTAATGCCACAGTGCGGCAATTGCAGGCGAGAAATTTTTATAAGAAAGGATGCGGCGAATCAGCAAGTATAAAATATATTTCAGGAGCGATTTCACTATAGTGCTTCTCTCTCGAGAAGCCTCATCGATATTTTTTTTATCAGACAATTCGCATTCAATACAGTATTGGTTTCCAAAAATATGTTTACTCAACCGAAAGCAAAAACATTTTACTGTTCCATAGAAAGAGAGAATTTTAGAGGGCTTTAAAAACCAAAATAGCAGTATATCTCTAGCATACGAATGTTTGTGTGTATTAGGGAACCCGGCTCGAGTTTTCGGGTTTTGTAATTCTGCATGATGCATGTGAAATGGCGTTAGAAAATTCGACTTTTATAGCAAACAAATTTTTCAGATATATTTATATAAATTTACAAAAAATACGCGTACTTTTTTAATAACGGTTGCCCATTAGCAGGCAATGGAAAAACTTCTTACAAAAATCATTTGCCATTCGGTTAGGTTCCTCAATTTATGTTAGAGCATCAAGACGCGTACCACAAATTGTAGGAGAAGTTCGGTCAAACATCATTCTATTTATATGGTATATATTATTATTATAAATAGGTATACATACTTTTAGCTACGTTCTTCAAGTTTTCTTAAAAGTCTCAATGAAAATCATCAAGAACGGGTAACTATAACATATAGTCTTAATACAAAAGATTGTGGTGGTTTATGGTTATGTTTTGCTTGTTATTTTATTGTACCTTATTTTATTAATAAGAAAACTAGAATGGCATTCTAAGATTTAATATATTTAAATTTTTGTAGACATATTCATGCTAGTTATGAAGCCTTTGGCTAAGCCATGACAAATGTAAATTATTTTTAACAAATATTTTTTAAACATTAATATTATTTAATATTAACAATCATTATGCGAAGCTCGGCACAATTTATATTAGAAACATTTAAAAAACATACTTAGCCCAAGCGATAGAATTTATAGTTGCTACTTCAAAGGTTACCACTTATCCGAAACAGATTTTTTTCTTTGATTTATTATTCGATAAGTTTCGCCATAAAATAAAATTGAGCGATGCCATAATATTTAGATAGTATTGTCTAAGTATCCATAAAAAGTTTTAAAAAATCGTTTTTGTATATCAAAAAAATAGAGGACAATATTTTACGTCTAGGAGAAAAAAATATGTTTCATAATTCTTGTGTTATCTCCGACTGAATAAACAAAGTTGTTTTATACCCAACAACTTGCCAATATGAAACAAATTTATTATATGGCATTCTACTTAAATAACTCACTCAGCTTACTACAAAATTAAAACATATAAACAAACAGGTAACAATTGTATAGACCAAATTAATTTTTATTTATTTTATTTTAATACTTTTTTAAAATAGAAATATACTTAGTTCATTATATTATCCAACCCGTCTTAGCTTCAAGTAATGCAAATTCGAATTTTTAGTGGCAATTTCTAAGAAAAAATTAGGTACGCAGTTGTATAGCCAAGTGGACCTCTGGTCCTCTTCTTATTATAGTACTGCCAGAAAGTTTTTGATATAAAGCAAGCAAAGCTCCTATTTTCTATTTTCATTGCGCTTTGTTGAGACAGAAGTTACGCATAATGAATTCCCTTCGCTACGGCTGGGGGTATACCCATCTCGATACTGGTTGTTGCTTTAGCCTCTGCTAAGCCGCACCATGCTAGTTCATCGGTTTTCTTGTTATCTTCGACTCCTTTATGCCCGGCAGCTGAGATTTTCGAGATTTTCAGATAAGTGGTTAAAAAGGCAATCCGTTGTTTACAAACACTGACTTCCTCTGATCCAATATTTGGTGCCGCTAGAGCCTTTACTACTGACTGGGCTTCGATTTCCGTCTTCAAGTGATTTATAGGCCTTCCAAATCGCCAAAATTTCCACCAGGAAGTTACTGCAGTAGGAGGGGAGCTTCATTGGCATGGATAGTTCCAAATAATTGGAGTAGCTGTCGGTTGCAACTCCCAATTCTATCTTGGAATCGTCGGCACAATCTTAAATCCACCTGTGTGAAGCTCGACCAGGATGTTCATTTGAAGTAAAGCACTCCTTCCTGTGGTGTGTCCCCATATACTAGGTAAGGTTAGGTAACCATATACTTCTTTGTTAACTTTTACTCCGCTTAGCTCAGCTGATATTTAAAGTTTTTGAAGTAGTGACTAGATGCAATTCCTGATTGTTTCTTTCACTCTCACCCTAAGATCAGCCCAGATGTTGTTGCAGGCGCCGTCGACATCAGACAGATCTTCGCTGTTTCCATAGATATTCCCTTTGAATTCGCATGCTGCGGTGTGAAGATTACCTTCAGTTCACTTAGCAAAAATTTTTGATTCTTCTGCAGCATTTTTATGATGAAAACCTATGGATTACCCAGGCAAACTTCTCTTCAGTTAAGATTTCACCCAGCAGCGCTGTCGGTACAGCCCGCTGAACCGGATCTCTCCAGCGCACTGTCCCAATAGCACAGTGTGGAAAGTGGTAGAGTTTCGACTGATGATCCCGCCCCTGTATCGTCAGCTTGCTTTACGAATGCATTAGTTGAATGGTCCATAGCAAGTACTATTCCCAGCCGTATCGGCTCTTTCTTGGGCGCAATCGGCTCGCAATGACCCCACCAGTATTTCTGTTTTGCCTTAGGATTGGCTCTGTTGTATTCCCTCAGGAAAGACCTACATTTATTATTGAAAATTTTTCCTTGACAGGCAATCATTAAAGGCACTTCTGAGATTGGACCTCAGGCCACCCTGGCTCTTGTCCCACCACGGACGATAGGTATTTTTGCTCCTCGTAATTGAACAAGAGACGCCGCAGGCCATATGGAAGTCTTTTTCCATATACTTGTCTCGGTCAGCAAGGTTGGTTTCTATGAAGTCTATCGCTGACTACCCTGGCAAATAGACCTAAGATGTCCATTATGGATTGCTTGATGATGATCTACTCTCCCTCTACCAGCCTATCTCGTCTGTACTTACAGACCAAATTTAGGTGCCTTGTTATTTTCATATGCAGAAGCCTGTGTCAACGATCTTTATGATTATACTAGCTACCCTTTTGTTGACTCAAAAGGCTTTTGATTTTACGAATTCATAATATTTATTCTGATGCAGAATTTTTATTTTATTTAAAACCATTAAACCAGAAACAATGAGGAAAATAATCTTTTACATATTTACAAAGCCAATATTAAAATTTGCAATGGCATACAAGAATCTACTTAAACACACACATATACTTCCATGATTATGCCGAATAAATAAATATATTTAAATTATTTAATTTAACGAATTCAATAACTTTCGAGAATGTATATATGCTTGCAACTCTTTTATAATTAGTATAATTGTTCGTAATTAAGAAATATGAAATTTTTGAAATAAATACAGAGCGCACCACATCATAATATCTACAGTGTATAATTTGCGCAATTAATGCAGTCAATGTTGACTAACCAAATGAAGTATTATTTTTTAGTTTTAGGTGAGTGAAAAAAAAAAAAATAATAGCTAATCTATTAATAAATACAATTTTTTTTAACAAACACAAATTAGTTATCCGCAATATTTTTGCTTCGACCCAAGCAACATGTCCTGGCAGTTGTCAAGTAAATGTGCCGAGCAAATCAATTTGCATAGTGCAAAAGGATCCACAGCAGTGTCTCAAAATCAAAGAATGTACGCTTCGTGAGTTGAACTGTGTGCGTTTGCGGCAGAATATACCACGTGAGTAATACTAGAGAATTTAGCACAAATTAAAAATGAATTAAAAAATATTGATATATCTAATGTGCGCATTTAACCAGCGCTTGCTGCATCAAATTTGGATCGCTGCGCCACTATAACTGGCCCCACCGGCAGTGGGCGCTGCTCCACTCCACAAGACCGTTGCCGGCGCATAAATTGCAAAGGTGATAAGGTGGTGCGATGTCAGCGCGTAGGCAAAAAATGTCGTTTACTAACAAATTGTGAGGCGCGACGTGAAAATTGTCGTAATCGACGTGATAATCGTAAGTTGATTACATATATTGAAAAAATAACAATTTACATAGGTATTAAAACTAAATTTTACCGAATTTCAATCTATTTTGCAGAGTTGAAGTCTGTTGCCGGAACATTTTGCGAGGGTCTAAAACGTACACATGGGTTGAAACCGTGCAAACGAAAAAAGAAGAAGAAAAAGATGATATTATTTTAAGCGCTTTATTTGGATACACCAAAAATTAATACGATATTATAAATTATAGTTATATTTATCTACATCTTATGGCTGGAAATAAAAATATAGCTACATACATTCGAAAGAAAAAACAAATGCGCCTTACTTTCATTTCTAAATACACGTAGTGGGCCAATTAAAATTCCAGTAGCCATCGCACAGTGCACCGACCACATTGAGGCAATGGACGAAAATAGAAGGAGTAGTCGGAATTCGTTGTAGCTTAACTGCTACAAATTTTACATCGCGGTAATTTCGAAAATGAAATCGAATCGTACCGAAAATGGATCGATTTGTTTCCACGTTTGTTTAGGTTAGCACTTAATGTATTTATATTACTTTTTTGTTGGCAAATAAAGTTTCGCCTCTGAAGATACTAAGGTACTTAGCGAAATGTTGGGCCGGAAAAGTGAAAATATTTGCACTTAATTAAATCAAATCAAATTGGCCTAAAAGCCAATAAACAGACACAAAGAAAATTTATCAGAAAACAGCAGGGAATCGATTTAATATTTGTACCGCTGACCAATTTCGGAAAAGTAGTTTTATCTTTTTTTTTATAATAAGGAGTTAGTTGTATTAAATATTATATATTTTCTGGAGAGGAACTAATAGTTGATACAATTTCTTCCATGCTGTCATCTGCCTCTTCTTTTTCAACTTGATGATTTCCTTTGCTTTGTTTTCCCTAAAAATAGTTAGTGTGGGACTTGAATCCAAAATAAACTTCCTACTGTCTAAATACCAAGCCCCCCCTGTACTACCTCCAAGTATTTCGTCGGGAGATGGTTTGAGCACTAAGCCCTACGTCTGTTATAGTCCTGATGGAGTCCGTATGGAGTGGGAAGTTGCATCACATCTATTCTTAGTAGTGGCAGTTTTTTGCCTTGTTCGTGCCACTTTTGCATCTTAAGCAAAAAATAAATAGCCCTTCATTTTTATTAAAACTCTTACTGAAGCAATCTAAAAGGAAAAGGATTTCGAGCCGTCTGATCGCTAAATTTCGTATTGGCAACTTTTTGCCTTGTTCCTCGGCAATTCCGTCACTTTTGTATCTAAAAAACACATAGCCCTTAATTCATTTAAGTATAATCAATACTGACACAGTGGGAATGGCCGGGATTCCGAGCCGCGCCATCGATAGTGTTCATGTTGGGTCTGAAACGGTTTACAGCCGAGACTTACTTCTAATTTGTGCTTCTGCTTAGTATAGTATCAAATTATTAGCATGGTAATAAATTTTTATGCCACAAGTATTACTTATTATCAATCGATAACTATTATTTTGTGAATGAATTTAAAAAAGTATTCTGGTAATAATTATCAGTAAGAAAATTTTTAATATACCGAACTCTTATGGGACTATTTCGAGGTCTGTATGGGATCAATTAAAAATCTGTGGATCTGGAATCTGGAATGGTGCCCAAGTAGTTCCGTATTTCAAGGCTTAAACAAATTTTCCTCGTCCAGTACTAGAAGTACTAGAATAAGCATGATAAAATTTCCAAAATATTTGTCATCTCCATTATAAAATATTGGCAAGGCAAATCTGTATAAATTGGAATAAGCTTATTAAAAAGCGGACCGAATTACTGCTGGTAAACTCAGCTCAGTTGAAATTACAGACATCGTTTCGATCACGGAGCCCTCTTGTCAGCTTGTAAAGAAAATCTGGTCATTCCACGTTCTAAGCCATTAAGAAATTTCGACTAGAAAAGGTTTCTCCTCCAATGGTTTTTGATACAGCTGCAGAGATGAAGAAAAGTGCAACACCGGGGCTTTGGAAAATATTTCTTTGAATACAGTTTACTGCATTTTATTAAGATCACACAATGGTCTAATTTTAGGGAAATATAATGAAGAAGCGTTATAAGAGCTGAACGCTTTAGTGCCATCATGATTGGTTAGCTGTTCTAAAAGTGGTTTTACACTATATGTATTTTTTGGGTCTTCAAAATTAAAATATTTAGCTTCAAAATAAAAAAAAAAAGTTTTCAAAATCTATTCAGTAGATAATTTGCAATGTATTCCCCTATTGAGATTACATTAATGGCACTGTAGTCGAGATTTCTAATAAATCTATATTAATCGTTTAATCTTTGTGGACTTTAAGTTAATTGCAACTGTATTCCCATTGAAAATTATGTTAAAAAATTGCTACTAATTTCAGAGTTAACTTCATCTTTACTGTTGCTACGAGAAAATTACTTTTAAATTCATCGAAGCTGCATTTTAGCTTTGAATTTTCAATAGGTATATGGAAACGTATTAGGCAACACAGACAAAGTCGCGGCTATTAACTAGTTAAATAATAAGCTTGTGAAGTTAGAATTATTTTTAATCTTATTTTTTAAATACTCATGTCAAATCCAGTTCCACTCTTTAAGTTAGCTGTCATTTCAATGTTTCTTCTTTTTTTTTTTACATGTACCGACAAAATGTTCAGTTGCCTGCGAATGGTGGTATGAATGTAGTGAGTATCTCGAGCGGTGTGGGTTTCGGTAGCAACTCTTCGCTCTTGTTACTGAAAGTGAACCATTACTTTTTTCAATTGACACCATTCCACAGACAAAACTATAAATTTTAAATCCGTGGCAATAAATTTAAATGTCATTGCATTAAATCGCAGTGAATTGCTGCCACCCATGCCCCCATATATATTCCTGTGTGCAAATACCTGTGTTTATGTTTTTCTCTGATGTGCAGCACTTCCGGTGTGCTATTGCAGCTTGCAAAATCCAGTTCGTAGTAAAATCGGCAAGCATCTCTGTGGCATGTTGATCAGTAGTCATTGATGTGCATGGGATGCTGCATATCTACATCAAATTGTATATACTTATTTGCACAAGCGTGCATATGGACTGTGTATATGTATATGTATATGTGTTTGCGTATGTTTGTCCATAACCAAGTACACTGGCGTCTAAAAGTAATTGACTGCCTCAACTGCAATAACACTTTTCATATACGAACAATTAAGTAAAAAATATTTTATAATTTTTTGAGCAGCAGAGCTTGGTTTTTACATTATAATCTTATTTATAAAAATCTCATATCACGGTGTTTGTGGTCGAACTACCCCGAAACGGTGCAAACGTTTTTTATGAAATTTTTTTGTATATTTTGTTGGTATGAGAATAGGCCGTAAAATATATTTTTTGCTTGGGAAAGGTTGCAACCGGTCTCAAACGGTTCGTCTCCGCGAGCAGAAGGTTCGTGCCTATATTTCGGCGAGGGTTGCCATCTGTTTGAAATGTCAAATTTTATTATATTATACAAAAGTATGTATATATAAAAAATATGAAAATAAGAGTACCAAACGGTTCGCCTCGCCGTACAAAAAGTTGAAGGCTAGCTATATTTTGAAAAGGGGCTGCCACCTGATTGGAAAGTCGATATAGTTAAATTATACTCGAGTTATATAAAATGCTTTAATATTGGAGTGAAACGGTTCGTCTAGGCAAAAAAGTTCATAGCTAGCTATCTTCAAGAGGCTTGCCACCTGTTTGAAAAGTTATACACAATAGATATGAAATATGAACATATGGGTGCCAAACTGTTAAATTCACTGATGGGAAATCCCATAGCACATTGTGGGTTGCCACCTGTTTAAAAAGTCGAATTTAATAAAATAGAAAAAAATGGGTGTCGAAGAGTTTGTTTTGCTGGGAAGAAGGTTTGTAGCTAGCTATATTTAAAAGTCGAATTAAATTATATTATACGCAAGTTATTTGATATATGTATTTGGTAAATTATGAGTATCAAGTCAATTGTTTCGCTGGGAAAAAGCTTAAAATTAATTAAATTAAGCACAAGGGTATTTTAAAATATTAGTATCGAACTGTTAGTATTGGCGAGGAGAAGGAGCGTACTTATATTTTTGAGAGGGTTGTCACCTGTTATATGTGGCATAAACCGAAAAGCATTTTCTAGTTACATAAGCAAATGTCAATTAATAAATATATGTATAAAGGCAGCACAACGTATGCCGGTTTTTTTTCGTAAACTACATTTTTTTGTTTATGAAAATTTAGCATTTTATTAGAAAACCACTACTAACGCGAAACAGCAACAACCCAACAGATCTTTCAAACTGTTTGTACTGCGATCTCTCAAATTTTATTAATCCCAATGTTCCAGTTAATCAAGGGACGGGGAATAAGGACCATTCGGCATTACAATGGCTATTTTCAATATATAAGTTAATGAAACTTTTGAACTTGACTCTACAGTTAAAACTTTAGAATGAGCCGTAAACCTAAGTGCTCCTATCATAGTAAACTAAAATTCTAAGGCTCTTAGCAGGTGCTCCTTGGTATGTGAGGAATAATGAATCACAGAAAGGTCTCAATGTACCATCTATTAAAGAAGAGATATTAAAACTTGCAAAAAATATATCAATAACCCTAACAGCTACTCTAATACCCTAGCTATAAATTTCTTAGATTATATTCTAAGCATCTGAAAATTAAAATGATGTCACTTATTAGATTTACTAGATACAGAATTTGAAATACCCTAAAACAAAATGGTTTAATGGGAGATTATAATATACTATGCATAAAGATAAAAGTATACACAAAAACAGAAAGTTTGCATATCTAAATATATATGAAATAAAGTCCAAAATTACGTATGAAGAGACATAATTTAGAATAGAATGAACGGATTACCCAAATTTGGTTTGTACATTCCGTAGACTCGTGGCACGAACTTAGTCAATATTTTAATCTATCAGGTGGGGCATGAATCGAGAAAATCCGAAAAATGTATCCGTCAGGAGTCGCTAGAGTCGGGTTATTAAAAAAGTCCTACATCCAGCTAGTGCGATAAAAAAAGCTTTTATAACAAAAAACTTGATGCGCTAGGTGGCGCCAGAGGCGAGTTATTTAGAAAATCTCTGCTTGCGATTCGATTTTTATGAAATTAGATACATATGACGGGGGTGCGACGAGAAATGTTTTACCGAAACATGGATCTGCTAGATGGCGCTAGAATCGAGTTATTTAAAAAAACGAATGTGTATAGTTCGATATAGATGATATTAGAATAGTATATTAGAGGAGCGATTAGAAATATGTTTGTAATAAGATTTAGATTAAATTGAAAGCATAGCGCATGCTATATATTCTGCATTCGATATTTAGAGATAATTCATATCAATAGTTCGACTAAGTTCAAATCTAATAAATTTTGCGGACTTAGACCGTTTAAATTTTCAAATCTGTGCCGGTATAAACTTCCATAAATAATTAAATAAACTACAGAATTAACATAAACAATAAAGGATAATCGTGATAGGGAATATCCTCTGGTTTCTTTCTTACTCGATGCATTCAGAGTGGTAGTGAAAAAATGTGAACATAAATTGTCGATAAATGGTAACTTCTGCGTGACTACCAGAGTATATCTATGTATGTAAATATATGCCTATATCTTTGTTTGCGCAAAACTATCCCATATGTATAAGATAATTTAACGTTAGCACGTACGCTGCTTAAATGTTTTTATAGTAGGTGACTCTTCCTATTTTATTGCTACTTAAATTCAAACCTCACCTTCTATCATTTTACGACCATAAAGTAAGTAAAATATTCAAGCTTAAAAAGTGAAAGGCATTGGAAAAGGTGAAAAGCATCTTTTAATGTTTAATTTGAGAAAATCCAACACCAAGAAACACACAGGATAATCGGTAAATAGAGTGGGTATGCCGAGATTATCGCGATCGTCCCTCTATGGCTATCCGTAGGGGCCTACATCTTTAGAATGCTGAAAGAAGCTCATTAAGTCACGTTGCTGCTTGCTACAGGAAAAATTGTTTAGATTTTTTTTAATACTTAGAAAAATCTGACAAGTTTCGCTGTTCTTTGAGATGCTCTAACTGATACTTACTTTAACATCCATTTGATTGGTATGTATTTTGCCTGTCGTCGGTGAAAGTACCAGACTATCTGCCTTAACATCTTGTTATTTGCGCCAAGGTTTTTCTAGAGAGTGAGAAAGCAAAATATATACAAAACTAGCAAAAAACGAGCTTAATATGAATACGCTTAGCAATTATTATTTAATATAATTGATCAATATATAAAAAGTATTGAAAAACAGAAATCAGTGTAATGGTGGACCAGAAACTTTCAAATAAAAGCATGCGCTGTAAAATTATCATTGGACTGTCCAATACCCATCCTTTATGTCCTGTTGCAGAAAGATGACAAAGTAGTTGCATCGCTCCCACCGTTCCTCTTACGGAAAATCTTGTCCAATATCACAATACCAGAACTTATTTGAATTTTGCAGTTTTATATTAGAATTTTATTGATTTCATATAATTGGTTTCTGGTGTGGAAACGAAACGCCATGCTACTTCTTTATAATCTACGTTATTTGGTATTCTTAAATGATATCCACCCAGAGCATGAAAACTAACAGAATCAATACCATTAACTTCACGGTTGTAACGTGAACACTAAAAAAAAATATTTTGAAGATCATTAAGTCGTATTCAAATGTAGATAAATTGCCTTCTCAGTTTTGTAGTATCACATAATTTTTCCGAGATATTTGGCCGGTGGCATGTCGCTCTCCAAGGTGTGTGAGTCTAAAACTCATAACACGTGGGCAGTCACACAATGTATGCTCTGGCTTTTTTTTCAACTAACCTACAAAACCTACAGTCCGCTTCTTCAGCTAGCTCTTTTTTTACAAATATGGTATATTAACTTGCACCTGCCTGTGAGATTCAGAAATCATTTACAGATCTTCGGAGATTGAGATATGAATCGCTTGGATTGCCCTTCGCCCTTTGTATTACGCCAGTGAGTTGCAAATCGAGACTCCTCTCATCTTCATATTAGTTCAACAGTGTAACCCATGGATGTTCCACAGAAATTCTCTGGACCACGCAGACGTCGTTGGACTCCAATTTTTGCGAGAATGAAACAGAATTTTCGTTTCCTTCAAATATCTCAAGCCCCAGAACACATTGGCAAACTTTCCTGAAACCTTTGTAAAAAATATTCCCATCCTCCAGCTTGGATCCACCAGTGTATAAATTATTACATTGTAGTACTTATTAAAGGATAGATTTGGTAGCGTGATATCCCATCATTTGATAACGGGATAACAAAGAAAAGGAGTAAGTATTCCCACGTGACCACAAAAATCGGTCCTCTTCATGCTAGGGGTAGAGGTTTGAATGCCTATAATAACGTCAGTATCGTACGTAAAGTAGGTACGCATCGCTCCTGTGATGATCAAACAAATCGTACGCTGGAGGTTACCAAATGTTATTCCAGTGCTAACTTGCTTAACGTTGGGCCACTAGATTTATGGCGTATAAGTTAACATCGGCATTATCGCCCATGAATGTACAGTAAGTTATTATAGGTGATATTCCCTATGGGCTTAGAGCTCTAAGCCTTTGATAGGCATTGAAAGCCCTTGTGGCCTTACCAAATCATTGTAAATCGTGAATCCCAGTTGAGTGTTTTATCCAGAGTTACCCCTAGATATTTCATCTCCTTTGAAAACTCAATTTGAGTCGCCCCAATGTGGGTTTGGTCAATTCACATTGTTCTTTTGGTGAAGGAAGAGATGTTTATCATAAAACAACTCCTGAAATTATACGACGAATATAAAAACTGAATTTAAAAAATAAATATTTTCGCGCCTTGAATTGACCTATTGCCATTCGAAATTTTTCTTTTGTTGTCCAGTAATGAATAACTAAACTACCAAATATGTAGACTATATTTATTTTTAGGACTTTAGGATACTTTTGAAAAACGTTTGTCGGCGTTGCTCCTAAATTAAAAATTAAATTTTTTTAGGTTACGGCGTTCAATAAAATTATTCGTCGTACAATTTCAGAGGAGTCCTTGAACAAATGAAGTACCACAATTTGAAAATGCAATATGTTTTATGACTAACCAAATAAAAACTAAAAACTTAGTAAGTTAATATCTCGAAAAATTTACGTAATAGATAGTTTTTTTTCTAAATTTGAATACCACTTCAGAAATTATGATTTAATCAATATTCTGCGATTTTTATTTTTCCGGTTTTTTTTTAATTTTCGATTGTTTTGGTCAAATTTGATAGTTGTTTTATTATTGATATTTTTCCGATGAAAAATAATCGTTATTCTTGGTGTAAAATTTTTCAATCATAATAAAGGAAACAAATTGTTGGCTCTGATAATAACAGCAATGGCAAATAAAAGTCGGAAAGTATCGATTAAATATGAGCGGAAAACTATCGATCAAATTTGATCGAAAAAATTATATAAAAAAATATTGATCAAATGTGATTTTGATTTTTTTGTTAAAAATAGTCGTTTTCTAAAAAATTCCCGATCATATTTAATCGATAGTTTCCGATTTTTATTTTTCCATTTATCACGATCAAAAAATCTAACATCCAAGAATAACGATTATTTTTAATCGAAAAAAACAATTATATTTAAAATAACCATCAAATTAAGTAAAAAAAAAATTTTAAAAGCCGTAAAATTTAATCGAAAAAATAAAAATAATAAGGTCAGATTTGCATATCATATGGCATTAGGATTATATCGATATATTCGAGTTTTTTTTTTAACGATTTCTTCCTAGTAATTTTTTTATGCGAAAAATCAAAATAACGTTTCTTTTCGGAACATGGTTATAAAAGTCAACTTAACGATTTTTGAGTGAACTTTTTTTTTTAAATCAATCATTTATTATGGCATACATTTGTTTTTTCAAATAATGTACATTATCTCCTTTTACTAGAAAACTGTCATTACACCGTTGATCCACAACACAACGAGTTATACGTCTCAACTGATGATTTTATTGTAACTCCCCTTTACTTAGCAACTGATGCGCATGAATTCTGCCAAAAAAATTACGCAACTGTTGCATCACTGCTATCAGTATTAAATTGCAAAATCGAAAACCAAACAGAAAAATATACAAATAAATATACGCAAAAACATATAAAAATATGTATATGATGAGTGAATGCAGCAAGTTATGAAAAGGCCGGTGTTTTAAAGCTTTGCCAGACGGTAGCGCTAGTGCGCATTAAATGCAAATTTACATTTTACCCTGACAAACGGCAATAATGTTTATTTAAAACTATTTGTATGTGTGTGAAATAATTTCGTTTGTTCCCTTCATTTTCTAACCAAAATTAGACTAACGCAAATTGTATTCTATATTTCAAGTACAAAAAAATATGGAAACATTTTATTCTTATGTAAAAATAAGATGAAAAATGAACATTCTCTATAACGAATTGTCGCCAAAACAAGAAAATAAAGAAAATAAAGTGTGAAATTCTAACGAAAAGAAATTTGTTATGGTGTCGTTAGATTTCAAATGGAAGGCTCAGCAAAGAAGGTGTTTTTTTTAAAAAACCATGAATTTATTAGTGTATTATTTCAACAAATTTTTTTATGTTTCAGTATTTCACAAATAAAGAAGGGTCTAAGGGTCAGTGTGAAACCGATTTTTAATTACCTAGCGGCGCATGTTTTTTTTTCAAATAAATAGTACTCATGGTAAGCAGTTAAAACAGTTGGTATAATATTTTTGAAATTTTTTTTTGAAATCCAAATATTCCTTTCTACAACCTAATCTATTATATTAAATATGAGCGAATAACCTTTTAACTTAATGAAATATGGCATCTAATAAGGTTAGCGGAATAAAGTAAAAACTAAAAGAAAAAACACACCCTTGTTTTAATTCTTATATATATATA
This sequence comes from Anomoia purmunda, assembly GCA_951828415.1. NCBI lineage: Eukaryota > Metazoa > Arthropoda > Insecta > Diptera > Tephritidae > Anomoia > Anomoia purmunda. The sequence goes on from OX639995.1 coordinate 25,386,008, forward strand.
ACATATGGCAATGATGCATTTATCAAAACTATTAATAATATTTATAAATTCTCATTGTTTTAAAAGGCTCTTTAATAGAAGCTATACATATTTCGTAATGCTATACCATTTTAAATTTGTTGTGGTTTTGTAAAATAGAAAAACTCAGTTTAAATGCTTTATAAATTTGTGCATTTACATCAAAGCTAAAGAGCGATTTAATGAGAATATTTACCCACATTTAAAGCAAATTAGCCCTACCGTCTGCCTAGTATACTACTGAGAATGCTCTGCAAATATATCAGCGCTATTAGGTGTTTTGGTGGGATAATTTACTCACAGTTAATGCAAATTAGCCCGTCCGTCTGTTTAATATATCATATAACTGTGACTGCTCTGCTAAAGCATCAGAGCTAATGGAATTTTCGATGGGAACATTTACTCACAGTTAATGCAAATTAATCCTATCGTCTGAGCAGTATATTACATTACTGTAACTGTTCCGCAAAAGCCCAGTATTGGTTTATTTGTTGGATACCGAAAATATTTACTTTCAATTCATTTACGTTCAGTAATCCATTTTCTGTTCTCACCCAAAAACACATGCAGTTGACTTTTGTTCACATACCCGCACATATGAATGTAGTAGGTACGTAAATGCAAATATTAATACGAATGCGGGTATATGAATGGTAGCTCTTAAAAGTAAATATTTTTATATGGCGCCCCAAAAGGAAGCTTGCATTTAAAAAACTCACGTTCATACATATATTCAGTCGTATATTGAAGAAAAGTACGAGTGAAAAGGTGCCATCGGTGCCAATTACTTAGATCTCCCAATCTAAGAATATTTAGAACGTCAAATTTTGTTAAATCAATTTTCATATATAAAACATATAAATATCGCTTGTAAATAGTAAAAACATTTTACAAACCTATCATTGCACTGTCATTATAATGTTTAGTTCCTGGATTCCATTTTTCAGCCTTGAGTCATTTGAATTTAGTATAAGACGCATTTATTAAGTTATTGCCTTAATCTTAAAGTTATTCCTGCAGTTGCCATTTACAGTTTTTCCCCAAATTTTAGACAAGTCCATCACTACCAAAGTAATGGTTAGACTACCTATATGTTTGGGTAGAGATTTTATGGTATTTTTTTCACAATTAAACGCTTCCAAAAGCATAATTTTTGAATAATCCAAAATTTGAACAACAGCACTTAATTGTTTTATAAAAAAAAAAGATTGATAAAAGTTTACATTAACAAAGAAATGGCAAAGAAATTTGCACTTAAAACTCAATTATCTATTGAAAAAATTATCTTTTCATGAAAATGAACAAAAGGGATTTTACAATTTTTGAACTGTACAGAGTGCAAGTACTTGATTTCCCGGCATAATTGGTTGAAATTATATCTTATCGAAAAAATATGCCAGTCATTTACCCCGGGTAGTTGAAAATTGAACCTAAAACTTTGAGTTTCACTTGAGCGGGGAAGACAGCAAATACTCGATATCATTTTTTTGGTAGCAAATCGTTTGTGTTTCTAGATACTCTGTTGTTTGGTATCAAATAAAAAAAATACCTAGAATATAAAGACTCATTTCTTTTACTTTCGCCTAAGCAACTGTTAAGTTTTTGGTAAAAGTTACTTATATGAATCACGTAATTCTAACAAATATTTGTCTTTTGTTTTTTGTTTTTTTTTTTTTGGAAAAAATATTATTTCATAAATGTTCTAATGGGCTTAATCATAAAAAATATAATGGATTTAAAAAAAAATTTTTGCAAATTTTCGATTTACAAAGTAGCTTTACTTATTGTGAATTTCGATCTAAAAATATCTAAAAGTAACTGCATTTAAGTTACTCACAAAAAACATAACTATGATTTTTTTAATTGCAATCATGCTACATATATTTTTTCCGTGATTGCTTACCCAAAACAAAGTTTACTTAATTACAGCAGCCATAAAAATCAATGCCAAAAATTTACAAAAATTTAACAAATTTTCTCTTTAAATTCAAACTTTTTAAACACAGCTTCTAGACATTTTTGGAGTATTTAGTTATTTAATCCATTCAATTCTAATATAATTAGGTGTACGTTTTTAGTGACTAAAAAATTTCGTTGTTTTTTGATAATTTTAAATTCGTCGAATTTTTTTTTTTTTTAAGTGTAGAAAATTTACAAAATCGCTAGCAAAAAAATTATCAAATACTAACAAGAATTTCTTGCCGCTTGAAATTTGCATTTTATTACTTATACTACAAAATATAAAGAGCTAGACAACAGAATGCTACAAAAATTTCTGTAAACTCTGATTAAAAAGTTTGAAATTTAGATGCAAATTTTTATAAATTTTGTGCAAAATGTAAAAAATTTATTTGTATAGCTTTCATTATAAAATGAACTTTATTGAGGTTAGGTTTTCAATACGTAAAACCTTATTTTATTTTTATACATTTTTCTAGCTCATAATGTAAAGATCATATGATTTTATTATACATATTTCTATTAAAATTTTTGTAAACAGTGACGTAAAAAGCTATCGCACAGTGTGGCGATGATTATAAATCCACGGAATTATAGCCATTAAATCTCTCCTCAAAGTCGTCAGTCTACTAATATATAAATATCATCAAAATTTGATATATCTTAAAAGTTATTTGCATGGCCTGCAGAATTTTTGAAACATAAAATAACGTTAAAAACTATAAATAGGAAAAAAATTTCAGTGAAGATGGCATCACGCCGAAACCGGTTTGTCTCCGACCAAACGCGACAAGGTAAAAATGTTTTAGCAAGCTGGGTAAATCTTGGAATTACGATAATAATTATATTTCAAAAGTTAGAAACAAATTAATATCCTAAGTGTTTTAGAACAGCTAAGACTTTCTTCGACTTATCGCTGATTTTTTCTGATAGAAGGTGCTGTGTGAAAAAACTTGGATAACGATAATAGTTACGCCCATTTCTTTGTAACCGAGTTGCAAAAGAACACTAGGTCGGATAACGAATTGCATGTAAAGCTACAACACTAACTCGGAAAAATATGCGAGTTGAGCCAACTCGGTAAAATGATATCGGACTGCGCTATTGTGAATGATCCCTCACAAAAAAACATGGGAAATTTCAGTTTGACACCTTATTCGTTTTTATTTGCATAGTATTTTTAAATCAACCTCACGTCAACCTGACATATTTTTGCATAACTATTTTCCATTCTTCAATAGCACTAAATAGATGCCATGTTTCATGAAATATGCTAAAAGTGTCGCTAAGGGAAATTTTAACTGAGCAAGAACGTTCTATTACAAGTCGGTTACAATAAAACGGGCCTTACATGAACCTTTTGAAATTGTACAAGCTGACGCGCCTGTTACTTGGATATTGGGCGTGGCAGTAAGACAATCGTCACCATACTTTTAGTTTATGTCTTTTTCTGTCAAATTAATTTTTCACAACAAATTTCGAGAGAGCGTGATAGGCCGCGGTAATAAGTCTATATTTACCAAATTTCATAATTCTTCTTTCTGAAGTGAAAGTATGATATAAAAAAATGTTTAGCAAAATTACAATACGTTTCCAAATTTTTACCACAACTTACTTACACTTGCGGTCAATAAAAACGCACCACCAAATATAATTGAAATAAGATCACATCAGTAATTTGTTTATAAAGTTAGAATATTAGGGTAATTTGATTTGTTTGGCAACATAGTGTTAATTAGTTATCCACAAAAAATTTTGGCGAAAATGGTGTTTATATGGAATAGCCAATTAATTTAAAAAAAAATTAAGAAAAATGTACTTTCGATGATATTCATGATTAATTTAAAGAAAATAACGTGAAGTTAACTTAAAGCGACTAAATCATTTTCACCGCTAACTGTAGAAATATAGACTTCAATAGGCTTTCCTAACCCTTCGGAGGTGTGGTGGGGTATGTCATACCCCAGCACATGTATTTCCTTAAATATATATATATGTTTTTGTTTAAGGAATACGTTATCGCTCCCAATAGCTTTCATTAACATTCAAATACAGGAGATCTGCCACGTTTTACATACCCCAGATATTTCTGTTCCATGGGACAGCCTTTCAAAGTGGGCTGGGGTATCATATTCGATCGCCATAACTTTTGATGTAATTAATGCATTACAGTGAATTTTCTTTCCTTTAAATAAATGTTATTTTTACTTTTGAAATGTAAAAACAGTTTTGAAATTGTTTAAATACAAAAAAAATTATGTTTCAGAAAACTGGAACCTCACTTTTTGGAATAATTTATATTGTCTTTTTTTTATGGCTATAATATTGAATACGAAGGAAAAATTGTTATGTTTTCAAATTAACACTTTTTAAAAATTAGTTAAAGAATAATAAATCACCACAAAATATTGCTATTATTGGAATTTGGTATTTATTTGAAATTGATAGGCATGGGGTACGTCATACCCCACCACACCACTCAAGGAACTTTTAGTCACCACACCAACGAAGGGCTAATAACGAGTCGTTCCTCTTTTAGCCTCAATAACTGCCTTAATTCTTGAAGACATGGAATTCACTAGGACCTCAATTGATTTCCTTATAACGGGACCATACCAAACCAGTTCTAAAATCTTTATCAATGGACTTTTATTTGTTAGCTTCTGTTTAGCAACTTCGCACTTCAAAAAAAAAAATAATAATAAAAAAGAGATCCGTACGTCATGCGGACATTTACTTCATAATTATCCAATTTTAGTACTTTTTAGCCCAAGAAATTCGTGCAGCCTTCATTTTTTGTGTTAATAGCGACTTTTTGGCAGGGCGGCTTCCATATAAACCCACATCTCTAAGCCGTCGGCGATTGGTTTCGACACTTAATGGCATCTTCCCCCATATAGAAAGTGCACTCTAAAGCGGTCGCTTAAACTTATCCGCCGCAGATGTAACATTTTGCACTGTCTTAAATATTCGTTACTCACTTTTCAAACATTGCAGAAATGCTATATTTTTCCTACACGGAAACACATTTGAACCACATGGTTCATGCGTGTTCATGAAATTTTAATTAAAGCCGAAAAAGTCACAGTCGTTGCAGCTAAGTAAATACATACATACACACATACGGACATACAAACAAACATACAAGTAAAAATCAAAAAAAGTTGAACAAACAACAGCAGCAGGTCAATAAAGCTTAATGCATATAAAAGGTGTTCAATTGTACAATAACAATAAGAACAATAAGTAAGTCACGAAAGGAGCACCATTTGTCAATAAATATATACATATAGAGCAATTTTTTTTTTTTACGTGAAAGTCTTTAACTGTTACTCTGCAATACGGTTGGATACGAATATATGAAGCAACTGAATAAATATTTATTCGAAAATGAATATTTTTTCTCGTAGCTGTTTTTTCATTTACTTAAGTATAAATGTGGGTATTAAAAACTAGTTGTAAATATGTAGGATATGATTCTATGAGCGTGCTTAGTCGTACCCCTTAATGTACGCACGAGTCATGTAAAATGGGATTGCAATTTTATCGACTATATTCCAACCACAAGGTGCCTTTGATGCACTCGGCTCAATGTAGGTCCATGCAATTAATTTTTGCCCAAAATTAAGTCAAGTAAGGGAAGCAGTGTGACTGAATTGTGCTGCATATTACTCGAAGCTGACTTTTTTGGTCGATCCAGTAGCTATATCGTTAAGCCCAACTAATTATACTACTCAACACTAAAAAATTATCTGAAAAGTTTAGTATTTGGCCCATTTCTTTGTAACCGAGTTGCAAAAGAACACTAGGTCGGATAACGAATTGCATGTAAAGCAACAACACTAACTCGGAAAAATATGCGAGTTGATCCAACTCGGTAAAATGATATCCGACTTGAGATGTAGTGTTGGTAAGTGGAAAAAACTACGCTATTGTAAATTAGCCCTAAAAAAATACATGGGAAATTTAGATTTAAGACTTAATTCGTTTTTATTTGCATAGTATTTGTAAATATATAACTACATAAACATTAAAATTGCTGGCACAACTGTTCCGTTCCTAAATAGCACAGGGTCACTTTTGAACTAAAGGAAATTTTATCCGAGTTGGAGTGTACTTTTGCAACTCTGTTACATTAAAACGGGGCCATTATACCGCAATATGCCCTATAGCTTTCTTGTTTTGTCATATCTGGTATCGGATATACATATATGACCGTTATTGTTTTCCATGCGTTCGATTGTTAAACAGTTCGAAAATGATGTTGTTGTTATAAACAACAAAAAAAAATAGACACGCGTGTACGTTTATTGTAAAAAAAAGCCAGTTTCTAACGTAATCCAACATTGTTACTTTAATTTGACTGTGATTTAAAAAATCAACATAAATCGTGGGTTCCAAAAGTGTGCTGCTTATGATTTGTACGTGTTTGGATCGCTGGTCCAAGGGAAAAATTAAAATAATATTTTTTGGTACGCCAATTTTATATTATTCGAAAAATCGAAACGATGTGCCATCTGTAATAAGGGCAGGGCCAAATTTCGTTAACATGTGGCTCAGTGCACAATTTAATGTTTTAAGAAAACAGGGAGTAACTTTAGTTGAACCAAAAGTGACAGTTGTGCAAAATAAAATTTTGGTCTGCAAAATTCATTGAAGGCACGTTTTGTCCACCACCTTGATTTTTGACATTTCACTCGGAAAATTACACAACGATTCGTCTTGGTTATCTTGTTATCACCTTCTATGGGCCATCTTGGCTTTCACCTTTAATGAATTTGCCATGAAATTCACCTTAGATTGACTTTGACAATTGCCTCAGGGGGGTGCGATAAGGTCATGTGAGATAAGACCATATGGCTTTACATATGTATATCTCATTTAGATGAGAGATAAGGCCATATGGTCTTATTTCCATTTAAATGTGATATGAAACCATATATTTTTTTGATCAGATGGGACATAAAGCCATATTTTTTATTTGCAAATGAGAGGTAAGGCCATATTTTTTTCTTTTAAAGTAAATGGAAATAAAGCTATTAAGGCTTTATTGCACTTTTAAAAATTGCTATCTAGAAAAACTAAGAAAACTTTTCGCATGGGGGAGGGGGCGAGCCGGCGCATGAACGGCGCGGCGCGGCGGGACGCGGAGGAGAGTAATCACAGACCCGCCAAACCATCCTGATATATGTACTTACATTTTTTCTTTTCAATATATCGAATAAATTCGAAAATGTTAAGCAACCATTTTATTTTATTAGTAGTTTTGCAGTTCTTTAGTAGTAAAAAAAAACAGCAAAAAATTAAATACTTTAACAAAAAAACAACAAAAGAGTTATATTAGCTATGCTAACAAAAAATTGGTTGATCATCTATAATAATCGCTCTGCAAATTGGACATAATGTTTTAATGCCTAACGAATCATTTCTGTTTTTCATATGATTATAACAATCTTGACAAACTTTGTAATGTTTGCACGGGTTGAAAAGAAGCTGCCTTTCCCTATCGCAACATATTATACATAAGAGGCTTTGTTGTGTTTGCGCATAATTATTTAAGCTTCCTGCTCCGCTTGCTTCATCGTTGGCTTCAATATCCTCCTCATCACTTCTTGTCAAAACAAGGTGAAGATTTTCCCTTTTACGGGGTGTTGTTATCTTGTAAAAGGGTAAAACTTTATTATTTTTTCATAAATTACAAAATATATAAAACGTTAAAAATATCCAATATGATTTTTCTCTAAAATGAGATGAAATTGAGATATAAGGCCATATTAAATTATGTGCTATTGTGAGATAAGGCCATGATGGCTTTATCTCAAATTCAAAAGCGAGATAAAGCCATATGGTTTTTTCAAAAAAATATGGCTTAATCTCCTATTCAGATGTGAGATAAGTCCATCATGGCCTTAACTCACATGGCCTTATCGCACCCCCCCAATTGCCTCACCAAAAACCGAAACAAAATATTTTTAAGTTTTGTGAATGAATTCGCTGTTGGTATTGCTACAACCTTATTAAATACGCTCGGCGGGGTACCCTGGAAGTCATCACTCAATACAGGGAGAGAATGAGGGCTCCTTTGGCTGCCTACGGACTTCTCTTGGATAGGTGGACTCCCTGTCAACTCAGCGAGCGCTGAGAAACTACTACGATATGCTGAATCGGAAGCACTCTCTGGCCGATGATAGAATGTGGGCGTTCAAATTAACTAAGTTCGCTAACAAATCGGCTACTCTCGATCATCGTAGGAGTTCTGAATGGTCATTGTCCGATGGGTATTCATGCGGTTAGGCTGAATATAAAGGTCAGAGACCCCTTTTTGCTACAGCTGTATGGAGGATGATGAGGTGAAATCATCTTTTCATTTTCTGCTAAGAGGCCCTGCCTTTGCGAGACTGAGGTTTAGGTACCTAGGCTCCTACGTCTTAGCACCCCAGAAGAGCTAAAAGAGTTTTCAGCATACTGTACTATAAACCACAACTTTAAATACTGCTTGCATTATTATATGTCCAGTCTAATTTCATAACCCACTGAATTGCCGCATCTCTTCTTTATTTTCAGATTCCATCACGCGCACTCAATACCATGCAAAAGCTGAGCTCACTCGATTTTGATTACAATGAAATTGTACGTATCGAAGATTATAGTTTTTATGGGCTACGTTTATCCAAACTCAACATGAAAGGCAATCTATTGCAGTCGATACCCGAACATGCATTTGCTGGTCTGGAAGAATCCATACAGGAGATCGATTTATCAGAGAATGCATTGCGCACTTTCCCCTTACTTGCGTTACGAAAACTCGACTATTTGCGTACACTGCGACTATCAAATAATAAAATATCCACATTTTATGGTGACATAACACTTGCCACAAATAACGCCTCAGCCGCTGCTACAGTGCTACGTCTACCTTCGTTGGTTTTCTTGGATTTAAGTTCGAATCAATTCATGGAAATAGTTAACGATTGTTTTAGCGCTTTTCCCCAAATGAAGACACTCTCGCTGTATGCCAATCAAATTGAGCTTGTACAGCCGGATGCTTTTAAAAGTTTGAAAGAGTTGATGTCGCTCGATATGTCACACAATCGCATCATATCATTGGATGCTAAAATATTCGATAAGAATAAGCGCCTACAAACAGTGGATCTGAGTCATAATCATGTGCATTCGATTAGCGGCGTATTCTCCAACTTGCCACAGTTGCGTGAAGTCTTTCTATCCGAGAATAACATACTCGAACTGCCGGCAGATGCATTTACGAACTCATCGAATGTGGATGTAATCTATTTGGAATCGAATGCCATAGCGCACATTGATCCGAATGTTTTTAGTACGCTCGTAAATCTCGATCATTTGTATTTGCGTTCAAATTTTATACCGCTAGTGCCTGTAACGCTCTTTGATAAATGTCAGAAACTCACTTCGCTATCGCTGGATAATAATGAAATACAAGATCTTGAAATTGGCATGTTTCGGAAACTGGAGTTTTTGCGCGAAGTGCGACTACATAATAATCGCATAAGACGCATACGAAAAGGAGTTTTCGAACCACTACCTGCGTTACAGGAGCTGCATGTGCAGAAGAACAATATTGAAGACATCGAACCGGGCGCATTTCAAAGTCTTTCTAATTTGCAACACATCAACTTGCAAGACAACCAACTGACCGTGCTAGAGGATATTTTTCCCAATGAGAAGGCAAATTCCTCACTACTGTCTATACAACTGGAGGCCAATTATCTGCATAAAATTCACACGAAAACCTTTTACAAACAAGCCCGCATACAAATTATGTGGCTACGCGACAATCAGCTCACCCGGGTAGACAAATCCATGTTTGTCGATCTGCAGCTACTCGGACGCTTGTACCTCAGCAATAATCAGATACGTGACATTGATAAGGATACGTTTAGTACACTGAAACATTTGAAATTTTTGGATATAAGTGGCAATCGGCTGAAGCATACGCGACGTGAATATTTTGCGCCACTGGTGAGTTTAGAAGAGCTCAGTCTGTCACAGAATTGCATAGAAGCTATTGAGAGTTACTCGTTTAATAAATTGAAAAATTTACGCGTACTCGATCTTTCGAGCAATCCATTGGTGCAACTAACAAAAGATATTTTTATGGATGAATTGCCTTTGTCCTTTTTGAATCTGCGCAATACATCGTTGCGCAAAATTGAGTTGCACACATTTAAAACGCTGCAGAATCTAAACGAACTGAACTTCGAGCATAATCAGCTAAATCCCGCAGATATACAAAAGCTAGAAGTGCCCAGTCTGCGCAGTCTCTTCCTCTCACACAACGACTTCAGTTTAGCCACAGTGGGCGGCATAATGGCTGATATGTTCGACAAGATGCGTTCGCTACAATTGCTCACGATGGCCAACTGTAGCCTCGAAAATATACCAGAGCAAATATTCACGAAGAATACGAATTTGGTTAAACTGGATCTTTGCGATAATCGATTAACTGTTATGAATCGCAATATTTTTAGTGGTCTCAATGTATTTAAAGAGTTAAGGTTGTGTGACAATCATATCACTGAATTTCCACACATCGCACTGTACAATTTGAGCACGCTGGAAACGTTGGACTTGTCGCGCAACCAGCTAAGCTCCATCGACTTCTTCAAACTGAGTGGCACTTTGAATTTGCGTCAACTCAATTTGCACGACAATAAAATCACCTCGTTGAGCGGTTTTAATGCGGTGAATCTGACACAGCTAGATAATATTGATCTTAGCGGAAATCTACTTTTATCTCTGCCCGCAAATTTTCTCAGACATTCTATAAATTTACAACGCGTTGATCTATCTAGCAATCGTTTCTTGCAGCTACCCAGTTCTGCCTTATCTGATATTTCCATACCGCGACTATCGTGGCTCAATCTAACAGGAAATCCAATAAATAAGATCTATACCGTGAAGGAAGAACGCTATCCATATCTCAAAGAGTTGTATATCTGTCAAACGAATTTATCAATACTAACCTCGAAAGACTTTGAAGCCTTTCAGGCTCTACAGCATCTGCATTTGGTCAACAATCGTATCACACGCATTTCACCGGGCGCTTTTAAGTCGCTCACAAATCTATTGACATTAGATCTCAGTGTAAACGAGTTGGAATTGTTGCCAAAAGAGCGTTTGCAAGGTTTAAAGTTGTTACGTTTTTTGAACATTTCACATAACACGCTGAAGGATTTGGAAGAGTTCAGTAGTGATTTGGCGCAATTGCAGACATTTGATTTGTCATTCAACCAATTGGATCGCATATCGAAGAAGACTTTTAGGAATTTGCATGGTTTGGTTGAACTGTACTTGATGGGCAATCGTATGACTGTATTGTCAAATGATGCATTTCGGTATTTGAGAAAGCTCCATGTGCTTGATCTGCGTAAGAACTACTTTGAGCTGGTACCGATTGAGGCGCTGAGACCGTTGGAGACCAACATAAAAACACTGAAGTTGGAAGGTGAGTAATAGAATACTAAACAGTAAACTACTTAGGCTATAAGCAAAGTCGAATAAAAATTTACGGGGATTAAAAAATGGTGTGTTCGATATAGTAGACATCTAAAAAAGAAAGCACCTAAAATGAATCGATATATGTATGTACAAAAGATATATTGTGTTAACACTGCGATTATCTATTAAATACGACTTACCTCGTTTAACTACATTTTCATATTGCAAAGTTGCGCGTTGTTCTTACCACTCCGAACCAGAGAATTAACGATATAATAAAATTCGTGCATAGAGCATTATTGGCATATACTCCCTCTGGTGCAGCAGAATTAGGAGAAGACTTGTACAATGATTTTAAGCAGTGATTTTAATGTCAATTTTGCCTTGGAAGAAGCTCAACCACTTGTACAATTTTTAGAAAGTAAATTTAATTTAAAAATGAATAATAATCCCAAAAACTCAACAACCAGATCAGGCACGACAATAAATGCAAGATATTTAAATAATTTACAATCACGAGTTTTCATTTCATATTTTTCATACCACAAGCCAATTGTATATTTTCTTGAACATGAAAGTATGGAAGTGAATGAATAGATTTCTTATAAATGGAGGCAAAAACATCAACTATCTTTTTTCATTAACCTAACACCCTTAAAAATTCCAGAATAATGAATAGGTGTAGAATTTTCGACACAAGCACTAAATGGATCTGCTTTGACAAAATAAGCAGTGGTAGATTCCTAGACCAGAAATATTAGACTAATGTAGCACCAACACCAAGTAGACCAGAAATTTAGAAATTAATACACAGTTGGGTCAAAAACAGATGGGAGGCGGCAAGTATATATATAAACCAGTTATGAAAATCTCTCCGCGATAAGCTATTGACCTACCATATTTCAGGCTAGGTTCTAGCAATCTGAAAACTTATGAAAGGAAGGCGCTTTTATTGCTACCTTTCCATTAGGGCTCTCTCAAATAAAAAATTTGTCTTCCAAGCTGATGAAAGAATACTAAGGCACTCACCAACTACGGGCGACAAAATAAATTAGTGCTGGAACTGAACATGGTCACTGAGGGATTGTAGGGAACGAGGTCAAAGACTTGCTGTAAAGGAACGGAATAACCCGCTGCTCTCTTGTGGCCTAAGCCCATATGTTATCCCAGTTGGTCTACATCCAAAGGCCTAACACAGGACTCTTCGACTAGTCCTATTATGGAAGCGACACAACGCAATTGAGTGGGACCAACTTAAGGCTGCTGCTTGGCAACCTCACCGCCGACTGCAAAAGTTATATGCCGCGTGTTTTAAAAAATATATTTTTACGAATATACATATATACATTTCTGGGCATAAACCTAGATTTAATAGAGTGTCGCTCTTACCATCTTCTCTTGCTTGACAATTGAGATTGGGAGAGTTGATTTTTCATTACTTCAGCGACATATTATATTGAAAGCTGGATACTTAGCTTAAACCACAAAATTTGCACTTTGATATTTCCCAACTCAAGATTTTGCGCGATATTACTGCATTCCTTTTAATTTCAAGAAATAAGCTTCTTGTTATGATGAACTCCAAATTGTTAGTGCTAATATTTCAAACCAAACATCTTCTTCATCTGTAAAGACTGACACATCTAAATATATTGAAAATTAATTGATAGTACCCATAGTTGTATTTTTTATTTTCTATAAATAAACCAAAATAATTATATTAAGTAAAAATCATTCTGTTAATATTTTTCTATTTATATTCTGTATCTGTCTTTCCATCCAATTTTACTTTACTGCATGCACACGAACATGCGATTGGGTCAATGATGGCATACGTCAAAAAAAAAAATATAACCAACTATTTGTTACTTCATTGTGAAAACGAACAACAACAACATATTCCATGTATACCACCACTTACTATGCGCATCAAATGACAACTGAACTCTATGATGCTACCTCAACTATGTACATCGGCCATCACTACTTGTTTCAACTCATCAATGTCAACGTCAATACCAACGAACGACCATGAATATACTATATACGTACATTCGCCCCACTGTAATTAATGTTTTTGTATTGGCTTACTATGCAGAAAATCCACTGCATTGCAGTTGTGATGCGCAAAAACTTTGGGAATGGCTGCGTGATCATCGAAAATGGTCACAAACTGGCGGTGATAATATTAATTACTTGAGGTGCGAACATCCAGCTGAATTGCGTGGCAAAGTTTTCGCTAAAATGGAGCCCCAACAATTCTGTGATGCGCCTTTAATACCGAAAATCGCCATACAGGACATTCAACCGTATTCGGTGGTCGTTTCGTGGTTAAGTCGTGAACATTTAGGTTTAAGTGGATATGAAATTGTATACTATGCGACCACAGATGGCATTGATTACGATGAGGTAAGTGCATAATTAGGATTTAAGAGCAAATTATGTATACCAAAAATTAAGCCTTGCATTCATTTAACCCTAATCTCCTAATTTTAAAAAGTTACACAGATCCTAAAGTGAGACTCTGAAGCTCATATAGAGAAAAGTGCTTAAAAATATAGTTTTGGTAATTTATTGTATATGTACAGATGAAGTAACGAATTCTAAAACGTTTCCAATCATATTTATTTCATTTTTTAAAGAGTTTTAAATACATAACATTAAAAAACTTTGTTTATAAAGAAATTAAGGACAAATTATTCATTACATTTTTCACAAATTTTCGTAGTTGTAGAATGCTGGTTACAGATATTTTTTTTGCATTTGTTACAAATTTGTTTCTGCATTTTGGATATTTTCGTCGGACAAAGATGACAGCGCTTTCGTTTCAAGGTGACAGAAGAACAGGGTTGCGAATCAGCAGGTGGTGGTATTACAGCTTTTATGGCTGCTTGTGTTTCTGCTCGCAAATATTTGGCCTACTGTCTTTTTTGTATTTGTGACTCCACAAGGCTTTCTCCTAATTCCCGCAAAAACCAATATCTTTTGTTTTTCTTTTTTTTCGTGCCACTCTGGATGAGTTTTTATCCAAATAATGTATGAAGCAAAAAATTAAATTCATAAAAAAGGCAAGAGGCCATCTATTACATTTGCGCTTGATCATGTATTCGTGAATTAGTAGGTCAAATGTGTCTACGCCCCCTTTGGTTTTATTATAAAATTGATTGATCTCTGAAATTCGTTTTCCTTGTTCTTCAAAGACCGTAGATTGTTGAGTTAATTTCTCGAGACTTGTTCGGCAAAAATTCTGGAGGAATACATGTTTTGTTTTTCCTTAGCGTTCCCACCAATGTTAAACCTTCACTCAATAGACTTTCAGCTAGTTCTTTACTTGTAAAGTAATTGTCCGTAGTTACATTGCGGTTTGTACCATAGTAAGGTTCGCAAAGCTCCTCAACAACTTTTTTGGCAAGACCAACAGCCCTTTGATTCCCATCTTTACCCATATATGGAATGCCGCGAACAGGATATGCATTAGCACTGTCGCATAACCACCAAATCTTAGTTCCATATTTATCCGGATTAGATGGCATATACTGAATAAAGGGACACCTAATACGGCAAGGCAGCAACTGTTCGTCAACAACAATGTTCCCCGTGGGCATATAATACTTTCCAAAGATGTGATTAACTTTATCCCAAACAGAGCGTATAGGTGCTAATTTATCCGTTTGACGGCGGATACTTCGGGTAGACTTATTGTCAAAGCGTAAAAACCTCAAAACGTTTAGCGCTCATAGTGGCTTTAAAAATTGTTCTTCCATACAACTTGTCCCAGAATAACTTATAGCTTTGATTATTGGATTTCATATGGCCAGCTATGATTAAAAGTCCTATAACAGCAATGAGTTCATCTTTGTCTACCACGAGCCACATTTTTCCTAATTTGAGTATACTGCAGATTCTTCTTCATTTGTATACCTTATAATTTCATCACAAACTTCATCATTTATAAAGAGTTTGAAGCAATCAAGTACGTCTAATAAAGTTTCACCTGTATGAATAAATTCAGTTTTGGGCTCAGCTCTGCTGTTATAATTTTTACTTACCTGGAGGTAAAACAACTGCATCAACCTTTCCTTTGAGGATATTCGTTGATCTAATTTTAGATAAAGGTGGTGGAGACTTGCTCCAAATATTAGAATCTTTACCAACGTAGAAGTTGGCTTCATTGTCTTCCATATCTGCATTTTCGTGTTCATCCGAAATCTCATCTTCTTCTTCAGATGCTTCAGTCATCTGGTCCACTTCGGAATCATTATAATCATCATCATTGTTGTCACTGACTTCACCATCAGACTCATCTTCCCCTTCCCAATGCTACAAAATTTCCTCCAACTCCAAATCATTCAACCGTTTTTTAGCCATCGTAAATTTTTCCACAGTTATGTAATTACGTGTTTATACAAATAAGAAATAACAGACTACAAGTATACACGTGGGCACAATCAACAAAACTGTAAAGAATTTGAATATGTATGTATATTTCTTCATCTGTTCAAAAATACAGTGCCTACTACGACTTTTTGCATTCAATGGATTCAAATTTTGCAACAGTTCAAAAATGCAGTGCCTACTATAACTTTCTGCGTTTTACGAATTCAAATTTTCATCTAATTTAAATATGATAGGAATACTATGCACAGAGTGAGTCCCTCAGGCTCACTTTAGGATTTACGTTACAATTTTGTACGATTGCAAAAAAATGGTAAAAATACGTGCACAATCCAAAAAATAATAAATACGCCATAATAATTACATTCAGTTGGAGGAATACCCAAAATTTCAAATCAAAATATTATTTGGTGCGGGAATAATCAATACTTAAAACTCAAAGTGAGACTCAAAGGCTCACTTTAGGAGATTAGGGTTAAACTAGTACAAATCAAGATAAAGATAAAGCTAAATATAAAGATAAAGATAAAGATAAAGATAAAGATAAAGATAAAGATAAAGATAAAGATAAAGATAAAGATAAAGATAAAGATAAAGATAAAGATAAAGATAAAGATAAAGATAAAGATAAAGATAAAGATAAAGATAAAGATAAAGATAAAGATAAAGATAAAGATAAAGATAAAGATAAAGATAAAGATAAAGATAAAGATAAAGATAAAGATAAAGATAAAGATAAAGATAAAGATAAAGATAAAGATAAAGATAAAGATAAAGATAAAGATAAAGATAAAGATAAAGATAAAGATAAAGATAAAGATAAAGATAAAGATAAAGATAAAGATAAAGATAAAGATAAAGATAAAGATAAAGATAAAGATAAAGATAAAGATAAAGATAAAGATAAAGATAAAGATAAAGATAAAGATAAAGATAAAGATAAAGATAAAGATAAAGATAAAGATAAAGATAAAGATAAAGATAAAGATAAAGATAAAGATAAAGATAAAGATAAAGATAAAGATAAAGATAAAGATAAAGATAAAGATAAAGATAAAGATAAAGATAAAGATAAAGATAAAGATAAAGACAAAGATAAAGATAACGATAACGATAAAGATAAAGATAAAGATAAAGATAAAGATAAAGATAAAGATAAAGATAAAGATAAAGATAAAGATAAAGATAAAGATAAAGATAAAGATAAAGATAAAGATAAAGATAAAGATAAAGATAAAGATAAAGATAAAGATAAAGATAAAGATAAAGATAAAGATAAAGATAAAGATAAAGATAAAGATAAAAATAATAACTCTTATCAAACAACATAAACATATACGCTGAATCAAGTCACGGAATTATATTGCTAATCGAATTGCTGTTATGAAAAAACTTCGTCGTAAAATTTCAGTATTAAGATTAAGATTAAGATTATATAATCGCTTAGTATGAATAAATAAAACGATATGAAGGAATTAAACGATTAAATGCAAAACTACTCACCGAATGTAAAATATCTTTTGAACTTGCTTTATCATAGTATGCGAATTATACCCCAGAGTTGTAATGTTTATGAGTAATTGGTTCTTGATCATAGAAATGTAGACCGTTTCCCGATTTTTAGGGTCATAAAATATCTCTGACGTTCAGAGTTGGCGTAAAACTAAAGGTCCTTCTAAAGAAACTACAAGGTTTAACTAACATTTCGACCAAATATCCACCAAATCTCAACCAAATTATAGGAGACATATTAAGAAAATATTTAAATAAATACCCCAATTGTTATAGCAAAGTAAATTTTTAGAACACATCATGTGGTTCGCCTGAAAATAAGATGCATTATTTTGGCGGATTTCATTTAATGCAGTTAGACACCTTAAATTTTTAAAAACTCTTAGTACGCCTAAATAATTTTTACACTTTTTAAATAATTTTTCCAATCTCTCTCCGTACGTTCATTCTCCATAGATGCGTGGTAAACGCCTGAATGGCTCCGCCAACTCGGCCAAATTAACAAAGCTGAACGCCAATACACGTTACCACATTTGTGTGATTGGCACCGGTAATTGGTTGTCCGAGGCTGTCGCAAATGCGCTTCAGAGGATACACTTTAACGACTCATTTCTAATGTTACGCGATGAGGCAGCATCGAATGGAGGAAGCACTTTTATTGCTGGCGATCAGCAGCACAACTACTATAACAACCAACAACAACAACAACAGCAGCAGCAACAACAACAGCAGCAACAGCAAGCTGAATATTATGAGCAATATTTTCAAACGTATCAACAACACCACGACCATCAGCAATTATTCACGCAAGCTGAACCGCAACAACAACAAGCGCTAATCGAGAACACTATTGTTACGGACAATGCACTGCGGGATGTGTTGAAAAATTCTCATATCACCACTTGTACGGACGTACAAACACTTGACTCGACACCAAGTCTGGTCACCGACGAGAACGGTTTGTCGAGCAATGGCTTTATTCATTCCATACTGACACGGCGACTGGGTCTGATTGTTGGCTGCTGCCTAGGTATCATTGTGTTTATTGTCATGATTTCGGTATTGAGTTATGTGAAACTGAAGAAGCAACGCATCGAGAATGCCAAAAGACAAGCCGCCATGCCACCCGAGTATATCTCATATCGACATTTCTCCATACCAAATGAGGAGCTAGTGCGCGCATCGATGGCCGGAGGTGGTGCTTCCACAACGATTTCGAGTGTACCGAGCGGCATCAGCGCGCACATCAGTGGCACAAGTCTCAGCACTAGCGCGACAGCCACAACAGTAACGACACCACTTGGCGGCAATGGGAATGATAGTAAAGGTGTTGGTGTTGGTGTTGGTGTTGGCATAGCTGCAGTGACATCCGCCACCAATGCAACAACACTGAAGAAGAGTGAAGTGAACGCCAATTTGAACGTCAGTGGCGGGAGCACAGGCGTTGGCATGGGGGTAATCGTTGCCGATGGCAATGGTTTGGTGAATTTGACCTCAGCCTCCACAAAAGCAACGAGCAAGAATGTTGTCAGCACAACAGCAACGATGGCCGTAGCGACAACAGTCGAAACAACTACAACAACAACAACAACGACAGCGAACAACCACACACACCATGCGCATCAGCAACAACAGCAATTGCGGCTTCAGCAACAGCGTCATCAGTTGCAACAACAACAACAGCAGCAACAGCTACAGGGCAATCATCACCATCATCATCATCCTGTTGGTGGCAATGGAAGTGTGGGTTATATGTCGTCTGGCGTTGTTTTGGGTGCGAATCACTTGAACGCCTGTTAGTTGCACGGCACTCTCGCTCACTACAAAAATATTGCCAAACATTTTCTTTAGGCCATTCATTTATTTTTTAAGATCTATTTAAAATATACACAATATAAGAAGCAAGTAAGTAGCTGTAGCAGCAACAAAATTTGGCTAAAAAACAAAAACTGTAAATATAAATAATTTGATAGAGTAGAGTGAATTTGTTAATGAAAACTGGAGGCAAAGTGGCGCATCGACGACGACGACGACGACGACGACGTTGAAAAAGATGAGATCTTACAGCGTAGTTGGTCGAATGCACGTTGTGTTGCAGAGTGTATAAATAATATGTATGTTTAAATCGACTTTGAGTCTATTGTATTTAGTAGCTTAGTTAAAAAATATTTTAGGAAACTTGATTTAAGTTTACTTAGATTTGTAATAGATAGGCTGAGATTGAAACTTTTATCTTTTTTTTTAGTTTTATCCCTGATGAAACTCGTAGCTATAAACTCACACATATATACAATATACACACACACATGCATACTTACATACATACATATATAACATACACACATAACAAAACATATTCATAAAATTAAGCAAGAAAAATTACGATTTTCCCAGAAATGACCGTGGAATTGAAAGAAAATTCGTAACTATTCACGATTTCATTTCTAGAGAGCAATATTTTAAAACTGGGCTTCTTTGTATTCCCCATGACGGGTTAATTAAGCAATAAGCAATTTACACGTTTTACTGCACATTAGTCGATATACCTTAAGGGGATCTTCTATCTGCCGCATCGAAAATAATTGATTTTTTTTTCTTTCGCCCCTCTTAAAATATTGATATGAGATATATGTTGGCAAAGCACTATTTCCAATTTCACCTTAAAAAGACATTGCACATTGATTTTCAGTAATGTACCCGCTATCGTCCGTATTAGAACTGTTCCAAATTTGTTAACCCAAAAATTGTTATGATTTTTTAAACATTCAACAAAGCGGTGAAATCGTTAACTCCCAAAATTCAAAGTGCCGAAATTTTTGGGAAATTGCCAAAAGTCGCATTGTTAAACACACAATCTAAAAAAATTGTCAGGAAATGACATGAAGAATCGGTGTCCAAGGTAGAAGGTCCGCCTAATGAAAGGGAATTGCAGTAAGACGATCTGAAACAACAATAACTTCCTGAACTCGTTACGACTAGCAGCGGCTCCAAATGTTCTCTTTTGAAGCGACGAACGTATAAAGGGATAAGTATAGTATATAAGTATATAATATATTAGTGAAATAAATAAGCATCTATCAAAAATATTGAATTAGCTTACGCAAGTCCATACATGCACATTAGGGTGCCCGAAAAAAAGTCGTGGCTAGTTTTGTGACGGAATTTTAAAATTTATTATATTTTAAGACGTCCCGCAAAATATTTCGGGAAAATATAAAAATTTATCTCCAACACTGGGAGTTTTTTTTTTAACAACAACAATTTTGTAAAACATTTTTTTTTAAAAACTCACCTTCAGATTATAATAAAGTTTAAGCTTAAAAAGTCCCCATATCCTAATGTATACAGATTTTCAATGGCAGCACAATAATCAAATTTTTGATGTTGATTTTTTTTTTAATTTTTTGCAATTTTGTTTTAACCCTAGAAACTTAACCTTCATTGAATCGACGAAGACGCGACACAAAATTATTCATCTCCTTGCGGTAAGCGCATCGATCATCACAAAGTTGCTTGTCAAGTAATTGCGGTAAAGTAGAATTAGATAATTTATTATATAGATAAATAACACATGCACATACATATGTACATGTTTAATAAATATATCTAAATGTCGACTATCGGTGAGGAGGCGAGCAAAGGCTAGATTTCTAGCATTTTGTTTTTGCTTAAGAGTTGTCATAATTTATATACATTTTGTTTTTTGCTTTTACGGCCTTTGAAAGCTCAAACGCAAAAGCAAAACAAAATACATGTATAGTGAAAAATCAGATCGGCTGCTACAGATTTTTTTTGGACAAAGTTTCAAATATTTTTGTGCAGACTTTTGCGCTGAATTTCTTTTATCATCTGAGGTGTTTTATTTGAAAACAAAAAAATAATCACAAAATTTATAAACAAAAACACTCAGGTTTCGGTGGTGTTTCCAAATCGGTTCGTCTTATGTAGATCTTAGTAGTTTTTCGGCAGATTTTAGCGGTAGTCCTAAAACATAAAAAATTCTATAATTCTGTTAGAAAACCAGCAACTTTTTTGGGAAGGCATCCCAATGTACATATATGATTGTAAGATTTTTTTAAATCAACTTTGTGGCTTATTATATTAGGCGCGCAATATTTTAGTGGTAGCTTTTGTTTTTGTTGCAGTGCGTTGAAAAAATTTTTTTTACCTACCAAGTGTTTAATTGCTTTTTTCATTATACACATTTTATCAACAGTAAAAAGTTACTTGCCAACGTGTATCACCAAGATACCCCACATGATTTAATAAAATCGAGATAATATATTCGTTAGGAGAAAACGTGCTCTATTTTAATAATGTATTTCTTTTGTAAAGCAAAAATTTGATTTTATTATGCGAATTTCAGTTAGTTTCAGATGAGCAATTGAAACGGCACTTAAGTTACATAATTAAGAGTTTTTGTTTAGTTGCTGCTTAATTTTCGTTGGTATTCAGATCCTCCCTATTTACAAACATGCCGTTGTGCTTATTTTTTGAACTAGGCCACTTTCAACACATTTTTCCGGCATAAGTACAAATAAAGAACAATCGAAAGTAATAAACGGTATTTTAATTGCTTATCTGCGTTTGTGCGCTACTGATTTCATCCAATCGGAGCTCTTAGGACTTTGCAAGTCTTAGGCTTCGTCCACAGCTCTCAAGAAAAGCAAACACGCCCCATAAAAAAAACGCTTAAGAAATTCCCAAGTAAATTTCTTGTGTCAAATTTCCTTAAATCCTTAGCTGTCAAGGCAAAAAATCCCTTCGCTGCTACATTCTAAAGTTTTTGTCGAAAATAATAATAAAGAAAAAAAACCCCGTGTTCGACAAAAAAAAAATAAATGCGCGCTTCATTATCTCTGCAAAAAGGTTTTATTTATTTTTATTAATGAAATCTTAGCAATTTTTTTTGACTACTTACCAAACGTCTTCCATTGTTATTTTGTTTTATTATTTTGTACTGATCAGAGTCAAATTAATTTATTTATTTATTTTTGCTTCTCTTCTTCTTTTATTATCTACTGTTCACCATGAATTCTCAAATGTCAAATTTACTAACTCAGTACTACTTCACGCTCGAGAAGTATTGCCAAATTGTTCTTGGGGAGTTTCTTGAGAGCTATAACAGCTAAACAGTCACATCTATGTATTGCGAATGTCGACAGGCAGTAGATAAGAATGGGCATTCCGCATAACGAATACTGCAGAAACCGCAGAGACGTAACTATTACAGGATTATCGATCGTCGATGATATCGAGAGTGTCAATTTCCCGTTCAGAATTTTACAACTATTTGTTGGGCGCAAATTTTTCTTGATCAAGTTTCACACTACAAAAATATAATCGGCTCAATCGACAGAGGTTATTCCACTCCCAGTCGATATTCGCATTAGGGGTGAATATCAGCGGACTTCAACATATCATGCCTGCTTACTGAACTAAGTTCTTTTCTACTTGTTACTTTCAACCCAGAGAAGGTCTTCCTCTTTCTCTACCACCACCAACAGGTACCGCGTTTAATACTTTTAGGATTGGAGCATTTTCGTCCGTTCGCACTACAGGACATAGAACTCATATAGGTGATAGTTCCGTCGTCCTCCTTTTTCGTTTTTTTATGATTTGTTATTTTCATTCTGAATAATAACATTTGTGAGTTTTTTTTCGACAAATAATAAACACAATTTCTTAAGTTTTGTCTTTTTTTCTTGTCAAAAGTAATCAATATTTTTTGAGAAAAAATAACTGCCGAAAATCGAAATTCATTTTTGATAAAAAAAAACATAAAATATGAATATTTTTTCTGAGTGAATAACAAAAATCTAAAAATAATGAAATCGCCTATGATGCTTTTCTGCTGCTGATTAAGTTTCTTGAACTGTCTTAGAATATAAAAACGATTTTTTTTATTTCGTCTATTTTTACTTATATGTTTTCCCTATGGTTTTTATGATGTGTTTGTTTTCGTTTGTCTGTAAATGAAAGTTCCAGTTTTTCCTTTGACAGTTTCTAACATATTTTGTAGTATATATATATATATATATATATATATATACATATGCAAAACTACTTACTCTAAATATGCAATTAAATTTAATAACTAATAATATCATAGCATCAAGTAGAAATTTTTGGAATACGAGTAGCATCTTGCAATCGTATGAAAAGCTGTGACGTTTATCCTAAATGAGTTACGTTCACTAAACTTATAATACCAAATTGCGATTTAAGGGATACGTTCACTTGTCGTGTAATACCAAATATTCACTTTTACGTGACGAGTAGCTCGTTCACTGAGCATGTAATTCGATCCCAGACTATGGTGAGCTCTTAACCCGAAAATGACGTCAGTGTCACACCACCATATTCAACTTCTCCCTTAAACTTTGTTCGAGAGCTACCAAGAGGGCACTGGCTGAATTCACAGGAGTCGTGAGCTGCAAAAGAATCGTGCTCGTCGCTCCCAGGTTAATGGCAATCATGCTCCTTATTATGATGGCTATATTCAGTATAGTGATAGCCAAAGAACCAGCAGCAGCTACTGTTTTTATTAAACTTAACGACTCTGTATTTGGACATTTTTTATATTTACATCTTATTTGTTTTAAATTTTATACAATCTGGATTTTTTTTAAGTAGTGTTAGCTTGAGAAGTACAAAACGCACTTTCTGTAAAAGGGTTCTACTTTCGTACACTAAAAAGAATTACGGGAAAAATATCTATGTCGCACACATGAGGGCATAGAGACAAACTTACTAAGAGGATACAGAAAAATCACACACATATAAATTTCATACACACACAGAAAACATTAATACATACATATATAAGTGCAGTGGCTCACAGCTTAAATGATATAGTGTTGGTTTTTGATTGGTTGGTTTTGCAAAGCCTTTTATGTTAAAACTTTTTTTGCAAATAGTTCATTCTTTATTAAAAATCATTAGAATTAAATATAGTGTTTTGTACAAAATTTTCGAAATTTTAAAAAATTCCCAAACATTTATTTTGAGTTTTTTAAAATATTTGTTATATTAAAAATTTGTATAGTAGACTAAAAGTTTGGAGTGATACAAAATTCGTGATGTTTTTAGAATTTTTTTTTTTACAATAAAATTTTGCCGTGCTACAAAATTGGCGATGCGATTAGGGTTTTTTTTCAAATGCGGAAAAACACTAACACCACCAACAAAAAAAATTTAAAAATTACAGAAAACTCAGCAAATTAAAACATGCACTTTTTCGCACTAAAAATTAATGGGCTATAATTCGATGAAAATTTTTTGAGATTTTTTTTAAATTTGCACAAAGCTTTAGATTCAATTTGTACAGTTTTTGTAGTAAAATAAAACTGTGCTTTTTGGAACAAAATTAGTAGCAACAATAATTTGTGATCTCAAGGCCAGATTTCGGTTGGCAGGTATTGAAAACAGAGGTAAAAAATATAACTACTGTTTCCGAGATCACCACATCTCCTCATCAGATTTATTTCTAGACTCCGCCCGCGTCTGAATCACAAACCCAGAGTCGCCAAAGAAGTAAACAGAAAATCATTCAAAGCAAAAATGTGAACTGTTATTATTATTAGCCCTTTTCATCTGTTCCTTGGGTCTAGAGCTCAAAAGTTATTTTTGATATAAATAAATTGGGCCAAAAAATTCATATATGTAAAAAATTATTAGGTAACAAATAAAGCATCGAAACTGGTCACAAAGTATATGTCGTATAGTTATGAGTTTAACGACAAAGATTATCTATGAAAAACATTAATAATATTCTTAAAAACCACACTGTACCATTTAAGCTGTCAGCCACTGTACACAAATACGCATACTAGAAAAAATTTAAAGCGATATTTTAGTTTTAAGTGAGCCAAATTATTTAGAGCTAGCATACTTATATTTAAAATAAAAATTATGATATTAGAATAGCAAATAATAAGGACTAATTTAAGTAGACATAAATAAGCAAAAATCAAACCGAACAATGAAGGCAAATAAAGCAAGCAAAGAAAGTACTGAAAGAGTTTCATTTGTAAAACGAAAATATAAACCAAAAACTCCCGCAACACTAAATATTAAATACAAAACAAACAATTGAACATTTTTTTGCAAACTAGCTTTAGGAAGTCAACTAGTTGAAATAAAGATAAACTCCGAAATCGAAAAGCAGCAGAGAAACTGGGATAAAAGTAATTTACATTAAATCAAAATCGAATATTACAAAAAAAAAACAAATCATGACAAAAAGATTGCAACATAAAGCCAAGGGGACGTGCAAGCACGCAAACATAAACATAGTATATACATACACACGCACACACACACATATACTTGCATGAATATATAGAATTAAGGCAATTCAATGCGTTTTTGTGCCATAAGAAAAGCTGAAAACAAAACAAAACAAAAAATACATTATGGAAAATTATGTATGTATGTATGTAGTGAATATATGAAAATTAGCAATAACAAAGCTACACAAGTAACTAAATAATAAATCTCAGAAAATCGCACTGTAAAACCGAAAATACATACATACATAAATAAATATAATACAAAGCGCATATAAGAATTTAAAATCTGAGATCATCAAACAATTTTTTTTCTTAATTTACAATAAAACATCTACATAGGTAAGAATGTATTTACTTTGGTTGTATTTTATAAATTTTAAAACTAAAATAAATACGTTTTTTTTCTACATAAACCAAAATAAAACTAGATTAATGTAGCAATGTAATAATAAAAACCGCAAACAGAATTTATAACAGCAGACGAATAGCATATGAAAAATATTTGTCTGCAGAAAAATAACTGAAAAAGTAACTGAATAAATGGTATGTACGAAATTAAATTTAAATAACAAATGCAAAGCCAAATAATGTGTGTTCTAAGCTGAAAGTGAAAAAACTAATTGGCAAAGCATGCATTAACAAAAAAATCATTGTAAACCGAAATACAAAGAGAAAATCAAAAATCAAAAAAAAAAAAACAATTGAAATATAGAAATAAGTGAAAAATGCTGCAGTAAAAAATGAGAAACTTATAATAAAGAAATTATTATACAAAAACTTGTGTGTATGAATAACTACGATTTTTTTCAAAAGGAAATGCTAACTTCAGAGCGGTAAGTATACAAATATTTATGGTTCGCCTTTTTTTTTTGCCTAGCCCATAATTACATAACGTGACTGGTTTGTCAGTAACAAAAAAAAACATTGGCACGGAACGGAAGGTCAGATAAAATAAGTAAAAAAAAGTGAAACCGAACAACTAACAAAAACATTACTTGTTCTATGCAATTAAAATACCCAAAATATAACTAATACTCTTCATTCTGAAAATTTTAAGGGATTTTATTTAGTTAACTGTACATAAAAATAAATAGTTATGTTTTAAAGTACCGCCCCAATTTTCTAAAATCTACATTTTTTCATAAATAGTAATAATAATAATAATAATAATTTGTCACTTATATCATAGTTTGATGTTTGGCCGAACTCATCCTACAACTTGTGGTGTACGTCTTGATGTTGTAACACAAATTGAGGGATCTACAGTTTAACGCCGACTCCGAGTGCCGAACGTTTTTTTTGTGAGAGGGTTTTTCGTTGCATTAATGCACTCGGAGGTTTGCCGTTGCCTGCCGAGGGGCGACTGCAATTAGAAGAAACTTTTCCATAATTTTTTGATAACCCGCCCAAGATTTGAATTCGTATCGAGTTGGAGCGAAATTACTACATTATTTATTAAAATATCGAGTTTTTCGTTTGTTTGTATATTGTATATCGGTTTTTTTCAGATTTCAAAAAATATTGCCTTGAAATGCGAATTGTGCACAAAATTTGTTAGAGTTTGAGAAAATAGTTTCGGAGATATACCTAAAGTGGGCGGTGCCACAACCATTCTTTCAAATTTTTTATTCCACTTAGTTTCTTCTGTCATCCAATGATATGTATCCGATTTGTGTAAATTTTCTTTCATAGCTATAGTTATAGAAATAACGCACTTTTTTATTCCAAAAATACCGTTATGTCAGCGTCTTTATAAACCGTATTCGCCAGGCAAAAGGACTACCTTCAACGGTATTGATTTTTCTTCTTTTAATTTTATTTAAAATATTTAGTTTAGTCGTTATTTCTTGAGTTTTATTTACAGAATATCAAAACTAGATTGTAGGGGCTTTCACAAAATAAAACTCAACAACGTCAAGAGGTGGTTCAACTTATGAGGAATTCGAATAAACGCGGACAAGACAGTGGAATTAATTCACGTAAACCGAAAGATCAACCAACAGCAACTAATTGAAATAGATGACCACCCAATTAAAACTGGCAATAAAGCAAGATACCTTGGTATTACAATAGATGCTAAGTTTAAATGCAAAGGAATGAAATAAAATATAAGCTCCGACAACTGCAATGGCTTTTATGAAAATAGTCAGACTTATCTTTAAGCAACAAAATATTAATATACAAGCCAGATATGGAGCACCGCATCCAAAACAAATGTCGCAAAAATTTAGCGTGCTCTTAATCACGAGTTATACGTAAAATAGTAGATGCCCCTTGGTACATCACAAATGACACCCTACATCAGGAACTCACTGTATGCACGGTAGAAAAAACAATTAAGAAAATCAGCACAAAACATATTATAGACCTGAAAAGCCACTCCAACAGTGAAGCACAACAAGTACCCCTAGACGAACAAAGACGTCACAGAAGGTTCAAACGATTGACAACGTCAGATCTACCATCCAGAGACTGGAAATAATTGATGAGATTTAATTACTGTCATTTTAGCTGTCAACTATTTTTTAGATATTGTCCGGTATTATATTTAATATAATTGTATTGGAGATAGTAATCTCACAATGTTTTTTTTTTCCATAAAACACCAAACCATCTACGTTCCGATCATTCTAATTTTTTTTTTACGAAATATGGATCGATGATTCACATAACCCATAAACTACACTAAGCAATTATTTTATATGAAATTAATGAAAATTTTTGAGCTGAACAAAATTTTTTTTTGAAAATAATGGATCTTCTTCAAGATAGCGCAAATATTAGAACCATGTCGGGTTAATTATTTCCATGTTGCAAGGTCACAAAATGTCTACAGAAAAAAGTCCCTCGTAATAAATCACCCAAGATTTATAAATACTATGGGTGTATAGGTTTAAGATTGAGATTTGGTAACCCTGAATATGGGGCATATCCCTTAATGTTGTTACGCAAAAACTCTGGCATTTGTAGCAAAAAAAAACTTAAAATAACAGTGAAATACCGCGTATGAACTCTAAAAGAAAAAGTCGCTGTAGTACCGCTTCTATTTTGGTTCTGACTTTTATTAACAATGAACTGTGTGGAGCTAAAGTTTCAGTCCCAAGTCGGTAGATTTTTTGTTTTTCACTCCAAAAGAATTTGAAATTAGTTATTTATTAGAGAAGATGTTAGAAGGTACAAAATAATTAAAAATAAATTGAAATAATAGGCCCGTTTCTTTGTACCCGAGTTGCAAAAGAACACTAGCTAGGATAACGAATTGAATGTAAAGCAACAACACTAACTCTGAAAAATATGCGAGTTGAGCCAAATCGGTAAAATTATATCCGACCTAAGATGTAGTTTTGGGAACTGAGAAAACTGCGCTATTGTGAATGATCTGAAAGAAAATACATGGAAAATTTAGATTTGAGACCTAATTCGTTTTTATTCGCACAGTATTTTTAAATAAATAACTACGTCAACCTAATTTTTTTTTTAAATTTGTTTGCACAACTCTTTTCCGTTCTTGAATAGCAGTAAACAAAGCGCATCTTTCATGAAAGATCCCAACAGGGTTGCTTTTGCAACTGAAGGAAATTTCATACGAGTTGGAGCGTTCTTTTGCAAGTCGGTTACATTAGAACGGGCCCATTATTGTAACTAAATTAATTGATGAAGCATTGAAACCTCATTCTTCTATTACGGAAGCAGCCTATCTTCGTAAAGTAAAACAAGATTTAAAACTTTTTTATTAATTCAATTATTTAGTAGTGATTATTTAGTGGGATTTTACTAAAACTAATGGTGCGCATTGCCAAGAAAACTTTGAGTTTTAGAAAAATATGAATGCGACCCGTTCCTACAATCGACAAACATACTCGGTTTGTAATTACCAAAAGTCCTTTGTCCCCACTCCATAAGCTCTAACATAGTGGTAGATAAAAGAAGGAAGTAAGATTTACCATTTTATATTAAGTATGAGTTCTTTAACTCAGAGCCCATAACTGTTATAAGCGATATCGAAAAAATTAGTATTTAATCTTTATGTCTTGATGTTTATCAAATTTAAGAATTATTTCATAAGGTTCTTTATTTTCTCATAAAATAATACTTATTTGTTGTGTTTTATTTTTCTTACAATAAATAAACTTTAGCCGGTGAGTTTTACTTTTTTGTTGTAAAATAAAATTCACCAAGTAAGTTTTATTTATTGTTCAAAAATATTTTTTTTTAAGATGTACTTAACACTCATCATTCGAAACACAAAGTGATGATAAATACGTGCTTGTATTGTTTTTATTTTACATATATGAATGTATGTATGGATGTAATAAGATCACAATATAAGAACACTATTTTCGAATACTGCATCATATATTTTCGAACACACATTGAAATTAATTTTTTCAAATAAATTTCATCCATAACAGTTATTTGCGGTAACTGTTTTGAATTGATTAAAAATTTGCCATTTTTTGCGGTATCCGATTTTAAGAATAAAAAAAAATTTGAACATTGACAACAGCTTAAGAATGCTTTACCACCGATTGCCAAAGCTTCTGTCATAATTTACCTCATGAGGAATATATGTACATAAAACTTATTTTAATTGCTTTAAGTACTAACTGAACTTACTTTTATTTAAGTAATATAGGGTATAATTTGCTTTAATTTCTGCAAAAGACATCATAAAGTAAATAATTTTTGAAAATGTGCTTACGGGTATTGGCTTAAAAGGCAAATTGTTCACTAAGTAGTAGTCGAGTTTGACAAAGTAGCTTCGGAGATACGCGTATAACTAAAGTGACCGTTGCTGCACCCATTTCCTAAAATTGTTAATTCCAGTTATTTCCATTTGTCACCTAGCCCTATAGATACATATATCAGACTTCAGTAAATTTCCTTTTATATCTACCGTCCTGTGAACATGGTCCCTTTTCGCTCATCTTGAATGTCAAACTACATTGGGTCAAGGGCAATATGTGTACCAAATTTCGTGCGATATTGCAATATTTAGTAGACTTATACATTGCACGGACGGATGGACGGACAGATAGGCATGGCTTAAACGATCTCGCTATTCACATTAATAAAGTGTGTAAAATCGTCAGTAAGTCATAGCGAACCAGCCGAGTTCGTAAAGTGCACAATTAGAGCGCTCTGTGCGGTACACTTTTCCCTCCGAGAAAGGCTTCGAAAAGAGTACAAAAGGAGCGTATACGCCAGGGAAAAACGTCTTCTTCACATATATGAAAAAGTGTGCTCCCAGGATCTTGCAAATAAGTCGTCCCGGCTTCCCAGAAAGTTCACCCAAATACCTCGCGGAATTCACCTTCGAATATGATTTTTTAAAAAGTACTCCATAAATCATTCGTAGATAACCAAGGCGATGGGTTGTGCGACTATTTTATTTGTTTACAATAATTAGACATTAGAATTATTTTTCAATTTCTTTTTCCCCGTTACTTTGAAGTTAGGAACCACTTCCACTCGCTTGGCTGAATTTCTTGTCAGACCAAATAAATTTTCTATTAAATGCGCATGAAAAGTTTTAATGTTTCTTTTTTATCTTCAGTTTTTCCGAGAGTGTGAAAACTTTATATATATTAGAATGATTTTCGTAAAATGACACTGAAGATAACACATCGCCGAAACCGGGTTTTTTGAAAACCAAACTTGACAAGGGATGACGGAAAATCATTCCAATATACATCAATTTCGAATGTTAGCCAAAAGTGTTTTTTCCGTTATTTCCTTTTCTAACTCTATTACGTTCACAACATTTTTCCGGTGTCTCATTCTGAAAATATTGGGAAGTGAGAATAAATTACAAATTGAAAAATAAACAAACCTTAAATATAAAAAGGAGGCACACCAAAATTGTGAAACTCTCGCTTGCGGTGCTCTTGAGGACTCCCGATTTATTCCATATTTCTAGCGCTCCTTCGAGGGGTTGCTGTTGTAGTCCCCTTTCCTTCCTGCTTGGCCGGATGCGATAGGTGAGAGAAGAGTGTTCGGTGTGAACTAAATAGGAGACATACTAAAGCGTAATTCTTAGAAGGAACATCAATAGCATAGCCGCAACCGATTCCCCTTCCGATTTCCTGAATACTGCCAACTTTGAAAATACTGTAGAGAAGGCAAAAATCCACATGTATATTTCTGTTTGAATTATTAAAATATAAACAACTAAACTTCAGTTGGCATTAGTCAACATTATTTATAGATTAAACCCATTTGTTTACTTAAACAGCATTTTTTTTTAATATAAATATTTTATTAAATGCCCAAAAATATTACTTTTCGTCTAAACTTTAATGGAAGGAACCAAATATTATTTTGTATTTTATTTTTCACATGATTTCGTACTACCTACACTAACAAACTTGTAGCTAAACAAACTTAAACTCAGGCAAATAATTTTATCAACCTCATTAAGGCTTCTGCAGAATTTTAATTAGGCTTTCTGATAAACTCACATACACACATAGTTACATACCTATGTATGTATGCACGTAAGTAGTTGCATGAATTCAGCAACTCTATTTTCATATGCACGCGTTCACCTAAAAAGTAAACTTTTGAACGCAAATATTTATATCGTAACTATATACAGTTGAATGTACGTACATTAGGGTCGACTTTTGGAAATGTCTGTTTTGTTTTGAAGTGATGTGAAGGAAGGCAGAAGATGTACAATTTTGCTAAAACATGAGAAAATCTTCTTCATTAAATAACTTTAAAGTAAGCATGATTCTTTGAAAAATAACTCATTTCGAATTCGTAGTATATGAATGTGTTAAGATCTCAATGGGCGTATTTACTTGGCTCTGCATAATTTTTTTTTTATTTCCCTTCCGATTCGAGAACACTCCGGTTGCATGTTTCCAAACTAAAAAATCATATGTTTTCGTTTTAAGCTTATAAAATGAATTTCTTTCAATATTTTCCACCCCATACAGTGTAGTGCATTTCATAAGCAGAAAATTCAATAGAATTCTTTTTAATACGTAAATGTATTGATTGATTTTCAATACCTTTCTATAAGAGTACTATTTGATACCCGCGACTTGGTCTGCATTACTCACTACTATCCCATACACTTACAGCAGATTTTAAGAGTTAAATATTCAACTTCTATGAATTAAAAAAAAAACCGACTCCAACGGGATATCTTAAGTGTTAACTTCATCTCGGCTCTGACTAAGGGAAGTCGTTGTTAACTGTTTAAAGTTTATGCAATTTAAGCTAAGTAAAACCATAAATAGTACAATTTCCATATCAAAATTTAGTTTTATGGTTTTCGCATTAAACGTAAGTATCTCCCTGCTCCACTTGATTTGACAAGATTTTCCCAAATAAAAATATGACTTTAAAATCTCGTCACTGAGAAAATTGTGATTTAATCTACATTTAATTATCTGTGCAGACCTGATTTGCGCAATCTGTGGGTGAAAAGAACTGTCAAGCGGCAGGGAACCCACACAAGCCAAGTGGAATTCATATAAGGTCGAACCGTCCGGTGAACCCTTGTTCTATCTTCGCATTGCGCGTGGCAAATGTCAAGTTGTTTGAGCTGATACCATTTTCATTTTTTAAGTTAAAATTTAGGAAATTCACGCTATCTTTCTTGTGTTTGTCTTTCCATCCGTTCATTCATTTCTCTGTCATTCACTCCACTCAAAACCAGATAAAAATACTTGATATTTTTTTTTGTATTGACGCTACCACCTTATATGAAGTGTAAACCTCAGACCGCGGTGTGAGCAGAACAATTAGTGATGTGAATTAACTTCGATTTGAAATGATTAACTTTTGGTGTAAAAAGCTATCTTATGGCTTTTCTTTATTAATATTTTCAATATTTTTGGAAAGTAGAGTAAACGCAAATAGCATGTATTCAATGCCATCTAAATCGGATTATCAAAGCATTACTTTTCTTATATAATCAATATTGGCCCAGAAACACGAATATTCTAAATTACTCGATTCCAGCGCCACCTAACGGATCCATTTTTCGTGAAAGTATTTCTTGTCGCACTTCGACATGCGTTCATAATTTTCTCAAAATTGGTTGTTAAATACAGATTTTCTGAATAACTCGCCTCTAGCGCCACCTATTGTATTACTATTTTAAAAGACGATTTTTTTATTGCACGTGCACCATACCTTTCTTTTAACAACGATTTCGGACCATAAGTACGGATTTTAAGAATATCCCGATTCTTGTGCCACCTAACGGATTAAAATATAGCCTATGAGCGTGCCCCACGTCTAAGGAATTCGCTGTCCAAATTTGGTTGAAATCCTTTCCGTCGGTTTTCGTAACAAAGATAATGGTTACATTTTTATATGTATAGAAAGCTAATTCAATAACATAAATCATATAAATAAAAATTTCAAACTTTCTAGACTTTTAAAAAGATGGTACACTTCCAGTTTGGTCGCCAATTCAATATCAACATAATATTTTTTTTTTTGCTGACGGCGTTTGGCATTTTCCTCCATATAACGAAGGCTCAACTTTGGTTTTTGTCGGTAGGTCCCTCAGCAAAAAAAAAATTATACGAAATGAACTGAAATTTGAAGTCGCTTGAAAATTAAACATTGTTATATTGAAATTGAATTCAAACTTTTATTTACGTGGTTTATGCTACAGATTCAGCTATACTTTTAAACGAAATTATTAAAAATAAAAAACTATATTAAATTGAATTTTGTTGATTTTGATATAAACAACACGGAGCTTAATGAGAAAATTTGGGGCTCACTCAAGGTGATAGCATAATGTACGATTGATTTGATTGTCTTGGTAAGACAGTTGTCAGAATTTAATTGAATGGTTCTAAAATGTTTGAAAAATGCCCAAATAGCAGTTGAGCCAAAATTTGTGAAGTGCGCCAATATTTTTTGAATGGTCGAGGTTTTTTCAAGCAAATTTTTTCTGGTTCACAACGAAAAAAAATTAAAGTTTGACTGTTTTTCGGAATTGTTTGGAAGTTATAGCTCATAATATTTTTCACTTGCATGGAATAGCGCAATATTTTATTTGACGAAACCTTATATGCATTAACGATTTGGGGTGTTTCGTTGCTTCAAGTCAGTAGAAAAAAAAAAAAAAATCAACTATGTTTGTTATTTCTCTCTTTCTAGAAAGTAATTAAAATTTTTCCAAATTTCATTGATTAATTTTTCGGTCTCTTAAGCTATATTAGGCAAAATAGACATATTAAGCGCTGATTGTTTTGTTTATTTTAACAAAAGTGAGAAATAAAGTCGGTATATTTTCTTATGATTTACCAAATTTGTTATAGTTATTTGTCCATCTTTTTCTACCCAATGAGTTCAATACTAAAAAAAAACAGCATTGCCCTAATGCTCATATTAGCCTATTAATATTTCAGTAAATTAAAAGAGCTTTATAATAGTAATTAAGAACTAATATTAAATATAGATATTAATTTAGAAAATAGAAGTATACAATGATTTATATAATCTTTGTTTAAAAAACCTGCAGATAATTTCAATATACATACATATGTAACAAAATGATATTTGATATTGCGCATTACCGTAGGTACATTCGCCAGCTCCTTAAATTATCTTAGTTTACAACAAGCATACACATACATACATACTTTTACATCGGTGTATTCGTTATCGAAAATTTATCAGTTTGTTACTCTGCTGAGTGTCTGCTATAAATAGAGGCAAACATTATTAGACCACGCTCCCGTGTTCTAGCCAATAGCGAGCTTTAGTATATACTCGGGAGTTGAGGGAAATAGTTGCAAGCAAAGTCCATGTATTTAGAGCATACTATTCTCTAACAACCCAACCTTTTGGAACTAGAATGTTTAGTACAACTTTCTCAGGCGATTACAACGCCAAACATAAAATAGCCGCATACCAAAAATTATCTGAAATTAAAAAAAATTCCACGATAAACTAAGACTTTTCATTAAACTAGTTGTGCTCGAGTTACAAAACCTTAGTCAAATGGAATTTTTTTACAACCTTATTTATTTAGTTTATATTCATAATATAGTATAAGTAAATTAACTATAAGAATTATAAAGTCTGGGCATACAACAAAAATTGATGTTGTTTCTCCATCGGAATTATAAAACTTGCTATATTCTTAGATTTCAACCAGAAAAATTTCGAACAAATATTAAGATTAACGCGGGCTGGGCAAATCCGAAAAAAAACCTTTAAAAACTATGATTTCTTTATGTTTCTTTTTTTTTAATAAAAAATCAACCCAAATGACAGAAAAGCTTAAACTTTAATGGTTTGTTTAAAAATATTTCCAATATGGTGTTAATAATATGATTTTTGATACATATCTTGACTCTCTTAAAGATCCGATTTAGACTTCTAAGTTATCGTCTTCGCACTTTTTATTCCTTCTGCATTCACATCCCAATTTTTTTTCGCAATTATTATCATTCCTTTGAAAAAGCTTTTTGGCATTTTTTGCAGACTTTTTAAGCTTAAACTAATCTATCAGCCGAGGTGACTTTTTTTAATAAAAACGTATCTTAATTTTTGGAGGTATTTCCAAATCGGTGAAGCTCAAGTAAATTCGAGTATTTTTTTGGTGAAATTCCGGTGAAAACCTTACAACTTTTTGATTAGCTATGAAAGAACTTCCAATGACTTTATAACTACACATTATTTGATCGTATTTACATTTGAATTAAATAGATGCAACGACCGCAGCGGTTATAGTATTTATTAAAAAAATAATGATTTAATCGCTATACGTGGATTCAAATTCTTTCCGATCAGATTTAGTCGTTACTTTGTGGCTTTTTTCTTCCATCAAGTTTGATGTTATTTTAAAATTTTAATTTCTCAAACAAATTTATTGGATATTTTATGGGCTTTATTTGCTCGAAGAATAACGATTATATTTGACGTTAGCGTCATACTCAACTAGGTTAGCTTAGGTTGATGTGCTAGTCCGTACAGAGGACTTGTATAGACATATAGAAGAGTTGCTTATTATGATACCACTTTAATATTTGAACGGTACCGTAGGTACGTTGTAACCAAAATGTTAACAATACAAACAGAAATTGGTGATTTCCATCCCTGATAGCTCTTCCGGTGGGGCGTTAATGAAATGAGCGCCTAGACAATAGCACAGACCCTGTCTAGAGTATGAAAGAATGATTCCACCTCGTCATCATCCAAGCAGTCGCTGCGATTGAACCCTTATCGAACTATGTACGGTCAGAACTCTTTTCGTTCCACCTGGAGTTCCCTTGAACGCCTGCGGTCCACAACCAACTAACTTGAAAACAATTATTCAATTAAAAATCTACCAGTAACTGACCACTAAATTGCGTTTTGATATTTGCTTCAGACAGGTAACGTGGTTCATTCTGTAGATTAAATTTTCGATGACGTGTTCGTCGATTTCGAGCGTTAAGTATTTGGCAAATTTTGCGAGTAACGCGAGTAAGTGAATCTAACAGGTATTTCCAATGGCAATTTTTCTAGGTAGGTACGTAAATAGTAATTTTAGGAGAAATAAAATACTTTATTATTATTTTTGGCCTTATATATATACATATGAATCGACTGTATAATTTATAGAGCTTGAGGCCAGGTTTGTTTGAGGAGATGTGGTGATATCCGAAATAGCAGCTATCAATCACTTCTACCACTTTGAAAACTTGTTGTTTTCTCATATTATTCCCAAAAAAAACCTGGCCTCAAGCTCTATAAATTATACAGTAAAATACTTTATGTTTCATCAGAGCTAAAAATATCACTTCGCTTTGCACAGGATCTCCTCAACTACGACGACCAATTTGCATATTGTGCTACTATTTTAAATCCGACAATTTGTTTGGTTCATCATGCTATGAAAATTAAAAAAAAAAAACAACACTCAACACTGTAATTAGCGGTAGACTCCATTTTATTGAACCTTGCAATTTAATTAAAAGAAGAAAAAGTAGATTAATGTAATTCTCAAATTCTCAACCTCATTTAATATTTATCTCATTTGCTGTGCGATCATACTTGTATACTAATTTTTAATCCATACGCACGAGTTCCATAACTACACGCCCAACTTATCATTAGCGACAAAAGCTTTCGACAGTGAAGTTACTCATACGCCCTGTTTACCTTAATCATTCTCGTACGTTTTTGCCTCGCTTTCAAGCCAACGCTAATTAGAAACACCTACATACTGCCTGAAAACGTCTTGTGTCTTCAGAACTAACATAGAAGTAGATAGTGGATGTTGTTGTTGTTGTTGTTTTTGTTTTGAACTTGCTGTCAATATGTTTGGCAGAGTAACATTTACGCGTATCACACAATTTCAACTGCAAGTAATTAAAACGAAGTTTAATTGGAAAAATTTTCGTTTTTGCATTTCGGTATGTCATTTGTATGCAAGGAGCAACGTTGAAACTCGTAGATATATATGTATGTAAACAAGTGCGACAACAGAATGTACATACATACATATAGTGAATGTGTTTGGTTATATACGAAGCAACACAAGTGGATGAGCAGGAGCTATGTAACTAAATAAGTAACTAAACATACAATTTTACTCACTCAATGACAAAATTAAAAATTTTTGCAATGTAAGGTAAGTATTGTATATGAAATTCTAAACGCATAGTAGTTTAATATGATAGCCATACTTGGCTCTACTTACGGCGATTTTGTAACTTTTGATGATTGTATTTTTGTGATATTTCCGAATGAAATGTTTTAAGGGTATCTAACAGGAACGCAGTAACAGCAGTTTGAATCAGATTAAAGAAAGCCAAAAGCATCCATAAACTAGACAAGGAGTATTTTTTTTGATTGTCATTGCATTTCAATGTAAAGTCGAAACACAGGATATATTGAAAAATATGTATATCCTATATAAAGTATGAGAGTCTCCACATTTACCAATTAACTGAACTTTTTGTAAAAACAAAAACCAACTTGCCCTTCGGCTCCCTCAATAAGTCATTAATTGCATGAATAAAACGTAGTATTAAAAAAAAAAGTATATACATATACACAGTGACTCAAACAATTGATCACATGGTGATTTTTAAAAATATTTGCCATATTTTTTAACACTAAGACCTTTCCAGACAGTTCTATGTATATATTTTAAACTCGCTGCAATTTTGTTTAAAAATAACATAGTATGCTTTGAAAAGCTTTTTTTTAAATTGATGTTTAATTGCATTTTTGAAACTTAATTAGTTACTGCAGTCCAGACATCAACAACGAAAAAACTTAATATTAAAATTAAATTTAGTACATTTGGACGAATAACCCTAATATAAGTTACAAAAAATTGGCGAAACTCAGTGGATCATCCTATGACACTGAAAGAGGAACGGGTTTGCTCATTAAGGAAAGTGGGTCAGTAAAGAGGAAGCCAAGACGTGGCCACTCAATTGGATCAGCAGGCGTCCAGTTGAAGAAAAAAAAATATCCATAATTAGAGAGAACCATGGAGCGGTCCACAAGAAATATCGTCAAAAAAGCTAAAACCACACATATAAAAGGCACTCGAATTAAGAAGAGAAATGATATAGTAACTAATAAAAAGAAAAAGTTCCAAAACGAAGCGAAAAACAAACTAAACAAAAACATTTCCCTTACACGTAAGTTGTATGAGACACAACTGCGAAATAAAAATTTTTGTGTGGTTATAGCCGACGAAACTTATTTTAAAATTTACTTGAAGAATTTCTGGGCAACCAGTTTTATTGCTTGTAGTCTGAAGAGGACATTTTTGAATCAAAAAAAAAAATCATTCAGGTAGAAAAGTTGGGCAGAAAAGCTCTAATTTGGTAAGCCATTTAAGAATCCGGCCATTAATCTACGCCGTTCTTCACTATGGGAACCATCAACACTGAAATTTAAAAGTGAAAAAGTGTCTTCAAAAATATCTTCTGCCCTTCCTAAATCATCATAATGGTCC
Source organism: Anomoia purmunda (assembly GCA_951828415.1). Classification (NCBI taxonomy): domain Eukaryota; kingdom Metazoa; phylum Arthropoda; class Insecta; order Diptera; family Tephritidae; genus Anomoia; species Anomoia purmunda. The sequence continues at coordinate 25,425,608 of OX639995.1, forward strand.
AACTAAATTTTCGCTATATAGCGTCAAAAAGATAAAATTTACTAAAAAAAAAATGTCAGATAATCTTGCAACCCAGTAAAAGAGCATATACGACATATTTTGCTGTTTTCCTTCGAAAAGGACGAAAATGCAAGCCAGATGGCTGAAAATGTGAATAATGTTCTGATGGTTCTGATACTGTAACAGACAATCACGCCAAATTTTGGTTACGCCGATTCCGTTCCGGTAATTTTAATATCAAAGATGCTCCAGGCTCTGGAAGGCGATAAAATAGTGGTAATTCTTGAGTCCGACGGTCATATATGCACCGTTTCGATAGCTCAGAAGCTTAGAAGCATTCGATTGCGCAAAAACACCATTTGCATCATTTAAATGAGGCTGAATGAAAAAAAGCTCGATGTATGGGTGCAACGCGAGTTAACGCAAAAAATCCCATAGACCGAATTTTCATCTACGCATCGTTGCTGAGTTGCAAAAAAATCGATCCATTTCTGAAGCGGATGGTTACTGCTGATGAAAAGTGGGTCACTTACGGCAACATCATGCGAAACCAGTTGTAGTCGAATGGCTGTGAGCCAAAGCAAGTGATGGACAAGCACGATTGACGGTCAGAAAGGTTTTGCTATGTGTTTGATGGGATTGGCAAGGAATAATCTGCTACTCTTCTACGGCCGAACTCTTAACAGGGACCTTTTCTGTAAACAATCGGACCGTCTGAAGGGAAGCAATCGCCCAGAAGCGGCCAGCTTTGGGCAATAGGGGAGGAATTTTATTCTATCAGGACAATGCCAGGCTACATACATCGACAATGACTCGCCAGATGATCCGGCAGCTTGTTTAGAAGGTCCTCATAATCCGGAACTGGCACCAAGTGCTATATGTTCCTGTCTATGGCGAATGATTTTGCTGGTGAAAAAATCGCTTCGAGAGAAGCTTGTGGAAATCGACTGCCCGAATTTTTCCGCGATAGGGACGAGAGCTTCTATGAGAGTGGCATTATGAAATTACCCTCAAGATGACAACAGGTAATCGAACAAAACGGTGCATATTTGAGCGACATCGGATCATTCTGACTATGTAAAATAAACACTCCAATTTAATGAAAAAAATTATTGATTTGGCTTTACTCAATCCAATATAATAAAAAGTATATAAAGTACAATTTTAAACTTTGTACAAAATTTATATAAATGCAACACATCTTCATTAAATGTTCATACTTTTGAATCAGAATTTATAGAAATCTTTTGGGTATGCAGTTTTATGAGTCTTTTGCTTATGTGCAAGTCTGAAGTGTCTTAAAATTCCGGTTTTTTTTTTAATATTGAATTTTCGGTATTAGAAACTTTTTTTTCATTGAACTATTTTATATGGCAGAATATTATTATTGAAAAAAAAAATAATTATCTCATGTATAAGTTAATAGGAAATATGGCAGGGCGGTTCTAGATAACCTGACACAGAAAATAATACAAAAAAATCGAAAACAATTGTTATTTTTCAACATAATGTCCTTCTATACTTTTTCCAACGATACTCGATAGCTTCGATCATGCTTTATAGTAGAAATCATCAAGCTCTTTAAAATAGCGATGGATTGCAGATCTGGCAAATCTTTTACCATGACGGAATTTTTTGAAGAAAACATTCGCAAGACGCCCAGCTTTTTTATGCCCAAATTTTTGGTCAAGATGTGAAATACCTATCATATCTGCTTTCTAGCGCACTTTTGGTTTGTCTTCGCATTTTTCTCTTTTTTTTCTTTTTACGAGGGTGCGTAAATATGTGCCCCTTTTTCATTTCGGAGTCTTCTTTTGTTTTGAAACGCTAAATTGTTTAATGCGCAAATAAATATTTATAGCTGGTTAGGTCAACAATTAGTCATAAATAAAAGTTGTCGCAGCGAGATGTCGCTGTAATCTAATCGCTGAAAGGACTCGTTACTTGCGCTGCCGCTGCACGAGGCCTGTTAGCCCGTTGAGCCCGTTGCCAGATGTGAGGCTATAAATGTGAGAATTCAAGAGTAATTCTGGACCCTATTCTTACCCCGCCTTAACAATAGCTCTTTTTAATTCCAAATTCGGAGATATGTCGATAAAAAGTTTTGAAAAATGTATATTGCTGGCATTCTGCAGTTTAAATAAATTTTCAGGGCCGTTGAAAAAATATAAAAAGATAAAAATATCGCTTAAATTGCAACAATAACTGGCGCTTCTAGTTTGTCATTAATCAACAAAAATCCTTCCAGAAAATTCTTTAGTAGTAAGTAGTGTTATTTTTTTTAACATTCAGTATTTGTAGTCAGTTCAGGGTTTTCTGTGAGCTTGGTAAATAAATCATAAATGAGAAAAAACAAAATGAAATAAACCGATTTTATACCCAATTATTGCAAGCGATTCGGTTTCAGGAGTATTTTTTTTTTGACAATAAAGCAAGTTGGATGTCAATTTCCATATAATTTACGTCAACCCGGCATTGGTACTGTAATCTGTATTGCTAAATCTGCTATGATATTTTCAGCGTATTCTTAACAATTATTTATTTATTTATTTATTTTCTCTCAGTACTAAATACGCAAAGTAATTTATTTATTTGTTTATTAGAAAATAGCAATAATAAGAAAATACAATAAAAAATTTTAATTTAGCTACCTAGCCCCATAGACCTTAGGGTAAACAAAAAGTAATTGTTTACTATTTACCTTATGAATCTGAAAGCATTAAAAAAATTTGCTCAAAATAAAAAGGGAAAAATTTGAAATTTTCTTACTAGTTTCAATTTATCTTTTAAATTTTATACACTAGTAAATATTTTCAGCTAAACACATACATATCTACTATATATGTACGTATGCGTGTACTCGATTACTTATGCAGCTAAAATATTTTTGTTAGCTATCAATGAATTGCTTGCATATCAGTTTCAACAAGTAAAGTTAGCTGTGTTCATGTATTTGAAATATTGTTTCAAAACTTGTTTTCAAACATTTTATCAGAACTCGTGCAACTATCAGCGCATTCTTTTATGCTGCATTTTGTTTTTTTTTTTTTGCTTTATACGCGTAGGAACGCTATGTGGAGCAAAACTAACGATGAACTTAGCCAGTTGGTATTATTGGAAAAAATGGGAGAGTATAGAGTTTAGAATTAGGCACTATTTTTGGATGCGTTGCATTTTGGGATTTTTATTAACTATAGTTGGGATTTTTATTAACTATAGTTAATAGCTATAGATGTACATTATGCCTTATTGTTTAATTTGGATTTAAAAAAAGTAACACTTCCTGAATGTTCGTCATGTACTTGGAAAAATTTCGTAATTGGATTACGAGGAGACTTGATCCAGAAGCCCTAAAGTTGTACTCATTCAAGAATATAAAATACACTAACCACTAACAGCGAATAAAACAACAACAGTCCACAATAACCAGGCCTTTACTTGAACTAAGAGCCAAATATTTAAGTGATTTTTTTGTATCTGCCTGCGAGTTCTGAGCGAACAGCAACCAGCAGTGAAGTAGCGAATAAAACACCCCATATAGTTCGTTATTAGTCAGTGGGAAATTCGTTATGTTCAAATATCACCTAGTTTACTTTTGTCCACCGAATCTAAATATGGCCACAGAATTTTTTTTTTTTTTTTTTTGCATATGTAGTTTAAAAATTGTCTCCGTTCATATGAAACTCATCGCGCTGATGCATAGCAGTGGACTAAATCTCGGAGAATGTATAACTAAGAATAATTATTATTGCTGGGCGCCTGTTTTCAAAAAGTTAAAGTACTCTATTGAGAGAACAGAATAATAATTGTTATAATAAAATACAAATTTTTCAATTAATCTATAACCACTATTCAAATACTTGTATTATAAAAATCTTCTCATAATAATTATCAGTGAATTAAACTTTTTAAGTCTTCAAAGACTTTTATTTTTAGACTTTTTAGATTTATGTAATAAAAGTCTTCCCATAATGATTATAAGTGAGATTTACTTTTTTATATCTTGAAGGGTTTTTATTTGAGATTTGTGTTATAAAAGTCTTTACATAATAATTTTGAGTGAGACGAAATTGAAACACTTGAAAGACGGAACTTTTTTGAAGACCATTCGGAACTAAATTTGGACTACTTCGAAATTATTTCGGCACCAGTTCGCGTTCACTCCCAGACTAGTGCGGTAAAATTTTGGAAGCACTTCGGAAGCAGTTCAGAGCTAGTCACTAACTTTGACTGTGCATTCTTCCCATTTTCTTTTCAATTTTGAGTTTTTTCTAATACTCGTATGTCAAGTTTTGAATTTAGCCCTGGTACGCTTTTACTTCAAAAAACAATAAACAACATTAGTTCGTGGAGCTTTGAATAAGTCCAGAACAGATTCCGACTGGTCCAGAAATGATTCGCACTAGTCCCGAACCGCTCCCGAAATAATCTCAGGGAGCTCCGAAATTAGTTGCGTCTTTAAAGACAAACAAAAACAACTGTGTATTAGTCATAATTATTACGTAAAATCTTTTATAATATGAGTCTGAAAATAAAAGTCTTTGAAAGACGTAGAAAATCTGTCTCGCTGATGTTTATTATGGAAAGCCGTTGTATAGCATAATTCTCAAAATAATAGATTTTGTTGATTTAAAAAACTCTTCTCTCTTATAATTATTATTTAATATGATAAGTATTTTATAATATAAGTTTGGAAATAATAGTTATCGATAACTACACAATTTTTTCTCCCTCGCAATTATTATCAAAAATTGTTTGAAATTATTATCAGAATTAAGATGACTTTTTTAAAACACAACAAAAATAAATCTTATTCTGGATTTCTGAGTTGCATACACTATTTTGTAAAGAAATTTTTACCATCAATTCTGTTTTACATCATTTTTAAATTATATTTTCTCAAATTTAAAATAAGATGCCAGTTTATAACTGTCATATTAAATTTATTAAGATGAGCCTCTTTCCAGATAAATATATTGACATTTTGATCATAAAAATTCACCAATCCGAATTTTAGGTGCACAGCTGTTAGAGTTGGCATGGCAAACAAATAATAAATAATAAACAACACCCAAAGCGTTGCATAACTGAACCCACAATAAAAGCTTTAACGACGAAAAAAATAAATAAATATCAAAAAGGGAGTAGATAAATAAGCAAGAAAACAAAAACAACGAGGTAAACGTGTGAGTATAGTTCAATTTTGTAGCCCACTAAATTATAGTGCAAGTGCGAGTCTGAACTAATTAAAATTGCTCGTTGATTTTTGAAAAGTTTTGGAAATTTTGTTCTTTAGCACATCTTTATATACCGCTGTAATGGATGGATAGATTTTACAAAAACTCGCTATAATTTTTAATATTATTTTGAGCCGGCGATCATGCAAATCTTCTATCATATAAACTGCATGCGATAAATGAGAAAAGGTTTCCATGAAGCAATTCTTTAAAAGGTTAAAAAATTATTATTATTTTTGGCCTTATTATTGGTAACGACTATAATTTATTGAGCTCGAGGCCAGGTTTTTATTAGGGAGTAATATGAGAAAACCACAATTTTTCAAAGTGGTACCATTCGAGCTCAAAAAATTACAAAGTTTGAAATTTTTTATCAAGTCTCGAATTTTTGATTTAAGTGATTTCTATTAACGAATTATACAAAAAATTAACGAACAAAATTATCATGAACAAACAGGATACATATAGTAAAAATAAATCACAATGCATTAATAAAATTAGTTTTCAATGAGGGTGAGTTTTGTTCAAAAACTAATAAGAACAAGTAAAAACAGCGCTGTCTTCGGCTATGCCGAAGGCTTCATACCTTTCATGAATGGAAGAATAGTAAAAAACGTGTTATTGTATTACAATTTCGTATTACCTATAGTTAAAAGCGAAAATTTCCTTCAAATCAATAAAAATAATTCTAGTAAAGGCATTGTTATAAATTATTTAATGCTTTTCCTTATGTAATTAAAAAGAACTATGTTTTAAGAAGGGAATGGTTTTTGAATATTTTTAATATCGTATCGACGCTTGATATTCAACATTTAAAAAATACAAATAATTAAGTATTAATATGTAAGACCTACATATGTCGGTCTTTGAAAACAGTTATCAGATCCGTAAATAGTTCCCAAACGTTTAACGCTATGATTCATGTGATATTGCGCTGAGCTTATTACTTTTCGCAATAAATATTTGTCCTGAATTTATCTTGCCGATTTACACTGTGAACTCCGATCTTGATGAATACTAATATATAGCTAATAATGGTTGATGTTTGTGCAAAATTTCAAGCCTTTAGCTGTTTAAATGGAGGAGTTATGGTGCAAAATGCAATATCTGAACAATCGGTTGTATGGGAGCTATATGTTATATTTCTCCGATCTTCATGATTTTCAATACTGATACGTAGCTAATAATGGCTGATATTTCTGCAAAATTTCAAGCCTTTAGCTGTTTAAATGAAGGAGTTATGGTGCAAAATGCAATATCTGAACAATCGGTTGTATGGGAGCTATATGTTATATTTCTGCGATCTTCATGATTTTCAATACTGATACGTAGCTAATAATGGCTGATATTTCTGCAAAATTTCAAGCCTTTAGCTGCTTAAATGGAGGAGTTATGGCGCAAAATTCAATATCTGAATAATCGGTTGTATTATATGTTATAGTCACCCGATCTAGCCGATTCCGACAAATGTTTAATCATTTGTACAACGACACCTGCTCACCAAATTTCATCAAAATAGCTCTAAAATTGAGGGACTAGTTTGCGTTCAAACAGACGGACAGACGGACAGACGGACAGACAGACGGACATGGCTAAATCGACTCAGCTCATCGTCCTGATCATTTAGGTATACTTTTTGATGGGTCTATCTCTTCTCCTTCTGGCACTTACAAACATCGGACCAAACTTAATATACCATTTCATTCTCATGAAAGGTATAAAAAGATGTATTGTGTTCATTATTGCAATTACCGTTGTTTTATTAAGCCGACGTATAAGTAACAAGCAAACATTTACGAGCTCAATGCCAGTTTTTTTTTTTTGGAAAAAATGCAGCAGAAGTTAAAGCAATAGAAATTATAGCTACCATTTCGTAGCTCACTACATCTCCACATCAGATTTTTTTCTAGAGATTGTCCAGTAAACTAAAGCGGCCATTAATTGGTTTTTTTTTTGCCGCTATTACAAGTAAAAACTGGGCTCGAGCCCAAAAATTATTTTTGTTATAAATAAATTGGTTCGATAAATTAATATATGTATGAAAGAAAAAACAATTATCGTAAGAAACAAATTTCGTTTTGTAGGAAAGCTGCTCCTTCATGAGTTTCACTATTTTTTAGATGAAAGTTTCTTCAGAAGATTTGCATACTTAAATCAATAAAAATTTTGAGCTAAAAATATTTCACTTAAATTTTAAAAATATTACAGCTGAAATTATTCTTTGTGCATTCATCTTAAATGTGCACTTCAACACAAATACAACAAAGTACACTCAACCGGTAGGTTCAACCACACCCACAAGCGGACAGAATAGCCATAGTCATAAATATCGCATGCCGACATTTAGCAGCACAAATGTAACAAAATTCACATTTTTCAAATAGCTATTGTTTCGTTTGCAGTTTTTTCTTTCTATTTCATTGTCGTTGTCGTCAGTCACTCAGGAACATACCATACGAACATTGAAGAAACGAAATTTATAGCCATATTTTCAAAACATATTTTTTGAAGAGTTTTTTTTCGAAACGTAGTTGTTTGTTGGCAATTCGCACAAATACGCGAGCGTAGTTCAACTTTTTACAGATTTTTTTTTGTTTTTCTTGTTTTTTTTTTGTTTAGTTTCAAGCGCATAGAAAGAGCAAAGTGTAATAGTTTGAAAATAGTTTTCACATGCATATTTGCACATACGTAACTTTTTTTTTTTTTGCACAATTTATATAGGCATAGAATACATATGTATATGTATATATATAGAGGCCTAACTTTTTGCGTTCAAATGTTTGTTTAAATATTTTCACATAATTTTCACACTGCACTCACTCCATTGATTTAATTGAAAAAGTTACCACCATTGCCATTGTTCGTTTGAATAAACAATGTGTTGCGGCAAAGATGCCAAAGGCATTTTCGGTCAATGCCCATTATTTTTACTAACACACACACACACACAAACAGCACAACTACATACATATATTCAAACAAAGTTTCTATATACGTCGCTGTATCCGCATATGGCTCGATGGGTAAACTTCTTTGTTTGGTACTAACATTACTCTCTGAAATAAATATATTCTACTCATGTCAATTATTTGATTAAATTTTGATTTTTTTTTACATATGAATTAAATACGTAGGAATATGCATACATATTGATTTTCAATTGGTGAACCTAATGTATAATAAACATAGTAGTAATGACTTGGAAACCGTATCACTTTTGTTGAAATTACACAGCCATCTCGCCAAAAGTTATGCAACATTTTGTGACTACCATGTGGTGGTTGTTGACTGTTTTGTGGTAATTTTAGTGGCGCCTGGCTATCAGTGAAAATAATTTTTTTTGTATAATATTCACAAGGCTTTTCATGCAAAAACCTTTTCGTTAATTTTGTATAATACAAGCTGATCCGGCGCGCGTCGCTACACCCTTCAAATTGAGATAATGATTTTATTTGTTATGTAGATATGTATGTATGTCGGGTATGCTGCCACCTATAGACTCTATTTTCCAAATAAAATATTTATATTTTGTAGCGTGTTTTGAATTTGAATGAAATCGGGCTGTAAATACGGCATTAAGAAAAACTCCGACTATAGCGCCGCCTGTTGCTCAGGCTTTAAAATTTTTTTTTATTTTTTTTATCTGGTCGAATACATGAGCTGAAGTTGAATCAAATCGGGTTTCATAGGAATCTTAAATTATATTTTCCTATGTGGTGAATACGTATTTTGTGTTTGAAGCAAATTTAATAGTAAATACGGATTTTAGAGATGTTCGACTCCACCCCCACAGACATTGTCTTGCCTACATTTATTTATTCAATGCCGTTGCATATGTAGTCTGAAAATTCATTACAGTTTCTTTCACATATAACTTGTCTAGAATTTAATTGAATTTCACTTTTAAAACAGGTGGCAACCCTCTCCAAAATAAAGGTATTTCACAAACGAACCATTTGAAACTCATATTTTAATATTTTATATGCTCTTATATAGTTTAATTAAATTTGACTTTTTACAAAGTGGTAACCCTCTTTAAAATATACTTGTAGACTTTGTCCCAGCAAAACGAACGGTTTGACACCCGTATTTAATTATCTTATTTAACTTGCGTATAATTTCATTAAATTCGGCTTTTCAAACAGGTGGCAGCCCTTATAAAAATTAGCTATAAGCCCTACCGCCGGGACGAACTGATTTTAATATTTCATAAAATTTGCGTACATATTAATTAAATTTGACTTTTCACACAGATGGCAACCCTTTCCCAACTAAACAAATTCATGCCTAAAACCTTTCCGGAACAGAAACTACACTTTTAAAACAGGTGGTAACCCTATACAAAAAAAATCATTTAACTTATTGGTTTCACTTAATTTGCATTTAAACAGGTGGAAACCTACTTTCAAGATATTTTGGGGTGGGGAATTGACGTTGATTTTTGGAGAAAATTTTTGCAGGCGGTCTAACGCGGTCATGACAAGCGCTGTGTGAAAAGTGAATGAAAAGAAGGCAACATATAAGCTATAAATAAAATTTATTTTTATATGTAAGAAAATGTGTAGTAGATACTACCGGCGTAAAAAAATTATCAAAATTCATAACAAGTTTCGGGCACTTAAAGCTTCCACTTCAAGCTGCAAATATGTAATGGGCTACAACTGCATATTTTAAACTTTTTAAAAACTTCTCAGATTTTGAAGAATCTTTTTTTTAATTTAATGAACTTTCGTTAAAAGCAACTTTTATTCTGAGTATTGGGTCAAATCAATTTTTTTACGAGACTGAATATTAAGCATTTTGAAGCCGAGCTCTGAAATCGATATACTCGATTTCGAAGTTCGAAACTGGCCTTTACTAAAAAGTTATTTTTATTCATTATGCAGGGTGCACCAACAGTTCCTCTGGTATGAGAATGCTGAATAAATTTTGAAAGAAACAAATTCAGAAAGAAAGATAGCAAAGCATCGTGTTTTTTACTTAGTTCAATCCTTTACAATTTTCGTAGACTACCCTTTAAAAACATCATCGATTACATGACAGCCTTTATTGACCACTTTTATGGACCACCACAAACTGTGCTCTTTTTTGGGCAATTCGCATCACTTCCTCTAGTACCCGACTGGTATGGCAGGTATTTCGGCACGAACATTGGTCTAGAGCTCGTTCGTAATCAACGGCATGCTGGCGTAAAATTCCACTCTTCAAGTAACCCCGCAAAAAAGAAGTCCGATGGGATTAAATCGAGGGAACTTGGTGGCCAGTCAGTATCACCTCATTTCGATGTCGCACGTCTAGGGAATTTTTGTTGCAAAAACCACATTGCTTGGGTTGCTGTTTGGCATGGTATGGCCTCGTCTTGTTGCAACCAGAAGTCAGTCAGATCTTTTTGTGCCAACAACCACCGGTATCTTTTACCGTCGACTATATCGCCTTCCTTGAAGAAGAAAAATGTGCACACGCCGGCACAAACAGTCCCTTTTTGATCATGTAATTGTGCTGCATGAATCTCGTGAGGATTCTTTTTACTCCAAACGCCGCAATTTTGTTTGCCAACACTTCCATAGAGGGTGAATTGCGCCTCGTCGGTCAGAAAAACTTGCATCCCATAGTTCGGCATGGTCTCCAATATTCGGCCGACTATTTTGCCGTATTCTATCGGCGTGCAGCAGTCCATGATTCAAATTGTACGGGCTTAAAGTTTTCAAAACTTATGTATGAAAGTATATCGGTTGACAATTGGCGAAGTTATTCAATGTTTACATGTCAGGGGAACAGATCTACTTTATTTTTTTAATGCCACAGCAATAGTTGGAGATTTTTATTAGAATCCACAAAAATCAATTAATTGTTTTTGTCTTCCACATATAAATTTCACACATGAATATGAAGCTCTCTTTCTTCTTTTTTTTAATCTCACTTTCGAAGATAATATGCTTGAATTTTTATCCCTACAAAGAAGCATTAATAAAATGCAATACTCTATACCAATGCAAGTAGCTGTCAGCGATGTGGTTACCATAAGGAAAATATCCGACGCATCGCATGTAATGTAGGCTAAGCAAACCGTTAAAAATTCAGTGAATTTTCAATACAAACGAAGCAAAAAAAAAAAAGAAATTCATATTGGCATATCGTGGGTAATAAATATCACCAATACAACTTTTGCATCCACCCCATCCTTTAGCAAAGGCACCAAAGTAATCTTCGGTCCCATAAACATCTCGTCCATGTCAACACACATACACACAAACTCGTATATATGTATGTATGTGGATATATGTATGTACTCATCGTACCTCTAGTGTCGACTTGTCAGCTTACAAGCATTGCGCGAATTTTTATGGCCTGCTTTGTTGCTGATTTTCTGTTAAGCAGACGACGCTTCGTTACACTTCGATGCATAGCTGGCTTGGCTGGCTTATCTGCAGATCAGCTTGAATATTTGAATATAGCTATGTGTGCATGTGTATGTGGATGTGTGTGCGTGTTAGCATGGTGATGAGTTTGTATTGACATTGTTGCGTTGCGCACCTTCCTTGTTGACTTTGGTGTTGCTTTGTTGCTGTTGCTGTTGCTGTTGCTTTGCATACTTTAAGGGGAGAACACATTGCACACAATACTTCCTTCAAAATGTTTTTTTTTCATTTTCTGTTTGATTTTGCTCCTTCATGTTCTATTTGGCGTTGTTGCGTTTATTCGGAAAATTGCTTTCGGTTGGCTTCTGGCATTGTTGACATTCTGTTTTTCATACCATCGCACCTCCAACTATCTTCGATCTCTTCGCACATTTTTTTTTTTTTGTTATTTTTCTTCTTTTTTTTTTTTTGGTTTAGAAATCTAACGTCTTACTTCATGCATCAACATTGGTTCGTAAAAGATTGTTTTATTATTTTATTTTGGTGAATAAGTTAGCTTGCATATGATCGAATAAGTGGAGATTGAGACACCTTAAAATGGGATAAAGTGTAATAAAAAACAAGAAGCGAATAAGTGGCATAGCGCAAAAAAGAAACCATATAATGGGCACACTTCAATACAAAGGACAATAGATGGTAAATTGAATGGATGATGACACAGCGACAATGCGCTTATGTTTGTACTTTACTTATTTATACACACTTATATTTACATATTTTATATATGTGCTTACGTTAGCTGCCATGACAATATCTTTTTAGCTGCTCAGGTGGGCAAACAATAAATAGTTCCAAAAATCTTCCTGAGGATTTTATAACCGTATTGAAATGTTGTAAGGTGAATAAATAAAAAAAAAAAAACGATGATAAAAATTACGCATTATTTATAGCCACACAACAGTTGGTGTAGTAATTCTCTGGTGACTTGGTAAATTATTTTGCTTTGTGCGTCAAATACTAATTTAAAAAAAAAACTCTTGAGTTACCTAAGAAGATTTTAAAGCATTGTATTTTATGTAATGATGAAAGCTATACAGCACAAGCCGGCTTCTATATTTTGGCAGCACACAAATCTTTTAAGTAAATAAGAAGAAAAAATCGACACATGGGTGTGTGTTTCGAATTTTTTGCATACAAGGTGCGCCTTCTATTTTGTCGGTATGTAAACATTTAATAACTGAACAACTTGCCAACCGATTTACTTTCTTAGACAAGTTTTGGAAACAATTTGAAATATGAACCGCCGATTGTTGGAGGACATACCGGACTTTGAGATGCAAGTTTAACTGACCAACGAGGCAGTGTTAGTAAGCAGAACTGCCGCATTTAGAGGATAGAAAATCTTCCAGAGATTCATGTAATACCACTACATGATCAAAAAGTGAGTATTTGGGTCGGCGAGTGCGCAAACGCCATCATTTGGCCATTTTTCTGCTTCTAGAAAGACGAAACAGTCGATGGTAAAAGATAACGGTGGTTATTGTCACAAAAAGGTCTGACTGACTTCTGGTTTCAACAAGACGGATCCATACCATGCCACACAGCAACCCTAACAATGTGGTTTTTGTATCAAAAATTTCCTAGACGTGCGACTTCTAAATGTGGCGATACTGACTGGCCACCAAGATCCCCCGATTTAATCCCACCGGACTTCTTTTTTGTGGGGTTATTTATTGAGTAAAGTTTACGTCAAGAAGCCGAAGACCATTGGCAAGCTCAAGCTGCCAAACCGACCGATATGCTCGAAGAAGTGATGGGAATTGCCCGAAAAAGTGCAAAGTTGGCGGTGTTCATTTAATCAGTGTTGTTTTAAAAAGCAGTGCTGAATTGTACAGGTTAAACTAAATTAAAAGGACGCCACTATTTGCAATCTATTACTTATTTCTGAAATTATGCAACATTCTCATACTGGAGGAACTGGTGCTATACAGGGTGCATGATATATAAATATAAATTCTCATTTTTTATCTATTAGATTTGGTTTTGAACTTATTTACAAAATTGTCTGCAAAACTATAAGCAACTATTTCATTACGAGTTATCTAGATAAAAATTAAGAATACCATACTCAGTATAAGTGGTGCAATCTTAAGAAGCCACTCAAACGTCATATCTGCTATTGGCTCTTTGTTTAATTTGCATCTATCGCTAAAACTCAAGAATGGCTTGACAGATTTTAATAGTTTTTTATTTGAGCTTATAATACCGGAATAAATTTGTTATTACAGTATGTCTTTAAACGAAATAAATTTAAAAAATTTTGCTATCACGAATATTTTTGAGAACTGTTTCCTCATGTTTGGTGGGAAGCTCTCTGAAATGGCTGCAATCTCACAAGTCTGCAGAGAAAGTTCAAAGCTATAAATCTGCTTCCAGTTGACTTGTACATACTATGTGTATCAGCACAGACAGCACTTCGGCTCTGGGTATCTGCATGCTGGAGGGATAGACAGCAGAGTCGCAGTTGTATCCTTAATCAGCAACCTTCAGACGTAATAACATCTGAATTGATTTCAGACCTCGAGCGAAAGAGCGAGCACAAAATTAGGGTGGTATTATCAAGCAGGAATACATAAAAGGGCTCCTCATCGCCCGCCCATAGCGGCATAAAAATATTCTCCAACAATTCCAAGATGCACTGTGGAGTTGGAGCCGAAATCTACTTCGAATTCTTGGTTACGCAAGGCGGAAAGAATGGGCATTCCGCATAACCAATACTGCAGAAACTGCAAAGACGTAGTTGCGATAGAAACGGTCGATCATTTCCTGTGCAAATGCATGGCTCTATCCTGCATTCGTCTAACATCCTTAAGGAGTACATTTCTGAATACCCTAAGGCAAGTATCTAGGATCGAGATATCCAACATAGTATACTTCATTAACAACTCGGGCTGTTTGTAATGCACGTCCTTTCATTACTCAGTTGGTTCTGTTGAATTTATGGCATCAAAACGTCAGTATTTTTGCTTACTGCTTACTATGACGTGGGTCGCAGCCATTTTACTAAGTACAATGAGGGTATCAAATTACAGAGCTCAATTAAATTGATGAGATGCCGTAAATATTACAAGACGGTTACAAAACGAAAAGTATTTGAGAAATCTTTGATTTAGAACTATTTTTCAATAGAGTTTTCACTTATCTTAAAAATAAAACTTAAAATTATGAAAATTTAATTGAAATATTACAAGTGTCAGAATGATTTTACAATCTCCTTAATTTTGTTTTAAAAAATGTATTTACATAAAATATAAGAAACCATCGTAGACGTGCTACCATTACTATGGCAGTTTTATAACTCAAATATAGAACTTCGAAAGGGATAACAAGAAATATGTCGAACGATAAAGACGCCGATTTGAGTGTGCTGTGAAATTAATTCTCGTTTTGCATTTTTTCACTAACACAAAACATCTGTTTAAGGAAATTGAAATACTTTAATTCTTTTAAAAAAAAACTACTGCGAAACTATTCAATTGTATCATTTATTTAGCCATGGTGAGATGTGGAGCTAACCCAAACTGACTTCGCCATCACCAACGTCGATATGGCTGTTGGTTTAAGATTATATTAAAATGTTAATCAAATTAATTTAAATAATGTAAAATAAAATTATACAAAAGTCATATTTTTTATAAATCCCAAAGTAGGAGTTTTTCTAGTTAGGAGACGTCTAAACGGTCAAATTTCGACAGTAAGTTACCTCTTAATATGAATCAATTAAAAATAAATGACTTTAGAACTTTTCGAGTTCCAAATATTACGAAGCATAAGAATCCATTACAAACGAATTAGAATTTTTTATTAGGTTTCCGTCTAATTTCGGCTTACACAAAAAATGTTAGGCTAATGTTAAATAATTAAAAACCATAAACAGAATAACGTTTTCAAATATGATTTCAAAAATTAGCCTTACTCTTTGAAACCCTCCTAGGTTTTAGATAGATCCTACAAACACTTCCGACAATTAAGTTCAGTGTTTGTTACTATTTAATTTTATTTCGATAGCCAGCAGTAAAGATTTTTTTAAATTCCATCTCGATTGAGATACTCCAAAAGGTGTGACTTGTTAAATAAAGTAGTTCGAAATTAAGATAATATTTTCACATACTTTTATTGTATTCAAAAAGTCACCTTCGTGAACACGAATACCTGCCCAATATTTTAGAAATTATTATAACTTAATTTTATTACACAGGATTGGGTTAGGGAAAAAATAAAATATTTTCGGAATCTGGCGTAGCATCGCTCACTATAGGGCAGATACTACTACACTACTTTATTAAGTTTTATCAAATTGGGTACACACTTTGCATTTCAAGCCAATAGGCATCATTTCGAATATTGTTGAAAGTGGGCAAAAGCCACCCCTCCCGCTCAAATAACTATAATTTACAATAAGTACTGTCCAATTGAAATAAAAACATTCGCCTGAACTTATACTCTTCGTTACTTGTTTTTATTTTAAGAAGACGCTGAACTGTCAAACTTTATATTTCATGTTAATATTCGTAAAACATAAAAAAAACTCGATTGTTCAATGCTCCTTGATTAAAGATCTGTACCAAGGGTCATAAAACACTAGCTCTTTCATACCCCACAAGTTTACTGCGAGCAACTCACATATTGCGTTAAGTTCGAAAATAAAACTTTTGGTGGTACATTATCTTACTGGATCAGCACTTTCTTTTTCTTCATAGTTTTAATTGTTTCGAGCATAGTCACTTGAGAATCCCTTTTGAGAATCCAGAATATGTTTAGCGCATTCCTCACAGTTGCAAAATGAGTGCATCTCGCATTCCACCAATTTGCAGCACGGCAGCACGGATGGGACTATGAAGTAAAAACAGCCGCACCCTCGCATACGTAAAGTTTTGTCGATTTGTATTCACATATTTTTTAGATCGAGTCATCAAGGAGTGAACATCGAAAAGCATGGTAAGCGTAAATAACGATTTTATTGCCAAATTCATAGAATTGTTAAAGAAGAAACTGGCATTTGGAAGACAAAAAAGGACAAATATACAATAAAACAAAAATGAAACAAAGAAAGCTGGAACTACATATTTACTGCCTTAGTATTAGCAAGCAGATAAAAATGAAAAAAAGTGCAATTACATTATCCACTTGCGTCTTGCACTTGTCTACAAAGAACGTAGATTACAAAGAAGTTGCATCATTCTCATCGTTACTCTAACAGAAAGTCTCGTCCGATTTCACCATATCAGATTTAATTTGACTTTTGCTGATTGATATTAGAATCTAATTAAATCCACTTGCAACTTCTTTGTAATCTACGTTCTTTGTTGTTGTTTACTCACTGAAGAATGAACGCAAAATGGATTTTGTATGACGTATGTGGTACAACGAACATAGACCAATCGTAAACACAAATTTATCGTATATGGCTAAATTTACATAACCGCCGGACATTATACCAATTCGCTCAATTGGAGTTAAGGCAGTTCATTGTGGGAATTTTACTAGTGAACTTCAATTACATTCTGCTTTGAGTTTTAGTTTAATGTTTAATAAATACACAGAGAGTGAAAATACCACCTAAAATGCTCTATAAATTTGAGCAAAATTTAACGGATTTCTCTATGATTTTTTACCAATAAGAATCCCTTATTTTTACGACTGCGCATGTCTTTCATGTAAAATCAGGAGGATATTCTGTAAAATTAAAATGAAAACCTCTTCAATATAAATAAGAAGGGAATCTTGGTTTCTTTGGTGTCCTTTTAATTTTAATAAGCCGAATTTCTTATCAACTTAAAATTATTGGCAGCTTCTTCTCTCCAAATTTACAAATTAAAAAACAAGAAGTTATCTGCCTCTTTCTTTTTTAGCCGTTTTGCTTTTCAATAAATTTGAGATGAAATTCCAACCAATATTAAGAAAATTTTCTAGCGAAATTTTCATCGATTTTGTCCACTGTCGCATTCCGTGACCGTCAAGCTTTTTTAGACGTCGATCACTTTAATTATAGGTGAACTTTTTTAGTTCTGTGTAATATAAAGTTAACTTTAAATCAATCATTAATGTAGAGGAAGTTATACCTTTTGTTTTTCTTTTAGTGAAAAGCAGCCGGAATGATTTAAGTTGTAAAAAAGTAAGTACATAAACTCCTAGTGCATTAAATATGCACAGTGAATTGTAAGCCCACTAAACATTGAATGATTAATTATGAAATATGCAGAGAAAATTTAAATTTTCCATAACCAATGGTACCACCAGTTAACCGACTGTGGCACTGTAAAGCTGAACGTCAATTCAGTTGCGTATGTATGTATGTATGTGTGCGTGAATGTAAAGGCATACTCATATTTATGTAGACAAAAGTACTTGTATCGTTAACATTGCTTGGCTGTGTTATGCAAATTAGCCGCCTAAATTTCTTACTCTACACAATGGATTTGTAACCGGGCATTTTCGACATACTACTTAGCATTTCACCGAGTTCAGTCATTTCTCGCCAATGAACTTGTTCACCTCCAGTATTGTAAATTTTGTAAATCCGTAAATGTCGAAGTGTTCACATTCCGGCATGCTTTATGGACACTGTTTTCATATGCAAATTTCAGTTAGGACCACAAAGACGACAACCAACGACGAGAAGCCAACCTTAAGCCGACATCGGGACTACCAAAAATACTTTTACAACATTCAACCCTTTTGTATTAAATTCGATTCATTTTTTAGGCACATACCTTATTGGCATTTTCAAGGATGTTATTAAGCAACCGAGTATTAGTGTTTTCGAGTTTGCGATTGTAGGTAGCTGTGTGTGTGTGTGTGTGTGTGGAGCGTAAGTTGGAGGAGGTAGGCCGACGATTTGTATGATTTCACATTTGGGTATTTCATTTTTTGTTTCGTTTGTTTTTCTTTTTTTACTTTTTGTCGATTTTATGGGTATAGGGTCCATAAAATATCCTTCTTTCTTTCGATAGCATTTTGTTTGGCGTCACATGACAAAGTATTTTATTCATTTGTGTCATTTACATTTTTACCATTCAATGCTTGTCACACGCCAAGTCTCTGCTATGCTCGTTTTGGTTAGAAAAAAAAAACTAAAAAATTTCGGTGTTTTGGTTCGTTTTGAGCTGAGTGGAGTTAACGCTTGACGATTGTTGTTCCATGCAAGGACATTGCAAGCAGCTGTTACATTTGCTCAACCATATAAAGCAGTTGTTGGCCACAAGACACAAAAAAAAAACAAAAAGGAAAGAGCACTCTTCGTGGTAGGTCGCTGTAACCGGAAAAGGTATAAATTGAAATTTACATGCAAATTTACTTAGTTAGGTACATATGTACCTATGTATGTGCATGTGTTTACCATTTTATATGGTAGATATATTATGTAACTTAAATTTGTTGTTGTTGCAAATGCTTTATACATATACAACGAATTGTCCATATCGAGAGCCCTTAACTTTTCCACAGAAGGAAATCTACTTTGTTCTAAGCAGCAAATGTGTACAGTGAAAATCCTCATAACCGGGCACTCACTGTCGCAGTATTTCTGCCCCATTATGGAAGATTTACGCTTATGGAATAAGGCATTGCGCAAAAAATATGTTAAAGAATCATTATTATTAATTAAGAATTGTTTTTTTTTATTTTTATTGATTTCTAGAAATAGTAGTACAAGTAGTGGTAGTAATTAGTAGCAACATTAGTAAAAATATTGGTAGAAATTAGTGTAAAAAGGGGTAGAAAGAAGTAAAAATAGCGGCAGTAAATAGCAGTAGCATTAGTAAAAATAGTGGTAGAAATTAGTGAAAAATAGTGGTAGAAATTAATTGTAGAATTCCTGAAAATAGTGGTAGAACTTAGTAAAAATAGTGGTGGAAATTAGTTAAAATAGTGGTAGAAATTAGTGAAAATAATGCAAAAATTAGTAAAAATAGTTGACGAAATTAGTTGTAGAGTTACTGAAAATAGTAACTAGTAGCAGCATTAGTAAAAAGAGTGGTGGAAACTTATAAAAATATTGGTAGAAATTAGTAAAAATGATGGCGGAAATTAGTAGTGCTGAAAATTATGGTAGAACTTAGTACAAATAGTAGTAGAAAGTAATAAAAATAGTGGTAGTAATTAAACGTAGCACTAGTATTGTAAAAAAACTGGTAGAAATTAGTAGAACCATTAGTAAAAGCAGTGGTAGAAAGTAGTAAAAGTAGTGGTAGAAATTCATAAAGCGATTCTGACCCGACCTTCGTTACGAGATATAAAAAAAAACATTGCCGCCAAAGAAGTTTTACTTCAAAAATTGTCGACAGCTTCATTTTATTTGACACATATGATATAAACGCGCAGTTACTGACAATATATGTAATAGAATCTAGCATTCCCTTCACATATATTTGCTAAAAATTATTATTTGAAACATTTCTTAACCAAATCAAAATATGTATCTAGTTCCGTTTATTAATTTAAAATATTAGTAACTCAAACACGCATGAATAGTTATTTCATTTAAGAAAAAATATTCTTTTAAAGTGGAAAGTCGTAAAATTCAATTGACAAAAAATAGAATTAGAGAATTAAAACTCGAATCATCATAATAAAACTCCAATAAAAAGTGTGACAGTTTTGAAACTTTGAAGCAAAACTTTTATTTGCAATTACTTCAATGCATCTTTTCGGCATAGATTCTACTAGCGTCTCACAGACCGACTGTGGTATGGAATACCAAGCTTCCTGGATTCTTTGCAAAGTTCTTCCTTATTCTTTCATTTAGCGGGCCCAAGCTTTCACAGCGGCACATCTATTCCACGAACCTATAACTACGTTTTGACAAGACCCGAAGTATGTTTCGGGTCATTATCCTGCTAAAACTGCCAAATCAAAGGCATGCTCCATTTGGCACAGGGAAGCATAGCGTCTTCTAATATTCTTAGGTATTGGTACCGATCAATGTTTTCCCGAATCCAAAATAGCGGTCCGACTGCATATCTTTATATTTCCTCGTCCATGCTTGAATATTTTTGTTGTATACCTGGGATTCATTTCTGCCTTTTTTGGTTGTCGTACCCTATAGATTCGTCGGACACTGAAATATTTTGCCACTTTTTTGAATTTTCTGAACCGGACCAAATTATGTGAATTCTCGCAAACGTTTGTCGATTTCGTCGCTGCCCTTTTGTCAACATTGGAACTTTTCGTAACAATCTGCCGAAGAGAATCCCTTCTACAAGACGACGGGCTGCAGTTGTTGAAGATATTTTTCTACGCTTATTTACTTCTGGATGACTGCAGCGGATTTAAAAGGGTCGTCCTTTGATAGTCGCTCAATGAAATTATCGTTCGCATTATTTTAGAGGCGAAAGAGCAGTAAACACAAATTTTTCGGATCTGTTAATAATTTTTGCAATTTCCCTTTGCGTCAAACTATTTTTTTTTTCACTACAATTTATAACACAACGTTATCGGAAATATAATAGCAAAGAGCAACAACCGCTGATTGTTTCGCCGCAATCGACTTGATTCAATTTTATTTTCCATAACTATATAAAAGGGAATCACCAAATTTGTTTTTATCAAAACTACTACAAAATTTAAACTTTTTGTTTTAAATATTTATGAGAAATTTTTTATTAAAATAGTTTTAAATACAGTGCCCGTGGATAGTTATTAGAGCGCTCGTTTATAAGGATGATATTTGTATGGTAAAATTAATGAAAAATCTATGTGCACGAAATTTGTCCGGCTATTGAAACTTTCTGTTTGTAAGGACTGTCCGTAATGAAGAATTTCACTGTACATACTTGTAGTACATTTACTCAGATATAATCAAAGGAAAATATATTCACTTACATACATACACACATATGTTTGTGAGTATTTGCTGCTCAAATAGCCAAATCTATTTGGGTTCTGTAAGAGCGGTTTTTAGATACACATGAATTGCTGAATGGTTGCATAAATTGCTTTTTAATTTAAAAAGTACTCCTTAATTTAATTTCCCAACATTGATAAGAAAATTTGCATCAATTTTGCATTTATAAACTTATCCTTTAATTTACTTACGGGCAAAAAGTTTTATAAAGTCTAGCCAAAATCGTTATATATGTATGTAATAGGCGTGTAGCGAATAGGAGAGGCAAAGATTTCATCAAGCAAAAATGGAAAGGCGTATTTTCTCTCGTTTATTATAAAATAAATATACAACTTATGTATTGAAACGCTCCAGAAAGCTCCCACCTTTTTCTAAACTGGAAGTGTTTGATAAGCATTATTTAAAAAGCAACTAGGAAATAGTAGGTATATTTTTAGAAATGCTCTGTAGTGTTTCCGAAAAGCGATAAGGAATACGTCAAGGTGGAGCCTTAGAAAGTGATAGCAAGATAACCAAGGAGAATCTGTTGTTTGTGTAACATTGCGAGTGAAATGTCAAAATCTCAATTCCCCAAATAGTGGTCATGCATTTGGTTTGTGTAAGCAAAACAACCCAGCGAATTCGGAGAGAAGAATAAGCTACCACCTTATATGAATTCATTCGCCTTGGAATGCTAGTTTCTTACTCCTACATGGAAGCTTTCCTCCTTTTCCTGAATGATTCTGCATAATCATAGCTTTAAAATTGTGTGTGAAATTTTTCTAACAATATTTTTAATCTGTATCTTGAATTTTTCCAAAACTAGAGTAAAGAAATTTTTTTTTGTTTTTAAGTTGCTTAAAATAATTGCTTCCAAAATTATTTATTGCCTCTTTCATAAGAGCAACTAACAATAATTTTTACATTCTAGGAGCCACAATACGTATAAGGTTTTTGCTGTCACTGCATCAAATAACGAAGTAAGCGTAGTAGATTATAAATGCAATTTATTTAGTAGTGAATTTCTTTATAAGAATATAACTAAGGATATCATAAAAAGATAGTTTAACATTGGAAGTCAGAAGAGATGTCATGGTATATATTATACAAAATATTTAAAAAAATAACTTTAATGTAGGTACTATAACAATGTAGGACAAAGCATTTAATCAAAATTTATTCTTATATCTTTTATCTATATTCACCTAGAATAGTTCTGGCTGAGTACACTTTTAGCAAGCTTACTTGGATGGTTAAATAATCGTAATATAATCCTTTTTGCATTGTCTCTATCTCACTCTTCACTGTGTTAATCAAAAGGTCGCTGGAAATCATAGAATTTTTCCCACACCATTGGGCTCCACATATTGCTGTCGCGCTTTTAGGATGTCGGCTTTCAATTTTATATAATTTAGATTTAAACGCTGTACCCCAAAGTTGGTTGCCAAGCAAGCCCATTTTTTTAGTGTAAACGTTACCTGTACCTGTAACTCTTATGCCGGTATTCTGTAAACAGTCTCTAGTCACTAATTAAAGCTTTTAGATGGTGAAATTGATTTTGATACTATTCGGTATGCAGCAAGCCGTATCCAGTCTCAAAATAAAGTCACTCGAACTGCCCCTTGATCGTTCGCTAAATTTTCTTTAGATCTGTAAAAAAAAATACTTAATTTTCAATACATATAGTAAAACAAAACTATTTGTTGTAACGATTGTTGATTATTCTAATTTTTAGACTTATTTTAAAATAATTGGTTCACTTAAAATGCAGAAATGAGAATTTTGAACTGTTAATTTCAATGTTAATTTTACGATAACCATTATATTGTAATTTTTAAAAAGCAATGATACTGTTGACAAACAATTGAAAGTACATATTGTGTGACCGCATTTTCAACACCTGATTGTCTCTACTCCTTTTCAGCACAGCCTTTGGTGAAATTTTTTTAGACTATTATTTACGAAATACCCAAATCGTCTCAAGTCACAAAAAATTTCTCTAATTGGCAGTCTCAAATTTAGTGACTTGAGATGAAAATACCGGCCTTATACTCATTGAATTTAATTCTTAAAATTTGTTGCGATTATTTTACTGCTTTTAAAGGTCATTACAAACGGTTAGTGGCTGTAATTGGGTTCGAGTGAACACTAAGTATTGCGGTATCGTCCTCAAAAGTTTATGTGACTAGACTAGAGCGAAGAGTTTCCAGAAGTGGAAAATATAAAGAAGCTCTTGTATTTCTCCTATTATGCTATCATAAGTGGGTACGTTGTTTATCTGAATATCGTTGGAAATAGTTTCATTATATTAAATTGAATTGGACTTGCAGCTAAATGCACATACATAATTTTCTGGAAGTAAATTTCTATCGGGATTGGGTGTAAATACATTGGATAAAAGAGTGGCAAAAAGATATACCATTTTCGTAATCACCATTTTGTGTTCGTAGTGAAGAATCGAAAAGGACAGGATTTTTGATAATTTTGGTAATTGACCGCTACATGGCATATTTAATGGCCGGTGTTGAAGAAAAGTATTGGCGGTTATTTTCAAAAGTAGGTTCTCTTTTTTCGGTTAAGACGCGGTGAAGTTCTTTTATGGATTTGATGAGTTTATGATTTAAACGAAACCTCTGCCAATTTTCTATTCTGTAAGAGTAGCCGATTTAATAAACCGCCCCGAACTTATGCCAACCAAAACGTGAGTTTATAATAATTTTTTTTTTTTTCATACAAAATTAGTTATTTCGAACTGCAAGGATATCACACTTTTACAGCTCTCGTGCCTTAACCTTGCTTGGAGTTTACAGAAAACCGCTTTAATTGCGTGAGACAAAAGTAGAAATCGATGCTATGATACATTTGATCAGTCTTCAGCATTGGCGGAACAAATTTTACTATTTTAATTTTTTTCTCTAGCCCAATCAACGAAATAAAATATGTATTATGAAATAGCATCCTTTGGGAGCCCACGACTAATCTTGATTTCTCAAATCTCGGTCAACATAAGATGACAATGGTTGATTACACTAGAAAGTGGCATTTTTCGATATTTCCAAAATTAGCAATTAAACTAACCTACACGCATTTTTTTTATTTACAAACCCTATTTTAAAAATCGAACGTACTTATGTGAAACAATGAAAAGTTATATATCTCCTCCTCCAGATGTGACATCAAAAAAAAAAAACATGTCTCCACACATTTATTAAATGTTAATCAATATTATTACGTTTAATATGAAACGTCTCAAAAAAATTTTCCATGTTGAGTAATAGTTTTCACTTAAAGTTTTCACTAAGTAATTTAAGTGTGCAGGGCAATAAATTCTGCCGGAAATAATGTCAAGCATGAAATGAATTTAAAACCACAACTATCATCATCATCATCATCGCGTTTAAACAAATATGAAGGTATTGATTCCGAAAAATGTATGGCGCGCAAATCGTAGCAGATAAACACTTTCTAAACCAACTGCAGGAGGCTTATATAAATTTGTTGGTATGGATTTCTAATGAATACAGTGTGCTCTAGTTTTGAATGGGTAAAGGCAAGGTATAAAGTTCTAAAAGACTATAGAGCGGGAAAATCTTGACTTATTCGACGAACAAAAGCGAGTTAACATGTGCAGGGTACGAAAATTTACAGTCCAAATAAATTCCAAGGCCCTTAACTGTTTCAACCAGTACGAGCTAGAAAAATGGTTTATTGAATTTAACAAATGTTATTTCATAACAATTCGTGCTTTTAAAGCACATTCGATTGTTTATAAAACAAATGTGTATTTGAACTGTTTGAAGAACAAGAGAAACATTATGACTTTTTTTTACTGAATACATTCTTATATGGTCAGCAAATGTTACAAATTCAGCAAATAAAGAGCATGATAAATAAAACTAAAAATGGCAACTTCTTTGCAATTCAACATAAAATGAAATGACAGTTTTAGATCAAATTATATTCTATGTATAACAGTGCAACTTTTCCTCTTCGCTACGTATGGCATGATCCAGTGATGAAAACCCCAATGAAATTATAGCTAAGAAAGTTTAGCAATTAAACTATTGTATTAAATCCAAAGTTTCAAATGTTTCTGTAAAATTCATGTAAATAGTGTAAGTTGTAGTGCGATTCACTAAATTTAAACAATCCGGCAATCGCAATTTTTGTCGACAATATTCTGGAGCCTGAAAAATTAAGTATTCACCCAAGTCTGGGGTTAACCGATACAGCTTCTGAAAGTCTGTTTCATTCAAATGAAAGCGATTGTCCACATCGCGGAGGTTAACTGCGCTCCGCGCAGCACCACTGTTGGAGCGTTTACTTCTTCGTCAGCTCGCGATAAATCGTATGCAAATTTTAAACGACATTATTTAATGTTCCTTTTTTAATTTCAAGAAAACAAATCACCGAGTTTTTGAAATCAGGTAAAATGTTTCTTTTCTCGATTGAGTTAAAAGCATTAAATTTTTTGTCGTTTAGTTGTCGATAATCGACTAGGAAACGACAACAACTGATTCGGCGATAGCGAAAATCGTTAAAAAAATAAGGCTGCCGAATAGCAACATCGTTCGAATTTTTGTTAAGATAAGTTAACCTTAAAATAAGCTAGTAAATCTCACTACAATTAATCGTAAACCTAACCATCATGGTTCTGATAAATATAAAGAGTAATAAAGAAAATTACGTTATTTTATTTTATAACTACATATGTACAACATAGTTTAGAATGTGGATTAGATTTTAAGGAAATTTACTAAAAGTGTTTACTAAAAGTATTCAGTTTTTTAAAAAGATATCAGTGGCAAAGCTAGTCATTGATCAACGTTCATTTATTGCTAATGCAAAGAGTCTTATTGCCTTTTTGTGTAAGTCCATATTAAAAATTATTGTAAGCGCAAAAAAGTTAACATAAAAACATTTTGCGTCTCATGTTCGCTTCACTTTATTTATCGTTGCTTTCGCCATTCTCTTAACATGTCGGTGGTACTCTATTTTGTATTATGTTAACTTTCCTGCTGCAGCGAATAATGGCCAACTTTAGCGACAAATTGTACAAACCAGCTGATAGCCAAGAGCAACCAACTATAAAATAAACTTTAAGTTGTCAACGCAATTGCTGGTACTCGTACCGCATAATATGGGAAGCAAAACAAATGGAAGCGCATTGCCAGTATCAAGTAGTAATAGTTTCGCTTGACGTTGATGAGTTAATCAGGAAACGGGAAGATGCATCTACTCCTGTGTTCGGCGTTGCGTACTTACGTTTGTTTGTATGTATGTACATTAGACCAAATCATAAAAATATGAAAACTAATTTTGTGGGGATGCCAGAAATGGACGACATCCTGTACAGCTAACAGCTATGTAAGTTGCGTTTTCCTATAATTTCTCTATTGGATTTTTAAATTTTAAGAATGGTATAGATGTAGCTGCAAAGGTATTAAGCAAAGGAACATTTCGGCTACAGAATGAAAACTTTTTTTTTTTAACGCTATTTTCGATTTTTTTTTCAATAAACCGATTTTTGAAAACCAAAGATTTTCGACTGGAATGACAGGAGGTTAGAGGAAAAAATAAATACGAGATTATTTTCACAAACTCCCCTATGATTCCAAGCGGATCCACTTGGATCGAAAAGCGACGAAATTTAAGCAAATTATCTGAATTTTAAATTTTTTTGAATTTCAAGATGGTAAACTTTGTATTCCTTTTTATAGAAAACTAGTTGATGCCCGTAACTTCGAATACGTACATTAATGCGTTTCCATATACTAGCAGAAGATTTACCCCTGAAATAATTCGGAAGATAAACATCGATTTTCTGGAAATCTATAGTACAGAGCCATCTAATGGGATTTTTATACATGCTTTTCATATATATTTTTTCAAATATTTTATATGTATGTACACAGTATACAAATCTATGTTTTCAAAATCATATATATCATATATTTCTATTCCCACCCCCCCATACTTTTCTAATATCATCAATATGGTTTTTCTATTCTAGCGCCGTTTAGCGATTGCGTAGAAGGACTTCACCTTCACGGATTTTCTGGATATGTCGATTCCAACGCCACCTAGCGGATTCTCAAACTCTGATCTTAAATACAGATTTCCTAAATAATTCGCACCTAGCGCCACGCGCATTAAAGTATAGTCTACGTCCGTGACGCGTGTCTAAGGAAGATACTGTTTAAATTTGTTTGAAATCCGTTCCTTAGACAAAAAAGCTATATTTTTATATAAGTAGATATAAATTACATTAAATAATTTTTCCAATTAGCCAATAAAGTTTAAAATTAGTTAAAATAACGCAGCACTCCAAAACATCAAAGGCCTTATACGTGCGGAAACTACACATCTTTAGTCAACCAAACGGAAGCTCTATATTCCCTGAGAAAACGAAAGTTCAAAAGTACAATAAAGAGCGTGAACCGAAATTTGGTTTAACTGAGACTGAAATGGAAGATGGTTCCATGGATGGTGCCTCTGAAGGAAGTGAGACATATTGTTTTATAGAAAAATAGAAGAGAACCCGAAATCCGTGATTGCGAACAGCTTGAACGGCTGGCCGGCAGGAAGGTTTTAAGACCTGGGCAAATTGTAGTTGTAATAAGTGTCCTGGTGACTGATATTTAAAACACACTTAAAGAATTGACGGAACTTTTCTCAACTTTTTTAAATGATTACAGCAAAAGCGAAAAATATGGAAATCCCGAACTCTAAATCGCTAATGACGGCATTAACATTTCAGCACTCGACCTCGACGAAGTTCGAATAGAAATAACGCGACTGAGGAACAGCAAAGACACAGGCGTAGCTGAACATGCAAATTATGGTCGGAGAAACGCATGCCCGCCGATTGAAACTTAAACCTGCTATGCCTAATCCAGCAATATGCGCCAACTACCCTTAAATCAGTATTCTAAATATTTCATAGAAGGTTCTATCGAGCGTATTGTACGAATGACTAAAGCCAAACCGTCAACGAACTGATGTGATCTTATCAGCTTGCCTTTAGACCGGTGAAGTCTACCTTTGATCAGATATGCATGATAAGCTAAATCTTGGAAGAGTCCCTTGAGGTTAAAATCTACCCACATCATTTCTTTGTCGACTTCATATCCACTGTAGACAGCAAGAGAAGAAGACATAGCATCATAATGTCTGCATTTGGATCCCTGCAAAATTAATACGTTAATCCAAAATGGCATTGACCATCAGCACCACCTCCGTCTCTCGACGAAACAAAGCTACACGTTATAAGTCTCTCATCATGCCGAATAAGGTGGACCTTGGAGTGTTCGAGAGAAAGATGGAACGAAGAATGAAACGAAGAGCTGGATGGCTATATGGCGGCATTGACATAGTTCAGCGAATTAACATTCAGCAGTTATGCCGGCTCGATTATGTTGCACGTCAGGAAGAAAATATTGCAGCCCTGAAAGAATTGATCAAGACATCTGCTGGTGGTGACAGAAGAAGAAGAAGGCCTTCTCTACGTTGGAAGTGGAGAAGTGCTTAGCTTGAAGGAGGCTTATTCGTAAGGTAATTTCATGTACATTTTAAATAAAATATAATGTAGCAATTTGCTGAGATTAAGTTTGAAAAGAAAAGAGAAGAATTTTGTCTGGATTTCTAAATCCAACCTAATATTATACTGTGCGAAAACTCTTTGAATAAATTAATTCAGATGTTTCATACAACCTTAAGACCACCTTAACGTAAGTACAAAAGTACATAAATATAATATACATATAGCTTATGTTAAATGAATGTGCTTAGCGAAGTTTCGATTTAATTGGAAAAGGTAGCGATTGCATCAGTGAAATGCATCTTAACATAAACGCGTAATTTGTAAGAAATGAAATCTGTATCTATTAATTACCAGCTATATCAAGCGTGCGCTACTGTGCTTTAAAAAATCAACAACAAATAAGAGCCGGTCTACGTAGATGATAAAAATTTATTTAAAAAAAATTAGACTAAAGCATTTAATTTTTTATATATTCAATATTTTGATAAAATATATCTATGTACTGTCTAGCTATGACTTAAGGTCCTATGAGATTCGTGAATTCAAACTAACAAACATGGTCCCAATTTATTGTATTGCATTTCCCGAAACCCCTTCGGTCATTTTTCTAAATAATTTTCATCGTACAGACACGATTTTTCTGCAGTTTTGCTATGATATCTACATATTTATTCTTATTATTATTGCATAGAAGAAAGCTAAAAAAGGGAACTCATTTGGGTTTTGATACATTTTGGGGTACAATAGTTGTATCTACATATAGTCATAAAATTCGATCTGAGGTAGCTGTATAAAATCGTTTTCTTTACGAATTTCTCAGATAATAATTGCAATTAAAAATAAATACATTACATACAAATTTGTTACGCTTCAGAAGTCATCCCACTTTTTACTTCAATCAAATCGCTTTCAGGCAACTGTAGGGGTAGGTACTTTTAGAGTTTGGCAAGTTAACCTTTACGTAAAAGAGACAAAATCCCATTCGGGCAAAATTAATTACATTTTGGTCTTAGACTTTCAACTTTCATACTTAAACCAAAAAGCTGAAGTAATTAAATCCTATTTTTTTTTAATTTTTTCACTAAATTTTGTCTTTCGATTCGATAAAAAATAACCTAATGACGAACCCTGCATTATTCTGATTTACAAATTGAACCAGCGCATTTCATGCCAGGTGTCATACAAAAGTTGGCTATCAATAGCAAAAGTAGACCTACAATCAAAACTGTAGCATACCCTTCCGTTAAAAATATCTTGACTTATAAGAAAAATTACACTATCCAGCTCCCAGTTTTTTTTTAGCGGTATGAGAGTGATATTTACATTGCTAACGAAAGTCGCGTCGATATCGCGAAACGAAATCACTACATGACACTTATATGAAAAAAAACAAGCGCATCATAATTAGATATATTTATATATCTTTTTGTACATGCATCTGTTTCTATCATTACATACATACATATGCAGCTTGTGGCCATTTCGGCACTAGTTCAGAACCATTTGGGGACAAGTTGCACGGCTAAACATTTCTTGAGCATATCACGGCCTTTCCGTATTTCCTGACTGGTCTACCACTAAAACTATTACTACTAGCTACTACTCCTAGAACTTCTACTATTACTGCTACTGCTACTATTTTTACTAATGCTACTACTAATTACTACCATTATTTTTACTAATTTCTACTACAAGTTTTACTAAGCCCCTATTAATTTCTACAACTATTTTTACAAATGCTGTTATTATTTTATACCACTATTTTTACAAATTTCTGTCACTATTTTTTATAAGGCTTCTAGTGATTACTACCACTGTTTTTTTACTAATTTCTACTACTGCTAGGGATAATGCTACTACTTTTACTACTAATTCCTACTGCTCTTATTACTAATGCTACTCCTAATTACTACTACTATTTCAACGCCCCATAAACAAGTGTCCCAAATTGACAACAACGGCCAGCTGCGTCAATTTAACTGTTTTACTTAAAAACTACTTAACCAAGCAATTTGCTACATTTTTGCATAACAAATTTAAAATATAAATAAAATTTTTTTTTTAACTTGGCGCAAATAGCAGTAGTCATATGACTTTTCTTAAAACCCACCAACGGCCGAGTCTAACGTACTACTGTGCGCCAAGGCTAACTTTGCAAAAAAGAATATCGCGTAACAATACCGAGCAGGTAGTCATGGGCAGATAGACTCTATACTGATGGATCTAAGCTGAATAGCAGAATTATTGTGGGCGTTTACT
Source organism: Anomoia purmunda (assembly GCA_951828415.1). Taxonomy (NCBI): domain Eukaryota; kingdom Metazoa; phylum Arthropoda; class Insecta; order Diptera; family Tephritidae; genus Anomoia; species Anomoia purmunda. The sequence continues at coordinate 25,456,889 of OX639995.1, forward strand.
CTGAACAACTAGGGACGAAAACGTCATGCTGCCTTCCGTAGAACTATAGTGTCTTCCAAGCCGAAGTAGCGGCAATACAAGAAGCAGTAGAGATCTTAGAATTTGCTGTGATTACGACAAACAAGGTTTATATCTGCTCAGACAGTCATGCTGCCCTAAAGCCCTTGACTCAGTGATGACAAATTCGGAGACAGTAGAAATTCGCTGATAACTTAACGTGATGGCAGAGCAGTTTGATTTTCAACCGATGAGGGTACCGTAACATTGTAACATACCAGGTAACGAGAAGGCAGACGAGCTCGCAAGAAGTTGTACTTCCGTACCTCTTTGACAGGCCAGGAAGAGGTTGGGCATGTCGCTCACTTCCAGCAAGCTTAGGGTTAGGGATTTCTTCCTCAAAGAAGCGAATGTGTTGTGATAACGCGGCGGGACTTCCAACACATCTAAACTTATTTGGCCAAAATGAGGCATAAGAAAATCTCCAGAACTCCTCATGTTCAGCAGGGGAGAATTACCCCTAGCTGTGGGTGTATGAACAGCGCATATTTATATAGGGAGACATGCCCCACAACATTTGCTGTAGAAGCGGCTATGGCGAGGAAGAGCCAGAAACCATAAGAGCTGACAGAAATTTCTGCGCGTGTGATTTTTAAATAACCTAGACGCGGTTGCAAAAGTGAAAACACGGAAGCTGCTTAAGTTCTTTGATTCGACAAATTGCTTAAGAGAGATCCAAGTGGTATCCTAACGAGCCCAAATTCAGGCATTTATGTGCTGGGTCACTGCCAGCTGCCACCTCAACCTAACCTAACCTAACAATCAAGCATCTTCCGAAATTCGAAAAAGTTGAAATCGACACGATTTGAAAAATCTGTTTCTAGATTTTTTGCCAAAATATTTAAGGTTTGACAGTAACGCTATTTGTATTACATGACCGATGCTTATTTTATAGTTTTCATATGAAATATTCACTCATTTCAAGAGATATAATAAAAAATATATATAATAAAAATATAATAAAATAAAAAATCGTGCGATTTCAAATCAATCAATTTACCGAACATAGCCTATAGATTTTTAAACACTTTGTAAAAATGGTGAGGAGAAAAATGATTTCTTCAAAAATACTTATTCTACTTTTAACTTTTATGGAGGAACCCTAAAACTTCAAAAATAAAAATCAATGTCGCTGAAGGTAGTCAGTTGTTACAAGGACTATGTTGCTTTAATCCATATATACGTAGCATTTATCTTTCCGTATGATTTTTCGCGTTGAAATTTCTACAATAGGCCCGTTTCTTTGTAACCGACTTGCAACAGAACAGTAGGTAGGATAATGAATTGCATTTCAAGCAACAACACTAACTCGGAAAAATAACCGAGTTGAGCCAGCTCGGTAAAATGATAGCCGACTTAAGATGTAGTGTTGGTAAGTGAAAAAACTGCGCTGTTGTGAATGAGCCGGAAGAAAATACAAGGGAAATTTCAGTTTAAGACCTAATTCATTTTTGTTTGCATAGTATTTTTAAATCAACCTCACGTCAACCTAACATTTTTTTGCGCAACTATTTTCTATCCTTCAATAGCACTAAACAAATCTCATGTTTCTCATGTTGCAAAGGGAAAATTTATTCGAGCTGGAGCGTTCTTTTGCAAATTGGTTACAAAAAAAGGGGCCTAGTAATCGTTATTTGCGGTTCCTGATTTAAACGAAGTTTTTTTTTAGCATGGCACAAAGTTTGAAAGTTTGTTGTAGAATTACATATGTAGGTATACAAACATTTGCTTTTAATAAATAGAATGTAATACGAACCCAATAAATTGTCTAAACAAGTCGTCTAGCTATGTTACGCAGTAAATGCGAATTTGCCCGAAATGTTATTGTATTTTTATTATTGGGCAATAAAGCCCACTCAAAGTTATGCTCCGTAGTGTATATGGTATATTAAAACACTTCATTTGCATATTTATGTACTTTTGCTTAAAATCGAATAACTTTTACTTTGTTTAAACAGCCAAAGCTTTTAACTTTTTATAGCCACAGCACAAAACAAGCAAGCCAACTCTCAGCTAGAGTGAATCGAGTGGCACTGAATGCATTTCAGGTATTATGTTGCTCAGTGTCCTTTGTATAGAAAATAAATTTTGTTCAACTTTTTGCATTTCCCAGTTCCAAAAACAATCTTTACATACATGCACAATCGTTCGAGAGCAATAGTAAACAAAAATAAAAATACATATGTATATGTAAATAACTTTGATGGTAAAAATATGGGAACATATGTATGTATTGAACTAAAAATTTTCAATACGCAGTTACAATGTTATTATATTTAACTTTCGAGTTTTTCAGTGTGTTCTTCAATCAAGTTCAAAGTAAAAAGATTTGTCGGTCGTATGGCATAGCGAATCGAAATAGTTACGTACTTAACATAAATGCATACATTATTTTTTTTTAAATGGCTTCAACAAAACCAATTTTATAAACTTCTCGAGGAATCAGTCAAATTCATATGTATGCTTCCAAAACTATACCTACCATTATTTAAAACATATATTTCTTCTTTTGAGATCATAGCTTCTTTCTTTAAGTTACAAGTTTCTTCACAATATCTGCGAATACAAACAAGATTTCTTAAACCATTGGGATCTCGAGGACAGTTACAGGCAATATTCAATATTGTTAGTCTCAAAAGCTTCACGAAATCCGGTACTGATTATTGCTGTTTTTTTTTTTTAAATAAAAATATACTTATCTAAAGTCAAAGCGCCCATTACGATAGCTGAACAAACCTTGAAAAGTTACACAAACCTTTAAATCGAAATTCAAAGCTCACTTTCCTGACCTAAGTGAGCGGGAATCTGACACGGATTTAAATATCGACGAGACTCTGATCTTCACAAATGGTTCAAGCATGGGCATTGGAATAGTATCTAGCATTTTCTCACAAAAACTCTCGTTGAACGAAGCTTACGGGCTTCCAGATTGCTACATTTGCCATAGACAAAGCGTCAAAGTGGACCTTGCTACTTCAAATCTGGCCTTTGTTGTAGATAGTAAAGCACCAATTAATGTTCTTAAGTCGACAACGACTAATTTGAATTTTGTGTGGAACTGCCGCAGAAATATATTGTAATCCTGAACAGAATTCCAAAAATAGTGGCATCTCGAGAGGTACGGGCACTGGCAAGTGTCTGATAAAAAGAACTTAGGCAAGACAAGGGGAATCCACATCGATTATACAGGGGAAGCGCATTCATTTTGGCCACTCATCGCTCAGTGAAGAACAAGAAGCCTTCTAAGATTTTCAAACTGAATGTCAGCCTTCCCACGGGAATACTAAAGGGACAACTGCCCATCGGCCTCACAGCCGCAAGGTCTGAGCTCGCTGATAACCATTTCTTTATTTCTTCGTAAGTAGGAAGATGCGCGTCTATTAATCACCTCCATTACTGTGAAAAATACGCTTCAAATTCTTGCGCGTTAATTTCTTAGAAGACCTGGGCAATTTAGATACTGATACATAGGAGGGGACAATGGGATTTGCCTAAAGATCCGGATGGTTTAAGGTCCATAAAGGTAAGCTAGGAGTCATTGTACAGATTTTGCTTGATGAGGGTTGAGTTACATATCGTGATGGTATTAAGAGCTGATAGATTTTTATTTCATAACTTTCTTTTCATTACGTAAAATGCCAGAGATAACAGCTTCAAGCTAAACATAAAGTTCCGAGGCTAGAAACAGAAACATTGTTTGTGATAGATAAATAAAATATTGCACTGAAAATGCAAAAAATTTTTCAGTGAAATAATGGGCTAAAAAGTTTAGATTTATTCGCACAGGTCACGTAGATTAAACTAGCCTGTTAACATAAAATTAAAATTAAATTAAACATGTTAGATTTATTTATTTTTATTATTTTCAATAATTTTCTTTGCACGATTTGCGAAAGTATATTTTGTTCCATTTTTATTGTCTGTAATATGTCAGAAACTTAAAAAAATTGTTCAAATCGTTGCATAAATTTTACAATATGTTAAAATCTAAAATATCTCTCTCGGGTAACATAGCCAACGTAAATATAATTATGACAAATATCAATTTTCCGATTTTAGATTACCCAACTGACCACAACTTTACTTACCCGGAGTCCATCCAGTTTCAACATTAAAGTAATTAACGACGTTTCAATGTTTTTTTTTTATTCTTCAAAATTACAATTTCAAAGTTATAAAAAAGATATAAAATAAAAATAAAATAAAATCTATTCAGTAAGTCCTGTGCAATTTACCCGCTCGAGAGTAGAGGACACCCTTGAAGGAAATTCGACATGTGGAAAAAATGCTTCTTTTCCGCCAGAAAATGTGACATATTAGGGAGCTTGGTTGGCCATCAGCGGACTTTTCTTCTTGAGTGACTACCGTTGTTTCTCGATCCCAATGCTATAGAGAATATTTGAAGTACCTTAGCTATAAAATAACCAATAAACCAATATGGAAGAGTTAAAACTTCCTTCTCTATAACAACAAATAAGATTTCTGAAGTCGTAGAAGAAAATGGAAGCACGAAGTATTCCAGAAAATATCAAATACGAAAAATAAATTAACGACGCGCGACTTATATATTATATTATATTATAATATTAATACTAGGGTGGTACGAAAATAAATATGAAAAAGTGAAGTAGGAATTATAATACTCTCGCCCCAGAGTATTTTTCTTTATTGAAAAAAACCCCCAATTTTTTCATAAAAAAGTATTTAGAATTTTCATTAAAAGGTATTTTGAAGGCGCTTAAAGGTTCCGAAATATTTTGTAAGGCAACAAAAAAAAATATTTCATGGAAATGGCATATAATACTTCAAAATCAAAATTTTTTTAACCATTAAACATTGTTCCACTTCAAAAGACCTTAAAAATAAACCTCAATTATTTATTTAACCATTCTTATATATTAACTATTTTCGATGAGTCCATTTTTTTTATTATTTTTGAGTCCTCAAGAGACTCACAAAATTAGTTAAGAATTAAAAGTAAAAATATTTTGCCACAGACGCAACAACACAGATACAAAACAGACGATAATATTAATATAGAGTACATCCTAGGTTTGTCCGAAAATACAACGTGCTCAAAAGCTCCCAAGTATTTTCTTATAGAGCAAAAAAATTTTCGAAGAAATGGTATATAATACTTGAAAATCAATATTTATCATTTCATAATTTTTAAACATTAACATTTATTTTCGATGAGTCCATTTCTTTATTTATTTTTTTATTTTTTGGTCTTCAACGAACCCAACAAGTTAGTTAATGGTAAAAAGGAAAAATATATTGTCACAGGTGCAAAAAGGAATGCACAAAAACAGAATTATATTAATACAGAGTATATAATAGGGTGGTCCTAAATCATATATGAACAATTGAAGTAGGAATGAATGTTTCATAGAAATTGTATATAATACTTGAAAAACAAATTTTTTCAATCAACAAAGTCTGTTTCTCCTCAAAAGGATTCAACGAATAAACTCCAATTGCTTATTTAACAATTTTTAAATATTAACTAATTTTGATGAATCCATTTTTACATTGTTTGGGGTCTTCGACGCATAAAAGTAGTTATTATTGCAGTGCGATTTATTAAGCAATTGGATAATACTCTTTGAAGTTTCCTGACGAGAATCAGACTTTACTGTTTGAAAAGTATTGGTTTTAAGGTATTCCATAATATTTATTCGAAATATTGTTTGCCTCACGGCATGGAATATTGTGAGTGTTTTGAGCGAAATCTAAAAATTCTTAGATTTCAAAAAAAAAAAAATTAGAACATTATGTTTTTCGTCACCTTTTATATTTTGCGCCTAATAATGAAAACACAGTCAAATATTAAGGAAAATAGTTTTATTGTTTTTCAAAATATTCTCCATCCAAGTCAATACACTTCTGCATTCGCTTGAACCAATTTTCAAAGCACTTTTGCCACTCAGAAGAGGATACCTCTAAAACAAACTGTTTGAAGGCTTCTACAGCTCCTTCAGGCGTTGAAAAACGTTGACCTCGCATTTTTTTTTTTGATGTTCGGGAATAAAAAGAAATCATTAGGTGCCAAATCAGGGCTGTAAGGCGGATGACCCATCAATTCGACCTTTTGGGTCCTCAAAAACTCTCTTGTGTGAATCGATACGTTAGAGCTCGCATTGTCTTGGTGAAGAATGATTTGTTTTCGGCGGTTGGTTTTCCTTAATTCTCCAAAAGCTTTTGACAAACAAATAGTTGTATACCACTCAGAATTGACCGTTTTAAGTTTATCTAGTGGAACAGTTGCGACGTGACCAGATTTTCCGAAAAACAGGCGACCATTTGCTTTGAGGCGCTTCTTGCGCGAATAACTTTTATTGGATTAGGCTCGTCTTGGAATACCCATACAGTCGATTGCTGCTTTGTCTCCGGCTCATATGCATAGATTCAAGATTTGTCACCTGTTACGATGTCATAGACGTGCTTTGATTCACCGCGGCTAAATTTCTTCAACATTTCTTTACACCAATCGACACGACCCTTTTTTGCGCAATTGTCAAATTATGCGGTATCCAAAGAGAACAAATCTTCTTTACGACCAAATATTGCAATATTGAATGTATGCTGGTCCCTCTAATGGCCAAGCATGCCTCTATCTCGCGATATGTCACATGACGATCTTATATTATCAATTGACGCACAGCATCGACTGTTTCTGGCAAAACCACCGTTTTTGGACGAACTTCACAAAATTCGTCCTGCAAACATTGGCGGCCACGTAGGAACTCGTTGTACCATCATTTCACAGTGGCTAAGTGTGGTGATTCAACACCAAAAGTAGAAGTAAGTTGATTGATGCACTCCTGTCTCGATAATCCACGTCGAAAATCGTAGTAAATCATCGCTCGAAAATGTTCACGGGTTAATTCCATTTTTAGGCAATATGAATTTTTAAACTCACTATAAATAAACACAAATAAAGCACGTAAGTGAAAACGTTATATGCAAGTTTATGCCAAAAAATACCAAACTTTACGATAAAAATATCTAATTACAGCTAATCACATGTAGTGTTGCGAAGGCGCAAAATATAAAAGGCAACCCTCGTAAAACATAATTCTAGGGAATGAGAGCATAAAGCCTTATTCTGTGAAAAACATCGATTTTTTTGAAAATTTTTTTTGCAAAGGCGGGATTTTTTAACAATCAAATACTGCGCATATGTTTAAGTATGTTAGAAGTTGTTAAATTTAATTTTTGAGTGAAAAATGTGCCCATTTGTTGGCACTACAGGAGTTGAGCTGATACAGTTTTTTCTTACACGCTTTGCGGCGAGCATGATAAGGACGCAATGGATTATCTGTAATAAAATAGAACAACAGTTTTCTTTAGTTTATATCATCATAATGCCGTACTTGAATGGAAGATTTGGCGAAATAAACAAATTATAATTTTATAGTTTTTTCATCAAAAAAAATAAAATTATTTTAAATAAAAATTCCTTCGCTCAGGTATGAGTGATTGCAGTTTTTAAGTAGTCTGTAAAAAATTAGATGCCATGATTCTTGAGAAACAGTGCTCGCCATAAGGGGCCTTTTTTAAAAGCATCATTCTGAGATAATCGCTTTTTAAGTTTCGGTACGTACTTGGGGGCAGAGGGGTGGATCGCGCCATTAAAAGCTGTAACTAATCTCTAAAGGGTAAAGAACTTCGTAAATGGTTAAACAGGGCGTATGAGTGACATAAATAATTTTTTTTTTTGCTGTGCAAAAAGTGCTGACCAAACACAGTGCGCATTAGTTAATTATAACTTCAATTAACTTAACTTTACATTACATTTACTAAGTCGTTCTTACATGGCACACCCCAACCATCGTACGTCTCGTCAACCACAATCTCAGACGTACCACTTAAAATTCTAACGTACACTCACTCGGCTATTTCAACAGCCCCAAGCAGCAAGCATCGCCTCTGCGGTCAACTTAATACGCCTCAAATAAACTGCCGCCAACAAACCTCAAGTTGATTATTCAGCATTTTAAGTAAAACTAAATGTGGTTTGGCTTGGTTGCAATGGCACACAAATGCATAGCACAAACACACAAACACTGCAATGCAACCGAAACAAACTTTCGCTAAACTGAACAAAGATTGCTGTTTGACCGGAAAAATAGAAATCCTTAGCATTGCAATAAAGTACGAATAATGTCACGCAAGTTCGCCGGTCAAGTCGCACTACTATTACATCGTACTACGAGTATATGTATGTATGTATGTATGTATGCATGTAGTAAAGTTGTGCAAGTTGAAAAAGTTGGTCACAAGAGTTGTTGCGCAAGTTGTTGCTAGTTGTTGTTGGTGGTCAAAAATATGGTTACGCATTTTAAATGGTGGTGCAAATGAAATTGTGTGAGTGTTTTAATATGCAACGCTGGCACAGGTTTTGCCTGGGGTGGTGTGTGTGTGTGGGTGTGTGTGTGTGTGTGTGTATCATTTGTGCCAGCCAGCTATGCCCTACCATTTTCCACTTACATCACTCAGCTTCTAATAACATGAAATCACAATTGCTGCTTTGGTTATGTCTACAAGCGCACTTAACCCTTGAAGCGGCGTTATGTACGTTGGTGTTTATTTGGTTGAATGTATTTGTGATGCTGTTGCATATCAAGCACTGATCCCGATTTAATGGTTGCTCACTTGCCTGCACACACAATCAAACTATACACATACACATACATATATCTATTTATATTTGTATGTTGACGTAGACGTAGACGCTGACATCTGACCACAACTCCATTCAAATAGTTGATGGTAATAGCGGGCGATTCGAGAGTACGAATACGCTGCCGAATGTCTCAATACGTTAGAGCTGAAATTATTGCCCATTTAGAAAATTGCAACATAGTCAGAAATTGCGTACGTAACAATGAAATGGCATTTCCAAATGCAACTCATACCCATAAACAGAAAATGCCCTGAAAGTGCACCCAACAAAATCGAAAATGCCGGCACTGCAGAAGTAGAAGTAGCAATTCAGTTGCACCATCTCTGATTACTTTTGCCTTTTTGTTAAGCTCTACATAAGTATGTGTGTATGCGTGTATGTATGTGTGTGTAAAGTCATTGCTATTTTTGTTGTATTTTATGTTGTTGTTGTTGTTGCTGTCGCAACTAAGAGCAACACTTACATTTACGACTTGCATTGGCAAACAAGAAAAAGAATAAATGAGGAAAAGTGGGAAATATATAAAGCCAGGCAACTAAAACCAAAATAGTAAGTATACAAAACTCAAGCAAAGCAACAACAAGCAAACAACTCACTCCAGCACTGCCTAAGTAAGCTATATATTGTATCGGGTGTTTTTTTTACAGGTTTGTTTTTCGAATAGAGATAAAACTGGCATTTTGTGGTCAAATCTGGCAACTCTAATGTCATTTATGTTCAGTTTGGTTTGCCATTTCATCATGAACAGGTTGACAAAAGAACAACGCTTGCAAATCGTGCAAATTTATTTCGAAAATAATGGTTCAGTTCGCGAAGTTTACCGCGAGCTCCGTCAATTTTATGGTCGACATAATCGTCCATCAGAGCAATTAATTCGGTTAACCATGGATCGTTTTCGCACTACGTTTACTCTATGTGATAATACGCATCCGCAGAGACGTCGAACAGTGCGCACCGAAGAAACAATTGCCGCTGTAGAGCAAAGTGTTGAAGAGGACCCGAATGAATCGATTCGCCACCGTGCACAGCAATTGGAGCTTTGTCCATCAACTTTATGGAAGATTTTGCGCAAAGATCTTGGCTTGCGACCTTACAAGATCCAGCTTGTGCAAGAATTAAAGCCGCGAGACCATGCAATGCGTCGTGATTTTGGTGTATGGGCCGAAAATGTGATTGATCTCGATGCTGATTTTCATCGCAAAATTTTGTTCAGTGATGAGGCTCATTTTTGGTTGAATGGCTACGTCAACAAGCAAAATTGCCGCATTTGGAGTGAAGAGAATCCACATGAGACCCTTGAAACGCCATTACATCCACAAAAACTGACTGTTTGGTGTGCTCTATGGGCTGGTGGAGTCATTGGGCCATACTTCTTCCGCAATAATGCTGGAGAGGCAGTTACCGTTAATGGAGACCGGTATAGAGCCATGATAACCGACTATTTTGTTCCCGAATTGGATGGCATGAATGTGGATGAGTTGTGGTTCCAACAAGACGGCGCTACATGCCACACAGCGCACGTCACAATCGATTTATTGAAGGAAACATTCGATGAGCGCATAATTTCGCGGAATGGACCTGTAAATTGGCCACCAAGATCGTGTGATTTGACACCATTGGATTATTTTCTTTGGGGATATGTGAAGTCGCTCGTCTACGCCAACAAACCAGAAACGTTAGGGGAATTGGAAGCCAACATTCGTGGCGTTATTGCCGACATACGGCCCCATATGCTCGAAAAAGTGGTTGAAAATTGGACCTGTAGAATTGACTTTATTCGAGCCAGCCGCGGCGGCCACATGCCCGAAATCATATTTAAACATTAATGGCATAAAATTATCCTTCCAATAAAGCCAAATTGATGGACCTTAAAACGATTTTCTTGTGTTTTATTTCAATTCGAAGTTCTATACCCCTAAAAAAACACCCGATACATAGACGACGAGTAAAGGTCTACATAAAGAAAATTTGGAAAATCTGGAAATGAATGCCATTGTGAGTGCATAAAAATAGGCAAGCAGGCCGGAGTTGCTTAATTCCGAAATGCGCGCCTTAGGGCTCTGACTTTTTCCAATTTTGTTTTAATAGTTTTTAATTTCGGCAGTGGCAGAAACTAATGCACTTTTGTATTGAACTTCATAAAAACACCACAAAGTCTTTTGAGCCAAAAATATCCTTTAGCAGCTTGTAATTTTTTGAAGCAACTATAACTCTAGGGGAAAATCTAATTTGTTTTCCACTAAGCTAGCGAACTAGACTAAATATGAAAGAGAATACAATATTTACAAAATTCATAGTATTTTCTACATCTTTACATTATACCTTTCAATTTCTCTTACATTTATTTTTAGTTATTTTACATATTGTTTTAACAATATGTATTTTTTATCGACATTAGCCCTCTACGACAATTTTATGGCAACACAAACCAGCCCGGACTTTGCCAATATTTTTTGATAGGCCGGCGTAGCCGAGTGCTACATTCGATATATCCCGGGTGTGAATCCCGGCCGGGGTAAGTAACATCAAAAATTATATAAAAATTTTTTCTAATGGCGGTCGGCCCTTGGGAAGCAATGGCAATCCTTCGAATGTAATTCTTTCACGAAAAAACTTCTCAAAAAAAAAACATTTGCCGTACTTAGTCGGCGTAAAACTGTAAGTCCCTCAATTTGTATTACAACATCAAGACGCACACCACCACAAATTGTAGCAGAAGTTCGGCAAGACATCGAGCTATATGATGGAAGCTCTAAATTATTAATGTTTTTATAATTACTATCTAGCAAAAGTTTTGTCGATTTTTTGTATGGCATAGTAAAATTTTTTCAGTCGCTTATTTTTTAAAGAAAAAAATTATAAAATATAAGATTAAGACATATGCAATAAAATTTCACGAGAAATATTTTCGTAGGATTTTTTAATCTATTAGCTCGCATCTAAAATGTGTCCTTTTGTTCCTTACTCCAAGAAGTTCGTCAAAAAACCAATTTGGCAAATAGTTTGATTAATAAAATGTTCTAGGAAATTTTGCATAGAAAAATTTCACTATGATTCGTCCTAGAAAAAATATCGAAAACAACAACAACAGCAGCATCAGCAGCAGCAACATCAACACCATCAACAACAACAGGAACAAAAGCAGCATCAGCAGCGGATTGCATTAAAACAAATAATTAAAACTGTGAAATTTTATATTTTTTAAATTTTATGACTTATGACACATTATGGCACCTTGTGAATAACCCAAATATTAATAATAGTTACAACAAAAGCCAGAACCGCAGGAAAATAACACAAACAGAGACAACAACAACAAATACAAAACCAACAACAACAAATACAAAACCAACATTAACAGTAATACTAATAATACTAATACTAGTGAATACAACAACAACAACAAACACATCGGCATCGCAAAGATAACAACAACCACCTCACAACCAAGCCCACATTTTCATAATGAACAAAATTTGTCTGTTACCAGTAGTTTTCCCATACTTGGCAATTCTGAAATTATGCCAAAACCAACAGCAACATTGAATTTTCTTCAAGGCGAATTTCTTATGCACAAATGGATATAGTCTCGGTCGCATTCCCTTTCTCTAACTCATTATGCAATCGGCAAACCGGTTTCACTTCTGACTCGAACACTCAGGTGCATGCGGGTTTTTTTGTATATAGTTTATGTAGAATTCGGTTATAATCATACGCAGATTATGAACAAGGTTCTTAATAAAATTTTGCGAGGAATAATTTTCTGGAACACTTAATCCTTTAACGACTTTCCAAATTTTTTTTTTAATGTTTTGTAACCTAATTAAGGATCAGAACGACACTTTTAGGAGAGAGCTAGAATATTTTAAGAAACAATTTCTCGTGAAATTTTGTAGGCCCTTCAGATAATAATCAGATAATTTTTTAATACTATTTTAAAAATAACCTAGGCCGGAGCACGAAAGTTAGAATAGAACAAAATCAAGCTAACTTTTGCATTACTGGAGAACTATTTTTGATAACTAGATTGGTATACTTATACTTTCAGGTATTTAAAAAAAATTATGGTTGAAGGTTTAAAAAAAGAAGAACCTTTAGCGCACGCACGATTAAAAACGACACCTTAGCCAAAACACTGTGTTGCTCGTTTATGCAGTGGCCCAGAACAATACTTATTGGTCGGTTGTATTTTAAGAGTTTTCGAAATTTTCATTAGAATTATAAAATACAATGAACAAGAGCAATTTCCCAATTGAGTAACCATGGTATTTTTCTGAAAGCGAACAATATCAGATCATTTTTGGTGAACAAGCCTGTAGTCCAGCACGTCTAAATCGTTTTTTATTTCCATTTAATGTTTAACCCTGCTGTTAGGTTAAAAAAAACTTACGAATCTTAGGTTAGAGGTCCATTTGGTCCATACTGCAGTTTTCATACAAAATAACAATTTAATCTTAGTCTTTATATTTAGTTTGGTTCAATACTTGCTAAATATTATTATTTTATTATTTACTCAACTCTGGTAAAACCCAGCACCAGTGGCCTGCTCTAAAAATGCTTCTAGTTCAGGAGCTCGAAAGCGAGGAATTTGTAGTTGCTGCAAGTCTAAGTCTGATGTAAAATGCTCCATTTGCAGTGCGTTTATTTGCAAAACCAACCGAAAAACATTTTTTTGCTCATCCTGTAGTTCCAAAAAATATCGAACAAACTAATAAATACTTATTTTTGGAAAATTAATGTAAAGAAAATCAAAGAAAATATACTATGGACCAAATGGTCCCTTAACCTAAGATTCGTAATTTTCAATTTATCTTAGTCCAGTTTTAAGTCAGAGAATTAAATTTTCGCACATAATATTGTTTTATAAAAAGACCACCTGAGCTGAAAAATGTAGACAGTATACATATATCACCGTTCCAAAGTTACAAAGAAAACAAAAAAAAAATTGGACCAAATGATCTTAACCTAACAGCAGGGTTAAGAGGCAAGTCAGAAGAGGTTAAGTCCCTTTGTGCCACAAATACAAAACTTTGACGAGTTGCTGCTTTTATGCCTAAGGAAATTATGCTCTCTACAAAAGGATAAGATTACATATCTACAATTTCACCGGACATCATATGTACTTGTTTCCACCACTTATTTCATAATTTTATAATTTAAGTAACAGCCTCATTACGCTTTCGGAAAAACATTTATAAGGAATAAAATTTACTTGGGCGTCATAGCTGTAACTTGCTGCAAATTTATCTGAACGGTCGCCGCTCTCAGAAAAAAATACCATAGCTACTCTGTTGTGTAAAAAATACCTAATTTTATTGTGCTGTGCAATTAGCAAATAGAGAGTTTTTTAAGTCATTCACAACTATTACTTTGAGACTTATATTTGAAAAGCATTTTAACAATAATTATTAGCGACTTAAGCTTTGAACAACTTTTATTTTGAAATAAAATAATCGGTAACCATGGCTCTTTAGGGTTGAGCGTTCACGATAACATTATTATTATTAAATCTAGTTATGCGTGCGGCGCAATCTAAAGAGATATTTTGTGCTTTGAAGTGAGGCACGTTCCACTCATACATATATGAGTCAAACAAAAAACATAGTGCGCTTCTTCAGCTAGCCCCATCTTAACTTGTAATGGCCAACACAAGAAGTCATTCAGAGATTTTCTGTGAGGGAGATATGAATCTTTGGATTACCTTTCATCCTTTTTATTACCCCAGCGAGCTTCGAACATAGACTTCTCCCATCATCCTAAGGGTTCTGCGGTCTAAACCTTGGATGAACCACATAAAGGCTCTGCACCATGTAGACGTTGTTGAGTCTAAAGTTTTTCGAGCCAATAGCCCTTTAATTGCCTTCAAACCCCTCATAGGCAAGAGCCCACCACCTCGTTACTTTGATACGGTAGTGGTCAATTGGTTGAGAAAAGTTTTACAGTCATTCACAACCAGTCACCACTGGCTTTTGGGGCGCCCTGCCTATCTGACGTAATACCTATTCTGGCCCCACTTGTACAGGGTGGGCCAAAAGAAACCAAGGGGTGTAAGAGTTTAATAACTTTTTCGTTTATTAATTTATTTTTATTTTTTTTATTTTATTAAAACCCGCAGATCATCGGCAACGTCTAAATTTTGCAGTTAAATTTCAAGAGTTGGCCAGAAATGAAATCAACTTTATTAAAAATTTGATTACGAGTGATGAAGCTCATTTTCATTTGAATCAAAATCCAAGAGCCATTCATCAACGCCAATTGCACCCCATCAGGTGTACAGTATGGTGTGGGATCACATCTGAAAATGTCTTTGGGCCTTACTTCTTCGAGAATGAAGATGGAAGTGCTGTAACTGTAAATGGAGAGCGGTATCGGTTTATGATAGAAAATTTTTTACGTCCTGCTCTTGAAAACAGACCTGGTATGTGGTTTCAGCAGGACGGAGCCACTGCCCATACTGCCCGAGACACAATGGCACTTTTAAGTAAAATTTTTGGAGGGCGAATAATTTCCAGAAATTCGGAAATTATTTGGCCAGCGCGATCGCCAGATTTGACAGCACCCGACTATTTTCTTTGGGGTTATTTGAAGGAGCGAGTGTATGTGAACAAGAAAAACAGAAATTCGAACATTACAGCCACAAGTTTTGAAAGATGTTATGGAAAATGCTCATCAGTGCGAAGCTGAAAGCGGTGGTCATTTAAGAGACATCATTTTTCATACTTAGTGTAAAAAAATTTCCCTTTTGTATATTATATAATCTGAAAGATAAAATATAAAAATTAATAAACGAAAAAGTTGTTAAACTCTTACACCTCTTACAGGCCCACCCTGTACTTATGCGAAAACATTCGCTGGTATAGAGTGCAGTTTCGTAAACTTCCGCTAACATGATAGCACACTGACCGTTATCAGGAGATGTTTTCAAAATTAAGCATGACCGTCCAGACAGCATTCCTTTATACTAACTGGTTTTTGGTCTGTACACACCAAGCAGTGCAACTTCTTATAAATATTTCAAATAGTTTTTCTTATTATTGTTCCTACTCCTTTTTCTAAACTAATGACAGCAAATCACTCTGTTTCTTTTTTTTTAAAAGGTATCGACCACAGAGTTGCTTATGAAAACACAACCAAAATTTAGATATTGTCGAGATAATCATGATTGATTTGTAATAAAGTTAGACATTTCTTACAAAGCGAAAACATGTACTTTCACCTTGTTTTCTCAGAATATCATGAGTGAGCTAAAAATAACTGGTTTTCATTATTATTTTTGGCCTTATATTTATGAATCGTCCGTAAAATTTATAGAGCTTGTGGACAGGTTTGTATTAAGGAATAATATGAGAAACAACAATTTTTCAAAGTGGTATAAGTGGTTTTCTTTGTCGTGTGGACTTGGTATTAGAACCAACTATTTATATTCACCCAAATAGTGAAATGTACGGAGTGTAGCGGTGGCTTTAAAATTTCTACCCAGCTCTCTTTATTTCATTTTTAAAACCACTCTTTTGTTGTAGATGGATGGATGTCCATTTGCATTTAATTTAGTGGGCTATTAAAAAGCACGGCATCAACGCGTTTAAAAAAAAAATACCAGGAAAGCAAATACCATCAACTAACTACGAAAATGACACAGTACCAATGGAAATTCTACAATGACATACTCTGGAATTATAAAGGAAAGGACCCAACAAATAAGCAATAACACCTAATGCTCCTTGAAATTGTTTGCTGCACAAAAACCGTCTTGTCCATTTATCTTTTAATAAATGTGTGTGTGCTTTCATCTCATATATGCACATATGCCTTACATAGATATGTAGAATAGCAGAATAAAATACCCTGTCAGAAAAAAGCAGATAGACTGAAAAATTTTCGATTTGAAAAACTTATTGGAAAGTCAACTGTCAAGCATGTTAAATTAATTATGTTGAGCTGACTTGCACCAAACAGATGCAGTAGCGCTCAAAAACAAAAAAAATGGGAGAGTTAGTTGTAGTTATTTAAAATCTAAGTAGTATTAGTGAAACAATTATTATTTAGCTATAATGGAAAGTTTACTTTTGTTTTCCTTTTCCAAAAACCCACAATTGTCTGAAGCTGATGAAGCCATAATTTTGGCTTTGCATTTTCAAAATATGATTTTAATCAAAATTTGTGGAAAAGTAAGATTTAGCAAAACTACTGTTTCTTAAAAAAAAATGCAAAAACTGGGTGTATAAATCGCAAAGCTGATTCAGGGCGCTGGAAAATGGCTAGTTCTTTGGACTACCTCCGTATTAAGCGACCAGCATTCTGAATCGGTTCAAAACTGCGGAAATCATTAGGAGTGAAGTTCAGAAACTAAATGGGAGCCAAATCAGTACGCAAACTGTACAACGGTGCTGACAAGAAGCCGTACTGACTGCCCGTTGGCCTGTAAAAAAAAAACCACTCGTGACGTGAAGATTAAGCTTGAAGATCTGGGGGTGTTTTTCCTACCGTGCAATTAAATGCCGATAGCTTTTGCAGAAAAACCTGATCCCTTCAATTGAAGAACACCATTCCTGCGTGGACGACGTAAGCCTTTTTACCTTTCTTTTTACAAGAAAATAGTAAATTGTCTACTACTGACTTGGGTATTTTATTACTGGACTGGCCTGGGCACAGTCCCATTCTAAACCCTATTGAAAATCTGTGGAATATTATCAAATTGCAAATTACAAAGTAGATACCCAGAACTTTATCAGATCTTGGTAAAACAATTGAAAACTTTTGGTATAACGCTATACCGCTCAACTTTTTGGGTATTTAGCTGACTCCATGTCTGAACGGGTAAAAGCCGTTATAAAAAACAAAGAAGGAACTAAAAAATATTGACTGAAGATATTTTGCTGTACCTACCAATAATACTAATTTAGAAAACAAGTATCAGTCTTCTATTATAGCTTTTAGTTTTAAGGTAATAATCAAAGTACCTGACTGTAAAAGTTAGTGATATCATAACCGCATACAAAAGCATTGAATTCATTGCTTACGCTGATGACTTCAATTTAATTAGAAAACTGGGGAAAACTAAGAATGTGTCAATCGATCTTCGAGAACTAATAAACGACATATCACAATGGTGCCAATACTCAGGAGCCCAACTTTCCTTGGACAAATGCAAGCATTTACACGTATGCCGAAAACACCGCTGCAGTTGCAATGTTCTCACAGGAAACTTACATGTCTCTGTTGTTACACAAATCAAAGTGCTGGGAGTTACATTCAACCAAAGGTATAACTTTAATGACCATGTATCCTGCTTGCAGAATTCATTAGTAAAAAAGTTAAACGTCATAAAATGTCTCTCTTCCTCCAAATCCAACTGTAACATTTCCTCTCTTATATCAACAATACACGCACTAATTTTATCTAAAATTAATTACACCATATTTATTTATGGCTTTGCTCCAAGTCTCAACTTTCTCAAATAAAAACTATTCTAAACTCTGCCTTACGTTTATCCTTTGGGGCCTTTCGGTATACTCCTGTTAAAAACTTGCTATTCGAAGCCAATATTAAAACCATAGAGTTGCAAAGAGACATAGCTCTCCTAAAACTCTCTAAAACAATTATTAACAGTCGAGACACTCCACTTTTTAAAATAGTAAGTAGAACTGGAAAACGTTATCTAAAATACAAAAAAACTTGTCCAGTCATTTGTAGAGCTATTAATGCCTGCCAACAAATAAACCTTCCCATTTTTGCAGCAAAAAAAAATAACTTCTTCAATCCCACATTGGCTCTTAAATAAATCATGTTTAAATACTAGCCTCCACAAATTCAATAAACAAGCTACTCCACCTATTGTCTACCGTAATCTATTCAACGAATTGGCCAACAAATTCGTTGAATATTCCTTTATATACACAGATGGTTCGAAGACTAGTCTTACAACATCGTACAGTGTTACAACATCAGACACCGTAATCTTAACATCCGTACTACCTATCTGTCTTTACTTCTGAAATCGTTGCTATATTCGAAGCAATGACTATTTGTAAAAAACGGCGAGGTAAACATTTAATTTGCACTGACTCTCTCTTTGTTCTTAAGGCTATACAAAACTTAAGCAACACCAGTTATTATTTTACTACTATCAGAAATATGTTAGTAAGTTTTCAACCAAAAATAACATTACTTTGGGTACCGGGCATGTCTCAATTCCTGGGAATGAGTTTGCAGATGGTATGGTTAAATCTGTCATTTCTTCCCCGCTCATTTCTTCTCAGAACTGCAGCTACAGTGACATGAATAGGCACGTCAAGAAACATTACTCACTCATCCAATAAGATTCCTTTACAAACACATCAGCCTGGTACCAACACGTTAACCCACTCAAATCCTTCCCAGTGAACGCTTAAGGCTTCGCCACACGAGATTAACTCACCAACATCACATGTCCCAATCAGCCCGACCATACAGTCCCTACTGCAACTCTAACTCGCTCATAGGCATAAAACATATTTTAGATGACTGCATATAACAGGTGTTTTTTTTAGGGGTATAGAACTTCGAATTGAAATAAAACACAAGAAAATCGTTTTAAGGTCCATCAATTTGGCTTTATTGGAAGGATAATTTTATGCCATTAATGTTTAAATATGATTTCGGGCATGTGGCCGCCGCGGCTGGCTCGAATAAAGCCAATTCTACAGGTCCAATTTTCAACCACTTTTTCGAGCATATGGGGCCGTATGTCGGCAATAACGCCACGAATGTTGGCTTCCAATTCCCCTAACGAGCGACTTCACATATCCCCAAAGAAAATAATCCAATGGTGTCAAATCACACGATCTTGGTGGCCAATTTACAGGTCCATTCCGCGAAATTATGCGCTCATCGAATGTTTCCTTCAATAAATCGATTGTGACGTGCGCTGTGTGGCATGTAGCGCCGTCTTGTTGGAACCACAACTCATCCACATTCATGCCATCCAATTCGGGAACAAAATAGTCGGTTATCATGGCTCTATACCGGTCTCCATTAACGGTAACTGCCTCTCCAGCATTATTGCGGAAGAAGTATGGCCCAATGACTCCACCAGCCCATAGAGCACACCAAACAGTCAGTTTTTGTGGATGTAATGGCGTTTCAAGGGTCTCATGTGGATTCTCTTCACTCCAAATGCGGCAATTTTGCTTGTTGACGTAGCCATTCAACCAAAAATGAGCCTCATCACTGAACAAAATTTTGCGATGAAAATCAGCATCGAGATCAATCTCATTTTCGGCCTATACACCAAAATCACGACGCATTGCATGGTCTCGCGGCTTTAATTCTTGCACAAGCTGGATCTTGTAAGGTCGCAAGCCAAGATCTTTGCGCAAAATCTTCCATAAAGTTGATGGACAAAGCTCCAATTGCTGTGCACGGTGGCGAATCGATTCATTCGGGTCCTCTTCAACACTTTGCTCTACAGCGGCAATTGTTTCTTCGGTGCGCACTGTTCGACGTCTCTGCGGATGCGTATTATCACATAGAGTAAACGTAGTGCGAAAACGATCCATGGTTAACCGAATTAATTGCTCTGATGGACGATTATGTCGACCATAAAATTGACGGAGCTCGCGGTAAACTTCGCGAACTGAACCATTATTTTCGAAATAAATTTGCACGATTTGCAAGCGTTGTTCTTTTGTCAACCTGTTCATGATGAAATGGCAAACCAAACTGAACATAAATGACATTAGAGTTGCCAGATTTGACCACAAAATGCCAGTTTTATCTCTATTCGAAAAACAAACCTGTAAAAAAAACACCCGATACTTCGCTCATCTAAGAAAACTATTATTCAAAAATAATCAACCCACATCTCTTCTTGCTACAATAGATGTAGAAAATGTTGCAAAAATGTCCTCATTTTTAAAACGAACAAAATTATATCACCTAATATAAAATTGAAAAAAAAAAAAAAAATCCGTAAACATAAGGATATAAGAAACATATATATATATATATTAAAATTTTTACTTATGTACACATACAAATACATTTATAAAAACATCTCTGTTACATATAATTAGCGTAAGGCCTGTGTTGCTATCGCTATAAATTACACTAGCTTTTAATTTTTAATTATAAGTTAAGTTTTGTATAAATAAAATAAAAACCTGACTGTAAATGGAAATATGACTAATATTTTGTTTTGGCTTCTAATTAAAAAATAGCAGAAATGTACAATTTACTGAAATGTTTATTTATATTAGGAATTCTTATAAGAAACGCATCTCATAACAATATTTTATAAATAATTCCTCAGTTTTAAATAAAACCAAATTATCGCCCATTTTTAGGGAGTGTCTGTGGCTGAACTTGCTTGGACCTGCACGGGCATGTAGCGCGAGTCGCTCGTTAGTCCATAAATCCCGAAGCTTTCGTTTCTACATCGCAAATTTTTCACAGGTTATAGTGTTTTCACAGGCAAACATATTAAAATAAAAACAGTAAAAAAAATTTGTCCCAAATTTGGAAAAAGTTTAATTGTTTTGAAAAAAACACTAATTTATTATAAAAAAAAGACTCACAGAACGTCTACTTAGCTGTGTTCCGAAGATAGGGGAATAACACGAATTTTCAGTAAAGGAAACCATTTTTTACATTGGAATACTGAAAAAACGTCTTTTTTTCAAGATTTCAAAAATTCGAAAATTCATTTCTCGAAAATTTTAATTATCATATTAAAATAATAAAATAAGGGTCGATTATTTTTCAATATAGAACGCGAAAAAAATATGTTTTTCCAAAAAAATTTTTGAGTGTAAATTTTGCATGGAATGACCCATTTATAGAATTGATTTAAAACGTGCAGACTTATAGCTGGTCGAAATGAAACTTAGATATTTCGGAAATATTTCAAGAACTTTCAGTAGTTCGGGACTGGCTCACCACCACAACTACTGCTGCTACTACTGCTCCTATTTTTACTTATGCTACTACTTATTACTACTACAATTTTTACTAAATTCTACTACTATTTTTACTAATGGTACTACTTTTTACTCCTACTATGTTCCACTACTATTTTTTATTAATTTCTACTACTATTTTTACTTGTTCTGCTAATGATTAGTACTAGTATTTTTACTATGTTCTACTACTATCTTTTTTACTAATTTCTGCAAATATTTTTACTTGTTCTACTAATTATTACTACTACTATTTTTACAAATTTCTACTACTATGATTTTAACTAAAGCTACTACTTCTACTAATTTTACGATTCTTCTTTATGGTACTACCAATTACTACTATTTTTTACTGCTTTCTACTACTCTTTTTACTTATTTATACTACTATTTGTACCAATGCTACTTATACTACTCTATAGCTTACTAATATCTACTACTCATGCTTGAACTGAAAAGGATGTCTTATTAAACTTTACCCCATATTTATTTCTATACCTCTTTGTTGAGTTGGCGCATTAATTGATTTTCGAATAAGATGCGCAATGATCGCACTTAACAGCTAATGAAGTGACACTCCAAAAAAAATACAAAATTACCGTCATCCAAAACCTTATCCATCAAAAAAGCACCTGCATTATTTGGAATTTTTTTTTTTTTTTTTTTTTGTAAAGCAATGGAATCGAACAAGAAATCGACACTCACAAAACTTTCGAATACTTAGTTGCTTAAAAGAAAAAATAAAGAATTTCAACCACTTGTATTTAGTTGGTCCAAAAAAAGTACATTTTAAATTGCTTTTAAAGTCAATCTATTTCCGACAGGGTAGAAACACATAGTGTTCGGAATCTTTTCAAAGCAAATCATTTAGATACATATACAGAAATATAGAGAAATTTTTTCCCCCCTACCTTCTGCAGTCTGTTGCAATTTGCTACTTAATAATACTCGTATTTTTTCCGACATTTGTTTCTTCAATTCTATTCATTCCGTTCAGAATATTTGCCATTTCTGGGTATTACTCTCGTTTTGCATACATTTTAGCCAAAGTAAAAACGTGCTTTGTACTACATTGTACTTAGTTTGGATGCAAGAGGATTATTCTAAAATCTACATATGTACCGCATAGATGTACTCGTATACACCGAAGTAGTAAAAAATGCAAAATGCCCACGTTTCTCTCTACACAGTTGAAATCCAAATAGATTGAGCACTAGAGTGCAGATTAAAGGTGGAAGTTTTAACTGATGGACATGCAGCAGTCCCCTTATAAATAAGTGGTAGGCTGTCTGTGACGCATCAGCTATAATTACGATTAGATTGAGGTTATATGAGAGTACAAATAAATTTAGTTTCCAAATTGAGAAAATTCAAAATCATAAGCCAAAGAAAAGTGCGGGTAAAGCAGGTATAGAAGCATTTTGGATTTTTGCAAACATATTCTTCTCTCTACAAAATAAATGCAGTTTATTTAAGTTATTCATTAAAATTATATAACTTCATGTTTTCAATATCTATATATTTCAATAACGACCTTGAAGCAGTGTCCAATTTGAAGCAGTGTCGAACGATTTCTACATAAATTCAATTTAGATACCTAAAATTTACCTATCCTATGCCTTAATACCTTAATACACAGTGGCCGGTATAAATAGTATATACATCTATAAAATAAGAATAAAGAAACAATGGCCACACCACGCGATTCCACATCCAATTTATCTTCTTTTTTTATTACAGAAGAAAATTTACTTTTATTTAAATAAAAATAAGAAAAATGAAAATGAAACTATAAAAATTATTAAGCTATTATTACAAACTATCAAAGTATAAAATATTATTCCAATATATTGGAAAGTAAATATCTTCTTGCAACTGCAGTTGCATCTTTTGCAATACAACAGAAACTTATTTCAACAAAATCGATTTCTACTTGATCATTGAGACTCTCTTCTCTGATATAACTGGATCAGAACTAACAGCAATCTATTAAGCAAATCCGTATTAGTTAAAAAAAAACGGTTAGCTTTTAAAAATCTTTATTTCTAGACTCGGCATCTTCTTCTGAGAGTTCTGTTACTGTAGCTCATCGTTTTATCGTTTGTGATATTCGATATCGCAAAGACATAAAGCTACAAAACTCTTTCGGAGAATCTTTCTCTCGAGTACCCCGTGGGTCATCTCATCCAATAACACGGGCATGATGAGAGTTATTTCTGGTTTCGGTTCGTCGAGAGAGAGCTTCGTTTTGGCTTCATTTACCTTCGTCAATGGTATCGATGTCATCAGCGTACGCCAACACTTCCACGCTCTTATGAAAGATAATTCAATTCTGCGGCTCGAATTATCTGGTGCTAAAAGTCAGCGCTATGTTACATAGCCGGATTAATTGGGCAGGGAATTCGCGGCATTAAAGTAACTTCTTCTCGTGACGTATCGAAAGGGGATTTGAAGTCGACAAATAGATAGTGTGTGTCACTCCTCTTTTCACAGGTATTTTCCAAGATTGGACGTTTCGTTGATATCTGGTATATGGTACATTTTCCAACTTTTTAGCCACAATGATAAATTGCAATCAGTTCGTTGGTGGTTAGAATTAGTCTTTCGTATAATACGCTCGATAGAACTTTATACGAGGTGTTAAGGAGACTGATCCCCTGGTAGGGTGTGCATATTGTAGGATTTGACAGAGCACAATTAAATTCCAAGCAGCGGGCATACATTTGTCCTTCCAGCTCTTCGCCACCACGCTTGATTAGCTCAGCTCAGACGAGTGATGAGTTGTCAATACCCTCATCAGCGAAGCAGCGTTCGGTATCTTCATCCTCACCGATGTCGCCTTTGGTGTCACAATCTGGCAGAGCTAATAAATACTCCCTCCATAATTTAAGTTTTAAAACCTGCCAATAGTCACCAGACTTTTTGGAACTTGTCATATCAACTAAACACTCCAGCTCTTTGAACTCATGTATTTCTTTCTGCTAATAAAACGTTTCTCTTACCTTCTTAACTTGCAGTAGAATACGCGAATTCCGGTTTGCTAAGAAGTATTCATATTGAGCAGGTATTAGAGTCGCATAGTAGCTGTCTGCAGCTTTTCAACTTCAAGCTTTCCTTCTGTAGGCATATGTATCTTGACTGCGAACAAGATAATGTTCCGAGTTGGGGTAAAACGCTACCAGGCGAGTATCGATGCTTTTACTTGGAAAATTTGCCTTGGTATCGGGTTTCGATACGACTATTAATTATTCTATACCTACTCAGTACTTGGTTCAAAAGTATCGACACCAAAATGAGTTAGTATGGTCGAAAGCCGTCCCATATTTTTTTCACAAATGCTTACTTATAAACTCAGTTATGTTAAGCACTTAACTCTTAAACTTGCGGACTCAATTATGCTATAAACGCCACTTGATTTCCCCGGATTCGCATTTCAAAGAAATTGAAAACCTTTAATCCATGTTCACAATCCATTATGATTTATGGTGCGCAAGCTACCCTTTTTTATGCAAAAATAAAATTCCTCCCTACTAGCACCCCGAATCATATGAATCAACTCGAAACGAATATTCTACCACAATATCTACACACATTATTTTATATTAAATTGTCTTACTCTGCCGCTCAACAGACTTACCCGCATCTACCCTGAAGAAACGATAAGCGTTGGTGTTACTGATTAAATCATTATACCTTTGTACTAAAATTGTTAACACACAAATTACTTTGCGTTAAAAGAAAACTGTATTGAACTTAAATATGTACTAAACTTGAATTATCTACTTATACTATAAAATGTTTCGTTATATTTCTACATAAAAATACAACCGTGCCTAAAATGTTAGCGCCTTTGAATTTGACCGAAGCGTGGGTTAGAAGTCAGTCCGTTAGGAGAATTCAGACGCGTACGAGGCACGAAAAGATATAAAAACCAATCTTTATCTCGTGAACTTGAACTTATCGCATAATTTATACTTAACTTCGCTGTAACAAATATTAAAAGTAAATAAAGTACGTTTTAAGTTAACTCGGTTAAAGTATCGTTATTTATACTTTCGAAAGCCTCGTATATTTGAGCCAATGTTGCTTTTGCCTGCAACATCTTTTTATATCTTTTCTCTTTATACATTAAAAAAATAATATCTTTTCGCAAAAATCGTAAATATCGTTAATGAAATCTTCGAATAATCGCGACTGCAAAAAATCTGCCGGAGAAACACCTCGTTATAACCTTCGCAATCGGAGACACGCGCCGAACATTCTCGAAGCCAAAATGTCCGACAACAATAGTGGACAAAGTTCCTGCGGTGACGACGAAAACGATTGCACAATGATTCACCAAGATAAGGTGATTGAAGAGTTACGCGAGCAAATAAAAAGTTTGCAAAAGGCGCTAGCCTCATCGGAAAAGGAGAGGATCCACCACATGGAAGCCCTAAATCGACAAGGTGCTAACAACGTTATCAGTGTCGACGTACCCAGCATCGAAGCTATTTCTGCCAGCTTCAAAACAGATTTACCCATGTCCGATGTATCCTATCCTTCAAATATAGTTCCGACAAGTTCCAGAAACTTCACAACAGCCAGCGCTATCTCAGCAAATGCGAATTCTGCCAGTACCAACTATGCCAGCGCTACATCTGCAGGCGCCAGTTTTGCCGTCGCTAATATTGCTAGCACCAACCATGCCAACGCTATCTCTGCCAGCGTTAATTCTGCCAACGCCTTTGACATGAATTCTGCCAGCGCTAATTCTGCCGGCGCTAATTCTGCCAACGTTAAACCCGATGTCGCCTGTGGCGCCTATATGCGTTCAGCCACATGCCGTCCAGAAATAATGCAGCCACACTGCCACACAAACAACCCTTATTGTGTTAATTTTATGCCAGCAAGCTATATTCCTGCTACAATGCCTGTAGGGTATAACACGCAAACTACACCACAGCTCATCAACTATACCACAGCTCATCAATCATTACCCAGCACGAACCAGGTACACCCGCCGTGTAGTCCAGGACGCTATCCGTCTACACGTAAAATTTTAGATTTGCCAGAGTTCCATGGCTCTCCCGAAGAGTGGCCTATGTTTTCTGTGGCGTTTAGGGAAACCACGGAAATGAATTCGTACTCCCAATTGGAGAATCTGTTACGTCTCCAAAAGGCCATAAAAGGGAAAGCTAAACAACAGGTGGAGTCACTGCTGATCCACCCATCTAGTGTAGTTGCGGTCATGAAAACATTGGAATCTCACTACGGTCGCCCAGAATTACTTATTAGAAGCCAAATAGCGAAAGCACGAGCTTTTCCACCAGTCACTGGAGGGCGAATCGCCGATATTCTTAATTTTAGCTCGATGGTGTCAAACTTAGTGGCCTTTTTAGAAAACTCTAGTGCAACACCACACTTGAATAATCCAATATTACTCGACGAGTTAATCAGCAAACTACCGCTGAACAAGAGGGAAGAGTGGAATCGCCACATCTTCGAAAGGCAGAAAGCATATCCCACAGTGCGTGAATTTTGCGATTGGTTGCAGAACACCGCTATGTATGTGTCCATGGCAATAGATGTTATGCCAACAAAGTATATACCTAACGATCCTGTGTACCACAAATCTAAAATGCCATCAAAGCCCGTTATGACTGTAACAAAAGAAGAGAAATCTTGTTTAATGTGTGATCAAAACCATAATTTAAATCAATGCTCAAAATTTAAAGATGCCGATTATACTAATCGCTGGAATTTCATCAAGAATAAACACTTGTGCTTTTGTTGTTTGCAGCCAGGTCACAGTGTACAAAACTGTCGCAAACGACGAGTGTGTGGTATATCGTCTTGCAACAGATTCCACAATCGGCTTCTTCATAATTCCAATGACAATAATAAAAGCAATATTTCATCAGCTGATACAGCCGTGGCAACTGTTCAAACAGAGTATCAAAATCCACAACATCCACTCGCTCGATCGAATTCACTACAACGCAAACAAACTCTTCTCAAATATCTGCCTGTCAAGCTGAAAGGTCCAAAAGGGGAAATCAACGTTATTGCTTTCATTGACGAAGGGGCAAAAATATCGTTATTAGAAGAAAAGGTAGCAGACATTGTCGGGCTCAAAGGCAAAACGGACTTGCTTCGGCTGAAATGGATCGGCAATCAAAGTATGAGCGAACAGTCGAGACAAGTGTCGCTTGAAATTGCCGGCGCAAGTAAAACAGCAACGAGTTACCAAATGAAGGGAGTGCGCACAACAAAAAAATTGTATTTGCCACAACAAACATTAAATTTGAACGAGTTCATGCAACGTCACGAACAGTTGCGAAATATACCAATCGCTGATTACATAAATGCAGCGCCGCAAATTCTTATTGGATTATCCCATACAGATTTAATAAGAACTTTTGAAACTATCAATTTGGATGATGGTTTTGCAGCCCACAAGACAATGCTAGGCTGGATTTTATTCGGATCGAACGAACATCGTTCTTGTGATGGTACTATTTGTCACGTCGGGATTGAAAGCACACAATTGAACGAGATTAACCAACGAATTGCAGAATATTTTGCGGCAGAAAAGTTTGAAGCAAAACAATTGCCGACTGTTCGTTCAGAAGCTGATATTCGAGCTGAAAAATTATTACATCAGACGACAAAGTTCTTAAATGGTAGATACGAAACTGGTTTGCTTTGGCGTAAAGATGATGTAGAATTTCCCGACAGTTTCAGTATGGCCATGAAACGCTTAGAGCAGATAGAATTAAAAATGGCACGAGATAAAGACTATGAAGAATGGTATAAAGCAAAAATTAACGAGTATATTGAAAAGGGATATGCAAAGCGCCTTTCGCCTGATCAAGTCAATGTGAAAGCTG
This sequence comes from Anomoia purmunda, assembly GCA_951828415.1. NCBI lineage: Eukaryota > Metazoa > Arthropoda > Insecta > Diptera > Tephritidae > Anomoia > Anomoia purmunda. The sequence continues at coordinate 25,485,442 of OX639995.1, forward strand.
ATCGTACGTGGTATTTACCACATTTCGCCGCATGTAATGTTAATAAAGGAAATAAACTTAGACTTGTGTTCGACGCCGCGGCGAAAATCAATAACATGTCGCTGAATTGTGTCCTTATGAAAGGTCCAGAGGAGTACCAACCAAAATCCTTGTTGGCAATATTGTGCAAGTTTAGACAAGGCCAAGTCGCAGTATGTGGTGACATACGTGAGATGTTCCATCGGATCCTGATTCGTCAAGAAGATCAAAGCGCGCAGCGCTTTCTTTGGCGAGGGGATGATCGATCGAAACCGCCTGATGTTTACGTTATGTGCGCAATGATATTTGGATCGATTAGCTCACCGTGTTCTGCACAATTTGTTAAAAATGTGCATGCAGAAAAATATCGTAATACAAACGCAAGAGCCGTCAGTGCCATTGTCGATCGACACTATGTCGATGATTATATGGACAGTTTCGACACTGTTGAAGAAGGCATCAAGGTAACCAAGGATGTCATCGATATTCATAGCCGCGCTGGGTTCGAATTAAGAGGGTTGGTATCCAATTCAAGTGACCTTCTGAGAGCCGTAGTACATAATTCGCAATCGCATATGCAACAAAATAATTACATATGCCGAGGGGAGAATGCTACCGAAAAGGTGCTGGGTATGCACTGGAACCCGAACGAAGACTACTTTTTCTTCAAGTTGATTTTTTCAAAAGTACCAAAAGCAGTTTTAGACTGTAGTAGACGCCCAACGAAAGGTGAGATGCTGGGCGTTACTATGTCCATATTTGATCCGTTAGGCTTTGCCTGTGGGTTGGTCCTGAGGGCAAAAGTCTTGATGCAGAGTCTATGGAACAGGAGCATAGATTGGCACGAACCAATCCCTGAAGATATTTATAAGAAATGGCTGCAGTGGTATAAAACGCTGAACATCATCGAACATTTTAAAATGCCAAGGTGCTATGGCATACATTTTTTGAAACCAAATGCCGACATACAATTACATATTTTTGTAGACGCGAGTGAGATCGCATATGCTGCCGTCGCCTTTTGGCGAATCCACTACACGAATAATACGGAAGTCGTTTTCATTGCTGGTCGATCTCGGTGCAGCCCGCTGAAGCCATTATCTATTCCAAGACTTGAGCTACAATCAGCCGTCTTGGGGATAAGGTTGAAGGAAGCTGTCATCAACAGTCATGATGTGCAGCCACATAAGGTAACATTTTGGTCAGACTCGAAAATAGTTCTTCAGTGGATAAGGTCTGACGCCAGGTGCTACAAGCAGTTCGTAGCGCACCGTATAGCTGAGATCCTGCACACATCCGAAGCCAGTCAGTGGAGGTGGGTTCCAGGTAAGGACAACCCAGCTGATGATGCAACGCGTATAAAAGCCTTTTCTCAAAATGGTAAGTGGTTAAATGGTCCGCATTTTTTGAAATTACCTGAAGATAGTTGGCCAAACATGCCAACCGATTTTAATGATAACAAATGCCAAGAAGAGACACGCTCTAAGCCAATATATACGGCAGCGTTAGCGGATATGGTTATACCATATAACAAGTATTCAAATTATTCTAAGCTTCTAAGAGTGATGACATGGGTACGACATGCCATAAAGAAATTTCGTAAGATTCCCGTACGCGACAATGAGTGTACGTCGAAGTTAATTACCACAAATGAAATTAAGCAAACTGAACTACTAATATGCCTATTAGTGCAAAAAGATGATTTTGCCGACGAAGTTGAGTATCTGCGCAAAGATAAGCCTATAAAGAAAGACAGCGGTTTATTTAAGCTAAGCCCAATGTTGGACAATGAGGGCATTGTACGATTAGGGGGCCGGATAGATTACGCCCAATGTGTACCAATGTCAACTAAGCGACCAATAATATTGCCAAAGAGTCATCCTATATCGCGCCTCATAGCCAAGCATTATCACGAACTTTTCCATCACCAAAATTTTGAAGCAGCCATCTGCGCCCTACGTCGGAAGTTTTGGATTCCGAGTGCGCGCCGATTATTGAGATCAATTAAAGCTGAATGTCAAATATGCAAAAATTTATACGCTGTTCCCGAAACACCACTTATGGGCCAAATACCAATCGATCGAATTACTCCATTCATCCGCCCGTTCACATATTCAGGTGTTGACTATTTTGGGCCCGTGCTGGTAGCCATAGGCCGGCGTCAAGAAAAACGTTGGATCGCACTTTTCACATGCCTGACTATTAGAGCCATTCATTTGGAAGTGGCTAGGGACTTGTCAACAGATGCTGCCATTATTGTCTGCCGCAATTTCATAAACCGAAGAGGTGTACCGGTGCGGCTCAGAAGCGATATGGGAACGAATTTTGTCGGCGTAAGCAAAGAAGATTGGGTAAGCGTTGAAAATGGTATACAATCAGAGTGCATACGTCGAGGAGTAGAGTGGGTCTTCAATGCGCCCGCCAACCCATCTGCTGGGGGCGTATGGGAAAGAATGGTTAGGAGCGTTAAACGTGTTTTGATGTTCACACTTAAGGAACGAGCGCCACAGTTTGAGACGCTACAGAGCCTCCTGATTGAAGCAGAAAATTTAATAAACTCACGCCCTTTAACACACGTGCCGATAGAAAGTACAGACGCCGCACCACTAACACCTAATGACTTTTTGTTAGGCTGCGCAAATGATGTACAAACTCCTGCGTTGTCGGAAAAGATATGTTTACGTAAGCAGTGGCATATAGCGCAGCAAATGAAGCAGACCTTTTGGAAGAGGTGGATACTTGAGTATCTTCCCACCTTGACCCGTCGTACGAAATATTTTAAGAGGGTGAAGCCGATAGTGGTAGGTGACATCGTTATAGGGTGCGATGACAACGAGAGCCGAGGTCATTGGAAACGGGGCATTGTAACAGAAGCAAAGCCAGCTCCAGATGGTCAAGTCAGATCTGTTTTGGTCAAGACCTCGACAGGAATTATTCGGAGACCAGCGTCCAAAATTGCAGTACTTGACGTTGGTAGTGATTCTCTCACCAGTGATGCGAATCACGGGGGGGAGGATGTTACTGATTAAATCATTATACCTTTGTACTAAAATTGTTAACACACAAATTACTTTGCGTTAAAAGAAAATTGTATTGAACTTAAATATGTACTAAACTTGAATTATCTACTTATACTATAAAATGTTTCGTTATATTTCTACATAAAAATACAACCGTGCCTAAAATGTTAGCGCCTTTGAATTTGACCGAAGCGTGGGTTAGAAGTCAGTCCGTTAGGAGAATTCAGACGCGTACGAGGCACGAAAAGATATAAAAACCAATCTTTATCTCGTGAACTTGAACTTATCGCATAATTTATACTTAACTTCGCTGTAACAAATATTAAAAGTAAATAAAGTACGTTTTAAGTTAACTCGGTTAAAGTATCGTTATTTATACTTTCGAAAGCCTCGTATATTTGAGCCAATGTTGCTTTTGCCTGCAACAGTTGGTGTACCTAGAGTAGTATCTCCAATGCCTTAGATGTTGTCTAAAGAGGCAAGCTGCTGTAGCGGTTTATATACCACTCTTTTTAGATAAACTGCAAAGTAAAGAGCTTTCTCTTTCCTTGGACTCTGCCCAAAATACCATAACACGCGATTTATGTTTAATTTTAATACGAGTATTGAAGTGAAACTTCTTTGCGCTCGTTGGGCTGTAATTCCAATATCGAATGAAACGAAAAAGCGACAGGAAAAGGGAGGGGATGACGCGCGTGGTGGGGCAGTCGGACGGAAGGTGACATGGGAGAGAAACGAAAACGCGACAGATTCGGAGTAGGAAAAAACGAGAGAGGGGTAGCAAAGCGGACAGAGTGTGGCAATGATTGTTCTCTACATCACTCCGAACCAGAGAATTAACGATAAAATAAAATTCATACATATAGCATTATTGGCATATACTCCCTCTGGTGTAGCAGAATTAGGAGAAGATTTACACACTATGCAAATGATTTTAAGCGATGATTTTAATGTCAATTTTGCCTTGGAAGAAGCTCAACCACTTGTACAATTTTTAGAAAGTAAATTTAATTTAAAAATGAATAATAATCCCAAAGACTCAACAACCAGATCAGGTACGACAATAGATGCAATTTTCTCAAGATATTTAAATAATTTACAATCACGAGTTTTCATTTCATATTTTTCATACCACAAACCAATTGTATCTTTTCTTGAACATTAAAGTATGGAAGTGAATGAATAGATTTTTTAGAAATGGAGGCGAAAACATCAACTATCTTTTTTCATTAAACTAACGCCCTTAAAAATTCCAGAATAGTGAATAGTGGCTTCTGTTATCGGGAAAAAATTTATATCTCATAAAACTTGCTAGCTACGGTGAGTATTTTCATTTCAAGTGCCCATCGAGATCCACGAAGTTTCACTTCTATCGCCTAGCTTTCTAGGCTGGCAATTTTTTTTTTCTTATGTAACTTATTTTAATGATGAATTGTTAGCTCATGCTATCAGTTCAATCTTTCGTGCACGAGGCGGGCTTTTAAATTAAAATGCAAGAATTTTTAAGAAAGTATTCAGAAATGTTTGCCCAATCTGCAATTTAGGGGAACCAGAGAATATAATCCACGTGGTTGGAACTTGCCCAATTTACAAAAATTTTCGTTTCAAATATTTTGGTAAAAAATATCTAGATTAAGCTAAGGTTATTAGTTTATCGAATGGTGACGACTACTCTGCTTTGTACTGCTATTTGTACAGTTGTCTTAGGGGCAGGGATCTTATTGTCACTGAATTTACATAATTTGAAGTATAACTACCTGCTAGCATTTGTGAGATATTTTTACCTTATTTCCGACTGCCGACTATTAAATAGTCACAGTCGTATGTTCATTTTGTATAGCAATTTTTATTTGTAAAATTTGTTAATTACACAAGTTTACAAATTCAGGTCAACTTTTGGATCTGAGCAGATAAGAACGATTCTTAACTATATTTGATATGCTGAATTCGAATATGCATTTAGTTTTTTAAGATTGATTCTAATTTCCGAGTTCTCGCATGATAGCACCATTGTGCTGTTACAAGCACAGTTTGCAAGCACAGTAATTAAATACGTCTCCGCTGAACCACTTGTAAATCCACAAGACATTTTCCTGCCACCTCTTCACATTAAACTAGGCCTTATAAAGAACTTCGTCAAAGCATTAAACCGTGAAGGACCGGCTTTTCAGTATTTAGTTAAGTTGTTTCCTAAATTGTCATATGCAAAAATCAAAGAAGGAATATTTGTCGGACCTGATATTAGAAAATTAATGGCTGATAAAAAATTTACAAAATGTTTATCGCCCGATGAAGCAGCCGCATGGGCATCTTTTCAAAATATCGTTCACCACTTTCTTGGTAATCACAAATCCCCTAATTTTAAGGAAATTATTGGCGATATGTTGCAAAACTATCGAAAGATTGGAGCTAGAATGTCTCTAAAGATCCATTTTCTGCATTCCCATCTCGATTTTTTTCCCGAAAACTTGGGTGATACGAGCGACGAACAAGGAGAGCGGCTACACCAAGATCTAGCCAACATTGAAAGAAGATACCAAGGATTTTGGGATGAAGGCATGATGAGCGACTACTGTTGGAATCTAATACGTGAAACAGATACTAAACAATACAAAAGGCAAAGCTCCACCAATCTTCATTTCTGATATGTTACTTTTAAGTTAATAAAATGAATATTATTTGACAAAAATCATAAAAAATTAAATTCTTGATTATTTCAAAAACTAGAATCAATCTTAAAAAACGAAATGAAGATTCGGATTCAGTGTCATCAATTGTCATAGAAACCACTTTTGGTTGCCCAGATCCAAAACCGTGTATACTTGTGTTATTATTAAATGTTTTTTTTTTTTAAATAAATAACAAATATACATAAATACTTTAGTATATTTATGCAGACTCACTATGCAAGCTCACTTAGTAAATCTCAATATTTTTCTGAAGTATTTTGACAGTAGTCTTAAAATAAATTAGATTTTAAAATATTTTAACTAAACTAAATCTTCTCTCATCTCCTTATAGAGTGATTTTTTAACGAAAATTATATATGCGCTTACCTCTTGAAATTTCAAAGAACTTCACTAAAAAAACTTAACGATAATATTTACGCCTATGTGGTTCGATACATAAGAAATGCCTATATCGTATTACATTGCATGTTATATAAGTAGAATAATTGCCATAAAAGCCCACAAATGCAGTATCTATGGTATTTTTGCACAACCTGTAATATGTTGGAATGAACATCAGGAGCGCATTTGTAACATTAAATTGGAAAACAAAAAATGCTCAAGTAAGTATGTATGTATGTTGCGCGAGCTTTCGGGAAGCGAAATTACAAAGCGAATACCTGTTAAAAAGTCTACAATAATTTTTTTTCGCATCAAGTAAGTTTGGCAAAAGGAAGAGCACTGTGAATATGTAACAAACAATTTGGGCAGTAAACAAACCAATAAAGCAATAAACCGAAAAACATACAAAACTAAACAACCATATGCCAATCGAAGTGCTACATATCCTCACATACTATGTACATGTACGAGTACCTATCTGATTCGTTTTATAGCTCTGAATGAATTGAGAACCATTGGCTGTGGTTACAAAAAAAAAACAAAAAATACAAAAATAAATAAATTACAGAAATTGATTTGTTGCGGGCGGTGAAAATGGCATCGAACATTGCAACATTGCAACATTGCGGGAGCGCGGGCAACAAGTGTGTGTGTGAACAGGTACTAAATATATACATATATACTCGTAGTACATGGAAATATGTAGATATGTAGAGTGGTTGGAGCGGCGACGGACGAGGTATTGAGATGGTGGGTGACATTCAGACAAATTCATTGCTATGCTAGACAAACTGAAATTGAGCAAAGGATTAGAGCTCGGTCAGTTGCAGTCAATAAATTTAAATATTTGTCGGTTCGATGTAGTCGTGCGATAACTAAAGAATAAAGTTACGTACATACGTGCAACATATTTCTAAATGCTTTAGTTTTATTTGTTGTATTTACATTTGCGTTTGCAAAGATTTCAAACTGGTATGTTGCATGGGAATTTGTTTTTTGCTTTTTGATTTAAATTTTTCCTATCGTTATTATATCTTTACAGTCTTGAATGAAAACTATATACATACATACATATATTTACAGCATATTTATTAAAATTTATATAGATAACAAAATGTTTATTGCATTTTTCATGTATTTACATTCTCAAAATAAAGTTCAATAGTTATGCTGATATGCAAATTATAACAGTGTAAAGTGGATAAAAGCCAAGAATTTGCAATTATCGAGAGAATTTGTTTATACAGAATTGGAGTATAAATATATGTATATATGGGTCATTCCATGCGCATTTTACACTCAAAAATTTTTTTGGAAAAACATTTTTTTTTGCGTTCTATATTGAAAAATAATCGACCCGTATTTTATTATTTTAATATGATACTTAAAATTTTCGATAAATGAATGAATTTTTAAATTTTTGAAATCTTGAAAAAACACGATTTTTTCAGTATTCCACGGTAAAAAAAAGTGTTGGTCATAAAAAATTCTTCCTTTACTGGAAATTTGCGTTATTCACCTATCTTCGCAACACAGCTAAGTAGACGTTCTGTGAGTTTTTTTTAATAAAAAGTATTGTTTTTTTTAAAACAATTTAACTTTTTCCAAATTTGGGACTAATTATTTTTAATTTTTTTTATTTCAATATGATTGCCTGTAATTACTATATAACCTGTGAAAAATTTGCGATGTAGAAATGAAACCTTCGGGAGTTATGAATTTTTTTATCTTTATGCGCGCTTCGCCGCTAGCTAACGAGCGAGCGCACTCCGAGGCTGAACTTGCTTGGACCTGCCCGTATCACGCGTAACCAAACGTCTTTTTTCAAGATTTCAAAAATTCGAAAGTTCATTTCTCGAAAATTTTAAGTATTATATTAAAATAAAAAAAATACGGGTCAATTATTTTTCAATATATGTAGAACGCGAAGAAAAATATGTTTTTCCAAAAAAAATTTTGGGTGTAAATTTCGCATGGGATGACACAAATATATATTTTTTTGCAAAATAGGATTAGCTTAAGATGAAAAGACGTTAATATTTTTTTCGAATCGAGTTATATTGCTGTTTTGAATAGAAACTATACGTAATAAAAAGTTGTATTTGGTATAGTTAGAATGATCTAATTAAGGTCAAATATGCTACATTTTGTTTGGTAACTTGTTGTCACTTTAATGGCAATTTCATAATACCACTCTCATAGCAACCCTCATCCATATTGGCAAAAAGCTGGGACAGTCAATTTTCACAAGCTTCGCTTGAGACGAATTTTTCATCAGCAAAATCATTCACCGTAGACAGGACAGGGTAGTAATCACTTAACGTCATGTGCGGACTATTAGGTGAAAGCATAAGAATTTTCCAACCAAGCTCCCGGAGCTTCTGGCAAGTTGCATTCGTTGTGTGTGGCCTGGCGTTATCCTGATCGAAGACAATTCCTCTACTATACTATTGGCCAAAGCTGGCCGCTTCTGGACGATTACGTTTCAATTTTTGACAGCACACGTCCGAATTAAGAACTTGGCCGTAGGGTAGCACCTCATAGTAAACGATTCTCTGCCAATCCCTCAAACATATAGCAAAATCTTCCTGACCACCATCGATCCTGGCTTGGCCACCATTTACGTCGGTTTACAGGAATTCGACGACTTGACGTTGGCGTAAGTGACCCACTTTTTATCATCTCGATTTAGTTGAGATAGAAATTCGATACATCGAGCTCTTTTTTGTATCCAACCTATGGTTCCAAATGTGCAAAGTATAGGTTCTGGGAAATTGAAACAGTGCTTTCTTGATGGTCGGATTCGACGATTTACATTATACAAGGTGGCGCAAAAGTAAACTTCCGATGTTTTTTGGCTGTAGTTTAAAAAAAAAATGAAAAACTTTGATTCTTCTTGTGGATTATTTTTATTTGGTCTTTTAATTTTTTTCACATCAAGTCGAGAATATGATGTCATGTAAATGGCCGCCGCCACAGTTGATTGTCATTTGAGCCCTTTTTATGGCATTTTCCATCACTTTGGCCAAAACTTCCGGCGATAGGTCCTCACATTCTTGACGGATATTCTCTTTAAGAGCTGCAAGAGTCTGAGGCTTGTTGACTTAAACCCGCGACTTCAAAAAGCCCCACAAAAAGAAGTCTGGAGCTGTCAAATCAGGCGATCTTGCTGGCCAGTGCAAATCGCCAAAACGGCAGATTAGGCGCCCGGGAAATGCATCCTTCAGCATATCGGTTGTGGCACGTGCAGTGTGTGCCGTTGCACCGTCCTGTTGGAACCACATGTTTTCCAATCCCAATTCATCAAGTTGCGGCAAAAAGAACTCGTTGATCATTGCTCTGTAGCGCTCACCATTCACAGTAACCGTTTGGCCCGTGACGTCTTCGAAGAAAAAAGGTCCGATGACTCCTCCAGCGACAACAGCACACCATACAGTGACTTTGAGCGGGTGTAATGGCTCTTCGTGGGTTACACGCGGATTTTCAGTGCCACAGAAGCGTAAATTTTGCTTATTTACGTACCCGCTAAGATGGAAATGGGCCTCATCATTCATGATTATTTTTGATGAAAAATCATCTTCCTTTTGGTGGTGATTAAGGATGGCTTGAGCGTATGTTAGACGCGATTGGCGGTAAGCAGCTAACAGCTGATGCACCGTCTGGACTTTGTACGGAAACATCTTCAAATCTTGTACCAAAATTCGCTGTAAAGACCGTCGACTGATACCCATTTGCGTGGCACGTCGTCTGGTCGATGTCGACGGCGCTTCCATGACATCCTCGGCTACAGCAGCAATATTCTCTGCAGAACGGCTACTCCGGGGTCTGCCACGCCTGGCAGCATCTCGTGTTGTGCCAGTCTCTTCGAGGCGAGCGGCTAAACGTCGCAGTGTTTCACCAGTAGGCGTTGGACGGCCAGGAAATCTGCGACGAAATTCACGTTGTGCCAAAGTCACCGACCGATTATTGGTCAAATAAATAGTCAGCAATATTCCGCGTTCTGGAGCAGTGTAGCGTAACATTGTTTATTAACGTGTATTTCGCATGTGTTTACTACACAAATGTCAAAACAGAACTGACATTAGGGGCCAATCGCAAAATTTATAGCATTTTCTGATAGGAGGATTACTTTAGCGCCACCTTGTATAACTAGTCTGACATTTCGTCAGATTCTGTAAGGGGAGTAAAAAAAATTGTGCAGATAAAATGCCTACAAGTAGTACGAAAGTAGCTACAACCCCTCTATTACAGAATATATTTGAAATGCCAATAATGGACTGCACAAATCGTTATTTCTTGAAAGTGAATGCGAACAGAAAAGATACAATCGATTTGTTTATTTTTCGAGTAAAAGTGGTCATTAGCTCAGTATTTTACTCAGCTCGAAAACGCGGAAGGCTCATAGCTACTGTGATTGGTGGTAATTGTAGTCCTACTGCTTGCAAAAATACTTTTGATTCGATATTTTCCACAATTGGCCTTTCAAAGTGTGGTGCATCTTTGTTTCCAAAATTACAGTATGAGATCCATAAATACTATTCACATTTTCCGCCCCCTGGCTTGCGTGTTTGCATCCATCGAGGGAAAACTTTAAAATATGGAGTATGTTATTTTCGCTGGTCCCCATCTTTGACGCTTTCTCAAGCAATACAGAGTTAAACAAGCACAAAACTGTCTGAAAACTGAAGCCATCTATTGGAAAAGTGATGCATAATGATATATAAAAATGGATCATGGTTTGTTCGGATGCTTAAAATCCGAAAACGACTGAACTAAAATGGTTACTACGAATACTTTTGTTCATTTAAATTGCATTAATTTGTAACTTTGAAAATTTTTAAAATTGTAAATTTATTTTATAAAAGATCTTTTGGTAAAGAAAAATTGATGATTCTGATTTTTGATTTCTAACATGACCTTCAAAATTTTAAAATAAAATTCTAACAATTCATAACATACTGAAGTCTAAAATCTTAGTATCAACTCAAGTAGCTTAAATTACAAAAACAAAACAAAACCATATTATTAAAAAACCAAATTGAACCCCCACATATTCTTCCTTCTGCGGTTTTGTTAATAATCGCTACGTGAAGGTTTGGGTAAAAGGACAGGCGAAAGTTCTCAACAGGCGGCGCTGTAGGTGCACGTTTCGCTATAAACACTCTTTAAAGTGATATTACTGACTGCATGTCTACAAAAATTCCTGTAGTTATAAAGCCGTTTCCAAATTCAACTAAATTTGCGCTAGATCTTAAAACTTTTAACTAGAATTTTTAACTTGGGCATGGAGTTTTATTGCATTTTTACAGCCTATTTCATTTTAGCATAACAAATTGCAAGTTCCTAGTGGTTACATATTACTGATGATTTTTAAACATTTTTGTACACTAACGAAGTTGCGCGGTTTGCTTCATATAAAAAAAACTTCCAAGCCTGCGTTATATGAACGAATTTGCGGAAGAGCGTCAGAGAAAAAATGCCAAACATCAAAGAAAATTTGTGAAAATTTAATTTGCTATGAAAGTGCATATTTGAAAATTTGCTAATATCAAAATTATTTTTAGATCAGTTCTATATACGCCTCTACTATATACATAACATAAAAAGTGCATGCCGCTTTTTTTTTTTTTGTTACTCAGCGAAACATATTTTGGTTTTGTGTAATTTACATTCTACCACTGACTACTTAAGGGGGTCGGCTCCCCTAGAGACCAAAAAAATGTTGGGTTTTGACTTTTTTTGGAGAATTTAAAAAAAAGCAACAAAGGGTATTTTCCTCTAGGGTATATTTTTAAAAACAAATAAAGAAAGTTTTAAAAAACTTTTGGTTGAAAACACGGAAAAATGGCGAAGATGGTGTATCAAAAGTTCTTCCCGCGAACGTCTTCGATCTGCGTGCACGATTACGGTCGATACGCTCATCTGAAGCACAAATATTGATATGTTCATTAAACTGTATGATTAATACTTCTATATGAACCGCTTTATTCACGGAAAAAAATATATATACATATATACATACATTTTTACAAAAGTGTAAAAAAAAACTATCATTTTCACCGAAAATTTTTTTTAGTTTAAAAAATAGGATTTTATTTAATTTTATAGATTCATATCGATATTATTAATACTTTTCAATAAAATTTGCATTCTTGTTGCTAGGTTAAATAGGTTTTGCTCAATCATTTTAGAAAAAAGAGGATTCGAGAAAACGCGGCTTAAAGTTCCAGCCGAGCGGAGCGCATGACTTGCACCCATTGACTCGCCGTGGTGCACCGTGTCACTTTACCGACTATATCTTCTAAAATACTTGGAATTTCGATCTGGAACTTCGTACAGCTATTCTTGAATAATAAACCTATCGATTAAAGAAAAGAAAAAACCGTAGATTTTTTAATCATTTTTGGCGAGCGAACCCCGTTAATTTCCGTACCTTTTAAATACCATTTCACAAAATGGGATAACGTTCTTTTCAATTTCTACTCCCCTCTTAAATGCGAGCTTTTATAGAGCGTTGTTCAAACTTGGCTGTACTTATTTATCAAACCTCTTATTACTTAATCGTGTTAGGAAGGTACGAGTTAATGTAATATTTACCTACACTACCACATAAAAGACTTCGCAGATTTATTATTTGTACTCCGGAAGCGTCACAGTACATTATCCCATATTTAGCAAAATTTCTATCAGTTACGAAAACCGAGCACATTTTGATTTGCGTTGCTAACGATTTTGATTGTACAACTAGCTGAAATCGACGCATCTACGAGGCTACCCGCTACTCCTTTTAAAAGCTCACCTCCCATATCTCCGTATACTTCAGTTGTACTCCCACAGTAAATTTCAATAGCGCCACTCATACTCTCTTATTTTTGCTGAATAAAAATTGTTCTATATTACAATATGTGTGGCCTATTCCTGAATGATAATTTCCTTCATACTTATGTATACTATATGCATGGTATGTCCGATTCCAGGTCATGGGCTTTCTCTATGCTAAATTCCATACAAATCAATCCAATACATTTTGCCTTATTGAACAGCAAAAAATGAAAACTTTTACAGTTCTAATATTGGTAGGAACCAGAACGCAGTACATATCATCCATCATGTAGCAATCATTGTAGTACAAACTGAAAACTGTTGCTATTTGATTTCCTACGACGAGCCACCGGGTCGTATACGCAACACGGAATTGGTTAGGAAATGCCGCTAGCAAACTGTGCACATATCGATTTGAGAGTGTATGTGCGTTTGCTAAAGGAAATAAATGTGTTCACCATTTCGCAATAATTGAACAAAAGCTACAGCTAGCTAGCAGCATTCTCAACTTACAACATAAATTTTTATTTACTTTCTTTTTGATTTGCCAAAAGCTTCAGCGGCAGCAGCAGGTTAAAACATGTGGAATGTAAACTCGAGAAATTTATTGAATTCATTGTTCTCGCTTGCAGCACAGCCAGCTGTCTGAAGAAATGACATTATATCTGTCTATTGCACGTCTACAATATTTGTTTGTACAAACGCATTGATTGTCTGTGCTATCTCTCGCATTCTCGCATTCTCGTTTGCAACGCTTGCAATTTCAACTCTTGTCCATTCAGTTAAGCTACCTCTTAACGATCCCGCTATGCCAATACGTGCGGGTTTGTGAAGGTACTTGATTGTTAACATTTATTCACATGTAGGTGTATGTGTGCTGATATGTTGCATGCTAACGGTAAATATTCTACCAACTTACTTCCCTCAGTATTCTCACATATTGCTCCCTACTTGCAGCCAGTTAACGAAACTGCAGTTGGCAGTAGTTTTTATGCACTCGCACTTGTCTAGCTATTTTTTTTTTTTTTTTTTTTGATTTTGGTTTGGTTGAATTTAGTTTTTGTTCACCCTTTGTGTGTGCTTTTTACTACTCGGCAAACTGTTGTCATTAGTTTTTTGTTTTGTTTTTGTAATCAAAAGTTTTATTCCCAACGTACAAATATTCCGAAATCGTATTTTTTTTGTTGGTTTTTTTTTTTAATTTTCAAACCGTTACAGGCTACTTTTAAGTACGTAATTCGCTAAAACACTCCCACCACTAGCAGTAAGCATCGCTCGCTTATGAGCAACTATCAGTGTTGGCTCTAATGGAATGTGGATTCATCTATGTGTGTTTGTACAGTGACTCACAATGGTAATGGTTTAGTGTTAGTTTTTGAAATATTGGCAACATTTTCCATATTAAATGGTTTTCATTAATTTCATTTAATTTATTGATTAACTCATTAGTACAGTAAGATCAAATATGTCTTTTGTAGTACAACAATATAAAATACAATAGTGAACGCTTAAAATAAACAAATAAATAAGTACATATGGAAATAAGGTTACAAATTATATTGAAAACAATACTGATATATAAAAAATGATTTTAAAAACTAGAACTTGGAAGCAATGAAACATAGGTATAACTAAATATATGTACATATATGCAGATAGGTATAAATAGAGAGCACATCTTAGGGCTATTGATAAGAAATTAATTAAAAACTAACATAAATGTGAGTACAATACTGTCTTAAAGTAGCTTTTATTTAAACCCACTTGCGAGTAGCGGCAGAGATGAACGTAAGTATAGCGCTGACAGAAAATAACCTTGCAGAGGAAAGAAAGTACTGATTAGTAACTATTAGGTAATTTCCGCGTGTTGATTTTGGAACTAACAATTTTTCATAGAGATAGCCATGTGTCTTATCCATCATAAGCCGAAATAAGAAAATTCAGTTTCAGGCTTTCAAGTAGTCAGAAATTTCATAACCCAACAGACTTTTCAAATACATAACGTGTTAATTGGTTAGAGGCTACCTTAATTTTATGCGCAGATTGAGAATCTAACTAACTATAGACTAATTCAGGGTAGCAAATTATCGGCATTATTAGTTGGATTGGCTCACGAGGATGAGGTTGAACCACATCCAGTTCTGCTGAGGAACGCTCTGGCGGAAGCGAGGCGCAGGAAGCCGGCGTCGTTGTGGGCTGTGATGCCAATTCGAGGCACTCCTGCTGGGGTAGCTCGGACATCAACGCAAGAGGTGAATCTCTCTTTGATTTTATACTTAGCGAAAACTTGTCTATATGTAATAGGGGGAGCGACCCTACGTTTGTAACTTCGGTAAGGGAGGAGGTCCTGGACCTTACCCTGGTTTCGTCTGAATTGGTATCCCGTATCTCGAATTGGAGAGTTCTTAACGATCAATCCTTCTCTGATCATAGGTATATTCAATTCTCCTTGGGCGATACGCGTCCCCAAAATCGTCCCTTTAGGAATCTGAGGAATACAGATTGGGATCTTTACTGTAAAAAGCTGCAGGAGTTTCTTCCTGAGGAACCTCAGGGAAGTTCACTCCTGTCGGAAAGTTCGATCGACAGCTTAGTGGAAAAATTCACCGTAGCTTGTAATAAAGCGATTAATATTTCGTGTCCGCTGGGCAGGCCTTCGGGCAAATCTAAGCCGTACTGGTGGACTTTGGAAATTTCGGAGCTCAGGGCTTCGAGTAGAAGACTTTGTAACCAGGCGAGGAAGAGCAAAAACCCCTCGGATTGGGAACTCTATAAGATCGGATTGGGAATATATAAGTCCGAAATAAAGAAGGCTAAGCGGTAATCGTGGAGAAGTTTCTGTGAAAACGTCGAAGGATGCCACGAGTCCTCCAGGCTTAGGCGGGTGCTCGCGAGGGCTCCCGTCCCCTTGGGATGTCTCAGGGACGACTCAGGAAATTGGGCGTTGAGCAGTGAGGAGTCGCTCAAACTTCTATGTCCCTCCTGGTGACATGTTAGAAGAGCCCAGCCCATGCCCAGTTGCAGATGTCCGAACGGGTGTCGTGTCGGTGGTTGGCGCCTATTTACGCGAGCTGCATAAGTAGGGTCTATATTCCTAGACTTTGGAGGAATGTGAGGGTTACATTTATTCCCAAGGCGGGTAAGAACTCTCATGTTACCCCAAAGGACTTTAGGCCTATCAGCCTCTCTTCTTTTCTTTTGAAGACCCTGGAGAGGCTGATTGATCTTCATGCTCAGCATGCCTACTCGAAGGGCAGGTCCGTAGATACGGCCCTGCATACGGTTGTTAAAGTCATTGAGGAGTCTCTTGAACATAAGGACTTTGCAGTTGGTGCCTTTCTAGATAAACAAGGTGCCTTTAATAACATTCAGCCACAGGCAATAGTCGGATACCTGGCGGAACTTGGGGGTGAGCCGGGTCTGGTAAGGCTCATCAATCACCTTCTCCGGGACAGAACTGTCGTGGTGGCGTCCCGTTGGTGCTTTCTGACCGGGTCAAGTATCTTGGTTTGATCCTGGATAGGAAACTCTCCTGGGGGCCAAATATTGAGGAAAGGGTGAAAAAGGCTTCGGTTGCGGTGCACTGTTGTCGGGGTGCAATTGGGAAGAGATGGGGCCTTTCTCCCAAGGTAAACTATTGGTTTATGAGACGATAATAAGGCCTATAATGTTTTATGGAGTGGTGGTCTGGCGGAACTCACTAGACAGGGCATCTAAGGTTAAGCAGCTAGAGCGGGTGCAGCGGTCCGCGCTCATTGGGATCAGCGGGGCGCTAAGGACCACACCCACTCTCGCGCTCAATGTTATGCTTAACGTGCTACCTGTGGACATTGCAGGCAGGGTTGCAGCAGCCCATGCCGCAGCCCGGCTTGAGTGCAAAGGATACAGATTCAGCTCGGCCTTTGGGCATTCTAGGATTCTTGCCAGCTTCGACTTTGTCCCTCCGGAAGCAGATTACTCTCTGCCGACTCCAGCTCAGAGTGGCTCCTTCTCCACTTACATCCCGCGTAGGGAGGAGTGGAAGGAGGGTGGCCTGTGGGGCGGTGGGACGGTGAACTTCTTCACGGATGGCTCGAAGCTGGATGGTAAGGTTGGGGGAGGGGTATTCTTCCGTGAGTTTTCCCTCAGCCGTAAATTTAGGCTTCCGGACTATTGCAGTGTATTTCAAGCAGAGGTGGCCGCAATAAAGGAGGCAGCCGATTGGCTACTTACCAATGTAATGCCCTCTAGACGGGCCAACATTTATTCGGATAGTCAGGCCGCTATTAAGGCCTTAGGATCGCTAATGGTGAAATCAAAATTGCAGGGAATGCCTGGCTTCTCTCGCAGCCGCCTCGGAATATCTCGACGTTAGACTAATTTGGGTACCGGGCCATAGCAACATTGCAGGGAACTGCATGGCTGATGAACTTGCTCGGCAAGGTACCCTGGAAGTCATTTCTCCTTGCAGGGAGGGGGTTGGGGCTCCTTTGACTGCCTACGGGCTTCTCCTGGACAGATGGGCTTTATATCGTCTCAGCGAGCGCTGGGAAATTGCCACGACATGCAGAATTGCAAGGTCCTTCTGGCCGAGAGTGGATCGTGGTCGCTCAAGGGAGCTGATGTCGCTTACTAAGTGCCAACTCTCGACCCTGGTTGGTGTTTTGACTGGGCATTGTCCGTTGGGTATTCACGCGGTTAGGCTGAAAATAGTCTCTGACCCTTTCTGCCGCAGCTGTATGGAGGAGGATGAGGTGGATTCATCTTGTCATTTTCTGCTCAGCATTTGCGAGACTGAGGTTCAAGTACCTAGGCTCGTACTTCTTTAGCTCTCCAGAAGACCTTTCTGGAGTGGAGATTGGTAGTTTGCGTGACTTCATTCGGGGCACGCAACGTTTCTCAGGTTAATCGTTCCTGATTTTCCGATTCACGCTACCGTTCATAAATTAGGTGGTATCACAACGGACTCCTACTATGTCTAAGTGAGTTCCCTTTGGGGAACTACCACAGTAACCTAACCTAAGACGCAATTCACCTTGCTAACGATGGAGTTCACATGGTCAATACAGGTTAAATCGGATTAAATAACACAGCCAAGGTTTGTTACTTTGAAAACGAATTTGATTGGTTTATTTCCTATATAATTACAAAGATGGAATAGTTATGAGGTTAAAACGTTTCTTACATATAAGTAATACATAACAATTATCACAATTACGACAAAGACCATTTTGAGAGGCCCAATATTTAATTAATACAAGGTTTTTATTAAAGTCTGAGCACAAGCTGGCTGACTGGTCAAGAGGTCTAGACATATACAGCTGAATACCATCCGCGTATGCATGAATGCTCCCCTGCTGACATACAGAAAAAATATCATTCACAAACAAACTGAATAATGAACTGAGGTAAATTTTTTATAAAAATCAGAAACCAAAATAAACATAAATCGATAAATGCAAAAGTTTTTTATAACAGTTATTAGATGATAAAAATTTTGTATTCTGCTTTTGTATTCTAACGTTAAGTTTTAACGACCGAAACGCTCGACCATTGTATATTTTGTTTAAAATAATTGCAAATATTTTTGAATCAATCACAATTTATGCGGAATAAGCGGAGAGTAGTGAGGTATAAAATATATAAATTAATGTCAAAATAAAAATTATGTTTATTTAACTTTTTCAACCGAGTTATACAAACCCCTCAAAAAATTCATTTTTTAACAAGTTATTACCTACAGTGAGTCACACTCAAAAACAGGCCCCCAAAAAAATTTAATTTTAGTCATTTTTGCAAAGTGTCTCATGTTAAATCATATTTATTAGTTTTATTACAAAACTATACTTCCTTGGTCAAACAAAACCTTAAAATCCAAACTTTCAAACTTTGTTCAAAACCTAGAAAAATTCGACAAAACTTAGATAACAATTTCGAACTTTATATTGCCTACTTCTTCGTATGAAAATTTGGGCAATAGCATTCACATAATTTTTTTTTAATTCAACACTAACTCATAGCAACCTTCAAACATATCTAAAATAATAACTGGTACAAAATTGTTCATTGGAAAATAAATGACAGCTTAGGGTTGATAAAAGAAAATGTATTATTATTATTTTGTCACTCATTTGATCTTATTCTCAGTAATTAATTTTGAGCCTTTCGCCCTTGATCTTTTTTCCACTTTTTTTCCAAACGCTTCGGAAAGCAGCACAGGCAGCCGGTATTTTATCTCATATCTTCTGTTAGCGTCATTCACAAATTGCTCCATCTTTAAAGGTTTGACGTTCCCCATTTTATCCAACATGAATCCCCATGTGCAGTATTCTAATGGGTTTAGATCTTGGAAAGAGGACGGCCGTTCATTTGAGTAAATAAAATCCGCTCAATCGCTTCTGTATCTGCTTTGAACAATTCCAGCCCTGTGAGCTGGATCAGAATTTTGCTGATAACAAAATCGCGCTTTGCCAAATAAATTCATGGCCTATGGCAGCATATGCTTCTTGAAAAACTTTGCATTAATTTGGCGTCTTTCTCAGTAAAAAGAAGAGGAAGCTAGCCTTTTTCTGAAATCAACGGTTTGATCGTTTTGATACAGTTTAAAAGCCTTTTTATTACGAAAGATATCAGCCATACCTTATGCGCACACGCGGTGATTTTTCGTCCTGTAATAAAAGTAATTTTTCGTCAGAAAAATCACTTTACGGCTTACGTGCCGATGAAGTAGCTAATGACGTATTTTTGCTGTAATATTCGTGGCAATTTCGCCCCCAGTTTTCTTGAATTGCATAGTAGTACGATGTACAACCATTTTCATAGCTTTAAAGGGTTTCAAGGACTTAAAAATTTTGCTTGGTTTTGCACCCTACCGATGAAGTTTTATCACCAATTCTAGTTCGGCGTCCATCCCTGTTAATTTAATTATACCGAATGATTATTTTAATAAGTCGATATGTTGTTCATAGGAATAAAATAAAAAGTAACCAAACAAAATTTTAATACAACGCTTGCAGCGATTTCCACAATTAGGGATTGAAAAATGTGACAGTTATTCGTCGTCATGGTGTATTTCGAAAAAAAATCTGATGAAAAATCCTTAAACCCTTGGACTGTTGGCAAGTACAGCCGGGATCCTGGTATTCAACCTACCAGCGAACTAAATTTAAAAAAATTGATTTATATTTTTAATATAATTATTATATTGTTTTGGCCTTATATGTTAGAAACGACTGTAATTTATTGAGCTCGAGGTCAGATTTTTATTTTAAGGTTTAATGAAAAAAACAACGATTTTTCAAAGTGGTAGAAGTTATAGCTGCTATCTCGGAGATCACCATATCTCCTCAACAGACTTCTTTCTTTCTAGACTTTACCAATATTATACCCGAAAAACTTATAAAAATTCTGAGTAAATTTTTTTTAATTGTGGCAACTATTTTTTCTATTTGTTAATTTTTCGTAAAATTTCTATAAATTTTGAAGTTTTGCTTTTAACGGTTAGTGTTTTTGAGGGAACAGCTTTTTCTTAAGAGCCTAATGAGCAAAATTGGAGAATTTATTTTATTGGAGTATTGCAAAAAATAACACTGGACCATTTTCACAGTAACTCACTGTCAACGTTATACTCATACTCACAGGCTACTCTCTCTCCATGTCTTCCACTATGTTAGTTCAACTACTGCATTACCACTTAGTATAATAAATTTCTGTGTGTTACCACTACTGTGACAAATTAATTAAAATGTCTGCTCTCCCACGGGATTTTGTACGAATTGCAAAGTTTCGACAATTACACAAACACACTTGCACACAAAACGAAAGCGCAATCGCAATCGCAATCGCAAATACATTGCTTACACAAATACACACACACACATACATGCGAGTAGTAGCTGTTCTATTAGTGCAAACATTTATGTATTTTATATGCTAACATAGAAAGGCATCGACATGCATACAAATCGATATCAACTTACTCACAGCATGCATGCATGTATGCGTGTGTGTGCATCTATGTGCATATGTCTATGTATGTGTCTATCGAAAAGCACATTTGTCTCTGGCTCTTACTGAGCCAATAAAAGTCGAAAAGTCGCTCGCAATTAGCAATGTAAGCTTAATGTGGTCTCCGCCAAATTACTTAAAGTGCATGTGGTAGTGTACGACAAATACTAATACACCCATTCACACATACACACACACACACACACACACACACACAAATGCATACATACATACATACTCGCTTACAATCACACGAATTTCACATTTATCACAGCGTGCTTTGACTTAGAGCTGTGGATCAACAATGGTATGTGGCGAATCACGAATCATGATATCGCATTTGTTCTTGGCGAGGAGACAAATATAACAATGTAAGTAGTTACATTCATACATATATATTTACATATATCTACGGAAATAGAATCAGCGTGATTAATTTAGTTCAGTTACCACCTTCATTGCAGCTTAAGTTATTCGTAGACAAATAGAGTTGAAAAATTATATAATTTTTTTTCTCTATTCCACGCCGTTTACTTAGGACACTTATTAGGGTCATTATGGGCACCTTCTATGTCTTGCGAGTGGTCTTTTTTTTCAAGAAAAAAATATATAATATCAAATTGTGCTTTTTCCCTAAGTGCTTTTATTTTCAGATTTAAGTCCTGCCAACACAGATTTTGTTTTGAAATCTTAGGCAAAATCTGGCGCCACAAAAATTTTGTATGCATGTATATTTGTTGCTTTACTGGTGGGACAAACTCTTAATTTCCATAACATGAAAAACATATGTTAAAGAAAAATCAGCCAAAGTTCCTTTACTGTCAGCTGGGACACCTCCCGTTTTGTAAGTTATTGTAACTTTTTTTGTAATATGCGGTATGCCTCGGTTAGGTTAGGCTAGGTTAGTACGGAATCCACGGACCCACACATAGGCTGACAAACCCCGTTGTAATACCGCTGACGGGAGCCATGCGTTTTCTTGCTTCCTTCCCTTAAAAGGTGAACCGCCGAGTGCACCTTACGTAGCACAGAATATCGGGAGCCGAACTCAGGTCGACCAAACAGTCTAGAATAGGCACTTATTTAAGAATTGGTTTCGAGTCTTGGCCAAGGCGAGACAGTGGCAGAGATAGTGTTCGATATTCTCCACTTCTCCATCCTCCCTGTAACTTCGATAGAAAACGTTGGTTGGTAGGTATCCCAATCACTTCCCGTGTATGCCGATAAGGCAGTGTTCGGCTATTACCCCATTAGTCTGAGAGTAGGTCGGTCAAGGCGAATCAGCGCATTGTAACAGTTTACGTCAACCTTTAGCAAATCTTTTCTGGTAATCCGACTGGTGAGTTCCATGGTCCACCTGATATTCACCTCCTCGATGAGTTTTGTATTTAAACTGTGTTTGCAGGACCTTAGAGGCACGCCCGCTTTTAACCAGAATTTATCATAGGTAAGTCCGTCACTTTTCTTACCAACTCGCCTGCCGCGCAATTGCTATGCACAGAGACCCATGTCACAGTCGCGGAACGCTTAGACGCGAGCAGATTGAGAGAACTTCTGCATTTTATAGCAACTGTTGTACGTTGTTTTGTGAGAATGAAGAGATTTAATAGCCGCTTGACTGTCGGGGTATATAAGTATAGTAACAGCTCTGCCAATATGAGCTGGCACTGACAGACACCGAGCAACCTCCATGATATCATTAAGATCGGCCTGAAAAACGATGCAGTGGTCTGGTAGGCGAAAGATGAGGTCAAGCGCTAACTCGCTGGAGTGAATTCCTCCGCCCACTCTTTCGTTCGAGTTTGGAACCATCTGTAAAGATAGCCGTTGACTCTGTGTCTACATAGGTCTATGGCATCTTCACATTCATTCCTCTCTGGACTCTGGGATGGAGAATTTATTGCCCTCGTGGGTGAAGTATCTACGCCCGCTAGAAGAGAAATCATTCCAGTAAACTAAAATATTACCATATATTTTCTAATTATAATTCCTTTGCATTCAATTTTTCAAACAGCTCGCAATCCAACTCTAAACAATGTAACTTCTTTCCTTTCAAACCATTATTTCATTTATCTTATTAAATAATACGTATTTATTTTTTTAAATAGGGTATGTATGGTATAAAATATCCAATAAATATATCTGACTCCTTATATCCAGATTCACCTCATCAGTAACTACTGTCCCCGGGACGCTGCTAAAATTGTGTCCGTCAGTTTCAACGCTAGGTTTGGCAGATAAGACAAAACTCAAAAAATTCAGCAGTCATTGAGATATTGCTGATAAGGAACAGAATATGGTCGACTGTACCATGCACGGAACGTAGTAGAATAGTACCAGATTTGACAGAACCATCCAGTAGGAAGAAAAGCGTAATTTGATGAAAAATAAAGGCAATGCGGAAAACTATTTCTTCGAAAGGATTGAGAAGCTGTAAGAAAGGAATATAAATGCATAGACCGTTAAGCACCAAACTGCATCAAGTTCTTTTAGCTCGATGTTTGATCGAGGTTCTCTAATAATTTACAAGGTCATCTTTATGAAGTACTTAGAGCTTTGCCATTGCCCGTTGATCTTTAATAGAAAAATAAATTCTACAATTCCTTGTATGTAAGATATTCCGACCGAGATTTGAATTCGGTGGCACTGGGTGATAGTACGCACACGATACATAATCGACTATATATTGCGGTTGGTTTCGTCGACTTAACATTTTTTTCACTGTCCCAAGAGAATTTGCCTTTAATTAGGCGAGGTAGAGGGGCGTTGAACACAATTTTAAACTTCGTCCGAATTGAGAAGGAGTTGTACCTGGAAGACCGAGTGGTGTTCTAGACAAGGCGTCCGACTTTATTGTGACTCCTTCCATTCGATGCCGGCAAACGTAATACGGGCTGCCAATCTGAGTCGCAGCGGCACCATACGTAGCAGAGATCGGTTGCTGCTGGCAATGACATTGTAGACATCATTGAACTGGTGGCCTGAACTCTGGGGTCATCAGAATGGGAGGGTCTAAGAGTTATAACATTCAAGTACAGAAGGACTTTATATATTTAGAAACTTGAAGATCACGTGAAAAATAAATCGTGCCAACAGCGGGAAATTTGGTAGCTGATCTATTTCTTCATGAGCAAACTATCTCATAATTCCCATCGCAGAATCGTAGGCGGTGCCCCACGCCCACGAACACAATAGAATGACCAAGAACAGAAAGGATTGACTCAAATTCACAAAGAAGAAAGGCAATTGCCAATGGTGTTTTGCTCTTGGTCCCTGCCGGTAGGCAATTAAAGTATCAAATAAGAATAAGAAAGAGTAGAACTCGTATTTTTCATAGCAAATCAACTTTAATATCCTTTAAAACTCATCGGGACTACTTTTGCGAATCATTGTAATTATTTATATACCGCTGTAAGCTTAGACATAATAAAAAGAGAAGGTAGTAAGTATTAAATGTACTGCGCATTTCTACGCTCCACAAAACATGTGTATAGATTTAGTAAGGCAGCGCTTGAGTTTAGAATGTGCGCTTAGTAAAAAAAAATGTTATCCAACCGCAAACGGCTAGAAAATCAACGATAGAAGAATCACTAAATAATGACGCCAAGCACTACACACATATTATTACAACACTTTAACGCACATGCACATGTACTATGTACATACATACATACATATGTACACATCGAAGACCCACTCCAGTCCAGCGACTAGCCAACCCCCCCATTCTTTACGCTTGTAGTGTTTTAAAGCGTTTCGGGCCACAGCACAAATGTCTGCACCCATTTTGGCGAATTAATTACAATACTTGATTATCCTAAAAGTTTTCCGTTTATCAAGAAGTCGCCCGGGAAGGCAGGATACCAGGGAAGTGAACATAAAAGCACTACCGGCTCGATGCGCTTACACGCAGACACAATGATAGAAAAATTTCTATTGCAACTGCCACACAAGCTGCTCCCATTGGCCATTGTAACAGCCAACAACAAAGGGTCATTAAAAGAATGAGCCAAGTAAAGAGAAGAAACAAAAAACAAAAAACACAGAAAAAAAACGATGTACGTAAAAATAGTTATATAGAAATTCGCCAACTTGTCCGCATACAAAATGCACTTTGACTTTCCCGATTACTTTCTTAATGGGTGGCAGTTGTTGGCGTCTCGGCAATTGTTGTTTTGTCATTGCTCTTGGCTAACCTGACGCCGTTGGCTGGCTCAACTGTTGAACGAGCAATAAATGAATGGCTAAAATGAATGACTAAATGAATGAATGAATGAATGAATGAATGAATGTACGCGCAATTGGCGAATGCCAGCTGTCAGCTATTGTTCGTTAGAGTGGCGTATAACGGTAAATGTGGTAACAGCTGCGCCACCTAAATAAAAACAAAATCTGAAGGCATATTATAAATAAATATATGTAGATGTTGTTGTAACTGTAGGTGTTTCAAGTACACGTAAATATGTACATAGTTTAAGAACAGAGCGCGAAAAGAAAATTAACAATGAAACTTGAAATAAAAATTTACTTGCAACCACCACATTACTGGCGTAACCAAAATTCAGCAAAATTTCACTCGCAACAAAAAAACAAAAACCAACCATGGCGCAACAATGTGGAAATGTTAAAAGCACTCTACCACCAACTTGAAATTGCCTGTTTGGCTAGGCGTGCAACACTTAAATATTTGCGCCGCCTGTAGCATTCTGACCTAGCCAAATTCATTGTTGCACAGTCAACTCGATAGTAAAAGTATAAATAGTGCAAATAGTAAGAAGAAAAGCCGGTGGCAGCTGGCTATAATAAGGCGGAAGATAGTAGCAGGGAAATAAATTTTACAACATAACTACGCCACTGCAGAAGAAACTTACAAGAGAATGCATTCAAAAATAAAAATAAAAAATAAAAAATAAAAAATAAAAAATCACAGTTAAATTGTTTAGCTTGCAGACTTCGAATAGGAAGCAACGACAAACGTGCACGACTGCTTGTGCGCAATATAAAGTTTTCGCTTTGCCACTTGACGCGGAACACACGTCTTTGTAAAAGGCAAGCTAGTCGGATACTTACTATCGAATTTATCTACATACTACATACTTTTAGTCGTATATGAAGAAGCTACAACAAAGTGGGCAGCTTAATTAAAAGCACTTGCAACAAAGGCTTATCCACAATACTCGGTTTATAATATGAATCTCAGACTAGCGCATGGCGATGTCGGCTAATGAGCTGAGCGAGAGAGAGTTGACTCTACTGACACCATCTTCCATTTTGGTTAATTATTAATTAATTATTATTAGATTTGCCAAAATCTTTGTTTTCTTTTTTAGTAATACCTTAAGTTAACCCGCATCCTTCTGTATTTTATCGAAAGTAGCACCGAGTCAAAGTAGATAAGATTCCACAGGGACGATAAACGAATATTCCGAAATTGTGGCAAATGTCAAACAAAAATATACCAACTAATTTTATAAAGTTTCTATAAAAAGAATAGACACTAGCGAGCATTCTACTTTCATTAAGATAATGGGGCAGGACAATTTTATCACCCTAAAAAAAGGTAACCCAACTCAAATTCACGTGCAAATTTTTGACCGCAAAAATTGGGGCGGGGAGGTGGAGTTCGATTCAGCTGTTTTGCAAATATTTGATTTTCGGCACAGGTGTTGTTGTTGTTGCTGTAGCGGCTAGTCACACCCTGTAAAGAGCGGATTCACCCATGGTCGTTGTCGTAAAACTCATCTAGGGGGAGGCCCAGAAAACGTGCTGTTTCGACAGGGTTGGACAAATGGGAGAGGGGGGTTAGATGAGTAGGTTTGAGAGGGCATGTGAATAGGTGATTGGTATCATGCGGAGAATCTCCACATGCCGGACGTGTGTTTAGTATGTCAGCGTTGATTCTGGATAGGTAGGAGTTAAACCTACTACAATATCCAGATCGCAATTGTGCCAGAGTGACGCGGGACTCGCGAGGCAGCAGGGACTCCTCATCTGCTATTGGTGGTGGCATTTTCCTGGCGAAAGTCGATGGTGGTGGTGACTGTCTCTCTGGGAATGTTGTTTAGGACCCACCGGTACGCCTCCGGATCCTGCGGTTGCGTTATATATGGCTGTATCTCGTCCTATAGTTCGAGGAGATGCCTTCTGATGTGCCAGGGGGGGTAGCTCCATTGCAAGCAGATGCCTGTTTGGGTACCCGGAGCGGTGACACCCAGCAAGGAACTGCTTGCTGAGCATGAGGTTGTGCTCCTTAACGCGGAGCACATTGACCTATTGGTGGAGATGTTCCTCAGGCGACATCAGCAGGCATGCCTTCACAGTGCGGAGTGCGGCGTTCTGGCAGGTCTGCAGCTTCATCTACTGTGTCCTGCTGGTTCCCGGCGACCACATTTGCACAACATGCCGGCCGGCCAATCGCCTTGTATTGAATGTTGCCAACAACGTTTCTTTGTCTTTCCCCAAGAGCTTCCGGCGAGCGATTTGAGGACATTGTTACGGCTCTGTACTTTGTTGGCGATTGCGGTAGTGTGCGCGGAAAAGAAGAGCAGACTGTCAAATGTAACCCCCAGAATCCTCAGGTGATTAACCGTCGGAATGGGGGTGCCATCGATGTGGATGTTGAGATCCAGCCTGACCTCTTTCGTCCAGGTGGTAAAGAGGGTCGCCGAGGGCTTAGCAGGGGTCAACGCCAGGTTTCTCCCTGTGAAGAAATGGGCAAGGTCGGAGAGATATCCGTCATCGGCATAAGAGACTATTGTGACTCCCTCGGCACAGTCACTCCTAAAGCTGACTTCCATTAAGGGGGGATTCTACTCTCGCGGTATCACAAAATCGATTTGTTCTTCTTTAATTTTAATTTGCATGTATCTGAGAATAAGCCACAGAAAGCATGTGGTGAAAATCGCATTCGTTTGCATGTTTTTGGGATCCGAAATGTAGTAACTTTCGTTTGTTTACATTAATTTAAGCTTCCGTATGGGCATACATAAAAATAGGTAGCAGAAAAAAACCATAAAAAAGTTGTTGGATATTTGGTTTTTATTTTCTGTGGACTTATAGGTCCGTTGCATAAAGATTTTGTCTGATAAATTTTCCAGTGAATAATTTTTTAGAATATTTTTTCCTTTCAGAAGATACCTAATGAGTTCAAATGTTCTACACAATTAATTATTCCTTGTGCAATTCGACATTTAACCCTGTGTTCCACATATTCCCAAAACACTCAGGTTAAACATTTCAAAGGCAATATGTCATTCAATTTACCTAAAAATGTGAAAAAATTTGTAGGTCTTATTATATCAACCGGAAATTTTAGCCCACCGGCAGTTCATCACCTACAAAATTATGAGAAACATTTAAAAACATCTTTCAAAAAGGAGTTAGAACAACATAAATACTTTTCGAACTCGAGAATTATTTAGAAGCTCAGGTAATATTTCGCGAAGCAGTCAAACTAAAGAATTTTATTAATTTCTATAGCAACAGTTTTTGATCGAGAAATCTGACAGCAACATTATAATTTTTCTTGCGGGCCAGATTCTCCACTAATGGTCCTTACTAAGGTAACAATCTGTAATTCAGGCACTGTCTTCTAACTCGGTCAGATCTCAACTAGCGGATGAGTATAAAAGAGCGCAGGCCTCGATTTCTAACTCGTTCGAGATTAGCCTAATATGGGTCCCGGGCCATAGTAATGAAACAGCGTGGGGGATAAGAGGGCATCACTTAGTGAGTTTAAAAGTAGAATTTCTTAATTAAAGATAAACAGATGTGGAACCGTAGAAGATCATTTAGAATTACCCGGCAGTACACCCACCGTCCTGGGAGACATAAAACTAATTAATACACGAGGAAAGATGGTGAAAATATGATAGGGGTGAATCGGACACGGGACCGTTTTATTGGGATGGTGAATTCCCAGTAAGTGCCGTGTTCGGGTTATGGCGGTCTCGGCCGCGGGGTCTTGCTGGATACTCACTACTACCATGAGGGTTTGAACGACACCCTTTGTGAGATGTTTCATTCCTCTGGTGCCGTGTTGGTCTATGCTTGTGCTCTGTGGTCAAGGCAGTGGAGTATGAAGATTGAAAATGCAGTGAAGGATGGTGGTGATGGCCTTTGATAAGGCTCATTGCTTGAGATGGTTACATCCCGGTAGTGTGCCATTTTAGTGCTGCTGCAGGATTTGCTTCAGTGGTGGAAAAACGTAGTGATTGATGATGGTGATTTTCATACGTCAGCTTAGGCCGGGGATGGAAATCCCTGTTTCAGAGCTTTGTTCAGGCTGCCGCCAGATTTAAATAAATGTCAGAAAGAAAATAAAATAGAGATGTCAGAAAGGAGGAAAATGAGAGGTGTCAGAGATACATAGATGCATAAATAAGCGAATAATGCATTCGATGTATGAAAGAAGTTTGAACGCGAACGGGCAAGAGTGATGGGAGCTTGGCTGGTCGTAGTTTCGACCACGAGGTCTGGCCGGGGATCGGTCTGGCGCTGCGGGGGGTGGTAAGTCCCAGGGTGCTAGCCAACCATTGGGTTGAAAACTCTGGGGTCTCTGTTTTCCATAAAGCAAGGTCTGGATCCCCAGTGTGAAGAAAAAGTTGGACGCTCTCGGGCTTCTGTTCACCGCTTTCGCCACCCTGCCGAGCTCTCGAGGCATGGGAGTTCAACTGGAAGTGTCTTCGTTTACTAAGTCTAACCGGCGACTATATTCTGCTACTTCGGGGAGCAAGAGCCTCCTAAGTGTGATCTACCACGTGGTGAACACCTGGCACGTTCATTGGTTATGGCCCCATATGGGGAGTATCTTGGTGGCTGTGGTACGGCGAAATTTTAGATAGGCCTCGAACCTATGCCTGTGAGTATAGAGTTTTGTCCAAACAGACTCGAGCGTTGATCAACGCAAAATACTTGACTCTTTTTGAAGTCTAGCCATCCTACCATCCCGCTAGGATGAGGCTAAATACACTCGGTAAACGGATTCTGCAGGACAATTCAGAGCGAAGCCGGTTCTCTGCGTATGACATACTGAATATCATTAAAGCCGCCGGATGGCTTTAGGTTGCAGGGTGCGGATGCACTTAAACCAACCAATCTCCCGATATTGATATTTCTAAAAAGGGAATTGATATTAATGGGATTAAAGTAAGCAGATTAATTAATATACTCAACTGCCTTGCATTCCTACTATTTTCACCAATAATAACTTGCTCTGAACTGATAACATTTGCTGTGCGCTCTCACATTTTTCCTACAGAGCTACCACAATATTAATGAATGCTGAATTCAATAGCAACATGCAGCCCCATCTTGTGCCATTTACTTGAAAAATTAAGGCATTAATTTTATTTTCCTCTGCCGAGAATGTTAACATCTCCCAGTCTTTCTCAACAATAACTATCTAACTAACAAAAAAATGTTCATGAAATTCAACAGCAATTCCTCATTGCTCTCTATTTTAACAGTTGCTGCAGAACGAACCACTTCACTACAACAACCAATGTCAAATGAAGTCATTTTGCAACATCGACAACACACAACAAAATTACCAGCTAGTCGTACAACAATCACTAACAACAAATAAAAATAATAAACAAATGATGGCTTACTTTATGGCTTGGAGGCTAAAACAAAAATACAAACACAATTTATGTGCTGAGAAGCGTCAACAAGAGGCCATCAAGTACTCTTCGTGCTGCTTCTTGTTGCTGTTTTTTTTTTTTGCCACTGTTAACCACAAACTAATTTATTCTACAATGGAATGAAATAAACAGCACAATGCAACGCAACTCAACTGCAACATGAGCTTTAACTTAATTTAACTCAGCTCGCTGGTTGGACTCAATTCAGTTAACAAAAAAAAAGCCAATTTAATGACTGGAAATAAGTGCAAAGTAGATAAAAGTGTTGCAATGTAAAATTAAATGCGGCGCGAGTGAATATCGGATGGCCAGCAAAAAAAAAAAAAACAAAACACGGTGCATGCTGCTAATAATGTTCGTCTATATGTATTTATTTTGTACGAGCATTATATTTGCAGAAATTAAAGTGATTAAGTGAAATGCAAAAACAATTTAATGAATAGTATCTGCTTAATGTATGGTGTGAATTTAAATTGTGAGCAACGATATTTTTGGGTATATTTATTTTCGAAATAATTAACAACAAATTCCTTCGACGTCAGTAGCAACTAGTAAAGCAATTAACTGAAAATTTATTATTCACACAGTTAGTTTGTATTTCATAGTTTGCCTTTGTTTTTTCTTTTTTTATTTAACCGGAGGCTTAGCGATTGTTTAAGCCACATAACCCTTGAAGGAAATTTAGTTTTGGCAGCAAATGGAGGTGGAGTTTTTGACATCGTTGTTAGTTTGTGCAAACCAATTGCAGCAGATCAATTTATTAAAAAAACCAAGCGCTGCTAAAGTGAAACTTAGTCTTTCTATTACACGTATAACTCGCCTTATTATGTCGTGCGATAACCCAAATTACACGCGACTCTTGAGTTTTACCGCCCTATGCTGATGACCTGACCATACTTACCAACTGGGCAGTTGTCAGGTTAACTGCGCCTAAAACTATGTCCCAGAATATAACGACGACTGAGGTACTCTGGAAAAAGTTTCTGCCGCATAGTTTTAGGCAAAGTAAACGTGACAACTGTCAGGTTGTCGAATTTTGTCAGGGGCCATCAGCATAATACGAGTATAATAAATTTGTTAGTTTAGTTTTTTTTTTTTTTGTAAGTTGCGAAAAAGATGGTGATTTCAAAATAATATGAGTGTCAAATGAAATAGGAGATACACACTAGGCTTGGCGGCAAAAAAAATAAAAATTAGTAATTACCCCTAGTTTGAAAGCGTACTTTCGTCTCTGGTGTGTCCTAAAACCCCCTAAAATCTCTTCAAAGCTTTTTATTTATTTCAAAGGAGTAATAATAGAAAGTAACACTTCGCTTACTATAGCGTTTAGTTTTAAGACGAAGAAAGAGGATACAAATTAAAATATTTGGAGTTAGTAGGGTAAGGAGGCTTAGTACTAAAAATTATTTTTTTCAATAATATACATATACTACACTTTGAAAGCTAGTTAAAAATTAAGCAGTTATGAAGAAAATTAGATATTCTTCTTGTTCTTACAACTCACAAAGGACCAAAATTAGCATGACCTTAAAATCAACTCAGTATACGCTTTCGAACTGCTAACGGTAATTTTCAATTTTTGTTCTTTCTAGTGCACTTAAACCCAATTACTTTTTTTTCAAAGTTATCTTTGTCCTTTGGATATTTATACTTGAATATCCTTGACTATTTTCATTGAAATTCTTTAAATCCTTTAAAATATATTATAATTTGATTTTTTTGTGTCATATATTAGATAATCGATATAAGCGCTAAAGCAAAGTGCAAATATAGTATTTTTTTTTTCACAGTACATATGTTAAGGTTTCAATAAGGAAAGTGGTTTCCGAAATAACGTCTGAAGGTGCAAAATAATGGGCAATAAATGAAAGAACGCGTTTTTTCGTATTCTTTCTATTGTAAATCAGCTCAGTGTCCCTTAAAGTGTTTTTCTTTGATTATTCCTAGCAATTTGCATTCAAATTTTTTATCAACAATTCCGTTTTTTAGACAATATTTAGCCCATTTTCGGCTAAGCATTTTTATAACCTACATATTTGCTTTTAGTGAAAGAAAGTGCAAGTTTGCAGTGGCTAGAAACCACTTTCGATTTTTTTGCATTTTTTTTAAGTTTTGGTCTTGGAAACATTTTTTCATATACCCCCTATACAGGTACATATTTTATGTGGTAGAAAATACAAAATACTATCGGCATAAAAAATTATTACAAATCAATGGGGATTTTTATAAAATGCATGCATTTTATTGGAAAAAAAACCTTCGCAATACCAAAAATGAACAAGCTTATAAAAAATCAACTACAAACTCGCACTTTTTAATACTAAAATTAATAGGTCCATAAAACCACATACCCAAAAATTTCTAAAATCTCCTCTAAACAATTTTAAAATTTTATTGAAAAACTAACAATTTTTGTATGGCGATGGCCGAAAAAAGTCAGGTCTGCATTAATTGACAGGGAACTACTATCTAACTATTCTTTGGCACAAGTTAGCCTTTGATAGCTACCTTTTTACTAAAGGTAAACTAATTATTTATTCACTGCTTTTATGCGAAAAAACGCCAATTACCCATTACCACATCTGTCTACCTATGTGTTGCCTGTTTTAGAGTAAATTAAAGATCGAAGCAATGTATTTAATATACATATGTAATCAAGTTAAGTGACATTATTTATTTATTCAAATATTTCTGGGTGTTTGATAAAAATGGGTATGCATTTTAATCACTACAAAATATTTAGTAAAACGCCATCTAGTTTTAGCAATTGATAATTTTTTACTGCAGAGTTGTTTAAAAAATTAATTTGCATGGTCTTTGTTAAAGTATGAACTATATTTGCATATAAAATTAACAAAAAATATATATCATATAAAACCTTGCTAATAGAGTAAAAAGATCACCATTCGATCGGGTTTGCTTGTCATTGCATTTTAAGTGAGTTATTATACGCACTAATAGTAGAAATAAGTGTGGATTAATGTGTTAGTGTCTATAACAATTCGCATCATCTAGCATTTTGAATGTATCTTAAGATATCGGGAGGAGAATACCATATATGTATATATGTACAGTGAGCGTTTTAAGCGACCTTATTATTGGGAACGAACAATTTTTGGTTTTTTTTATAAAAAACTGATATTAGTATTTTTTTATTTTATGTACATACGTAGTTTGTATTTGTTCCATTTCTCGTCTTTTGCAGAATAAATTTTATTTTAAATAAGAAGCCGCTAATCCACTTTTTTTAATCTGCACGTTTTTATAATATTTCATGCTATTATGATTATGAGAGCTTTCACCTTATTTAAAAAATCATTCCAGAGAAATCTAAATAATTCTGCCTTGGTACAATGAGATAACAAGATTTGAATGACTACACAAAGCTTAATAATTTGATTTGATATGTTCGGATATAAAAATTTTTCAAAACAAAACTCACATAAAGGGTGGTTAAATTTTAAAGGCCGATGTTGAATGTGAACCACACCTAAACGTTAAGTTTTTTTCTGCATTTCATTTGACATTTCTCAATTTCAGACTAACTCAATTTAAACATGGAAAGATACACAATCGAGCAACGTGTTAAAGTTATTCAGGTTTATTATGAAAATGGGCGTTCAAATCAAAATACATTTCGAAGAAAATCATCTTCAGTGATGAGGCACATTTTCACCTCAGTGGGTTCTTCAATAAGCAGAATTGCCGCATTTGGGCGAATGATAATCCAAGAGTGATTGTCGAAAAACCAATGCACCCACTAAGAGTGACTGTTTGGTGCGGTTTATGGGCTGGCGGCATCATCGGGCCGTATTTTTTCCAAAATGAGGCCGGTCAGGCAGTTACTGTGAATGGTGTTCGCTATCGTGAGATGATAACGAACTTTTTATGGCCCGAATTCGAACATATGGATGTGGACGATATGTGGTTCCAACAGGATAGTGCCACTTGCCACACAGCCAACGAAACAATGGCTCTTTTGCGCGACAAATTCAATGGCCGTGTTATTTGAAATAAAAGGTGTACGTCGATAAGTCAACAATAATTCAAGAGCTAAAGGATGAGATAATTCGGCACATTAACGGCATAGAACCTCAATTATGCCTCAGCGTCATCGAAAATTTGGATCATCGGATGGAGGTGTGCCGCCGAGGTCGCGGCGGACATTAGGCCGATATTTTGTTCCACACATAATTGAACCACACCATATTATCATAATAAAAAGAAATAACAATAATTTCTAAAATAATTTGTGTTTAATTCAAAATCAACATCGGCCCTTAAAATTTAACCACCCTTTATAACGATATAATCCGTATGACGTATGCTATGCAAATCTGACCTTATTTTTTTTTAAATGATTTTTGTGTTTTAAATGAGCGCATAATTGCTATTTTGTAATTTATATTTTTTTCGATCACATTTTATCCATATTTTGAGATTATTATTTTTTCAATGAAATGTGATCGTTTTTATCTAATTTTTAATTTCTCAATAAATTTGTATCCATATTTTCTAGCTTTTATTTTTTCAATCAAATATAATCGCATTCCTCCATTTAAATTTGTCCGATCATATTTGATCGATATTATGTGATTTTTTTCGACCACAAAACATAAATCATATTATTATGTTTCTATTGTCAATGAGTTTTTTTATTATGATTTTTTTTTAATTTAAAATTTTAAATCAAGACTTACGATTATATTTGATCGTAAAACTAAAAATCACAAAATATCGATAAAAAATCTGTCAAATTTCCGAAAGTAACGATCATTTTTGATGGATAAAATAAAACCACAAAAAACGATTACATCATGATTTTTTTCATAAATATAATATGTTTTACTACAAAGTAAAATTATTTTAAAAACTTAATTTATTTGTGAAGAAATAATGGAAATACTTCTGAATGCAAAAAAAAAACAAACAATAAGACATCTGTGATTTTTATAATTATATTTTTATTTTGCGTCACTAAATCCAGCAGCCAAGGATTTATTTGTAACTCCAAAACAGAATGCTCTAAAAAGGATAATGTCACTATCTACCGAAAATAAATAAATTATCAACCCAACCCAGTCTTAATATAATATATACATTGGTCGCAGATGTGTCTATGTGTTTTTTTTTTCTGTTTCGTTAAGTTTACTATTTTGATTGTAAATAGTTAGTTTGCATAATTCTTGCTGTGTAATTAATTGATAATTATGAAAACGTGTCGTTGAATGGCTTAGCTATGCATTTACAGGCTTATTTAATATGCGCACGAATATGCAAATATGGGTGCATATATAGAATATCAATACCCAGCAGAGAATGCCAAATCTAATCAATGCATTTAGCATCCGATAGTGACTACGATTTTTCAAAACAACTAAATCTAAGTTATTCTAAAATAAGTATACAGAAATTGAAATTTGAATTGTTTAAATTGTATATAATTATATAGATAGTATATAAATATAGCCGTTTTCTTTTTTATAACTTAACTCAGAAAAAAAGATAAACGGATCAATCAAATTTAAACAGTATATTCCTTAGACCTGTGACACGGGCATAGGCACTGCTTTAATCCGTTAGGTGACGCATGAGTCGAGATACTCATATTTGTATCAACGGCACGATACTAATATTAGAAAGGTATGGTGTTGGTACAATAAAAAGTACTTGTATGAAAAATAAATGCGCTAGGTGGCACAAGAGGGAAGTTATTCAAAAAAGGTGTATTAATGATTCAATTTTGATGAAATTAAAAACGTATAAAGGTGGTGTATGAAAAATTGATCTGTGCTAGACATGAAAAATGGATACACGTATTTTTGGTCCGGTATTTATGACATTAGGAAAGTATTCTGCAGGTGAGATCATTATATTATCCGACTTACATAGCTGGCGTTGAAAACATACATACATCAGTATATATACTGTGTTTGCAAAAAAAAAAAAAACAATGCAAAAAAATCTATTAGATGGCTCCTTACTCGATATTTCCAGAAAATGGATGTTTATGGCTCTACTTAGTTTAAATTTTTTAAAACAATTTCCCTTAGTCATAGTCGAGATAAAGCTGACTCCTAAGTTAGTTACTGGTATATTTCGCAAATATCCCATACAAAAACTGCTACTAACTGTAGAGTCGGCTTCATCTTTATTGTAACTATCAGACATTGTATTTTTGAATTCATCGAAGCTGGATTTGTAGCTTTAAAAAATTTTCTGTATATGGAAACATACTGAGGAACGCAGACCCAAACGTGGGCATCAAATTGTTTTATATTTATATAAAAGTCTTGTGGCTCGGTATTTGTAGTCAAACTCCTTCGAAACGGCTCGATCGATTTGTGTGAATATTTTATCTATACTTGGTACGTATGAGAATATATCGTAAAGATTTTTTATGCTTCGGAGAGAGTTGCCGCCTATTTGAAACATCAAATTTATTTAAAATATACACAATTTGTATGAAAAATTAAAATATAGGTGTCTAGCCGCTCGTGTCGGAAGATTCTTACTAAATTTTATGAAAGTTGCCACCTGTTTTAAAAGTCGAATTTAAATAAATTATGCACAAGTTATATGAAATATAAAAATATACGTTCATCTCGGCGAGGAAAAGGTTTATAAATATATTTTAGAGATGGATGCCACCTCTTTTATTAAATTATTCATAAAACCAAAAATATAAATTTACAATAATAAAGAAAAAAACATACTTATTAAAAACGAAATTGCCTGCTCAAGAAGTCGAGCCTAGGGCTCCTGCAACATTGAACTAGTTCATCGAAGAGTATGATCCTGATGCACTGGGTGTTAGTTGATATTACGGGAGGTGATATTGCATCGCACCTGACGAGTAGAGTGGAGAGACAGTAACTTGTGCGAGTGCTCGTTCCGCCATATGAACAGTTTAGCGGATTGGTGACGGGGTCAGCGACCGAGTATAGTGATGAGAGAATCACTAGAATCAGGCTTTGCATTAGATCCCCGATATACTCTTTTCTTCCTGAAACTATTTACTGGCTCGCTCGCCACATGTGAACACACACGAAGGCAGCCTCTCTTCACTCGACTGAGAGTTCTATTGCGGCTTATTCCCCCCGCATATCATGTTATTTGTTTTCTATGAAACTTAAATATGTATGTTGTTACTCCGTAAAGATATGAGACACATATGTATGTATGTATATCTTTCTTTTGGTTTTGATGTTTTGAAATTTATTTGTCAACAAACAAATAAATTTTTAAATGCGCACAACTTTTAAAATAAAATTGAAAGATTTTCACAATTAAATTTGCACAATGTTTGTATTCGTAGACAATGTCAAATAAAATTGGAAACATTTGCATATTATATGTATGTAAAGTTTGTTTTTTTTTTTTATTGATAGAACTTTAAGTTGAAATATAACATAAGTATAAAAAATGAAGTATGATGGCAAATTTTTTTTTATTTGAAAGATATTTTCATGATATTTAATATTTAAAAACGATTTTTTTGGCATATATGTCCGCCACGACTTTTTAAGCCTTTATGTCTTTGAAAGAATATAGCATATGTGATTAACAAAGGCGAAAGCAGAAGCCAAAAGGACACCAAGGTCAACAAAATCATTAACAGAAGCGAATTGTTCATTTCAAATAGTTAGTTGTAAAAATTGTAGATGTGCTATGGAGGAATTTTGCTTTATTGAAGGATAATAAATTTTTTTCAAGATTATACAGATCTTCTTGAATAAAACGTGAATCAGCGATACAATTGGCTGTACGAAACGATTTCAGATTATCAGCATACAGCAGGTTATCAGAATTATTGAAAGAATTACATATTTCTAAACGAGACGAAGTAACGACAAAAGAAGATGGCCCACGGTTTTCTATTTTGTTTTTATATTATTTTCGGCGATTCATTTCAATTAACCCTTTCCTTGTATGTGTACAATATATTGTACAGAACAAATGCATATCTTTTTTCGCGGTTTGGCAAATGTTACCTGGGTTTTCCTTTTTCAAATACCAAATTTTAGCTCAAGAAGGCATTATTCATAATTTTTAGTTGATTTGCAAAAAATAATATGCTACAAATTTTTGCAATTGCCACAAGCTAGCGGAAGAAATCTGAAGATTTCGATACGTAATTTTACATTTTCGTAAAAATAATGCAGCACCAAGTGTAAGATAGGTTTTCTCCAATCAATGCAAAATAAAAATAGAATAAAAAATATGTAAAAAAAAATTATTTTATAATAATAAGAAGACCTTCTATTACGACAGGGTATGTGTTTTCAATAAAAATAAGAAGATACTCTGTAAAACTATGATGAAAACATTTATGCAATTAAGAAATTGGCCTGTTAAATTAAGATGAAAACCTTTTCAATAAAATTAAGCCGATGATCTTAGAAAATTAAAATTATTAAATAAAATAAAAATATTTTGTCAATATAAAATCCAAAGGACAACATTCTAACTAAAATCAATAAAAAGTAGATAAGATCACAAAGTCCATATTTATCTTAAAATTTTAAAAGCAAAATTTTAATTAAGAGAGGTTATTTCAAAAATAAAAAATTTAGCTTATTAATAAATTCTAATAAAAATATGGATGTATTAATTTATTGAGCTCAAGGCCAGAGTTAAATAAAACACAATTTTATTTTATCTTGTAAATTATTAAATGTGTCAGTATTTCGACATCAATCTGAAGTCATCTTCAGGAATTTTGGACTATACCTTGCGCTCAATAAATTAATACTTATACAATTAAACTTTTGAAGGTCATTAACTGCAACTAATTATATAATTTTTAACATAAAAAACGAGGAGATTTTTTCTTACAATTGCGAATTTTTAAGCAAAATTACATAAAAACTAATAAACAAGAAGTTATCTGCTTTTTCCTTTTTTAGCCGTTTTCCTTTTCAATAAATTTAAAAAGAAATTCAAACCAATATTAAGCAGATTTTGTAGTGAACATTTCTTTGATTTTTTCTCCTCTCGCACTCCTTGGCC
Source organism: Anomoia purmunda (assembly GCA_951828415.1). Taxonomy (NCBI): domain Eukaryota; kingdom Metazoa; phylum Arthropoda; class Insecta; order Diptera; family Tephritidae; genus Anomoia; species Anomoia purmunda. Next base: position 25,525,015 of record OX639995.1, read on the forward strand.
TCAAAGTTTTTTTTAGACGTCGATCTCTTCAAATATAGGGGAACTTTTTATCTCTGTGCCCAAGCAACATCACAAGCTTTAGTCAGGCCACTAAGAAAGAAACTAAAATACTGACTGAACTTCAAATTATTATCGGTGGCATCCAATTACGCCGGATCGGATCTCATTAGTTTGGGACCCAACATTGGGGCTTTCCATTTTTAAAGTTTACTACGATATTGACACAATTGCGCTCTGCCTTACATTTTGTTCAAAATTTAAGTGCGCCAAATAATTATAGCGATAAATTTACAAAAACACGTCCATTAATTAATGCAATGAAAAATTGGCGCTTTCCAGAACCGATAGAACTAAACGTATACAATGAACAAATTATACTCTTTAAAAATAAACTCTAATGCAAAATTTAACACAAATAAGAGTCCAGTCCTCGGAGTATAAAAATGTATGTTATTTATGGAAATCAAGAAAAAAGATTGGCTTTTCAGTTTTTAACAGCAATTGTTGTGCATTTGTGTAAAAGAATAAATCAACCGGGGCACAACTTATATTTTGGCACATATTTATGTGGGAACAGTATGGGCAAAAGCAGAGAACTTGGAAGTATACTTCTAAGTATACTTCTAAGTTATCTGGCAAAAGCAACACGTACGGGTAAAACGTACTATATGTACAATGCAACCCTAACTCCACAGAACGACAATTGAAGATGAAGATGAAGTAGTTGAAGATGATCTCAAGAAAAGAGAAAGCGTTAGTACGTAAGAAGAGCTAATTTAAGTAACACGAGCCGCACTGCATTTTCCCGGTAAAATAACCAAATGTTAACTGAAAACGAATCACCAGTTAACTTCTTAATTAAATAGTCTGTAATATTAATAAAACTATTATATGTACAAGGAGTCGTGTTTTATTGGATATCTATTTACTTGGAACCCAAACTTATATCCGTAAATGTACCCTCCTAAGCTAACAAAAATATATGAATCATTTGAAATTACTTGCAATTAAGTTGAAATTTAAATTTATTTATACCCTTTTCAACTTAATTTTTTTTTTTAACCATTACAAATTATGTTGCTTATTCTATCATAAAAGCATTTAAAACCCAACAGCAAGTTGCATGCCAATCCACAATCCTTCAAGCATATTGGTTAATATATTGCACAAATTACACAAGGCTATAACTTCTTCACAGAACTTTTTTTTTTCAACTAGCTTACTACTAGTTTAGGACTAGTCGAATTCACTACTATACAATTTTACTCACTACACACAAATATGAATATACCGTTGTAAAACTAGGTGTCAAATGTTTGAACATTTTGATTTTTAACATTTTGCATGCAATATTTTGCGGTTTTTAGCTACATATTGTACATTTTGCTATGCATAATGAATTCTTACCGGTGGCGTTCGAGCTAATTTTATTGCTGATTTTGTTGTTTTGTTTTTTTTTTCTGCTAGCGCAAAACTCTATTTGTTGAGCCGTTGTTGCGTTTTTGGTTGGTTGCGGTCGAAAAGGCGGGTATGCTCGTCAATTCATTTCGCCAAATCCATTGTATTTATTTGTTCAGCAATTTCACGCATTTAGCCTACAAATTTAGCGCATACCTGTTTACATAAATGGATATGCTTGCGGCTTTGCACATAATCAGCAGAGGAGGCTCACATGTCAAAAGCAAAACCAAATATTTTTATATAAACAAAACCGCAGCTGTGTATTTTATCTAAAATATGGTGTTATTTCTAGTCAATCGCATTTATAATACAAACACATATTATGTATGTACATATGTAGGTATATAAATTAAATATACACATATACATATTTATATGTCGTGTATCGAAAAATTTCACGTGCACCGAATAACGTGAGTGAAAAGTGGCGATAGCATTGCAATTATTTTATAAAGCTAACTTTAAACCGGGGCTCCGCCCGCATGGCACTTGGTTCAATGTTATGCTTGCAAATGTAACGCCGTAAGAAATAAATCAGCGACCATAACGATTATAAATTTTATTGCAAAAATATCATTCTTATATTTATTTTTGGATTTTAAAATATGTTTCCTTTACTTTTAATTTTTGCTTAGAAAATAAAAGCTCTTTTTTACTTAATCTATGTGAGCTATTTTGTTAGCTTAATTTTTGCTTAGAAAATAAAAGTTAATTTGCGTTCAATATAAAAATATAAAAAAAGCATTTATAAACTAAGTAAAACTAGAGCAAAAAATAGAGCTCATAAAATTGATTTTATTAAAAACGGAGAAAAGTGGAATGCAAAAAAAAACAAATAAAATAAAACCAAACAAAATAACTTTTGTTTCCCATTGAAGCAAAACAAATGTATATCCAAAGCAAAAAATAAAACTCAGCAACTATTTTTAAGCAAAAATTATAATTTTTGAATATAAAAATAAAGTTAAAAACATAACTTGTTTTCCAATCAGAAAACTCAATAAAATAAAAGTTATTTAAGAAAAAAACAAAAGGAACCTCAAAAAATAACTATTCTATTTTACGCAAAAAATAGAACTTATAAAACAACTTTTATTACCTAATTTTAAAATAAGGCTCAAAAATTAACTTTTTGCTTCCAATAAAAAAATTAAACTTATTTTCTAAACAAAAAATGAAATCTAAAAAAATTGCTTTTATTTTTTAAGCAAAAATTAATTCTTTAAAAATGAACAATTAAATTATATTTACCATTATTTTTCAATCAAAGAAACTCACTAAACTTAAACTTGTGTTTTAAGCCAAAGAAAGCTTGAAAATGTTTCTTATATTTTACACAAAAAATTAAACTTATAAAACAACTTTTATTACCCAATCCTAAAATACGACTCAAAATTAAACTTTTATTTTCCAACAAAAAAATTATACTTGTTTTCTAAGTAAAAAATAAAATTTATTTATTTTTTAAGCAGATATTAATTATTTTTTAAGCTAAAAATTAAGTTAAAAATATAACCGTTATTTTTTCAATCAAAAAACTAATTTTTTAACTTATTTTTTTAGCAAAAAACAAGACTCGAAAAATACAATAGCTATTCTACTTTACGCAAAAATTGAACTGATAAAACAACTTTTATTTCCTAATCCTCAAAAAAAAAACTCAAAAATTAGCTTTTACTTCCTAATAAAAAAAATAAACTTACTTTCTGCAAAGAATAAAATAAAAAAATTGCTTTTACTTTTTAAGTTATTTTAGTTAGTTATTTTTTCAAGAAAAACTAGAACTAAAAAAGAACTTTTATTTCTCAATCAAATGAATTATAGAAAAAACAGAAGAAAAAGCAACAACAGTATACACAGCTTACTTGGTCATCTCGTTTAGGCTTTGCCTTAATGAGTATAAGCTAGAGGACGTGAGTTCGATCCCTGCAATAAGTCTGATGAGGAGATGTGGTGGTCTCCAAAATAGCTATAACTTCTACCATTGTTTTGTTTCTATAATTCTTCCTATTAAAAACTGGCCTTGACCTCATAACAATTATTGTTTGATATAAATAAATAGCCCGAAAAATCTTAATATATGTAAAACTTATTTAAATAAAAGTTATTAACCAAAAACTAAAAACTATGGATTTCAGTACATTATCAAGAATTGTTTTAAGTAATCATTTTTCTAATTAACAAAGAAGCAATGTATTGGTAAATATTTGAATTTGACCAAATCTTTCATTTTTATTTATATATATAAATATATGCACTTATATAGTGAAATTCATTTAGAGTAAAAATTTTTTTTAAGTGATTCGAGCCACTGGCCCGAACTTTATCGATTTTCGGCCCTGCTTATTATATCAATACCAAGAAATAATAATCACATAAATGTTAGGTAAATGCCGTGAGTAGCGTGTGCGTGCTTCGCACGGCGTACCTCAGGTTGAAATCTCCAACGAATATAAAAAATCATAGCAAAGTTTTCAATGAAAAAACTTCTCAGAAAAATTATCTGCCGTTTGAAAACGGTGTGAAACTGTAAGTCCCTCTGTGTGTGACACATCACAAGTTATAGAAATATGACCAAACAATCGAGCCTTATGATGCAAGCTCCAATTTACTTTATTTATTTATTTCTTTCTAAAGGCCACATGCGAACGATATTATTAATGTTATACAATAGAAATAGAATTTCTTACTAATGACATAAGAAATATTCTACAATTTAAGCGGGCAAACCCTGTGCATTAACCCCTTCGCGGACAATAGTTTTTGGCATAACGTCCCTGTGGGTCACTTCCTATATCTTCGGATAAAATGAAGATATTCACCTCGGGATTGCAGCAAAGTAATTGAAACTAATAACTCAATGAATTTTTGAATGTAACATATATATTTTATTTATTCGGATATACCCTTTATGTCATATTTTTCATCAAAACTTGATATCATAGCGCAGACCGCGAACACCCGCCTTTGATGTTTTCAAACCACTCGCCCTCGGTCTTCGTCTCACAAGTATATTGGGCTCGCCTTCTGAGTTTTCATTAAAGTCGCCCACGGGGTCGTCGAGGATATCTAAATCAATATCGACCTGTACTATTTCATTTTCACAATGTTCAGTTCTTGCAACTCGAGGAGTGTTGAAATGCGGTCTAGTTTCCTTGTCGGATTCATTGCTAAAAGAATCAACTTTAGATTTGTCGTTAGAATCGAGTTCTTGAAAATGTAAAAATATTCGTCCTTTTTGTTTGTTGTATCCGCCCATTATTTTCTATTAAATTACAAAAGGCAACTACAGCACGTAGAGTTATTTTTACTTTTTGACTTTTTACACCTGTTCATATGGTTTTCACTTTACTTACCATTATCAAAAAAATATCATATCGGAAAACTAACTGAGGTGATATGCCGTTTTGCTTCTATGAATCGAAACTTGTTCGAGTTTGCAAAAAGTAAGTGTAACTTCGTTTCTGTAGGACACAGATTTGAGATGATGAAAAATCGCAGGAACAGAAATATTAGAAAACCATAAATAATATGAATTTGGTTGAGGGAGTTCGTGTTTTGTCGAATTTTGTCGTGGTAATTAGCATGAGAATGCCGCCATGTCCCTATTTTGACGGCGTTTACCGATTTGTCCGTTAAAGGGTTACAAATTTAATTTGTTTAATACGTTCATATATATTATCCGAAGGTATATTTTTTAAAAATATTTGCCAACTGAAAAATTTTACTCAAAACACTAACCTCAGGCTTAGTTTCACTCATTGGAATTGGCAAAATTCAAGAGCTTCATAATGCTGATAAGTATTTTGTGTTTTGTTTGTAATTTTATCAGATAAAATTATTATGTGCTTTTGGTCAAATAAATACATACAAAGCGTGAATTGGGTCTGTTAGTTTTTCCCTCATAACTTCTGTTCAATCTATTGCAATTATTATTATTATTACTATTATGTGGCAAGAATTTTCATTAATTTATTTTTTTTTTTTAAACAAATTTAATTGATTTAACAATTTTATATATTCAATATCGTCTGATTGCTCGTTTCCTCAATTTCTACATTGCACCGCACGTTCACCAACTTTAAGTGCCCCGCAACTCCTTTCATTCGTAACAGACCAGTCTGAAAGAAGAGGCAAAAACGAAACCAGATATTACTTATCAGTAAAAAAACTTTCATATATACATTTTTTATTTAAATCGACAATATAAATTTTTAAGCTCAAGTCCAGTAAAAAGAAAAAAATCTGATGAGGGAATGTGGTGATCTCCGAAATAGCTATAATTTCTACCCCTCCTGGCTGTTGTTGCCTTTTTCCCCAAAACCACTTTCCTTATACTGGTCTTGAGCTCAAAAATTGATATTGTCGAGTAAAAACTTCCGATTGAATTGTACTTACTATTACGCGGTGTAGATCGACAGTTAAGGTTGCGCAAAACGCATCTATTGGCCACACGACGACAAAGTTGGCCATTGCGGCTACGTACACACAGTGTTGGACCAGTAGCCGGGCATTTTTGTGGTGCCCCAGCACATGAGCGTGGAGCTGGAGATCCTACATCGCGTGGACTCCGTGTTGGTAGGTATGGGTTTCGAGTTGGCTCTGGTACGGGTTCTGGTTCGGGTGTTGGTTCGGGTTCGGGTTCCGGTTCTGGTTCTGGTTCTGGTTCTGGTTCTGGTACTGGTACTGGTACTGGTACTGGTTCTGGTTCGTCAGGTGGATCTGGCACTGCTTGAATCACGACAATAGTGACCAAAAACACAGCACCGAAAACTGAAAATTTATATACATGTTACTTGAGATATTGTTCGTTAAAAATTAAAAAGAACTAATCTAAGAAATTGTGTTTTGTGGGAATATGCCATGAAAGTTTGGTCACAGTGCCGGAAAAAATATTAACACAGTAATTTTGTTTTTTTTTAATATTATGCACATTTGTTCATTTTTTTAATCAAGTTATAGCTAATTCTATACCAAAAGCTATATAAGTCCAAATTTCAAACTTTACGAAAAATTCACAAAAATTAAGCAAATTTAAAAAATATTGCATCACAATTATAATTTAGGGTATAGAGCTTTATAGTCAATTAAATTTTAGTAAAATAAAGTAGTTTTAATTGGGTAAACATTGTCATAGATTTTTAATATTTTTTTTTTTGCTATTGGTATATTTATTAGTAACGGTAACAGCAAAAAAAGAAATACCAAAACTAATCGAGAATTTTTAGCCGCTTAAAACTTGCACTTTATTAGGCGATATTAAACCAAATACCCAAAATTGCATACTCAAAGTTTTTCTCGTAAAAAAATTTAAAAGTTGGTGATCAGTTTTTTATATTTATTTTAATTATTTTTTTTTAATTTAAATTTGGTTTTAGTTATAAAAGTAACTTTTTTTCATAAAAAAAAGTAACGAAAAAGTTTAAGCATGAACGGTATTGTATATAGTATACTTATGGAAAAAATACTCATTCAATATTTTATTCCGACATTTTATGTACATACATAGGTAGTTACGGTATTTTTTTAAAAATAATTTTTATGATATAATATCCAAATATTTAAATATTCAATGAATTATGTTTGTATGTTAATCACTCACGTAGCTTAAGGAAGTTCCTCGACAACATGCTGTCAATGTCTGGAATTACTTGATGATTTTAGGAACACGAACGAATCTCAACTGATAGCTCTACAACAGTGCGAATCTAGTTTTATATATAGCTAAAGTAAATGTTAAAAAAAAAAACAAGTGAATTTCGGGGATTAAGCAACACCTGCATTAATGTTTTGTCTTGCCACAATGCATTGAAAACGAAAAAAGCCTATCTGGGTCGCTTTTATTATTTAATTGTTTTATTACTTAATTGTAAATAAATTAAAAGAAAGCTATTTAATGTAGATCACGTGGTATATATTTTGCGAATAATGATTTATTTCGAAAATATTTTGTGATATTGTCGCATTACACTCAGATAAAATATTCTTCATTCGCTAATCGATTTGACCCAGTTTACGCTGCTATTCATCGGCAAGAAAGTACATAGCTTATTTTATGAGGGTTGCCACTTGTTTGAAAACTCCAATTTAATTAAATTATACACAAGTTATATGAAATATTAAAAAAAAATGGGTGTCAAACTGTTCGATTCGCTGAAGAGAAGGTTAACAGTTACCTTAATTTTAAAAAAGGTTGCCACCTGCTTAAAAAGTCAAATTGTATTAAATTATTGACAAGTTGTGTGGAATCGAAAATAATGAATATCACATTTGGAGAATATTTATAGTCACATTTTAAATAGGGTTGCCACCTTTAAAAAAAAACAAATATAATTATATATATATATATATATGTATATATATATACACACAATACGAATATAAAATATTAAAGTATTAGTGTCTAACTGTTCGTCTCGTTAAGTAGAAGGTGCATGCGTATATATTTGAGAGAGTTGCCACCTGTTATATGTGACAGAACTCGAATGGCGTTTTCTGGTTACATATGCAAAGGTAATTAATAAATAACATTGACCGACAAAAAAAAAAGTGAATATACTTTTGAAGCGACCTAGTAGAGATTATTCATCTGATCGAATAGTACACGAAACTACCCCCAAAATCTTTTTTAGTGTCAAAAAACCATTTTTTTAATTTTTTCGTGTTAAAAAATTTATAAAAAAAAATTTCCAGTCGAATTGAAAATACTCAATGGTCTTGGATAGGTGAATGTTTACACTTTCGAAATATATGTGGTGTTTTGTTAATTTGAAAAGAGTACGACGTGTTTTTTACGCTAGAAGTTGAATTTTCCGCCCAATTTGCCTGTTTTTCGATTTTGACGTCATTTTTTCGGCACTAATTGGAAATGAATGATAATTTTTGGTTATATATCATCGACAAGCTGTCACTACCTAAAGATACAAATTAATTTCTTTCAAAAAGGCCTTCAAGTTTTCAAGTTATGCAGCATAATCCAAAATCTAACATTTTGGTCTCAAGCGCCCTCCAGGGGAACCGGGTGTAAATGAAGAAGTAGGCTGATTGTAAGAACATTATTTGATTTTCCAATAACAAATAGTCGTTTCTGTCGGTGGTGTGATCAATGATATCTATTTTGTTATTACATTTTACAATCATTTTTTTCATAAGAAGTCCGAAATACGAGGAAGTGGTTCATAAATTTTTGAAAGCTTATGGAGAAATGGGATGCAACATGTCCATCAAGATTCATTTCTTGCATTGGGCGGAAAATTCCAATTTCTAGCGTAAAAAACACGTCATACTCTTTTCAAATTAACAAAACACTATATATATTTCGAAACCTATCCAAAACCGTTGAGTATTTTCAATTCGATTGAAAAAAATTTTTTTTATGAATTTTTTTAAGACGAAAAAACTAAAAAAAACGGTTATTTGACTTTAAAAAAAGATTTTGGGGGTGTTAAAAAGCTTTTGAACGTGGTTTCTACTATTCGACCAGATAAACAATTTCTACTAGGTCGCTTCAAAAGTATAAAATCACTGTCGGACAGTGTAATTATAGGCAGGACAACATCTGCCAAGTTTTTCTACTTTATATTTATATATAAATGAATTGCTTTCTTTATATCTGTAGGATTTTTTTTGTCTGTAGGAGCTTTGTAAAGAACAAATTGGAAAATGGTGTTGCCAGATACATATCTAAAATTTCAAAACATAAATATATAATTTAAATATAATGGTATTTTACTGAGAATGTATGAAAACAATTTAAAAATAAAAAAATTAATTAGGGTTGCCACCTTTCGAAAAAATAACAAAAAACTTTTTGAATAGCATATTTATGTAGAAATAGATTATAAAAGTATGGATATTAAATAAAAAGAGTTTGAGAGAACTCTACCACGCATTTCAAGATGCGGTTGCCCCATATCTAAAAAAAAAAATTACAAACATAGTATTGCCAGATATCGAAGATATCAAAAACAAAAACATAATAATAATTTGCATTAAGAGTGATACTGGTGAAATGCCCGGTCGGTAAAAATGTAAATAAGGAGACATATGGTTGCCAGTTATCTAAGATAACAAAGAAAAATTTATTTAAATGACGCGCAAAAAAGACGAAATGCCCTGTCGACAAAAATGTAAGAAGAATTTTAAAATAGAAAATAAGTTTACAATACAAACGACAGTAAGGCTAACAAATGGAGCTTGGATTCAATTAAATTATACAAAAGTTGTATAAAATATTATAAGAAGGATATTGAAGGCTTCATCTTGCCGGAGCTTTTGAACAGAGTTGCCAATTGATTGTAAAGTCAAAAATATATTAAAATATGAGTATCAAACGGATTGTCTCGGCGAGATGAAGTTTCATAGCAATAGTTTAAAGAGTTGAAAAGTTTTTAATTTAGTTGTATACAGGTTATATGTGACGGTACCTGAATTTTTTTTTGGTAACATATACAAAGGCAATTAATGAATAAATATAGGCAGGGCATCATCTGACGTGTTTTTCCAGTTTTTAATAAACTATTACCGTGATTGACACTAGAAGTGTTCAAAAGAAAATTTCGACAAAAGACATTCTGGCTTTGTGACTTTGTAACGGTAGAAACGCAATTCATCAAATTAAAAAAAAATTCAGCGACCATGCTGACAAAGTCAGGCAGCGCTAATGAACTCAAGCGCTCTAGCGCCGGCAGAGAAAGAGGGAGCAGCGCAAACTAGTAAGAGAATGGAATAACTGGCGTTTTATGTTATGTGAGAATTGGCCAAAGTCGATTAGGCTTTAGCGCACATTAAGATGGAGTGTAATTGACCTAATAATTTCCTTTATAAGAATTATGTTAACATTTTTGGTTATAATTTGTTATATGTTACGACAACAATAACAACATCAACTATTTACACTCATCCATAATCCCCAAATATAACTTCATACATACAAGTAACTAATTCCATGCGTTCCTCTAGCATAACTTCCAATTACTTAGTAGCCGCTTTAATTACTAAATAAAATTAGTTGCTACCCAAGCTTATTTTAACTAATGCGAAAAGCACATAAATTATCATAATTATAATACCACACAAAACGAGTAACCTACTACCTACATACGTGGACATACACACACAGTCATATTTATGTCCTACATATCAGCAAAGGCTATAAATGTGTATGTGTGAGTGTGTGCTAATATAGAACTTAAGGCATAATTATGAAGACTATAAACGGTGCTTAAGGCCCCCAAACATTCCCAAAATTCCCATAGCAATTGCCATTAAAATTCTGCTAATGCGCTGGCGGCAGAGAAAATACATATTGTACGTAATAGGGATGACTCATTTTTGACAATTGTAATCCCGCACTTTCGGGATATATGTATTTGTTTGAGGTAAACTCAATATTTTATCAGAAACTGATAACATATGTAAATGGCATCTCACGGTTTTGAGTAAACTTAGCCAAAAATAAAATAATTTTTTAACTCAAAATTACATATGTATAACAAAAGTCCACCGTACTAACCAGCAAAAAACCAAAACCAAATATTTTCATATTTATTTTCAATTTCCCTCTTTTTTATATCTTGTCTACTATATTGCCATTGTTTTCAAGGCATTTCTTATGCCTATAGATCCACTTCTCCTTTCCTCTCAAGCTTTCTTTAATTTATGGAACTAACTCGAAATCACAACCGACTGGATCTGGGCAATACGGTGCTGATATTTTATCTTCGTTATTTATTATTAACTCGCATCACAAATTCTCTTTTTTCTGCTATTGCAAAAAATTTTTTAAAACTTTCGGCAAGCAGCCTTCGGTTTACTGTTTTTCAGGAATCGTTTGACCCTTCTCCATAGGGAAGTCATCTACGACTTTTGAACGGCTGAATTAAATAAACTGTCAGTTTGAATGCTGATTTGTGTTGCTTTGTTTTTAGGGGTGGATTTGCTTTTGTTGAGCTCCATACTTTGGGTGCTGTTTAGTTTCTCGGCCGTACTTGTGGAACCAAGATCTAGTAACGACTTTTCTAAAGTTGCTCGATCGCCTATTTTCAAATTTTGTATTTCAATATGGAACCCTTCGAGCAGATTTCTTTGTGTATCTCAGATAATTACTTAATATTTCCAAAAAAAAAAAAAGCAGGCCATTCAAGCCCACTACATCAGCAATCATCGCTTGTGTCAATCGTGGATCTGCGTAAACTTTGAACTTTACCAGAGCAGCAGTGGCGTCATCAGAAGATTGTGGCCAACCTCCTCGCTCTCGACCGCTACGAAAAGATGTCCTATCTGAAATCTGCGGAACCACTTGGAAATAGCCTGCAGAGCCGATGCAACCGTTCCATGTACAAGTTATCATGCATTAGGCCCGTTCTTTGTACCCGAGTTGCAATAGATCGCTCCAACTCGGATAAAATTTTCTTTAGTTGCAGAAGCAACCCTGTTAACATCTTTAATAAAAAATGCTATTTAAAAACGGAAAGTTGTTGTGCCGGCAATTTTTAGGTTTATGTAGTTATATATTAAAAAACTGCTATGCAAATAAAAACGAATTTGGTATCAAACTGAAATTTCCCTTGTATTTTATTCCGACTCATTCACAATAGCGCAGTTGTTTCACTTCCCAACACTACATCTCAGGTCTGATATCATTTTACCGAGTTGGCGCAAGTACGGCTATTATTCCGAGTTAGTGTTGTTGCCTTACATGCTACTCGTTATCCTCCCTAGTGTTTTTTTGCAACTAGGTTATTTTTGCGTCTTCATTAAAAAAAGGTATCGTAATAAAATTGGATCGGTATTTTTTAATTTTTTTTTTAGTTTAAGAGTCACGAACTAAGCGACCCTTTGTTAGTTCCCTCGTAGAATAATAGATGAAGTTTAAATTATGAATACCTATCTGAATTGAAGTAAATTTGATTTTACTTTTAACCCAATGTATTGCTGAGTATTTTAACGCTATTTTTAATATCCCCAAAAAATGGGGGTTTTAGTGTATAGCAAAAGGTGGAAACAATTAGACTGGTCCATTTAACGGTTAATTGTAAATGATGCTAAAAAATTGACACAAACTACACTGTACAAAAATATAATTTCCAATGCCTTGAGTTCAAACCGAAAAAGAACTTCAATCACTGTACAACAATTTCAAAATTATTCCAAAATAACAAGATTCCGACCAAGTATTATGGTACAGGGGTCCAACAAAAATATATTTGGATCGACGATTTTATTGGTTATGTTTGAGTTTTATTTTAGGTGGTATCAAAGTTTGCCCCGCACATTCCTTTGGAAAATTGGCATAGCAAACTTTGTGATCCTTACATTTTAGATGTATGATGTGTTTAACACTTCTATGTAGAATATGTGGTAAGACATTTTTCGTGTAACATCTCAACTCTCTAGCACCTCAATAAATGGACTATTTTTGGCTGGAGTTCCCTCGGTGATAGAAAAATTACGTTGTTCATATTCTCTCGGTGGTAGATCAAAACATGAGCAGATGACATATAGAAAAGAGAAGAAGTAATGAAGTCTTACACCGGCCTTCAGTGTAAGTGTTGTCGCCCAATACTTGATTGCACTATGCTAAGTATTCAACTCTTAAGAAAAATCGCTAGAAGCAAGAAATATTTTTCATTACCTCTTTTGCTTGAAAAAGCATTTCGCCGTTGTATATTGGAACGATTTTCCATCACTTCTCGTCAAGTTTGGTTCGGAGACAAACCGGTTTCGGCGTTATGCCACCTTCACCATAGATAGCCAGATACGAAACTTTCTCAATAGCTCACAAAATAGGGGGACTGAACTCGTGGGTGATGACGGCAACATTGAAACTTCAGTCCCCCTATTATCAGCTGATAGGCAAAAGGACGGGCTGTCAGAGGCAAATACATGAAATAATTGGCAAAAGCAGTGCGTTTTCTACTTGGCTAGAAAAAAGGGGGGTGAATGTTGTTTTGCTAAGAAATCTTGATATTTCAATATTGAAATTTTAAAAAGGGCATGCATTTGATTTTTGAACGTTAGTACGGAATTTAGTACTTAATTTCACATACAACTAATGTTTATATTAAAAAAAAAATGTCGAAGTCCCAAACTATCCCGAAATATCTAGTTCGAAAATTATGTCGTAACGGTCCAGGTCTTTCCTCAAATGGCCCTGAACCAGAATCGAAATGGTCATAAGCTGCATATGTACATATATATATATATATATACACCGGAGGACATGCATACATAGTACAAATATATGTATACATAGGTGAATTCACATACATACGTACATACACATTGATATGTCGCTACTTCAATAATGTACATATGTTTATTTTACCTCATATAAGCGCCGTGTCGTGCTTCGTATCCTGAATCTGACGCAACTTTCGTTAAGCGTTGTAGGAAATCACTCCGATGCCGCTAAAAAATTTTCCCTTTAAAAACAGACCTATACTTATATTTTTTTGATTACACAATACTACCTCTTTTCAATCACCGATTTGTAGCTGCTACTAAGCTGGGGCTGAATATTAAAGGATAACTAATTTAAAGCAGTATGCTGTGGGCTTTGGGGGTGCAAAGGTTAATAACTAAATTCACAGCGCGGTCATTTAAGTTTAACTGAACTCATAGACCGCGTGAAGTGATTTATATAACCCCCTGCTGGCAACTTTCCACTATTTGATTTATACATAAACGCTTATTATATATATATATATGTATATATATATTTACTTAGCATTAACATAAACGGCCAATGCCCGTATATCAAAATGCAAACATTAATAACTACATACAATTTATAGTTCATAAATTTGAAGCGTTCACTTAAATGCCAACCGAAACAATTAAACGCTAGCGACTGCTGAATGTTGGTTGGAAATATATAAACACAAAAGTTTTTATGGTAAGTTATGTATGTATGTATGTATGTATGTATGTCTGTATATATGTTAAATATATATGCACTTTTACGACTATATATCCGCTGAATTGGCTTTATTACCTGTAACTGCGTAGCGTAAGTAGATAAATTCAACTATGGTTTAATGTGTAATTAACTAAACGAAATTAATCCAATTAAGTTTGAGTACATTTTAATTAACATCACTTTCATTTTGCATACACACACACACACACACACACCATTTAAATGCGTTCAAATTTATGGCATCCATGCGCTCGCGCTCCTTTTGGACATTAATTATGGTGCTAATAGGAAAAGTGGCTGAGGTTTGCACCATATGAATAAATATATATCATGTTCATAAATTTTTTGAATAGGTAGGAAAAAAACTGCTTTGAGACTTTGAAATGTCAGAGGCTTATCAAATAGATAATTCACATGAACGATAAGCAAGATTAGCAAGTCATAATATTAGCATAGCTTTTCTTAATACAAAGCTTTCGTTAATTTTATTTAAAAAAAAAACAATAGTTCATACTATAACAAAAACGATATGAACGAATGACTCAAACTTCATAAAAAAAAAACAAAATTTATGTAAACTCAACCAATTCTCCTCTAAGTTTTTAAATTTTTTGGAAGAATTAAAAAAAATTTGTTGGGTATGCAGTTTTATAGCCTATTTAAGTTTAGGCACAATAAGCTGCAAATGTTGAGCAGCTAGAAACTGCCATTGCTTTTTTATAATTTTTTAAACTCTGGCATTGGAAACAGTTTTTCATATATCGCCTTTACCAAAATACACATTTTATGTGGTCGAAAATGCAGAATACTGTTGGCATATAAAATTATTACAAATCAGCTGGAATTAAAAAAGCATGCGTTTTATAAGTTTCCGAGACGAAAAATTCAAAAAATTATAAAAAAAAAATAGCTGTAGTTTATAGCCCTTTCAAACGTGCACTTTATTAAACTAAAATTAATTTAAGCTATAAAACTGCACACCTAAAAAATTGCTTAACATTCTAGATTTTAAACAACGTAAAGAATTTCATTCATTATTCAAATTATTTTAACATTTAAATAGTTTTGAAAAACGCATAATAAATTTGTGTCAACCGCAACCATCGACGTGTGGTGAAGTCGTCATGAATTAATTTGAATGCCTTAATAATGGCGAAAACAAATTTATTCGTTAATCAAAATTATTTGTTTGGAACAAAGAACTGCAAAAATCGAAGCTCAAAGCAGAAGAAGTGCTTTGGCAGCAACAATGGAAGTGCTTTCTACCTTGTAAACATTCATCAATTGCGATAGGGATATACATATGTAAATACATACATATATCCGACAACTTATACTCTGCTTCGCGTACTTTGCACTTTGCCAACCACAAACGCTAGCGCAGAACGGTCCTTTTCTTCTTTGCGCCGAATCATGACTTTGACTCAGAACAACGATGCTGCGACATTGCTGTGGAACCACAGGAAGTAATAGAAAGATTTAGCAAAATGAGCAAGCACCGTATTTATTTGATGCTGTAAAATAAATACTGAAATATGTACAAAATTATGTAGTTCTCCCCTAAAATTATACTCATGAGTTGTTAGTCGACAGTGAAAGTGCCCAAAAATTCTTTCAGAAGGTGAGGTGGATACAGGAGATTTCAAGACCTAGGCAAATTACTGTAAGAATGAAAACCACACCGATTAAGGGTGGTCGAACGAAAAGCATTGGAAATGAATGGAACAGGAATGCCGCCCGAAAATTCTATCAATGAATAAGGCAGTAATCTAACGGTCCTCTTTCGCTACAAGAAAATCTGATAAGACGTTCATAGTGCGTACGCTTCTCAAAGCTTTTGAATGGTAACATTGAAAGTTTAGTCAGAATCGGCACTATATGCATATAGCAAAAACACGATACATCTGGCGTTTGTAGATGATTTCAGTGCAGCATTCTACAACTTGGAAATGGAGGCAAAATATGTAGGTCTAACAGTGAACGAAAAGAAAGTACCTCTGGCATATGGGACGTGTGCCCCCCTGATAGCGGTGGGTATTTATAAATTTGAAGTAGAGAAAGGTTTTGCACATTTTTGGTTCAGAATAAACACCGCTAATAATATCAGCCTTGAGATCAAGGCAAAAATAATTCTTCCCAACAGGTCTACCTTGGGCTATGTGGGCGACTAAAAACTAAAAATGTCACTGTTCCAATCTCTCGTCATTGTCGTCCTATTATATAGCGGAGAAACCCGAACGATGTCGAACACAAATGAGAAAATTGTGAGAGTCTTCGAGAGAACTATTCTTTCAAAAATAAGTGTACGGTGCGACGTTGAAGTAAATGAGCTGCATATATATGTACTTTATATAAGGCATTATGGTTTTGCAATTTAAAACATAACTGCTTTCCTTGCTTGGTCAAGTTTTAGTCTGTTTAGATAGGAATTCTTAAAGTACTCGATGTAATGTCGGCTGGTATTGACAGAAAAGTACGGTGAGAATATTAAATTAAATTTGGCTTGGCTTCAGTTGGTATTTGAATACGAAATCATTTTTATCGTCGAAGGGGCTTAGAATCATTTCCTTTTGAATACAATTAATTTTGTTTAGTGCGATCGGTGTTTTTTTTTACAGCAGAGAGGCACATGCTGGGTTTATCTAGTTCAGTAATAAAACAAAGCAGGCCAACAAGAAGTCTTTATGGATGATGCGGTAAGTAGGATATTAAACGCATTCACATATTCCCTTTTTTGCCACATCCGTCGGCACACAACATATATGTATGTACCTGCCTAACTGCTGTGGGCAGTGATGCATAGGCAGCTAGGGTCCAGTCAAGGTAAACAAGGCGAATCCGCTGTGTATTTTGTTTGTGTAATTTTGCGCGTGAAATGTCTAAAATCGAATTCGTCCAGTTTGCTTATGTATCTTGTTTGTGTAAAAACAAAAACAACCCAGCGAGTTTGGAAAGAAGAACAAGCATTCAGCTCATGGGATGCTATCAACTTGTATGAATTCGACTTGGGTCCAGTTTTACTATCTACAATTTTTAGTTTTGAAATTAATCTTTCCTTTTTTCTTGGCAAATTCATTTTTATTCGGTTTTCAAATAAAATTGTGTAAATTTGAAATACATAAAAATATAACGTTGCGACTGGCAGGCGGGTTAATGTAATGGAAAAAACTGCTGTCAAATAAGCTTATCGAATGAAAATATGTCATATATTGATTTCACCAAGGCGAATCCATACAAGGTGGTGTTATAAATACAACTACAAAATTCCTATGTATTTTGTTTTTGTTACTGCGTAAGAGTTGTCAAAATTTAAATACATTTTGTTTTTGCTTTTACGGCTTTTGAAAGCTCATACGCAAAAGCAAAAACAAAATACATGTAGGTGAATAAAAAAAATCAAATCAGCTGCTCTTATGCCATCACCTTCTATAAATTCGCCTTGGATTTCACTTTGCTACATACAATTTGTCAAACGTAGAAAAATTCAACGATTGCTCTGGCTAAGGTATTTCGTACATATGTATGGATGATCAAAATAGTTTTGCACTCGGTACACATGCATGGGCAACGAAAGCAAAGGCGTTCACGAACACAATGGAGGGGCCAAGGGCATGAGGACCTGTCTAATCTTGGCGTGAATAAGGATAGATTGGCGATTAGTGAAGTTTCTGGTCTCGCCCCAAAACCAACGAACGGTTGTAATGCGAAATAACAAAACAAAAACGAACCTCTACTGCCACCAAAAGAACTATGGTGCAATTCCAAAAAGTTCAATATTAACGAAAACTAAAGGATGAGTGTAAGATTGGCCCAAATCATTAAGTATGATTATTTTTTAACACCAGTGAAATTAACAACCCCCCGGTGCAAAATTTTGTTGACCAATTCGCTTCGAAGGAAAAATTTCAATTTGATGGAGTAAATGAGACTGAAGTTGTAAAATCGGTTATGACTATCGAGTCAAATGGTATTGGGGACGAAGTTTGTGAAACTTGTCGTGTCCTTTATTTTGAGTACTCCAACACATATAATAAGTCAGTGCTTTACAACTGCAGCTATTCCAACAGTATGGAAAAAGTTCCAAAACTGAATATTGCCACTAACCCAAGTGTATTTGCTAAAGTGTGTGACCCCCTGATGGCATCACAAATTTCATCTTTTGTTAAACGAAATAACCAATTATCACCATTTGAGTCTGGATTTAGACCTTAATACAGCTGCTCTACGGCTATGTTAAAAATAATCGATGACATTAGGATTCAGTTCGAAAATGGTGATCTAACACTTCTTTGCCTTCTCGATTTTTGTAAAGCATTTGACTTGGTAAATCATGATCTTTTGTTACAATTTAGCTCAAAAACTGATGAACGGATTTATTTCAAATTTAAATCTACAGTACATAGTACCTTACAGACTAACAAACGAATTAATAATAAATGCTTATTGGATAATCAAATTTAAAATTCTCACAATAGAAGACTTAGAAAACGAAAAGTCAATTACCTTAGAGGAAAATAAATCATTAAATTCCGTTAGGGCACGCGAAATAGGCGCATTACTTGCAAATTTTGTTCTACAACTATCAACATAAAAAGGATAGAAATTACGCAGATTTCTTTGCGGAACATTAAAGCTAATCCGCTCCAGTAGAATTGGGCAATCGATTGTGCCATTAATTATATTGAATATATATGAAAGAGAGAGGACAGACCTTCTTTTTTCAAGAGAACTAAGATTAATTAGCAACAGGCGTGAGTGGTACGAAGGAACGGGTTCCTCGAACCGCAATGAACGCAGTGCCTGCTTCAGAAAAATTTTTTGAACCTTTTCAATCCTATTTACGGAATGTTGGTCGTATGGCCTCCATATTATTACCGCATATTCCAAATGAGAGCGAACAAGAGACGAAAAAAGAAGCTTAAAGGTGTATGGATTGGAAAACTCTGAACTATTTCGTCGTATAAAACCCAGAACCGAATATGCTTTCGAGAGAATAAAATTAAGGTGATTATTAAATGAAAACTTTGCCTCGAAAATCACTCCCAGATCCTTGGCCTCTGTAACCTTGTTTAGGACAATATTAGCAATATGAAAAATAGTAGGTGTGGCGTTCTGCCGCCTAGTGAAGGTTATGTGAAAACATTTATTAAAATTTATAGATAGCCGTGACTTTAGACACCATGTATTAAGATTATTTAAATCACATTGAAGTTTTATTGCATCGTCATCATCATTAACAATTGCAAAGACCTTCAAATCATCAGCATAAAGCAAATAATTCGAAAACGAAAAACAACTGCCTATGTCATTTATAAAAATAATGAACAAAAGACGGCCTAAAATGCTCCCCTGAGGTACACCTGAAGAGGCCACGAAAAAGTCCGAAGCTATGCCATCAATTGTAACAACACAGCGCCGATTAGCCAAGTATGAAGTAATCCATTTTAGAAGGGATGAATGGAAGCCCAGGCAAGCTAACTTATTTATCAGAATCCTGTGGGATACTCTATCGAACGCCTTAGAGAAGTCCGTATAAATGCAAACAACTTGCGAACCAGCCGAAAACGATGAAATGCAAAAATCACTGAATACCATTAAGTTTGAGACTGTCGATCGCCCGGATACAAATCCATGCTGGTTTGGGTTGATCTATGACTTTATCGCGAAATAAATTTTGTCTTTGACCACACTTTCAAACAGTTTAGAAAAGGTTGATAGTTTCGAAATTGGTCTGTAATTCTTAACATTGTTTTTACTACCATTTTTGAAAAGAGGCTTAAATATTGACAAAAAGCTTAAATTTTTTTTTGGTTTTTCGGATAGCTCTATTAAGCTCATGACCAGTGGCGGAAAGATCTCAAAAAGTGAATTGCAATTGGTATGCCGAAAGGTTCTGTCCTTGGCTCTCTTTTGCTTAGTCTTTTTATCAATGATATATTCTCTGTGTGTCAGGATTTTGAATGTTCATCCTTATGCCGACGATATCCAGTTGTATTTGTCTAGTCTTGTTGGTCTTGTTAAGGGTTTGTGTTTCAAAATTAATAGTGATCTGTCTGCAATTTCGCAATGGCCCTGTGATAATTGTCTTTGCCTGAATGCTGTGAAGTCTTATGTGTTGCCCGTTAGTAAGAGCTTAGTACATATGGAGAATATTCCAAAACTGTCGATTGGTAATAGTGTCCTAATGTTTACTGACAAGATAATAAATTTAGGCTTTCTTATAAATTCTACGTTGAGTTGTTCTGACCACATTGATAAAGTTGTAAGTAATATATCTACATGCTGTTTTACTTCAATTAAGAATGTCAGCTTCATTTACACCTATTGAGACTTGGAGAAAGTTAGCTGTTCAGCTAATTGTGCCCCACATTGCATATGCTGGACTCGTATATAGCAAACTTGATTCCATTTCGTATGAGAAAATTGAGATTGCGACACACTATGTTTAAGGGCTTAAAAAATTTTACCATATTTCTTTATGGAAAAATAAAATTCTATGATGTAGCAATTTTGTGCAATTTTGCGGCAAGAAACCTTATATTCATTTACAAACTTATAGAATATTAAACTATTTTATTTTCTTAATATTTGTTTTCTAATCTCAAGTTTAATCATAAGCATATATGTATGTAGACTAAGGCTTATGCCCTTACTTATTTAACTATTAGTTTCAGCGTAAATCTAAGTGAATTAGAATTAAATTCTAAGATTTGTAACTTCTATCCTGTAGAGGTATTATAAAAGTCTTACTTATTTACAATACACATTCGTTTATCTAAAAAAAAAATGTTAAATATTAAATGCTCCTTTTTGACTTTTTGAAGCTGGTTGTGGGTTTTTGGCGTAGAATACGTCTTACCTTACGGTATGGGCACCAATGTCAGGTTTTTATTGTTGTAATCTCTATTTCTTTAATTATAAGGAAACGGCTCGATTAATTTTTTTTTTTTTTTTTGTAGTCAAATGAAGATGTTAGCTTTCGTTTGACATACATTTCATGTTGGTTGATATCTTCCTAATATTTAAATTTCTCAAATGAAAATTGTATAAACACATGCACACAAATATGTGTGTGGTGTTTGGTTGAGTGTTTGGTTGAGTGTTTGCTGTTGGGCGATTTAAATGTACTCGTGCAGCCCTTTATTTGTATTGCATAATTTTAGGCGGGCAAGTTAAAGTAGAGTAAAAGAAGAGAAAATGCTGCCAAGCACTGCAAAAAAAATAATAAAATTGATTTGCGTATGTTATTTATCATTTATCTTTACTATTGATAACAGCCATTGACTTCGTTTTTGCGAGAAATTTAATTGATAATTTAAAAATATTTTTATCCTATTTTTCCTATCATAAGCTTATGTATATCATCCAAAGTAACTATCAAATAAAGAAATTCATTTGCTTGTATTATTTATCATTTATTGTTACATATGTTTTCTGTCTTATCGGATGGCGTATTCTACGTTAAACTTAATGGCCGTGTCTCTGACACAGCCTGCTTCTTTTTTTTTATGATGAACAATAAAGTAATTTTGTGTCAGCCCTTTCAAACTCCAACCTTCGTTTATCTCTCTGGCAAATATTTATATTCTTTTTGTACGGGGTATTTGGTTCTCTTACCTTCGGTATGAATACCAATCGCTAATCTCCTTTCTCTAGTATCATCTTTTGCAAATTACAGTGTAAATTCAGAAACCAGTTGGTTCGCATTGTATTTTCAACGAACTAAATAGCCAACTAAAATCTGAGAACAAGCTCATTTACAATAAAAACGACCTTTCTGTCTACACATATAGTTTTCGATTTTATAATAAGTGCGCTATAATAGAAAACGAAATATTGTACAAATTAATTGGGAATAAATCTATGAACTTTCTATTTAATTCTCATTGTATTCGTCCTTATAAGTCATAAGGCCTTTTAATTGACCCGCACCTAGCATACATACACACACACACACTCGCACATCGATATGGATTTGACCATCTTTGTATGTTTTATTTTCTACCTTCTACATTCACAGCATTCATCAACTTATTCCACCTTCCCTAGCAAAGCAGAATGGAGTTCAAAGTTTATAGCGTACGGGGCGTATGAGCAATGTGGATATGTTGCTTTGTGTTTTGATTCAATCACTGCGGATTACCAATTGTATACACTTACCCAACAAATTGCCACAAATCATTTCACAATGGAACAAATATCATATGTCCACAGTACATAATAACCAAAAGTAATTTTCTATTGTTGCACAATGAGAATGCGAAGCTTAACAATTTGCAACGTCAAAAAAAGTTGAGATGTATGTATGTATTATGTATCTATTTTGCACACACACCTATTGTATGAGCCTACATACACCAGCATATGATTGAGGTAAATTTTCTACAGTAACTTAGTTCATAGTAGAATTTAATTTCGTAAGTTTTTTTTTGTGCTATGAAATTTAATATAACAATCCCCATGTTAATCAAACTTCCAAACTTCATACGTAATTTATCAAAAAAATAAATAAATTTACATACAAATTTAACACTTCTAGTCAGAATTTTTGAATATATAGTTTTATAGCCAATCCAATTTTAGTCTATAAAAGAAAGTCAAAACTGCCTAGTGATTTTAGCTAAAAAGTTTATTTTTGTTGGCACTTTTTTTCTACAAAACACATATTATTTATGAAACTTCGCGCGATTTTTTTTACTTTATTTTGTTGACAATATATGCCCAAGCTTTTTCCCGATACTTAGCATGAAATATTAAAGTTTAAACAAAATCTAAATAAGAACCAATTTAATTTTGTATTATATAATTAAAATTTTGTTTTCTCAACTAAAATAATGTATACGATGTATTTAACGATGTAAAAACGAGAAAGGCCTAAAAAATCAATTTTATCGATTTATCGAGAACAACCGATCTTCAGTTTCGGCCATGTTCGGTCATATTCGGCCATATTCGGCCATATTCGGCCCCAAAGTTCAGTTCGGCTTCGAAAAAAAAAAAGCCGAACATCAACCGTACTTTTGCTCATTTTTACTAATTTAAAAAATTTATAAACTTTTCAACTCTTAAACAAATTAATAAAATTCAAGTACTGAAAATATAAATTTGTATAGTTCTGTTTTCACACATACATATATTTATATGTTAATTTGAAATTGATACAATTTAAACTAATATAGATTTTTCAATAACTATATTAAAAATCTAGAATTTTCAAAACATCCATTGACTACTCGAGCCGGCCTCGGCCGAAATCAGCTGGGTTTGGTTCTGTTGGGTCCTAAAACTTGGTATTTGGTCGTTCTCTACCAGTTACCTTTGTTACCACACGCAAAAGAATCATTATTCTCACTTAATTTCTAAAGAATATTTTTTTTTATTTCAAGAACAGTATTTTGTTGACGCTTTCGAGGATTTCGAGTCGTATGTTTGCAAAATGTCATTCCGATTATGGGCTTAATTTACAGACGGCAATTATTCCATTATCGTGGCCGACAATGGGGGCCATTCACTGTAACATTCCTACTGGCCTTACCAAACTGTTGTTTTGTCAGAATATAATTTTAGCACTTGAACTTCTTCTGGTTGTTGTTGGTTGGTTATTATCGTAGCCATCAAAAAGAAAGATGTAAATCTTCTTCAAGTTTTTCCAAAGCCCAAGGACCGAACCGATGTCGGGTTTAGAGCAACTGTTGATATCCCCGAAGTTTTTTTATAGAACTCTACTAGGTTTGGTACACATATAGATAAAAACTTAGTAAACATAATTTCGAAAATTTTGGAATACGAGTTCGAACCACCTCTCATATAGAATGGTATTTTACACAACCCTAACCAATTTCATATTTTAGTAGCTTTAAAAATTACTTAACTCTAATTTGATATACAGGATTTGGTTACAAAAATATATAGGTACGTTGCTTAAAAAATAGATATATCTCGGAAACAACTGCGTCAAACTCTAACAAATTTTGAACTTACTTGATATTTAAACTCAGTAAGCACAATTTCGAAATTTTAAGAATTTGGTGGAAAACCCTTACACACAACTCTCATACTACATAAAAGACAAAATATTCGACATTTTATTAAATCATTCGTTCAAATTTATTACGGAGAATTTAATTACAAAAAGAAATGCAAAAATCTGAGAATTTTGGAAAATATGCGCTAAAAACCGAAATAATTTATTTTTGTTTGTATTTAAAAAATAAATTTCATTTACATTTGCAGAATTCAAGAATATTATTTTTCATTTATATCATTTCATTTCATTTATTTTAAAAAAAAATGTATATGTTAGTACAACAAGACCAATACAAGATTACGTTGACTTGTTTTATTTTATAAATGAAATAAGCTCTCGAAATCAAACAAATATTACCTATTTTATTATTTATTATTATTATTTTTTTACAGCAAGTTAATGTTTGAGAAAGATGAGTCAATAACGCTAAGTTTTTCACAGTTCCCCCTATTAACCCTAGAATGCATTAACTCATATACCCAATAGCAACTTTGAACTGCTCTAGGGAAGAATATTTACGCATATTTCGAGCATTAAAACTTCGAATCTAAAAAACTTAAATATTTTTGCGTCATTTGAATGGCCATAAAGTTCAGTTCAGTGATTCCGCAGCTATTAGTTTACAAAGTCAACACTTACGCGAACGCATAACAGGGGGTACCTGTGTGCCCGCTAGTTGTTATATGATACTAATAATAAGTGATTAGCAACGTTTTATTGTGATATATTTACTAAATATGTTTTAAAATAATTTAAGAAATATGAATATTGAATGCAAATATTGTCCCGGTTATGTTTTTTTTTTTTGTAATGCGTTCTTCTTTTTGATTATGCGTTCTACGATTAAAACCAAACACGACGCACTAAAAACATGTAAGATCCTAGAAAAGTTATATTTTAGGCAGTTTTTTCCTTACGTCTATTTTTTCGAGGACTCTCTAGCTCATTAATGTCGTTCAAATTGTTTATAAAGCTAAAAATTAATTTTTACTTTTATTTCGTGTTCGCAATAGTACTTCGATTTTACTAAGTCGCGCAGTGAGCGGAAAACCTACCACCACCTTCTAATTGTATGTCCATTTAAAAACCACCCAACTTCAAATAAAAGTATTCCGCGCCGATTATCTTAGGGGCACATAAAGAGTTAAGATTTATAGTTCCGCCAAGTACGACAGTAAAAGTAGAAACATTAAATAGCAAACACATAGCACCTGTGCAAGCTCTGCCGGGCAACTAAATAACTGTGTAAGTAGTTGAAATGTTGAGTGGAACAAATTTAAAAGTAGTAAAAGTGCAACAAACTTTTATCAGAAACCAAGAGTCCACCGCACCTCGCTCCCCACTTTCTCACCATTCGCCACTGGCTTTCTTTTATCTTTTCTTTTTTCCCCTCCCATTACGTTTCTTTTACCACTTGCAAGTCATTTTTGGTACCCCCGCCCCCCCCAGTTCTTTATTTGCATGCTAAAAGCAAATGCCTCCTAAACCCTAAACAAAACGACTGTAGAGTCAAAGCATTTTGAAGGCGAACAAAGCTATGTTCTGGATTTTTGCCTTAAGGCCGCAAGTGGATTTTGGAAGAATGCCACACATTCACTCGCACAAACACACACAAGCACACACACACATACATGTTGAAATTCTTGTTTTAAAGTTACAAACTTACTTAGGTACCAAAAAAACGCTTTATAGCTAACGTAAAAATAAATTTTTGTTGTGGTCTACAATGTAAGCTCGAAAAAAACAAAAATGTCAGTGGAGCTTAGGGACTTCCACACATATACATACATATAATATATGCATGTGCATAGGTATATGTGTGTGTTAAGGAAATTTCTTCGAAAAACTTAACCCATATGAACAGAAGAGTTTACTTTTTTGTGCTGCCTAGAATCACAAAGTTGAATTCATTTAAAGTTGCAATGTAATTGACTTCTTTGATTGAGTCGGTCTTATACCAATATTTTAAGATCTCATATAACGAACTTATTAAATTGATATTTATTGAAACAAATTTTTAACACCTAGGAGAGGTTCAAGTTAGGGTAATTTACAAATTCTTGTATATACTGCGATTCGTGTAAACGAGCCGTTCGTACCTGGCATTTCCTAGGCAAATTTCGGCATTCGTGGGTGTAGTTGGTAGGCATGAATTCTCAAAACGCTGATACAATTGACATATATATTTAAATATATATAAATAAATTATAGTTTTTTAGATGCTTAAAACATGAAAACGACGGGAGTAAATTGAATACTTCTTTCTTCGTATTTGTTCGTGATTCCTACGTGATGGAAAAAAGAAATTCCGAAAACTCCCAACAGCTGGCACTGTCTGCGCCCGCGTTTCATTTATCAGTTCAATTCAATAATAGTTCAACATGTGGCATTAAATCACATATTGCTAAATGACGGGTGCAAAAATTTGTACAAGATTTGCCACATTTGTGTAAAGTGCGATGCATTGCTTCCCATATGAGCAGTTTTTAAAGGGAGCTGCCACTTTCCTTAAAACTTAAATTCAATTAAATTACCTGCTTTTGGTTAATATATTGTACAAAAAAAAGGTCTGCCAATCGTTGTCCTGAAAGTTTGGAACTATTCTAGCTTTGGATAAAAGCGTTGCGGCTTTGGAAACAAGAATTTCCTCTTTTTCATACTAAGAAAGCTTATAAACACAGTCTAAAAATTAACGATTTTATGTAACTTTAATCATGGAAGAAATTATAAATTTTCGAGAAGGGCACAACCAAAATTCAATATTATAAATAAATACTGAAAACATTTTTCAATAAATGTGTACTTAAAATTAAATTCAATATTTCACTTTTCAATAACAAATCGTCACACTGGAATTATTTTTCAAAAAAAAAAATAATAATTTACGCTCCTAGAGCTGATTTAGAGGAAGAAAATGACAATGTGAATGAAGATGCAAACGAAGCTGAGAATCATGGTGTCCTAACAGAAATAGATATCGATCCTGATGATGACATTCTTATAGAGTCTTTCATAAGCCGCAAATTTACCCCAAAAAACCTGCTTGAACTAAAGTTTTTTGAATTTCGGAAGGAAATTTTTGAAGCGACCAAATCGGAATAGGAAGTTGAAAATGCAAACAGTGCCCAATTCGTTGTTACAGCCAAGAAGAGCATCAAATGGAGGAAACTAAAATATGAACCAGATCCATATTCTTACGAGTCAAGTTCCGTTCAAGAATACACAAATTCTGAAAACCCATTTCAA
This sequence comes from Anomoia purmunda, assembly GCA_951828415.1. NCBI lineage: Eukaryota > Metazoa > Arthropoda > Insecta > Diptera > Tephritidae > Anomoia > Anomoia purmunda. The sequence goes on from OX639995.1 coordinate 25,552,671, forward strand.
TACTTCCAACAGTTTTTTACTCCCGAAATATTCGAAACGGTTACATTTTATACAAATTCTCGTACGCAACACAAAAGGACGTTGTAGGCTATAAAAAGTACCATGAAGGATAAAACTCAGTTTATTTAAAAATGTAGATTATATGTATGTGTGTATGCATGAAAATTTTTTGTATTGAACTGCATTGAAAGATTATTTTGCGGTATGTAGTTACGCATATTTTCTTTTGTTTTGTTAATTTTTGACCGCAGTTTGAATTAAAAAGATACTTCCTTTATTTCATATTTAACGTACTTTCATTGGAGTTGTACTAGCTTTTTAAGTAGTGTTCGTAAATATAATAAAATGTTTATAAAAAAAAATGAATAGATTTTAATGTAAACTAATTTAATTTTAGAAATAAAAATAAATAGAATATTAAAAATATATGCATTCTTTATTTTGTTTTTTCAATTGTTTTTGGGTTTTTATGTCTATTTCAATCGAAATCTCTGGTCATTTGCTCACCAGCAGGGTGATGAGCTCTGAGCTAGCTGCAATAATATAAATATTTGAAAATTTAGTTGATGGTGCAGTTGGAGCCGAGTTATATAATGTATGTACACAAAAATATAAAATCATTATATCATTCGCTCAAGGGTATAGGGAAAGGTATACCGAAGAGCGCCAGGTCAGCTTATATTTCATCAAAACAAGCGTAGACACCAACATTACGAGCATTCATAGAAACTTTAAATAAAAAATGTTTTTTTTTATTTGCTAAAATTGTATTGGCTCAAAAATTTAGGTTTTTCTTCGTAATCTTTATAAAGTGGTGATCATTCACATCATCTCTGTCAGTTGATATTTGAAATTTTTTTGCTTAGCGCTTACATCACAGCTCGATGTTTGACCGAACTTCTCCTACAATTTGTAGTGTCCGTTTTGATGTTGCAATACAAATTGAGGGCCTGCCGTTTTTGTGAGTAGCTTTTCCTTTCCAAAAATACACTGCGAGGATTGGCTTTGTCTATCGGAAGGTGACCACTATTATAATGGCCGTGCAAGAGTTACATGAAAGAAAATGCGCAACACTGTTAACAAAAAAAAAAAATTATAAAAACTCAACGAGAGTTTTCCGTCACCTGAAAGCTCCACTCCATTATACGAAAATTGAATGGGCAACAAAAATATTTTCTAACTTGCTGACGAAAATCGTTTTAATTTTAACGCCAATTTTTTTATGTTTGTTAAGTTTTTGTAAAGTTGTTGCAATGTGTTTTGATTTTTTTTTGTTTTATGTTATAGAAGGAACTAAATTTTTCTAAAAAATTAATGAAAACAACTTGGCATGGAAAACTTTATCAATAATGCAAAAAATAAAACTAACTCATTTTCACTGTGAGCAATGTCATAACTTCTCGAAATCAATTGTTTTATTTACTCTATCTTCATAAACTTGTTTTCCTATATACTGTGAGATTTAATTGTCGCACATTAAAATCTTGTGGGATAAATAATATTTGTGTGTGAGTAAGTTGTAACTTGGAATGGTATGAAATGAAATGGAGGTAGGCCGGAAATCCGAAATTGGGTTTCTAAGCGCTTTGGCATAGTTGTCCATTACTCTGAAGGTCAGGGAAGGATGAATGAGGGATAGGGAAACGCTGGAGATGACACTTCATTTCTCCCCAAAAATATTCCAGACTTTTTGATGTACATATCTATCAAACTTGTTTCCATAGATTGTATCCTTAAACCCAGCAGGGTCTCCTAACTACTTCTTTCTCTGTCTAAGAAGGAATTTCGCCACCACGCTGTACTGTCTCGTCACGAAGCACTTGGTTTGTGCGGTTACAATAATCCGAAAATAGAATTCATGAAAAACACATAGTCGCAAATGATTCCGGACGTTTTATTTTTCTTCTTTATATGAAAACAAAAAAAACCCCCCAAGAGTAACAAAACATTTGCCATACAACTCAAAATCCCTCAGCTGACACTTCAAATTGTTTATTTTAGGATGCAAATTTAAAAAGAAAATAAATAAACTGGTCAGTTAAGCTATTTAACTATCAGCGTTTTTCCCCGCATTTTCCTTTTTTTTTCAAAGAGAAACTATTTGTTTTAAAATAATAATTACTTCTCAGGTTGTTAATTAAAAATCCGTTTTCATAATACACTAGCTGTCGAAAACATTCATTTAACTACATATGATGTATGGCATTTGAAATAAACAACAAATCTGTAAATGCAAACTATGAATATACACAGGTTACCCATGTTCAGTTTATTTTTCCCACTCCCCATTTATATACACAAATTTTTGCCCCACTTCAGTTAATTAATATGCGTGTGAAATAAAAGCTCAGTAAAAAGAGACCTAAAAGCAGGTAAAATATGTAAATGTATATGTAGAACATTTCCTGGTAAGCACTGCTAATGAAAAATTACTACAAAAACAACACGTTTACTTCTATTGCCACATGAAGCTCATGAACACTCAAACACTCACACACACACGCACATGAGCACATAGTACGCTATAAAGTCGTATAAAAGTTATGTAATAACTAAAACTAAATTACCAGCATATAAAAACAAAAAAAACAAAAAAAAAGTGTGGAAGGTGAAGAAGAGCAGCATAGGAGGTGGGTCTAAACCGTCGCACATTAGCGCCAAGTGCTGAAACCGTACGATTAATTAAAAAATGAATGAATTTTAAGCAAACTTAAAAATTTTGATACTGTCTCGAAAAAAATTGAATTTTTCAACACGGGTGAACTTTCCTTCTGTGGCTGTTCAAATCTCACCCTTTTCTGTTGTCTTATCGGCCTATTCTAACGATTTGGTTACAAAAATGTATAGCCTACAATTTTGTTACAATTTTGTAACCAATACTTGTAACAGTCATTCTGGCAACTTTGTAACAAGAAAAAGTTCACCATGTGGGGAAAGTAAATTTAAGGGCAGCACTGTTGACAGCTGATTACCAAAATAATAAAGAAAAGTAAGCATGTTTATATTTATTTCAACATTTGGTATATTTCTAATAAGATTTATTAAATATATGCTTTGCCGAAAATTAGGGCAAGCACTGAGTTGGGCATTGTGAATGGGTAACTGCTGTTCCACAGATTGCTCAGCAGCCGTTTCATTTCCAACACCTCGCTTTGTTCCATTTCCATAGCACAAAGAACTACATAAATGTGATTATTGCCTTCTTAATTTGTAAATTTAAAAGTTTTATGCGCGAATCTATTGAGCTCACTTTATTAGTCATACATGAATTTGATTCTGCTTTAATTTTTACATTTGAAAATATTTATGAAAACAACGGTAACTAGGTTGTTACCTCCTTACTGGTAGGTAGCAATTTTTGTAACTTTTGTCACAGTATCAAGAATTCAGAATACCGAGATTTTTAGTGAGTAACCAAAGTGGTCAATTGTAACCGTGGTGACTATTGTAACGGCATCAAAATAGTCGGATTAATGGTGAAAAGTGCAGAATGCGAGGTTTCAGTGATTTACAAAGTAAAATTTTTGTGTGAACTTTCAAACAATATATAAAATTTGCAATTACAGACATTTTAAAACTTGTATCGATAAAAGTAGTTCAAAAAATAATAATTTCTTTAAAAAAAGAGGTTTATAAAAATCATATCTTCAATGCGAGGTTTTTGGAATATATATGTAGACATTTAGTTATGAACTAAGCCGTACTTAGCGATAAGTCGCATAGCGTGTTGAACCACAGCAAAGGCAAATCCACAGAGACAGCACTCCATTGCTTAGTTTCGCAAATTTAACGATCCTTAGAAACAAAGAAATTTGCTTTAGTGGCCTTGGCGGAACTGCGAGTGGACAAAACTCTTGTCGGGCTCACCCGCCAATTGCTCACCAGCGGGGTGGTGAGCTCTGAGCTAGGGTGGCGAACAACTCGCAGGTCGGTCCGGAGAGTCACCCCGCAGTGAGGAGCTCTCTCTCCACTCCAACGGGTAGTTAAGGTGAACCAACGGTTGCGGTGAATGGAAGTGGATAGATACGATGTTGTTGCAAATGCCGATGATGTTGCAGTAATAATATTGGGGAAATATCCTCAAACCTTGTGCGATCTTATGGAGGCTGCCCTCACCTCTTTGGTTCCGTGCACAAAAAAGTGCGGTCTTGACGTAAGCCCAGCCAAAACTGAATTAGTTCTTTTTACCAAAAGGTACAAAGTAGCGACCGTTACAACTCATAAAGCCTGTAGTTTAAACCTACGGCTAGTATTTTATAGCAGTTCTCGACGGTAAACTTTTCTGGAATAACAATACAACATAGCGTATTTAGAGAGCCACAACAGCGCCATTTACCAGCAAAAAGGCGATTAGTATATCAAACGGGCTCACCTCGAAACAAATATTTTAAATCACACAGAGAACATAACTCACGGCTGCATTTTAGCTGTCATTAAAACAAAATTGTAGTATGTGCAAAAACCTCGTGTCACGGTGTTTGTGGTCGAGCCCCTCAGAAACGGATCGATACCGATTTTAATGACATTGTGAATGTATATTTGGCTTAGGTTGTAGAGAATATTTTACGCTTGGGAAAGTGTTGTCACCTGCTTGAAAAGTCTTATTTAAATAAAGTATACACAAATTGTATGAAATATTTAAATAGGCATGTCGAGCTTATAGCTTATTTTTTACTCGGGCTACCACGGGTTTAAAATTCGAATTTACTTAATTTCAGGCAAGTTATCTATATGAAATAAAAAAATATGGGTGTTAAACGCTTCGTCTCGGAGAGGAGAAGGTTCATACATATATTTTGGTGAGGGTTGCCACCTGTTTGAAAAGTCGAGTTTAATTGAATTATACATATGTTATTTAACACATTAAAATTTAGGTGTCAAACAGTGCGTTTCGCTGAGAAGAAAGTTTATAGCTAGCTAAATTTTAGAGAGGGTTGCCACCTAATTGAAAATTCTAACTAAATTAAATTATACACGAGTTATATGAAATATGGCTTACAAACCGTTCGGTTTACTGAAGAGAAGGTTTTTGGCGTACAGAAGGATGCCACCTATTTCAAAATTCAAATTTAATTTAATTGTACACAAGCTATATGAAATAGTAAAATATGAGTGTCAAACGGTTTGTCTCGTAGAGGAGATGGTTCATAGACATATTTTGATGAGGGTTGCCACCTGATTAAAACTCGAATTAAATAAAATTACACACAAGTTATATAAAATAATAAAATATGGGTGTTAACCGGTTCGTTTTGATGGGGAGAAGGTTTGTAGGATGTAGAGGGTTGCCACCTAATTCAAAAGTCGAATTTAATGTAATTACACACAAATTGTTTAAAATGGCAGAATATGTCTATCAAATCATTCGATTCGCTAGGAGAAAGTTTATTGCTATAATTTGAAGAGGGTTGCCACATTTTAAAAAATTCAAATTTAATTAAATTACAAACAAATACATGGTTCATACCTGAATTTTTGAGACGGTTTCCACCTGTTACATGTGACTGGACCGAAATGCGTTTTCTGATTAGATATGCAAAGGGCTATTAATAAATTTATATAGGCAGTGCCACGTCTGTCATGTTTTTCTAGTATATTATAAAAATTGTATAAACTTAAGTTTTAAAATAGCGGTTTAATTTTAAAATAAATTTAAATTTAAAAATTCGTATTTCGGCTCCACTGTGCTTGGTGTCCACTGTGCTTGGTGTCGTATTACAATATCCGCATATATTACAATGAGCGCATGTTTAGTGGTAAATGTGGAAAACTAAACAACGCACTGCAGTCTAACTGCGTAATAATAAAAGAGACAATCACAATCATAAAACGCGAAAAAACCCCCCAATTGCCTGCAACACATTTGGGAATACAAACAACATGCAAATACTTACATACATACACACATATATGTTCATGATACTCATTTACAGCAACATTTCCATTTGTATTTCTTTTCGCGTTTTAACAAAAGAATTTTTTATTACTTGTTTTCTGTCTAAAATACACTTACATACATATATAGCGTTTGAAGAGGTGCACATTTGCAAACCGCGGTATGTCGCTTGCCACTTGTATTTTAAATGGGCAACAATGGCACGCGGCAACCACGGCGGCAGCCACAAGGAGGGAGCGCAAAATGTTGCTGGTCGTAGCAGCAACACGCAAACATTGCAGCTATACCCAGCCAACCAAACACCCATTGTTTGTATGGCTGTGTGTGTATGTGTGCATGTGTATGTGTCGTACATGTATGCGAATGTTCAACAATTGATAAAGAAGCAGGACTCCAAATGAGATACGAGGAGTCGCTTGCGTATTTTAATGTTTTCATGTAACTACTTTACTTACATAAGAATCTACTTACTTGTGTGTGTGTGTGTGTGTGGGTGTGTGTTTGTAGCGTGCAGATAGATAAGTGCTGGTATGCAACTTGTTTGCTAACACTTCACTTCCTGCCACACAATGTACGTACGTACGTACGTACATACGTAGCCACAATATGTAGTATGTAATTTTGCGAAAGCACACACAACCGATAGATAGCGAGCGGAAGTGACAGAATACTTATTTACTGGGAAAACAGGCGCGTGCGAAAGCATTTACATAAAAGGTGTAGAAAGATAAATATATCTACATGCACATACATACCTATAAATTTCTATAGGGTCAGGCATTTAAATTAGGGTGCAACACTTCATATCAGAGTTGCAGTTTTAACCTTTTTCTGACTAGTTGTTTTAGGGTTTTGTTAAAACTGTAAATTCGATTGTTTTATATGAAATAAATGTCATCAAAATTCAAAGGAAAAAATTATACTTATATCAGTGGGTAACTCCACAGTCTGCGGTAGAATTTTGGGCAGATTTTCGTTAAGTATAAAAATGCGCTTGGCGAAAGTCATTTATCATTTTGCTAGCCTTGGTAGTTCCGCTTTTTATTTTTTTTTTAATTTTACGTATTTTTAACGCTATGAATATTGTCAAAACAAAACAAAGAAATATAATTGGTGATAAAATTATAAATACATTTTTAAATATTAGATATGCCTTGAAGATGGAAAAAAGTGGTTGCGCGATTGAAAAAGATAACGCTCAAAACTTCTCAGATATACTGAAATTTATCTGATGATTAAGATATATTGTATGTGATATATAAATATATGAATTAATTTTACGTATACACAAACTACCTCGTACCTTAAAACAAATTATTTTTCAAGCTAGTAAAGTCAATATAATAAATATGGAAAACCTGTATAAATTTATTTATTTTTATTCGTTTGTTGAGCCTTAAATAAATTTTGATTTATACTTTTTCAGCCTTTTCATTTTTGCCTACTTAGCTTTTTCTTCAAAAATGTCTGGCTGCACTGGTCCGTATAAAGGCAAATAAATTGGTATTACTTTTCCATCGGTATTATAAAATTTATTATGTTTTAAAACTTCCACCAAAAAATTGTTTCAAGCTGAGCGATTTGAGAATACCACCAGAAGTTAAACTTTTTAAGGTAAAAATAATTGTTCTCTATATATTTAAAAACAGAAATCTTTTAGGATGATAGAATAATTTAAGCTTAAGAGGTGTGCACAAAAATATTTGAAATAACAAAATTTCTAAAGCTGTGTTCAAGTCAGTCCGCAAATCGTAATATTTTTCTGAAATATTTTGTTGAAGTTTTGAAAATATAATACATTTTATAAAGCCGAGGGAAAAACAGTGCCGTTTTTTTGGCTTTGGGGTGATACATCCTAATATACATACATACATATACTGTGTAATGTATATCGAATGCAACAAAGCTCAATACAATACAGTTGGCCACTTATATTTACTAATTTATATTTAATAACTTTTTATAAAAGCACGGCTCATTCTGCAGCATAAACCATATATATAAAAGTTTTAAACTTTCTCCAAAATTCACAGCAATTCATCAAATTACAAGAAATCGTCATCAAATTTTCAAATGTTTAATTCAAATTTTTAAAAACTAATCGAATTTCGGAAAAAAAATAATGTAAACTTTCGTTATATGGTAATTTAAAGTCACTTGAAACTTGCACATCATCATACAAAAATTGAATTTGCTGTAAAACTACCTACTTAAATTTTATTTTTAAATCGTAATTAAAATCTTGAAAAATATGATGACTTTTTTCGCCTTTTTGACTATTTATACATCTTCTAAATAATTTGAAACTTTTATTTATATCTTTTATGTTACAAAATCAGCTATGCCTTTATAAAAAAAATATTCCAAATAAAAATATATTCAAAATAAAATAATAAGTAACTAAGCTCTATACAACATTTTAATAACAATGCTAACTTTTTATATTAAGTCTGGAATCGCTACAAATACAAATACAATACTAGATGCAATTCTCTCCTCTTGCATATCTGCAATATCTTGCAAGTTTTTTTGTTTCTTCCCATTCGCAGAACGGAATCTAACTGGAGACATGGCAATTTTAAGAAAAAATAATAAACGTTAATAAATAATTATCATTGTATGGTAAATCTTGCTTTAAGACGTATGTACATATGTATATTATAAAACACTAACGCCAATTAATTGAAAGGAACGCACGGATTTTTCTCACTATGTGGTTTTGACTTCCGCACAACCTATACTTTTCAATACAGTTGTGTAATTTGTATTGATTTCAAACTGATTGATATTTGTGAAGAAATCCACTATGTGATTTGTTCGAAAATAAAAAAAAAAAAAAAAAAAAACATCCAGCTAAATGTGTGTAGTTTATGGCGGGAATGCTTTAACGCAATGTACAGTCCAACTATGTCGCCCGAATTCATTCAGAAAATTTCGATCTTAAGGAAGCACCTCGCTCTAAAAAAGTCAATGGCATTTCACAGGCCGGCATGCAAACAGTCAGGGCATAGCAAATGCACATGAAATCACACAAAGCAATTTAGTTCGCAGATTTTGAAAAATTTTGAAAAAATTAATATTTACAAAAATACTAGCGTATCTACACTTTTCCAATAATTCAGCACGAGTAGGTGTCTGTGCTAAATTACGCAGTTACGTTTTTTTGGTATTTTTTTAAATTATTTTTAGTCATTAGAAACCTATTTATTTGCGTCCTGTAATATTGTACAATAAAATTTAACTCTCCACAATTTTTTTCGGCAAGCTTTTATAAATTCTATACATAATTTATCATGAAATTTTTTATTATAAAATAAATTAGTATTAGAATTATTAAGTATAATAATTCATCATTTTTCCTGTGACGGAAACAAATAGAAGTTAGACATGACAAGGTCTACGGCGGTCTAAACGGTGGGTGTTTCAAACCTTCCCAGACAAGTTAAACCAACTGCTGGAAAATTACAGTAATTTTATTATACATATTTAGACGTTTTGCCACTTCTTATCCTCAGAAGGTTTTAGGTCACAATTTAAAATTTAATATAGTATTAAAGCAAAGCGCGTAAAGCTTCTTAGCCGACTCTATAAAAGGAAAGAAAGTTAAATATGGAAGTAGTAGTGGTAGTAGTAAATAGTAGTAGTAATAGTGGTAGTAATAATGGTTAGTAGTACTTATAAGTACAATTAGTAAAAATTGTGGTAGTACTTAACAGTAGTATTAGTAAATAATAGTAGGTGTAGTAAAATTAGTATTAGTAATAAGTAAAAATCAGGGACTGCAACTAACCACTATTGTCCAAATTTCAACTCAAAAAAACATGCGGAAAAAGAAATTCTACGTGTATACGGATTAAACCAACATAATCCTTGTAATAAGGACATTGATTTTTATTTTTTGGGTTTTATTTAAAAAACATCAAGTGAAATCGTTATTTCTGGAGTTGCATTTATCGCTCAGAAAATAAATCATAATGTTTTTCAAACAACCTGTATTTCATTTTCTCAGCAAAAAATAAAACTCAAGAAATAAAAACATAAGGCTCAACAAACAACGATTAAAAGGTTTTTTTTTATTAAAGCTATAACCGTTACGTGAAAGTAATTAGTAGAAGCATAAGTGAAAATAGTAGTAGAATCAGTATTAGCATAAGTAAAAATAGTAGTAGTAATAAGTAGTAGCATTAGTAAAAATAGCAGTAGAAACTAGTAGTAGTATAAGTAAATATAGTGAAAGTAATTAGTAGAAGCATAAGTGAAAATAGTAGTAGAATTTAGTAGTAGCATAAGCAAAAATAGTAGTAGAAATTAATAGTAGCATAAGTAAAAATAGTAGTAGAAATTAGTAGGAGCATAAGTAAAAATAATAGTAGAAATTTGTTGTAGAATAAGTAAAAATACTAGTAGAAATGAGTAGTAGCATAAGTGAAAATAGTAGTTGTAATTAGTAGTAGCATTAGTAAAAATAGTAAAGGTAATTAGTGGGAGCCTAAGTAAAAATAGCAGTAGAAATTAGTAGTGGCATAAGTAAAAATCGCAGTAGTAATTAGTAGTAGCATTAGTAAAAATAGTAGTAGAAATTAGTAGTAGCATAAGTAAAAATAGAAGTAGTAGTTAGTAGTACTCTTCTTGAACTCGAATTTGTATCCCAAGCAATTCCGAAATGGTATTCAAAAGAATCCTGAATTGGTTCAAAAATATCTAGTCCGAGAATTGAGCCGAAACGGTCAGAACTTGTCCTCAAATGGTCCAAGGCTGTATATGTATATATGTACTGATGAACATACATAATACATACAAATAGTATATATATATATGTATATATACATGTATGTACATACCTACATACACATTGATTTGTCGTTTCCGCAGTATGTATGTTTTGTTTTATCTCATATAAAGATAAAAAAAAATCACTCTCATGCCGCTAAGAAGTTTTACTTCAAAAATTTTATTATGGGTCTTATGTCTTTCACACTGAGTTGATATCTCCTGCTGGTGTTTTCCCTTCTAAATTTAAACTGTATAAAAAACAAAATCTAATTAAATAAATTTGTGTACATATATTACTGATATTAGTAATTCAACACTTTTATACCATATAATCTGCAAAAGAACCTTCAACCACTTTTCTGTTAATCCACTGGCATTTTTCATTATTTGCGAATTAAAAGTAATACACACCACACCTAGTTATAACACAGCCGTTGGTTATTTTTATGTAGCACTAAATTTTATAATTTTTTCTTATTAGCAGAGCTTATTATATGGATCGCTAGTTGCCGGAAATTGTATGTAATTTTTAATCGTATTTGTATTGCTTAGATTTGTTTGAGCTCAAATTAGATACTTCATGCGCTTATACATATTAACATATATATAGATATGTAAATATGTATGTATGTAGCTAGGCAGAGTACCGCATTAAAAAAAAACGTGCAAAATACACCCCTTTTAAAATAAAATTATTTGCATAAACGTAAGTAATGAAAGTACTACATATGAAACATAAAAAACTGAGCTCAATTAAAATATGTATTAAAAAAAAAATTATTGTACGAGTGAATAGTGAATGATGTAATCGGTAAAGTGAAATAGGTAGACTGCAATGCAGCTCAAACAGAAGTGTGGCATAACAAAGGGATTACATTAATGAAATGAGCAACCAACCAACTAGCGTAGACACAACCACATGCGGCCGATAACCAGGGCGTATGAGTAATTCTGCAAATGTTTGCTATGGAATGCCATGAGGGTGTTGCTAAAAGGAATGGATGGGTGATATGCAAATGCCGAAGTAAGTATGCCTGTTTGTGCTTTGAAATGTTTCCTTTATTGAAAATTACGAGCAATTTTAAATTATTTATGCACATTTTACATACAACACCGTAACGTAAAACGAGCAAAATGAGCGCGCACGCAGTGAAAATAATGGGGGGAAATACGGGAAAAAAGCGGGAAAAAAGCGGGTTGACGAGGACTCAATAGAGTAAGCAGCAGATATGCGGTTAGAGAAGCAAGTATTATTTGATTGTATGCATAGCCAATGTGTGTGTGTGTGTGTGTGCGTGTAAGTAATGGGCATTAGAATAAGCCGCAATAAACAAGCGCGTGATAAGATTTGCTAAAGAGACGCTGCATGTCGGCAAGCAACAGTCAAGGCAGTCGCAATGCATGGAGATGGAGGTGGAGCAGCACAAAACCTGGCAAAGCGATTGAATATACAGGGTTCTCTTTAAAGACGCAAAACAAAGCAGAAGCATTGTGAATTATAAGACGACGGTTTTTCGCAGTAGGCAAGATCGAATGACGCAAAGTGTCGCCAAGTTTGGCGCAAAAGAAACCAACACCACTCTAGCAGTCAAGGTATTTTTACTTACAGTGAAAATGTAATTTTTACTAAATACAACAATAAAATTACATTGCCAAATTTTCTTTTAAATTTTTCAAACAAACGAGTATAAGTTTCACAACAACAACAACAACATTTACTGTAGCGGCGGAAGACCAAAGGAAATACGCAAGCCTCCGCAAACTGTAGCGCATTTGCAACCATTAGAAAGAGATAAGAGGCAAAAAGGCGAAGGTAAGTATCAACAAATGTTGTGCGTGAGGAGGAAAAAAAAAAACAAAAAACTGTACGCATCAAATACTTTGTCGCGAATGCGTGAATACGTGACACATTTACACTTGATGCCACTCAGGGGCATGATAAGGTATTTCAGATAGAGATTCCATTTGGCAAATAACAAACAAAAAATCACAAAAAATTACACGTGTAATAAAAGCAACAAAGAGCAAGTTACAATGCCATCAGCTTAGTGAGCGCATTAGAGTGGCGCAAAAAAAGGTAAGTATTTTAATGCTCCATATATGAAAAAATCAATTCCGCCATATTTACCAATGCTAATGCTAATTACTACCACTATTTTTTACTGATTTCTACTACTATGCCAGTACTAATTGCTACTAGTTTACAAGTTTAACTACTATTTGCTACTACTTTATACTCCTACTAATTTATACTACTATTTTTGTTAATGCTACTACCAATTACAATGATTTTTTTACTAATGTAAAACTAATGTAACTAATACTATTCCTAATTACTACTACCAATTTTACTAATTTCTACTACTATTTTTACCAATCCCTCTTCTAATTACCACTACTATTTTAAGTAATGCAACCACAATTTTTACTAATTTCTACTGCTATTTTTACCAATCCCTCTTCTAATTACCACTACTATTTTAAGTAATGCAACCACAATTTTTACTAATTTCTACTGCTATTTTTACTAGTGCCATAGAGTGACGCGCTTCCGTTCCCCACTGTCTAGGCGGTTGAAACGGCCTATTTTCCAAGCTGTTTTTTAAGCGGTCGTAAGATGCAAGCTTCCATGCCGATAGCTGTTGGAGGGATAAGCTCGAAATCTTAAATTTGTTGTGCACACGATTGTATTTGCTCTGTGGCATTTAGCCGGTGGGTCCCCGGTCACTGCGACCTACGGGGTAACTTTGAAACTGATGAGCTTGCTCGTCAAGGCACGACTATGCTGGACACTAATATCAGTAATTTACTCGGTATCCCTTTACAGACAGGTAACATATTAATAGATAGAAAATTTGTTAGTATCGCAAACGACAGGTGGCAGGCTGAACCCACTTGCCAAATGGCAAGAGCACTCTGGCCATCGATGATTCACCAGTCTGGGAGGACGACTACTGCCCTAACCGGGCATTGTTTATTAGGTTTAATAGCACACGAACCAAGACTAGGGCCCCCTGGCGGGACTTCTGTAGGAGCTCCCGTGATGTGGAGGAGGAGGAGGTCATGCATCTAACCTAAAGCTGTGGGTAGCTACTTTCTCAATAAGCTTGGTGATCTCAGGTCTGACGTAATTAAGAACCTGACGAGGTTCCTTAAGAGTGCAAAGCGGTTTTAGGGAAATACTAACAGCCCCAATGCGGTACCAAAAAGAACCATGAGTGTAAGTGTGTCTTAATAGGGACTGCCGCCTAACCTAACCTTACCGTTTGCGTCCAAACTCATATCACAGGGTCAAATGTCAGAACCTCGAGAAATTAAGAGTCATATATTTGAAAAAAAATTTAATTCTATGAAGATCTCTTCCTTTGACGACTTCTAACGACTGTAATAACTTTGCATCCTGCTAGAATCCTTTCATTCGCCTAAAAAAAAGTTTCTCATAATAAAACGAAACATTTTATTAAGCGCTGTATTTCTTTCTTTGGAAACGTAACAATAAAATATTCAGCTGCTACCTTTTTTCGCGATCCAGTCTAATGTAGATCAAATACTTCAATATTACGTATACGCCCCAGTCCTCGTCTGACATTGAAACGGCAGGGTACAAAATACTTGTGGTAATATAACTTTGTGACGTTGTGCGCCAAAAATTTCCTGGTATTTTATTACACACTCCCGCACATACAAAAGCTGCAAATGCGTACCACAATCTGCGCGTATATATTTTACAAACTTATTTACTTAAATTTTCAGTTTGAACATGCTAAGCTTTCAGGGGATTTTCGTGTCACTTGTCAATCTCAGCGCATATTTGGCAGATCTTTGGGTACCAAAAAATTTGCCCGTTGGCTATAAGCGCACACCTTGTCAAATACCCAGCATTCCAGGCGCTATAAAACCTCCTTCGAAAACTTTTCCTTTGTTCAATGATAAGTTTCACATGCGTAGAAGTAATTGAAATTTACAATGAGCCAACGAGTTGTACTCAACTTAATTTCAATTCGTTATGGGGCAGCGCTGGTTTCTTCTTAAAACTCACTGACAGCCTTAGCCATTTACACTCCCAATACTTTTATATATGTAGGTATGTAGTAGTAGCACTTCGTGCCTCTTTGATTCCTCAACAATCTCCTGCAAATGCCTGCGACCTAGCTTCCTTATTGCCACACATGTAGCTGCTGTATGTAAATTCCATCCTACCCCAACAACGCATATTCCGTTGCACACACACAAACACATACACACACGTATGCACATAATTATACATATATGTATGCGTGTATACTTAACCTCCTTTACATTTTGCTCAACACATTTTTAATACTTATAGATTTTTTGTTTGCTTTGATTTCTTTTTTTTTACTTAACGAGTCTTTGTGCGTGCCGCTTTGCGACGACTTATTTAAAGTACGTGACTTTTGTTATTTGTGCTATACGCCCACAAGCTGCATTTATCTCCATATAGAAATCTACATATGTTTAGATGTGTGTGTGGATGTTTGCATTTACATGCATTCGTCACGTCGTCGCTTGTGTTTTGTAAAACTAATTACCGTTTATTATTTTTTTGTTTTGGTTTTTTTTTTTGTGCAAAGCGCAAACTTGTCAGCTGTTACCGTCAATCGTTCATTCACTTCTTCACAGCGCCACCGAGCAAATGACTGTGTAATTTATATTGACATAAGTGCGGGTAATCAGTTATATAGTTGAAATTGAAATTATCGTACACTACAGGCAGCAGATGTAGCAGATAACTTGGTGCTAATTTTAGTTTTTTTCTTTTATTAAGACGAACGTGTTCACTACACTCGAATTGTAAATGCAAAGGAGTTTTGAATGGAAGAAAAATAAAAGAGGGTACTCATATCTGTGGATATTTGCAAGAACAACTTAAGTCGAGATAAGTAATCAGATGTTTTATGATAAAGAAATTTTTGTCTTCGCTTGGTGATAGCATTCAACTTAACTTGATTTTTTTTTCCTACCTTTACAATTATATTATCTGACTAATGTTGACTAAAGAACTTAAGTCAAATGAAGGTAACTAATTCTTTCAAAGTTTGCTTTTGACACAACATTCTAATGCAGAGTAAATGATTGTGTTCATTTTAAAATTAGTATATTGCAATCAATTTTCCCCTGTACACACATCTTATGTTCAATCAAGTGTCTTTACCGAATTTGAAAGTTATAAATACTTCCAATTCATTTGGACTTAAGTGCTTATGAATAATATAAATACTGAACGAATGATAGATAGGTTTTTTTTAGTCACAATATAAAACGGACAAATCCTTGTTAATATGACAAGAAAAATATCAAAATTATATGGGAGTGCTAGTTCAACTAATTTTTTTTTAAAGAAATCAACGATCAGCTTTGCTAGTATTTTTTTTTAAAGAAATCCCATCGCAATATGTAGCAGTAACTAAACCTTCACTTTGACGATATTATGTGTGAAATCGAATCGTAGAGGAAATATTTAAAAAAAATTGATTATTACGTCTCTGATTTTATTACTCCTCTTGCGCAGCGTGGAGCGAGTGACGTCGGATCCTGCATTTACAAGTTTTTTCTAGGTTTGCCCAGTACAACTAATCATGCTGATATATAGTGACTCTTGTTCAGGACAAAACCGTAACTCATTTGTGATAGGTTTCTAAATATATTGGAAGATCATGCACCAATTGAAATGACTGATCACAAGTATGTCGTTGTCGGTCATACTAATATTGAGGGCGACACTCTATTCACGCACAATTTGAAAAGACGAAGAAGGGTTTTCCTGTTTCTAATCAACATCCTCACGTTTGGGCAAACTTAATTACGATCACAAATAAGAAATATGTATATTACAAATGGCTTTAAACAAGGCGACTCATGCGATTTTCATATAGTGGTTTATAGCAAACAATAATTTGTATGAGCTCAAAGCCATTTCGAATAGGAAAAATTATATAAAAAAAAAACAATGGTAGAGGTTATAGCTATAGCTGCTTCAGATGAACGAACTCACGTTCTCCACAGCGTTTTGTTGTTTTTGGTTTTTTTTCTATATTTTTTTTTATTTTAAAAATGCCCTTGAACTCACAAAAATTATTGTATTCTATTTCATCTTAATCAACTTTTTGCTTCATAACATCTCTCAACCATATTTAAAACAAAAATTTCGACTGGTAGTTAGTTCATTGGTTGCGATATGAAAAGAAGAAGCCTGGACTAATAAAGTACAAACATTATCTTGGCTTGTATGAGCCTTTTATGGAAATAAAAAACAACGCTAGGTAAAAAAAACTCGAATCTACACGCTGTTAAAGAATTACAATAGTCCAGTTCCTATACCATTAAACAAGAAGCGCGATTTTGTGTAATTATTTGCATTTTCAATACT
Source organism: Anomoia purmunda (assembly GCA_951828415.1). Lineage (NCBI taxonomy): Eukaryota > Metazoa > Arthropoda > Insecta > Diptera > Tephritidae > Anomoia > Anomoia purmunda. The sequence goes on from OX639995.1 coordinate 25,569,731, forward strand.
GAAATGGTCCATTATATTATTTGCGCAGCTATTATAGCCTACTCAGTTAAGTCCATTTTGTTTCTTTATATCTATTCGGTAAGATAACTTAGCTCAAAAATTTACTTGCAAAGTAGTGTTGACAAAAACTCTTATTGAACGTAAGTTGAAATTTTCCTCAAAATTAAATTTGACAAAAGCTTTTAATTCTTTTAAAAATAGTTTAAAAAGGAGCCGCCGAACTTAAAAAGAAATATAATCGCAAAATTGCAGCTTAACACTTTTCCACAATATGGCGATTTTACTTTCGTCAAAGAGCGTCTAAGTCTCTTGTAACAAAGCAAACCTGTTTTTTCACTCTCCTGCAAAATTGAGAAATTAGACTTTAGTTATTTTGTCAAATTTCCACAAATATATTTATATCACGAGGAGAATTGTTTACAATGTATAGCATTAAAAAAGAACGTTAAATATCTAAGGAGCTAATAAAAGTAATTGTCAGAAACAAATGTTTAAAAGCATATAAGAGTGGATACTAAAGTCATTTTCAAAACTAAAAACTTGCAAAATTAATTTAAAATATGTTTACACAAACGCTTTATAAAAATATGAAAAACAATTTTTTTCTCGAGCGATGAATGGGTGTATATTGCAATAAGTACCTACACATAAAAAGATATGTCCTTTACATCCATGATTATTATATTATCATATTCTTATCTGGACGAGAATCAAAAGTATTTTTGCAAGCAGTAGCACTACAATTACCACCAATCACAGTAGCTAAGAGCCTTCCGCGTTTTCGAGCTGAGTAAAATACTGAGCTTATGACCACTTTTATTCGAAAAATAAACAAATCGATTGTATCTTTTCTGTTCGCATTCACTTTCAAGAAATAACGATTTGTGCAGTCCATTATTGGCATTTCAAATATATTCTATAATAGAGGGGTTGTAGCTACTTTCGTACTACTTGTAGTCATTTTATCTGCACAATTTTTTTTACTCCCCTTACAGAATCTGACGAAATGTCAGACTAGTTATACAAGGTGGCGCTAAAGTAATCATCCTATCAGAAAATGCTATAAATTTTGCGATTGGCCCCTAATGTCAGTTCTGTTTTGACATTTGTGTAGTAAACACATGCGAAATACACGTTAATAAACAATGTTACGCTACACTGCTCCAGAACGCGGAATATTGCTGACTATTCATTTGACCAATAATCGGTCGGTGACTTTGGCACAACGTGAATTTCGTCGCAGATTTCCTGGCCGTCCAACGCCTACTGGTGAAACACTGCGACGTTTTGCCGCTCGCCTCGAAGAGACTGGCACAACACGAGATGCTGCCAGGCGTGGCAGACCCCGGAGTAGCCGTTCTGCAGAGAATATTGCTGCTGTAGCCGAGGATGTCATGGAAGCGCCGTCGACATCGACCAGACGACGTGCCACGCAAATGGGTATCAGTCGACGGTCTTTACAGCGAATTTTGGTACAAGATTTGAAGATGTTTCCGTACAAAGTCCAGACGGTGCATCAGCTGTTAGCTGCTGACCGCCAATCGCGTCTAACATACGCTCAAGCCATCCTTTAATCACCACCAAGAGGAAGATGATTTTTCATCAAAAATAATCATGAGTGGAGGAGTCATCGGACCTTTTTTCTTCGAAGACGTCACGGGCCAAACGGTTACTGTGAATGGTGAGCGCTACAGAGCAATGATCAACGAGTTCTTTTTGCCGCAACTTGATGAATTGGGATTGGAAAACATGTGGTTCCAACAGGATGGTGCAACGGCACATACTGCATGTGCCACAACCGATATGCTGAAGGATGCATTTCCCGGGCGCCTAATCTCCCGTTTCGGCGATTTGCACTGGCCAGCAAGATCGCCTGATTTGACCGCTCCAGACTTCTTTTTGTGGGACTTTTTGAAGTCGCGGATTTATGTCAACAAGCCACAGACTCTTGCAGCTCTTAAAGAGAATATCCGTCAAGAATGTGAGGACCTATCGCCGGAAGTTTTGGCCAAAGTGATGGAAAATGCCATAAAAAGGGCTCAAATGACAATCAACTGTGGCGGCGGCCATTTACATGACATCATATTCTCGACTTGATGTGAAAAAAATTAAAAGACCAAATAAAAATAATCCACAAGAAGAATCAAAGTTTTTCATTTTTTTTTTAAACTACAGCCAAAAAACATCGGAAGTTTACTTTTGCGCCACCTTGTACGGATTTATTATCACACCACCTCGACAGACAAAAATTTTATTATCAGTGCTTCGTATGGATTATCTTTGTTTTTTCTGCAATTTTTTGTCAGACTTTAAATCCACTTGGCGAAATTTTGTTTTACACTCCTTTTTTAACTTGGTTAGTTTTTTCTGAATGTCTCATCAGTAAAAAACAGTAACCCAGAATAATATTTACTCTGTAGAGCAGTAATTTTGCACCAGAGTAATTATGATATTTTTTTTATGTGGAAATTCTGCAAAATGAAAATATTAGTAAACATTTTTGAAAAAAACTTTAAATTTAACTTTAACTTTTGGAAAAATATAAACAAAAATGCCGGAGGGGGTGGTGGCGCTCATGTAAATATAAAATATTAATTTATTTTATAAGAAATAACATTTCCTTCGTCACCAAAGCAGTAACTCTTCAAGTTTTTAAGCAATTACTTGGTTATTGTGTTTCCAGTTAAAGATCAAAATCTTAAGCAAGTTTTGTATGTCATCAGTAATTAATATTTTGAAAATTATTTTATAAACTACTATAAGTCTTATGAGTGAGTAAAAATTTCAAAGTCTTGAAAAGCAGAACAGTTTCGGAACCATTTTGAGACTATTTCGGGAAAAGTTCAAGATACATTTGGAACCAGTTGCTTAAAATTTATGTGAAACAATTTAATCCTTTAACTGCCTTTTCACTGATATTTAATTATGTTTTCGAAAATGTTTATTTATTTAAGCGGTAGAAGTTAAAAGATACTAGCACATTCATCCAAAAATTTTCTCCACTTAACCTCTCTTAAATAAACGCCGAACCCTTGGCGCAAATTTTAGTGTATTCATCTAAGTTGATCCGGTGGGCATTCTCTTTCATAATCACTAGCGTGCTATATTCGTGCTCAGTGACCAGGGTTGGAAAATATTATCAATGCATGTAACTACTACATTTGCTAAACTGTTAAACCTGTATTTGGTATTAGGAACCAAATATAATTGGCATGAGCTAAAAACGGAATTACTTGGTATTTAAGATTTCATAAATCTTTATAGCGCAATCCATAATAACTCTTTCTAAGTTAAAACTTGAACCATTCTGACGTATAAAATTTTAACGTACATTTTTTATACGTTGTCCTTTCAAAATTTCACAACCAAATTGCTTTTTATCAAAGCCTTATGAAAACAAACTCATGGCATTTTCTATAGCTCTCTCCACATCAAAATTCTTGTTTCATTTTGTAATATTTATATTTACAGAAATAGATCATATATTGGTTATGGTACAATAATTTTGAAATGAACAATTTTATATATGTATGCCGAATATTAAAATTGCTTTTTTGAACAAATTAAACTTTATTCAGCTAATGAGAAAACTGGGCATGTTTTCATGGTCAATTAACTTTGGGGCAATCAATGTAACAAAACTTAGAGCACAATCAAATAATAAACCATTTATGTAACACGTAGTATATCAAAGCAAAATGATATTTTCTTGCTTCGAAAAACTTTATCGAACAACAATTACTTTATATTTATTTAACTAATTATATCGTCTTTATTATAATGCTGGTATGTATTTGGATATTTATAAAAAAAGAAATACGAAGAGAATAAAAACAGAATAGGGAAAGGTCAACTAGCATTAATATTTGCATAAAAATTTTGGTATGCTTAAATGATTCCATCCTCATTCGCAAATGTAATAAAACAAATGCACCACTAATAAAATACGGAGAATATAAAAAGTTTTAACATATTCAGTGCTTCGTGAGTACAGACAAATCAATGCAATGCTAAAGTTATGCAACATAAATATAAATTTTTGCACAATTCAATCTAAAAAAAAAATATGGAATTTTTTTAAAGGAAAAATCATTGGTTTGTGCCTTATAGTTGATTTAACAAAAGTAATTTAAGCAAAGAAATATAAAGTTTTTTTATTCTGACTTTAATTTTAAATTTAATATGAGATATATATGCAGTTGCGATTTAATTTCTCTTGCCAGCGGTTATAAAAAACTGAGCAAAATATTTATTGCGATTGATGAGATATTTTTTGTAGCAAAACAGATTTTGACGAAATTATTTCCCTCACTCCTTAAAGTTGATACCCTTAGCTGTCAATTTTAATTAACTTTGAAACAGAGAAAAAAAAGTGAAAAATGAAAAATAAAAAATAAAAAATAGAAATTAAAAAATGAAATAGATCTGCAAATACAAAATTCAAAATAGACCTCAATTTACAAGCCAGCTATTGCGCTGAATTAAATACAAATTTTATGCATGTAACTATTTTCGACACACAAGCACTCTTTACTACGTACATAAATATTTAGTAGTACAATACTACACTTGATATAAACAAAGCTAGATAGTACATGTCATTGATGTGTTTTCGAGCAAAGCCCTCGAGCGAGTTACCTTGAACTTGGCAAATTGCGCTGTTCTGTTCTACCAACGCACCCAACTCTCTTCATCAACTATATTTAGCAATGTAGTCGCAAACGTGAAGGTGATACCAAAACCCCCAAAACAGTTGCCGACTATTGTAGATGGCATTGGCCGAGTGGTAAATTTATTTGTTAGCAACATGTTGCTAGCGCAAGAATAAAGAGAGCTAAGAGCGTGAAAGAGCGTTGTCAGCATTGCTATTAGCTGAATCTGTAAATTGCTGTTCTGCCACACAAACCGCACTCTTGCGCGCAATAATGTTGCGATAACAAAATTTCCCTATATTAAACATTCTTTGAAATAATGGTAAAAAAGTTTCTTCGCTTGATTGACTAAAATTCGGCCGGCACTTTATGCACTTAGGCGGGTAATACACGCAATTAGTAATCGGCAAAAAATAATCGGTTCAACGCAATAGAATGTATAAGTATTTTGAGTTAAAACTCTAATACGTTTCGATATTTCGGTTCAAATTGTATTTTATCCAAATGTAACAATTTTCAAATTAATGCAACTCAAAACAAAATTTTACAAACCGCTTATGTAAGTTTATAAAGCTTTACCCATAAAAAATTTCATCTAGAAGATGGATAAATCTGAATTCTTATGAAAGTGCACTTGATTTCTTTTTTATTTTACTTAAAGAAAAAAATTTAATAACACTAATAATATAAATATGTTCTGCATTCATTTTGGGTGACCTCCACTCAAACAAAAAAAAATTATAATTTTAATAAACTTCAAAAAGACATGCTTTCGGTAAACAGGCAAGTAAAAGGTCTGGCAATAGGGGCACTACAAAAGTAGACCGATAGTGACAGCAAATGACGCCATATTTTCCCCCGCTCTTTTGGCATTTCTCTTCAGTAAGGTTTGCCATTTTCGGAGTCAATGGCCTCAACTTTAAGAGCGCTACGTCCAATTTATGGTCGTCATCATTTCTGGCTGAATGGCTTCGTCAATAAGCAAAATATGCGTTATTGGACAGGCAGCAATCCACACGCACTCCATGAGTCAACATTGCATCCCGAAAAAATTACGGTTTGGTGCGGCTTATGGGCCAGCGGCGTCATTGGCACGTAACTATTAATGGGAATCGCTACCGCTCAATGATAACCGAATATTTTTGGCCCGAATTGGATGATATGGACTTGGACAATATGTGGTTTCAACAGGACGGCGCCGCAAGCCACACAGCGAATGTCACAATCGATTTATTGAAAACCAAGTTTGGTGAACGTGTTATCTCACGAAATGGTCCAGTCAATTGGCCGCCTCGGTCGTGCGATTTGACGCCGTTGGACTATTTCCTGTGGGGCTACGTCAAGTCTATGGTGTATGCCAACAAGTCAGCGACGATTGATGAACTTCGTACGAATATCGAACGTGAAATTGCAGCAGTATCGGCCGATTTATGCTTGAAAATCGTCGAAAATTGAGTTCAGCGTCTGGACTTCTGCAAGCGTGCCCGTGGTGCCCATGCAAAAGAAATCGAGTTTCATACATAATGGCATCGAATGTTCTATCACATGAATAAAGAATTTAATTCATAACCCAAACCGTTTTTGCTTCATTTAAAAAAACTGTTGTAGCGTTCCTATTGCAAGACCCGGTTTTGAAATATTTAGCCCATGTTAGATAATCAAAATACGTTCACTAGCTATTATTATCTCATGCACAATTTTGAAAAACATGGTTTCGAGAAGCCCCCGTTTAAAGTCCATGGTCAAGAGCTCGGCGGGCTCGGCGCCAGCCACTTCTGAGAAGCATCTCTTCCAAAATTTCGAGAATTTTTTGAAGTGTCTAAAGATACTTCCCTTTAAAAAACCTCCATTCCGCATTCATTTTTGGAGTTACATTAAATATTATATTATAAAAATAATGTGCAACGAAAAAAGTTTCTATGCCAAATGATTTAAAGAGAAATCCGAAGTGAATTAAATGAATATAATAAGTTAAATAAAATATTACAGAATAGGTGTCAAACGGCCGCCATAACTTTGTGTGTAGCGTGTTCCGGTATTCCGGGTTCAAATCTTGGCCGGAGCAACAAATATCAAAAATGTATAGAAAAAAGCTTTTTTTTAATAGTTCAGTTGGCGAAAAACCATAGGTTCCTCAATTTGTTATACAAAAATTTTAGAAGTACAATCGTTGCATATTTCTTTGTATGGATGTGCATATGGACTTGTCTAAAATAGTTTGATGATATTGATGCCGTCTGATGATTAGCAGCAACGAAAAAAAAAAACAGAAGCAGGTTTTCAAGCACTGGACTTGAGTTGCAGTGGAAGTCGGAGAAAATGGAACATTTTCAGAGACGGTTCCGAAGGCAGATCGTTCTCGATGATGCCTTTCATTTTAAGATTTGGCAGGAATGCATTTTCTTCAAGAGAGCGTAAGTCACTTGACCATTTAGTCGGAATTTTGAGAAATGGGGCAAACAAAAAATTTTTGGACAAAACGTGATTGAACAAAATTATATGAAAAGTAAAAAAATTTAAATGACAAGAAAACACCATAATCTTTAATTTTAGTTTACAACTGAAAAAAGAAATTTTTTATTTTTTTTATTTTATTTTATAAAAGTTTACATAACAATACAATTCCTATATAAACTTACAAAGAAACGCAGCGCTAGCATCGGAGGCTTTCGGCTGGCTTGTGGCTTAGATACGGGTTAGATACGTCGGAGGAGGTCGGAGTTTTTGAGATACTTGTATATCTTTGTTATGTTATCGTTTGTGGGATCTTTCAACAGCTGGATAGGGTCAATATTATTAAAGATGTGTTGTCTCTGGGTTCGGAGTGCAGAGCAGGATGACAGTAGGTGGTTTACGTTGAGAGAAATGTTGCAAAACGGGCATCAACTAGGTTCAGCGCCTTGAAGGAGATGGGAGAGCGTAAGTCACTTGACCATTTAGTCGAATTTTGGGGAAATGGGACAAACAAAAAATTTTTGGACAAAACGTGATTGAACAAAATTATATGAAAAGTACATAAAAAATTTAAAGGACAAGAAAACACCAGAATTTTTAATTTTAGTTTACAACTGAAAAAAGAAATTATTCAGCCAAAATACATTTTGTATGAAAAAGTGTATAATTTTAGACAGAAGTGGTTAATATTCCTTCTAATAAAAAAATAACAACGAAATAAGTAGGAACCTACAAAATGCGCACTGCCACATATCGTCAGAATCAAAGTAAGTTAGATCTGCACAAGGAATGACACTCAGTATACTCCTCTGTAACCTTGGAATGAAATGGAATGTAATTGAGGTAGGACGGAAAACCGAAAATCGAGGGAAACCCCACGCACTCAGGCAAAGTTGTACATTGTACTTAAGGCTAAAGCATGTTGATTCCAAAGAAGTTGGCATTTCATTCCCTATTGCAAGATCTCTCGTGCAACTCATCACACACAGAAACCAATTGGATCTAATTAGATTCTAATATCAATCAGCAAAAGTATCAAACTAGTTCTGGCATGATGAATTGGACGAGATTTTCTATTATAGGAACGGTGGTATGGGATTCAACTCCTCTGTAATCCATATTCATTGTTAAGGCCTGGGAAGGATGAAGGGAATGAGGGATAGCGAAAAATTATACACACAAAAAAAAGCAGGCGATGGGACTTCATCTGAGAAGCTTGCCAAGGGAGAGAGAATAAAAGTTTTCCATTCTCAATATATCTGACCCAAAACCCCTACCAAAATCTTGAAACTCTAATACAATCTGGAATCTTTGTATTATTATCTCTTCAATAAAATCGTGAGTTTAATTTAAGGCGTTTGAGGCTGACAGTACCCCGAATACCGAAAGAAATTTCTTAAAATTTGCACACTTGAAATGAATAAATGCGGAACACCAAGGTAAAACTCCAATGAAAAAAAAAAATTGTTGGTTAAATGTCCACAAAAAAATTATGTGGCCGTCATCCGGCCGCAAATGTTCCCCTTGGGCCAACCAAGAGACCACTTTCTCAATTAAGTGCCACGCCACATAAATTACTCTTAGATTGTGAAAAAAAAGCCTAGGCTGTATGGCAACGTTGAGTCAGTGGACGACACCGATTCTTAAATAAAAACATTTACTGTTTATACTTATTTTTAATCGCAAATAATCGCATTTTTATTTCTGGGTCAACGTCTTCATACACTTTTGCGCCTACAAAGTGGTTGCTTTACTTCTATTTCTTTGTTTTTTTTTTGGTTGTGTGATTATTGTTGCTTTATTTCTGTCCCTTCGCTTGTTTTTTGTTTGTTTTGTGTTTATTTATTTATTTTATCAGCTATTTAAACATTGTATAATAGCCCAAACCCCGCTCACGCCCACAGCTGCTATAAACAATGACCTTATTCTGTTTTCTTTTCGCGAGCAGCTAGCAAGTTTCCCCCCAAGGGCATTTTGTGATTAGATTTTGTTCGTTATTCTTTCGTTGATCTAAATAAGTACAACACATACACACACTCATATATTTTACTGCGCAAATAAGTGGCGTTAATTTGTTGCTGTCTTAACGGGCATTATCTTCGCGCTTATGATAGACTCGCATAAGCCACTTTTCCACATTTTTACGAGCAGGTAATTTAGGTAATACTATGACATTTCTTAATTTATGATGTCAGTGGGCAGAAGACGTTTTATGCGATATCAATGAAGACGTCATGGCAAAAATGTATGAAGACATAGTAGGAAACAAAAAAAAAAACAAAAAAAAAAGATAGCAATCCAGAGACAAATTGTGCAGTAGATGCGCGCAAAGGGAGGAGCGTGGTAATGAAAACAGGAGAAAATAAAAGGGGCAGGCGGGCATTGGGTACACTGTAAGCAGAGAAATCCAGGAGCAACGAGAATGGCAATTTACTCGCCATATGGATTACGTAAGGCGCAATTAGTATGGATGGATATTAGGGTGGCTCTTGTTTTTCAAGTTTTATGTTGTGTTTGGGCTACCCTTCAGTTTAGTTTTCTTACAGGAAAGAGCACATTGTGCAAAATTTTAACTCTGTCGGATTAGCGTAAGAGCTGCGACATCTTTATTAAAAATAGGAAAAATCACACAAAACCACTAATTTACTTTTTGTTACGAATAGTATATTGTAAAGAGTCATAACTAAACCACTGAAATATGTAGCTTCTTTTACTTAACCTTTTCCTAGCATTTGCTCCATATATTACGCTCGTTGGGCTGGAAACTATTAACTATCAAAAATAAGGTTACAATATCTCTTAAATGCTAGCAGGTATACACTAATTCTGTAAATTTATTGGCAATAAGATCCCTATACCTACGACAACTGTGCAAATTGCTGTACAAAACAGAGTAGTCGTAACCATTCAATAAACTAATAACTGTAGCTAAATATCAATGTTCCTCTACTTATTATTATTTTTGGCCTTATATTCATGAATCGGCTGTATAATTTGTAGAACTTGAGGCCAGGTTTGTATTAGGGAATAATATGAGAAACAACAATTTTTCTAAATGGTAGAAGTGATAGCTGCTATTTCGGAGATCACCACATCTCATCATCAGACTTCCTTCTTTCTAGACTTTACCTGGCTTTGAACCATGGTACACGGAGTTGCTAGGCGAGCACGCAACCGCTCAGCCACGGTAACCGTGTGAAAATTGTTTGTTTTTCTCATTACCCCTGTCTCCAACCGTACCGCTATTAAGTGTGACGTCGCCACTATGTGCTTAACAGGGTGGTCGGTATTGTTATTTTGTAAATCTATAAGCGTTTGGCGGCCACCGTAGCCGAGTGTGTAGCGTGTGCGCGCTTCATTCGGTGGGTCCCAGGGACAAGTAATATCAAAAATTATAGAAAACGTTTTTTAAGTAAATAAGTAATAAGCTATAGGTTCTAGTTTTATTGCAATTATTATTATTTTTGGCCTTATATTTATGAGCTGACTGTAAAATTTATAGAGCTTGGTTTTCACCAAAATATGTTAAACTGAAATTTTTGTAAATTGGACAAGTGCCAACAACGTGGAGTATACTCTCTGGCTCCCCTAAATTGTAGACTAGGCAAGCATTGGAGGATACTTTCTTAAAATCCATCATTAAAATAAGTTACATAAGAAAATATTAGACTTAAATATAAATCGCATATTATGGTATTTTGGGCAGAATCCAAGGGAAGAGCTTTCTCTTTGCAGTTTATCTAAAAGAAAAAGGAAGGAGAAGCTAGCGAGTAGTCTCGTCTAAAGGGGCAACATCTAAGACATTGGAGATAGTACTCCAGTACATATACGCTCGTAATGTGTGTAGATATTGAGGTAGAATTTTCATATCAAGTAAGCACCATGCCCAAATATTTATACTCGTTTACAATTTCAACAGTGTGTCCTCGAAAATTCCAACTTGGACCAGAAGAGGCCCCAGTGCTTACTATAATTGTATAATATAATATATCAATGCTGTTCTGTAACTCTGCCGGGGACAAAGCAAATTGAACTAAGTCATCGGCATACATCAACAATTTTGCTATAGTATTTGAAATGTATAGGTATAATGAGAAGGGGACTGGACATAGCAAACACCCTTGTCTAACCCCTTGGTTTACTGGGAATAAATCTAATAGTTCGTCGCGGAGCCAAACTTGGTTCGTTGTATTCTTGTAAATCAGTTGCAGAATTTCAATTATTTACCTAGAAAGCCTGTAAGTTGCCAATTAGTAAAAAAGCATACCAAAAGCACTCGAAAACTCCACCAAAAAGACAAAAGTTTTCGGTTTTGCTTTAAAGATGGGACGTTAACTTCAACAGATTGTCCAAAGTTGAGTAACCTTTCCGGAAACCAGCTTGCGACTAAAAAATTATTGTATTTTTGTCGGTCCAAACGCAAATACGACTTAACAGTTGCCCAGAAAAAAACTTTATAAAGCGTATCAAGTAAGGAGAAGCCTCTATAGTTTGACACAATGTTTGGGTCATCTTTTTTAAACTGGCTAACAATTAGTGCCTTTCGAAAAGAGTTCGATATTTGTTTCTTCAGGTAAATAGTATTAAAAAGAGATAAAACCTCGCAACAAAAACTTTCCGGTGCAAGCTTGTGAAATTCGTAGCTGATTCGGTCTAGTCCTGGAGCTTTGTTGCTTTTCATCCCTTTGGAAACAAGTTGTAACTCACGCTATTCAAATGGTGCATCCATAAATGGATCAATAAGTGAATGTTGAAACTGAGTACCGCGAAAAATTTCTAGGTTGCAAAAAAATAATCTTCAAAGAAAACTGAGTTTTAATTTTTTTGATATCTACATTTGCGAATTATAACTGGTTTTTTTATTATATTTTTATAGTAAGTACCATTTTGTAAATTTTTTTTAGACTTATGGCATTATTTTGTACTAATAAACAGAATTGAATTCAGGTAATTCCTTTTATTTTGGAAAGTACAAGAAAGTAAATCTTGAGCTCAAAAATTATTTTTGATAGAAACAAAATATAATAAAATCAAGCAAAAAAACTTGTCAGCCTAGAAAGCTAGGCGATAGAAGTGAAACTTTGTGGATCTCGATGGGCACTCGAAATGAAAATACTCACCCTAGCCAGCAAGTTTTATGAGATAAAAATATTTCCCCGATAGCAGAAGCCACTCTTCATTATTCTGGAATTTTTAAGGGTGTTAGGTTAATGAAAAAATATAGTTGCTGTTTTCGTCTCCATTTATAAAAAATCTATTCATTCACTCCCATATTTTCATGTTCAAGAAAAGATACAATTGGTTTGTGGTATGAAAAATATGAAATGAAAACTCGTGATTGTAATTTATTTAAATATCTTGAGAAATTGCATCTATATTCGTGCCTGATCTGGTTGTTGAGTCTTTGGGATTACTATTCATTTTTAAATTAAATTTACTTTCTAAAAATTCCACAAGTGGTTGAGCTTCTTCCAAGGCAAAATTGAGATTAAAATCACCGCTTAAAATCATTGGCATAGCGTGCAAATCTTCTCCAAATTCTGCTGCACCAGAGGGAGTATATGCCAATAATGCTCTATTTATGAATTTTATTATATCGTTAATTCTCTGGTTCGGAGCGATGTAGAGAACAATCATTGCCACGTCTGTCCGCTTTGCTACCCCTCTCTCGTTTTTTCCTACTCCGAATCTGTCGCGTTTTCGTTTCTCTCCCATGTCTCCTTCCGTCCGACTGCCCCACCATGCGCGTCATCCCCTCCCTTTTCCTGTCACTTTTTCGTTTCATTCGATATTGGAATTACAGCCTAACGAGCGCAAAGAAGTTTCACTTCAAAAATTTATAAGTAGATTTATTGTAACCAACACATTCATTATAATTGCGGCATTAAAATGAAAAAGGGTACTTGCCTGGCAAGCATGGACATGAAGTCCTGGGTTCAAGTCCAGGCAGAGTCTATAAAGAAATCCGATGAGGAAATGTGACGATATCCTAAATATAAGCCACATCTACCGCTACGGCTGTTATTGCCTTTTTCTAATATCGGGTGTTTTTTTTAGGGGTATAGAACTTCGAATTGAAATAAAACACAAGAAAATCGTTTTAAGGTCCATCAATTTGGCTTTATTGGAAGGATAATTTTATGCCGTTAATGTTTAAATATGATTTCGGGCATGTGGCCGCCGCGGCTGGCTCGAATAAAGCCAATTCTACAGGTCCAATTTTCAACCACTTTTTCGAGCATATGGGGCCGTATGTCGGCAATAACGCCACGAATGTTGGCTTCCAATTCCCCTAACGTTTCTGGTTTGTTGGCGTAGACGAGCGACTTCACATATCCCCAAAGAAAATAATCCATTGGTGTCAAATCACACGATCTTGGTGGCCAATTTACAGGTCCATTCCGCGAAATTATGCGCTCATCGAATGTTTCCTTCAATAAATCGATTGTGACGTGCGCTGTGCGGCATGTAGCGCCGTCTTGTTGGAACCACAACTCATCCACATTCATGCCATCCAATTCGGGAACAAAATAGTCGGTTATCATGGCTCTATACCGGTCTCCATTAACGGTAACTGCCTCTCCAGCATTATTGCGGAAGAAGTATGGCCCAATGACTCCACCAGCCCATAGAGCACACCAAACAGTCAGTTTTTGTGGATGTAATGGCGTTTCAAGGGTCTCATGTGGATTCTCTTCACTCCAAATGCGGCAATTTTGCTTGTTGACGTAGCCATTCAACCAAAAATGAGCCTCATCACTGAACAAAATTTTGCGATGAAAATCAGCATCGAGATCAATCTCATTTTCGGCCCAGACACCAAAATCACGACGCATTGCATGGTCTCGCGGCTTTAATTCTTGCACAAGCTGGATCTTGTAAGGTCGCAAGCCAAGATCTTTGCGCAAAATCTTCCATAAAGTTGATGGACAAAGCTCCAATTGCTGTGCACGGTGGCGAATCGATTCATTCGGGTCCTCTTCAACACTTTGCTCTACAGCGGCAATTGTTTCTTCGGTGCGCACTGTTCGACGTCTCTGCGGATGCGTATTATCACATAGAGTAAACGTAGTGCGAAAACGATCCATGGTTAACCGAATTAATTGCTCTGATGGACGATTATGTCGACCATAAAATTGACGGAGCTCGCGGTAAACTTCGCGAACTGAACCATTATTTTCGAAATAAATTTGCACGATTTGCAAGCGTTGTTCTTTTGTCAACCTGTTCATGATGAAATGGCAAACCAAACTGAACATAAATGACATTAGAGTTGCCAGATTTGACCACAAAATGCCAGTTTTATCTCTATTCGAAAAACAAACCTGTAAAAAAAACACCCGATACTTGCCAAATAAATAAAACAAATAAGAAGATTTTTTAATTAAGTAAAGCAATAATCGGTATTTAGATTTTTATAGATAAAAAATAATTGTTATAAATTCGTTCGAAATAAAACTCGATTATATCGATCTAAATTTTATGCTAAATGCTATGCTAATCTGACCTTCTTTTTATTCAGAAAATTTTTTGTTTTCAATCGAAAAATTGTAAATACAAGAATAGGGGTTATTTCTTATCGAAAAAACTAGAATCATAAAATATCGATAAAATATGATCGTACCAATAAAATATAAAAAAAATATATAGACCAGAACTGATCAAAATATTAGAGTCACAAAATAAATATGAAATTACGGTTATTTTATTTTATTTGAAATTCTCGTATATCGTTTGTTTTTCAGTTTTAAGAGCCGAGGGCGCCGAACATCCGATTAACCACAAATTCAGTAGAGTTTTTTTCATAAAATGCAAAACGATCAAAAATTAAAAAAGTTGATTAATTTAATAAAAATTATAACAGCTACGGTCCCTGAATTATATTAAAATTAAAAATACTATTTTCAATTTTTTTTAGGAACCGAAAACAATCGTTATTTGGACTTCTTCTGATCAAAAACTCATTAAGAAGAATTCATTCAAAACAAAACTTATAGGATAATATATTTTTATTTAAAAGATTTATTGGTTTAAATCACTAAATAATCGTGATTTTAAGATTCTTATTTTAGCGATCGAAAATAATCGTTATCCTTGAATTTTTAATTTCTCGATCAAGTTTGTTCGTTATTTTTTACTTTTTATTTTTCCGATCTAGTTTGATCGGTATTTTCTACTTTTTTTTTGTAAAGTTTGATGGATATTTTATAATTTTTATTTTTTCAGTCCAGTTTTGCCAAATTTTATTCTTGCTTTTTAGTTTTTATTTATCATCGATATCTTGTGATTTTTATTTTTCGATCATAAAACATAAATCGTATTATTGTTGTTGTTACTGTTATTGTTTGTAATGATCGACAAATTTTAAATCCAAGCATACCGATTATTTTTGATCGAAAAAATAAAAATTAAAACATATCGATGGTATATGATCGGAAAATTGTAATCTAAGACTAACGATTATCTTCGATACACTTGAAAAACTTGATCGTAAAAACAAAAACTTATGAATAACGATTATTTTTGATATAAAAATAAAAATCGCAACATAACGATTTTTTTTATAAAAATTATAGCCCTAACGATGCAAATTTTTTGGGAGCAAAAAAATGCGTTTGAAACTGTGATCAAGAAATTAATAAAAATTAAAAAATAACGAACCAATTTGATCGAAAGTTTCAAAAAATCATTCAACTTGATCGAAAAATTAAAATCCGAGAATAAAAATTATTTCTTATCGACAAAATTCAAATCACAAAAATCTATCAAATTTGATCGAAACAATGAAAATGAAAAAATAAAGATAAAAATTTCAAAAAAAATCAAGTCGCAAAATAAAAATTAAATCATGATTATTTTTTATTAAAAAAATGGATTTGAAACTATGTCACATTTCGTTTGTTTTTCAGTTTTAAGAGCCGAGCTCCCCCCTTAACCCTTTTCCGATTGACTACAAATTCAGCAGAGTTTTTTTCATGAAATGCAACATTATCACAAATTTAAAACGGTGTCATTAAAGCGCCACCCTACTAGGCGTATACGTAACATTTTGTTGCAACATCGGAGAGTAGCCAACAAATCACATTTAATAGCATAATTACTAGGCATTTGTATGGTAATTGTTAATTTTAATTAAAATTACTATACTTACACTGCCAATCGTACCAAAAAAAAATAATAATTTGCGAATAAAGCAATTTAATATCCGGAAACTCAACGAAAACACTGTCTGCATTATTGAATGTAAAAACACTACGAATGAAAAATTTACATTCAAATTCTCGGTAAATGTAAGTACAAATCCATTTATACATAGTCATATATATATAGTATATGCACGCTTTACATATATGCTCATTAAGCTTTTCACTTAGTGCGTAAGGAACTAAACAAAAAAACACCACTTGCACTAACAACAAGCGTGATTCGCAAAATAAATGCGAAATTTTAATGAAGAAATCCCCAAAAACGACAGAAACTAGAGGATGGTCATGAAAATACTACGTACGTCCAAAAGCTTGGCGAAAGAGCATAAAAAAGCTTGCAATGCGAATTTTTTACCGTTAGAAAATTACAAGCAACAAAAAACCTAACTATGTAAATAAATGCGCGAAATTAGAAGTGAAAAACAGGCGAACAAAACTAAGTGCATACATGGCTATAATGGAATGTGCGTATGTACAAACACTTTATAAACAGACTCCAACATTTGCATGAATACACTAACACACACACACACACATACATACACACACAAACATTCGTTTGCTTTCACGCTAACGGTCTTATACTAATTTAATTGCATACATACAAATAAATAACGTTGGACGTGGCCAGGCACGCGTGCATTACCATTGGAATTTGGCCGTCGCTTGTGCAAAAAAAAAAAAATAAAAATGCAAAAAACTGTGGAAAATTATAAAAAAAAAAATCTTAAATTAAATATTCTACATACATGGGTAGGCACAGTGAATGGAAAGTAAACGTAAAAACAAATAAAACCCAAACACGAGCGGCTGGTTAAAAAAAAAAAAAGAAAAACTAAATTAAGAAAAAAGTATTTTGAAATTTTTAAACGCTTCGCCGCATGATGACTTTACTTTAGGCGATTTTCAGTGGTGTTGGCTGTTATTTAATTTTACCCTTCGTTTCTCGTGCTTTTTACGTTAGCATTTACATATGTACATTTAGCGGGTTAATTAATTAAATGACCTTAAAATCTTCATGTTACTCATGGCTATAATCCTATAGGCTACATATTTTCGCAGTTGGAAAAATTTAAATAACAGATTGCTTAAATTTAATAAACACGACGTTGTGTGGAGATAGCTACCAGCTACCTTCTTTGCCGACTACATAAAGAGATAGAGAGTTAAATAATAATAGTAGAAGTGGTAGTAACAGCAGTCTAGTTGTACTCGTAGTAGTAGTAGTCATAATAGTGGCTAGCAGAATTTAGTAGTAATAGCAGTTAGTTTTACTTATTAGTAGCATTATTAACAATAGTTGCTGTATTTGTAAATAGTAGCAGAAATCAGTACCAATATTACTAGTTATTAATAGTGGCATAGGCAAAAATAGTAGTAGAATTAGAGGTAGCAATAGAAAAAAATAGTAGTTGGAATATTACTAAAAAAGTACTTAAAATAAGTAAAAATATTAGTACTAATTAGTAATAGCATAAGTAAAAATAGTAGTAAAAATTAGAAACAAAGCAGTGGTTACTACTAGTAGTATTGGTAAAAATAGTAGCAGAAATTACTCAAAATAGTATTAGTAATTAGTAGTAGCATTAGTCAAAAAACGTAGTAGTAGCATTAGCAAAACTAGTGGTAGGAATTACTCAAAATAGTAGTAGCATAAATAAAAATAGTAGTAAAATGTAGTAAACATCGCAGTTGTTATTAGTAATAGTAACAATAGTAGTAAAAATTATTAAAAATGTAGTACCAGCATTAGTAGCAACATTAGTTGAAATAGTAGTAGTAGTCGTACTAGTAGTAGTGGTGAGCTTGTCTCGCACTTCTAAAAGGTACTGAAACGGTCCAAAACTTGTGCTCAAGTGGTCCAGAACTAGTGTCGAAATAGCTTCAAGCTATATATATGAACTGATGGGCATACATAGCACATGCATATATGAATGTATACACATAGAAGGTTATGGGAAAAGATAAGTCGAAAAATCCTCAACAGGTAACGCTCTAGGCACACATTTCGTTTTTTCAGTTCAATTCAATTCCAGTGCAACACGTTGCGTCAAATCACATATTGCTAAATGACAATTGGACAGCTTAGGATAAGATTTGATATATATGTATGTATGTATGTATATATATTCAATTCATGGCATATAAGCAGTTTTTAAATAGAGTTGTCACCTTTTTGAAATGTTAAATTAATTGAAGTAATTACTGAAATCTAATATTGCAATATGGATATAAAACGAAAGCTTCATTTTCAGAAGTAGGTTGCCACCATTTCAAACGTAAATTAAGTGAAACCAATAAGATATTTGAAACTTCTTTTTGTATGTGTGTTGCCATTTAAAACTGAAAATTCTCATATTTATTAGTTTCTGCTAGGGGAAGGTTTCAGGCATGTATTTCTTTAGCCGCGAGTGGGTTACCCCACTTGTTTAAAAAGTCAAATTTAATCAAAATATACGCAAGTTATATGAAATAATAAAATATGCATGCCAAAAGGTTGCAATTTAGTAAAATTATACACTAGTTAAATTAAAAATTTGGGTGTCAAACTGTTCGTTTGGCTATGACTTAGTTTAAAGGTATATTTTGGAGAGGTTTGCCACTTTTTAAGGAGTCAAATTTAATTAAATTCTAAATCCCTTTTCCAGTTGCATATGCAAAGGAAAATTAACAAATAAATAAAGCCAGTACAACGTCTGTGGCGGTAGAGTCGAATATTTCTAAAAACCCCATTTACGGTTAAATTTGGTTCAAATACAAAATACGTATTTGCCACATATGTATTTAGAAATAAATTTAAGATATCTATTAAAACCGTATTTATGAGCCGATTTGATTCAAATGCAGATCATGTAATAGCAAGATAAATAATATAAAATAAATTTGAAAGTAGGCCCAATGGGTGACGCTGTAATCGCGATATTTCTTAAAGCCGTATTTAGACCCCAATTCCATTCAAATTCCAAATACGTATTAGCTACAAAAAAAATATTATATTTTCAAATTTAGTAAGTAGGTGGCGCCAGACACGAGATATAATATGTGTATATACATAAACATACAAAGTCATTATCCCATTATCTCAATTTGTAAGGTGTAGCGAAGCGCGCCGGCTTAACTAATATTTTTAAAAACATCATATTTTATATTTTCTATCTTCAAAATATACCATACTTTGAAGAGGCTACTCACCGTTCATTTGTTTACCACAGTTCTGCTTTATTAGGAAATTGCAAATAATGAATTATGTTGCAAAATTTATATACGAAATTCTACATCTTAAAAGAGTGATGTAAATTCAAGTATGGAATCAGCTGGCATCTCTACTGAAAAGTTCGACTATATTTTCTTTCGAAATCGGCCAAGATCTATTACACAAACGCTGTGTCCACAGAATTCTCATCATTAGTGGTCTGTACTCAGCATTAACGACTGGTTAAATGTAGGCACACAGGCTATAAGGATGAGATGAAGTGCAGCTGAAAACTGGTACTCGTATTCCCCAATGGGCAGTTTTACTAATCCGTTTACGATGCTTTTTGCTTTGGTAATCGAATTACTGTAAAAATAGGAATGTTGTTATTGATGGTTATAGAATAATAAATTTCAGAGTTTCTATGTATGTAGGTATTTGACTGCTATTTTCGTGCAGTAAGAATGCAAACACACGAAGGTATTTATTTTACTTTTAAACGCATCATATTCTGGTCCCTGGAATTTGTGTTATTAAAAAAATTCTACTTGCCATCTAAAACAACGAACGTTATGGAACTTCTCACGAGCAGCTTGTTCCTTCCCGAAGTAAAGTAGGGCAACTGCGGCCAAATTCGCTGTCCTACTCTGGCTGCGCCGTTAATTGCAATGTTATCGTTATGAAACTATGAAAAGGATATATTATGTTTTCAAAGACCCACTCACTGCAATTAGATAATGATTTTTCGAATTTATAGGAATTATTTTCACAACGCATATGTTTCACAGTAAATTGTAACATATTTTTTCGTTATTCTTATATTGCCTACTGATAGCAGTCAACTGTAGATAATAGCAGTATCAACTGGAGATTGGCAATTTCTCGAAAAAGATTTAAATGAAATTCTACAAATGCATTACGAATGTGAGAGGATTAAAAATTTCGATGGAAATGTCGATTAATATGAGTATATTGATAAATAAATATGAAGGTAAATACTTACATATATTTTATCTGTATGTACAGTCTCGACAAAAATAATGGGACTCTGTACTTAGAACTCTAGCTAAAACTAAAAAAAAAATGTCCTCCACCCACCCACTTAACAGTCCACATGACCTTCTGCAAAATTTGAGAGCTAAGTTCAGTGATTGCGATACCAAATATTTTTCATGAATTAAATTGAAAAATCAGTTATCAAAAATTACCATCTCTTATTTTTTATATATTTTTTCTTATCTTTTCTTTTATATATACTCGTATAGTTTTTATTGTATTATATGCAGGATCATAAAAAAAGAAGAGCAATTGATATGCTTATACAGCGCATCACAACTCAAATCGTGCAGCGTTCTTTTTTACAATATTGACAATATTTCTCGTGTTAAATTTTTTTCATAAAGTTAAAAAACCAAAATATTTGTATTTGTAAATATTGTACGATAATTTAGCAAACTTAAAAAAACTACATTATAATTTAACATTTTCCTCTCAGATTTTATAATTTTACATTTTCCTCCAATATTTTATATGAAGTTGGTGCGGAAGACCGAGAAGTATCTAAAGGTACTGAGAGGAAAATTGAAAATTTTAGTGTATTTTTTTTTGTTTGTTTTGTTAAGGGGTTATATACACTTATTCTTTGAAAAATATTAGTTTTTTGATGATTTTTTTTTGCTAAGGCGGTTTTTTTTAATAATCAAACACTGCGGGTACGTGTATGTATTTCTAAAGAGATTTAATTGAATTTTTGAGTTAAAAATGTGCTCATTTGTTGGCACTACAGCTGTTGCGTTAAAACACTTTTTTTACATGCTTTGCGGTGAGCATGATAAGTAGCCAATGGATCGTCTGCAATCAAAAGCAAAAACAGTTTCCTTTGGTTTATAACAAAACGCCGTACTTGAACGAAGGATTCAGCGAAATAAACATTTTTACACAAATGGTGATGATTTTAAGGAAAAGTTCGATTTTTGAAGGTCTAAAAATTCAGTTTTTTCATTCCAAAAAAAACAACTTTTGTTTTAAATAAAAATTGATAGCGGATCCGGAGCACGGGAAACAACTGGTCGAGCAACAGGCAATGGACCTTTCGAATATTGAATTGTTTTTGATTTTCGATAAGCATGAAACGGCTTCTTATCTCAAGTCTTGAGACAAATATTCGATGTCGGAGTCATCACTGGCCAAACTCACTTTCAACTTCAGTTTCATCTGGCAAATAATCTGCATCATCTAGTATAATTTTATTGAGCTCGAAACCAGTTGTTTTTTTTTTTAGGGGCTTTTATATAAAAAATAAAACTGGGAGCTCAAAATATTACCTGGGTTTCTCAAATGCAAAGTCAAAAATAATATAATAATCTTTGTCATCGTATCAAATGAATTTAAAGCATAAGTTGGATATTGGTCGAAAATTAAGAAACCCATTATTTTCCGAAATATTTTTAGTATGTCAACAAATAAGTCTACATTAAAGAAAATAAACCAAAATGGTATGAATGCTAACGATGAAAATCCTACGAATGCATTGGCCGGAAAGAAAAATATTCTGAGTCAATATGACCCTCACGTACGAATTAAGTATTTTTTTAATACAGCGTTAGGGACAAACACTTCGGGGATGATTTCAAAAGATTTGAAAACCCCATATACGATTTCTCCGTTGCGACATAACCCCTGGTAAATTGCATCACATTTTGACCGAATTATAAGCAATTAAAGTTAAAACTTGGGTCAAACTGACTCTAAGACCGGATGATGTTTAAATAATAATTTGGTTTCTTTCCCTCAAAATATCTCATTTTCATAACTACTTTAGAATTTTCGTAGTTCAGATAGAAACTTTATTTGTATATTTTAACATTTTTTTTAGATCTTATGTTGCAGAAAAGAATTGTGATCTCCATTGTTGTAACAGCATAAAACAGCACGATAAATCTTATATGGATAGACAAAAAGCTTTTGGACCTTATTACAACAATGCAGTGACTCAATCCATTGACCCTACCGTGATATTTTTTTCACACTACTCGCAATGTTTTTCGGAATAAATTTGTAAATTAATTTTTCATTAAAATATGGTTCATAAAAAATCCCACAACCCACTATATTTCAAACTTTGTATAAAGCCTAGAACAGTTTAACAAAATTTGATCAAAACTCAAAATTTTCTAAAAGGAAAATCATATAACTCAGTTTTTCAAACTTCGTATATTGCTTGGAACAATTTAACAAAATTCGATAAAAATTCAAAATTTTCAAAAAAGAATTTGGAGTATGCAACTTTTAAGTGACCTTAAGGTTACAGTAAATTTGTGAAAATTTTGTTAATTGACTTTGTTGCTCATTTTGTTCATTTAACGCTCGATTAAATTTATTAGTATAGTTCTAAACTGCATGGCTATCTAGGCAAAGATAGTAAACCTAAACTTTAATGAATATCTTAAAAACTATCCCTGGCAGTGATTGAAATATACCGGAATAATAACTGATTTTCTTCTGCTTGTTAATTGGGGCTATCGAATATTTAAGTTAAAGTTTTGGCAAATTTCTATTCAACTTATATACAAAAATGTTTCCTTAGCTTTAGAGAACTTATTTTCCAGAAATGAAAATTGCGCTTGCAAAACCTTAGTACTTCGAACACTCTTAAGTTACCCCAAAAGTGGGCAATATTTGGCGGTGTTTGTTTTGGAATAAAATTTGGCAGCACTGGTGGCATGACATCCATAATAGTCACCGAAAACTCTATAAGCAATATTGGTTGGATATCATCTCCGGGAAATATAGCTACTTGTTCTCTAAAGTGGAATATCGCGCCCATTTTCTACAAATTTTAATTTCACATATTTACTTCCTGTTGGTGCAAGCAAATTTTAGCTTTTAAAGTTACAGAAATAACAGAATTTTTAGACATTCCTTTTCACCATTACAATCAGCCATTCTGTGTACAAAGTTATAACATCTTTGTAGCCATCTACGCACGTGTATAAGCATTCGCTTATGTTTGCAGCATAAGAAAGGATCCAAGGAAGGGGTTAAAACCAATTTGTTGCTTTCAACTTTCGTATGAGATATTTCAGTTTCCAAGTAGCATGCAAAAAATTAGATTGAAAGGTTACATGATTCTTGAGAAATCTTGCTCACCGCAACGGGACTTTTAGAAAACATCATTTCGAGATAATTGCGTTTAAAGTATGTACATTTGGAGCATTCGGAAAGAGCGCACTGTTGACAGCTGTAACTTTGGCTCTAGTGCTCAGATTTTTATGAAATTTGGAGAAAATAAACCTGAAAGGACATACTTTAAGAAAATGCAATAAAAAAATGTTCCATTTTTTCGACCAACACAAGTGTATACATATAACCCCTTAAATTAAAAATTTTTAGTTTTTATGCATTGATACAGAAAACAACTATATTTTTTTTTTAAATTAAAGAAATCAATTTTTTTTTTAATTATACTGCACAATTTAGCTATGGGTCACTGTATATCCGAATCAAAATGGAATTTTTTATAAAAAACTTAATATTTATTCACACATTTTTCTTCCACTGCAAAGTCCGAAGTTATGAAAAAGTATTCACTTAAAAGAGCTGTATTTTCGTTGCAGATTTTGAAGAAATCTGTTCAAAAAAATCCATTTTCTATGACTTAGCCATGAACTAGATAGTTTTTCTTTGAACAGCTGTATTCCGAAAACTTTAGCTTCAAAGAATTAAACAGTGTGGGGAAAATGGTGTCTGAGCAAAAAAATTAATTGGCGCAAGAACACTTTCGTGCAACGTGGTTTTAAAATTATCGGCTGGGACTATCGATTACTTCCACTTCCACTTTTGGTCAAGGAAACATTTCACGTTAAGTCACAATTTTGTGGCCGGTTTAATAAATTCAATTGTGGTTGTAGTCCAGTACTTTGCCGAGTATCCCAAAAATCAAGGACACGTATGTATGTAGCCCAACTAATGGGCTGAAGTCCTCTCTTTTTAGAGAGAGTGAAAACCTCGAAAGCTAATTGAGTATTCTAGATTGACAACCCTGTTTGGAAGATCATCAGACCATTATACTCTTCTACATCCTTATGACCTGATAGCTGCCTGACTATCGATGTTGATATCAATCGTCCCGCTAGCCGGTTAGATATTTAATGTTAGTAATCCGTCAGCTTATAAAACATAATATTCTCTAGCTATTGGCCATAAAATGCAGCTACAACTCCGCGCTATCCATCAACCTTTATTCTGTCTCGAGAAAACCTATCGATGCTCAGACACGGAACCACGTGGTCAGTTCTTCCAGTCCGAGAGAACGTTAGCTAAATGTAGTCATATATTCTCAACTGGAATTGCAAACGCTAGATTCATGAGTGCTAGGTTTTCTGGTGGCATATCCAGGATGATGTAGAATAATGAGGTTGGCGTATTTGCTATAAGTTCTGTGATCCTAATCATTGAAAGCTTGTATAGTTATAATCTTTTAATATCATCATATGCAGTTTCTTCGCCATAGCAAGAATTTGAAGAAAGATTCCATGCGCAGCCCAACATCTTTTTACATGCACTTACATTACTTCATATACCTTCTTTGTTCTCTTATTCACAGATTTTCTACCACAACTTGTTGTCCATACGATCCCCAAGTATCTAGTGCTTTGTTTCAGTTATAGCGTCACCTTATCAAGCTTAGGTTCATTTCAAAGTGGTAGTTAATATTTTCTAGGTCCGCATTCTTAGCGTGATATTTATGACCCTGAGTGTTTGGTCCAATAAAGATCTTATTTACCGCTCGTGATGACCGATGGATCTTTAAATTCTCCATTGTGACTGCGCCTCAGTGCTGTTTTTTTTGCTGTTCTATATAAACTGGGGCATAGTTCAGTCTAATAGCACCTTAATAAATTCAACTTAGAAGCCCTATAACTTGGTATCCCTCGCAACAGTAAGTTCTACCAAGTTTCATAGCAGTGGCGCCCGACTCTGGGACTTCCGATGGAAGTAGGCATTAAGACTGATGCCCCTTTTACATGAATTTTTTTTTTTTTGGTATTTTAACCTCAACCCGTAAATCCCAAGTAATTCAGCTAGGAGTCAAGTAGTAACATAAAAAACTTAAAAATTCAAAGCACAATATATAATCCACCGATTTCGCCCCTAGCTTTTAATTTAGTCGCCCTAGCAATGTGGATACTGGTTTCTTTGATCATTTGAGTGAGAGTGTCTGGACAACAATAAATTTACGAAAATTTGTATAGCCTGATTTTCATTAGGACATTTTTCGTGACAAATCGTACTGTCAACATTTTTCGATTTGACGGTAATACAAAGTTACTAAATGGTAGTGCATAAAATTTAAGCGTGGATTTCTGATAAAAATTTGAGATAAAATTGCTGCCATCTTGAAATTGATGTAAATACTTGAGTGGTAATTTTGAACACCTGAGGCTAACCCAAAAAAACAGCATCTAACGTAAAAAATATATTTTTTTGAGAAACGCCGTCTACAATGTGCTATTTTATGTAGCGAAACTGTAGCTTGTAAATGCACTTGGATTGATGAAAAACGCGTATGTATGCATTTGTGTGTGTGTGTGTGCATGTTAACTGTTGGGAATATTTTTAAGTAGTAATGAGCAGCTCACCGAGAGACCTCAGTGCGGCAATTTGCTTTGAAATTGCCAACATGTTGGCATGCGATTAAGTCATAATACGCACATTTACACATGCAACCCTGCCACAACCCAGCAGTAAATCACGCTAGTTCTAAATTAGCACAAAACTGATGACATCCTACGTAATGACCATTGCTCCCATCTGCTGAACTTTAGAATGCTAACTAAATTGATTCTGTTTACATAGACAGATGCTTAAATAAGCGGTCAACTCTCATAACCGGCCCATTCTTTTGGAGCGAACAGTTTCGGGTTTTTTCTATAAAAAATATTCTTCCATATGCGGATTTCCCAATAAAAGGACTCGGACACCCAAACCTGATTAAATATTTATTGAAAAAATCGCTCTAATAAGCGGACAATATTTTCTTTTTTTATATCCAGCCTTTGTATATATGGATTTAACTTTTTCGTGAATTTATTTAGATTTTCATGTTTTGCACTGCTAACTTGACACCCAAACATGGCTACTTTACTTACCTTAAAAATTGCACTGTTTAAAGTTCTCTAAAAGTTTAAAAAAAAAGGTATATATAAAAATCTCGTGTCACAGTGTGTGTAGTCGACGTCCTCCGAAACGATTTGTCCATTTTTTATGAAATTTTGAGTGTGTATTTTCTGGGTATGAGAGTAGGTTGTAAGGTATATTCTATACTCGGAATAGAGTTGCCGCCTATTTTAAAAATAAAATTTAATTCAAATATTCGCAATTTATATGAAATATTAAAATACGGGTGTCAATCAGGTTTGTATCGAAAAGAAGGTGCATAGCTAAATTGTATGAGGGTTGCCACCTGTTTGAAAATTCGAATTTAATTAAATTATACACAAGTTATATGACATATGGGTATCAAGCGGTTCGCTATGGCGAGGAGAAGGTTTATATATATACTTAAGAGAGGGTTGCCCCCTGTTTTAAAATTGGAGTTCAATTGAATTATACACAAGTTATGTGAAATATTCAAATTTCAGTGTCAAACGGTTCTTTTCGCTGAGGCGAAGACTTATAGCTACGTGTATTTGGAGAGGGTTGCCACCTGTTTTAAACATAAAATTTTGTTACATTATGCATAATTATATTAAGTGTTAAAATATGGGTGCCAAACGCTTCGTATTGCTGAGGAAAAGATTTATAGATATCTATATATTGAAGAGGGTTAAAATATGGCTGTCAAAAGGTTCGTTTATGTGAGAAAAAGGGTTTAGCCTATATATTTAGGAAGGTTCCCACCTTTTTTAAAAGTCAAAATTCAATTAAACTATACAAAAGTTATATAAAATAATAGATACGAGTGTCAAACCGTTTGGACAAGGTATATGTTATATATATTTTTGAGGGTGTTGCCACCTGTTTTAAGTGACAGAGACCGAAATGCGTTTTCTGATTACATGTGCAAAGGGCAATTAATAAATAATAAAGGCAGGACAACGACTGTCGGGTTTTTTTCTATTTTAATTATAGAACTTTGTTTCATAGAAAATATTTATCAATGAAGGGTCGGCCTAAAAATGATGTTTAATTAAAAAATCATTTATTATATTGCAAGTTTATTGATGCACATAATATTCGGCATTAGCGGAATAGGCCGCAGCGCTGTCTGCACAACTTCGAGTACGAACTGTCCCGCTCTACGTCCGCATCGCACCAGTTCGGAGAACAGTCACGAGCTCTGTTGTGCAAAATTTGCGCTTTGCGAGACTTGTCCCCCATTTTTACTGCAGTTTTGTTACACGCGCAAGCATACACTCGCACATGGAAATCACATAGGCAGCGTGTAGTTCGGTTGGTTACTTACTATCAGTCTCCAGCCAGGTTGTCATCTCAAGAGAACTTCCATGTGACACTCGACATTGCCATTTTCGAGCGGGTTGTTGCTTGTCGTTGCACTTTCCCACAACACTTGCTGTAATGTTACAAATTAACATATTTTTTATACTATACCCAAGGGGAGAGGTGGTGGTGGTGGTGGTGAATGGAAAATGCGCTAAGTGTGAAACAAATTTTTGATTTTTTTTGGTGTGTGTGTGTTTTTTTTTTGTTTTATTTGGTTTGGTTTCGGTTTTGCCATTACACATTATGCTTAAGGTAGCTTAGTGCCAACGCAGCGGCAAACAGGCATAACTGCCAACTACCAACTGCCTGCCTGTTATGGTTTGCATCAGCATTACACGCTCGCTGAGCAACAACTTGACATTATTAAATGTGAGAAAAAGTGAAATTTGATGTCAAAAAGTTTACGGATAGGAAAACGAAAAGAACGAGGTGCAACCGCAATATCTGCGAAACGAGATAAGGGGTTGGCGTTAGCCAAGCTAATGATGATAATAGTGAAAACAGTAAGCAGGTGTGCGCGACGATGAAAGTGCAGTTGCTGCCGGAAACTTTGGTTTTATTTTTTTTCCACTAATTTTGACCTTAGAAGGGCACATAGGACGCACAGGCGAAAGGCAAGCGGCAAGCGGCAAGTGACAAGAGGCAAGAGTCGGCGCAATATGCCCATCTCAATTATGAATGTTGTTACATAAATATACACACACACACACACATGCTACAGTTAAGTGCCTTTTAACCTGCTTCACCCGCCAACACACACGCACACAAAGACAAGAGCAAATATGAAGACGCGTACGTTGTTGCACACTCACTTGCAAATGACTATATGTAAAAAAAAAGTTCCTATGAAACGCTTAGATTGTTGCTATATTCCTATGTTTGTTTTTGTACGCCTGCGGCACGCGTCCATCAAGTCAGATTGCCGTCACTATGCCGAGAAATTGCTATGCCGTGCGATGAAATTAATTCGCTTCAAGCTAGTTGCGTCATAATGTCAAGAGTGATATTGCATGCCCCAATTACTGCAACTGCGACGGCCGCATAGCCAGCCGGTGCTTTTACTGGTTGAGATATGATGAAAGTAAACGGTAAGCGTAAGAGGCAAACAAGTATTCACCCTTCTAGTACACCACACCAGCTCAAACCAAACGGCCAGGTGTACCGCACTAAATTCAGCGGTTTTCGGCTCAGCAATGGCAAGGGTAGACTTTGTAGAGGCGTTGTCGTAAAGGTTGGCTTGTTGATGAGAAAAAATGCATTTAACTTTTGCTGATGACAGAAATAATGGCATACAAGAAATGGCAAAATACTCACTAGTTAGTAGGTAAAAGTGAATTAGTTCAAAAAACAGAGAAATATACACATAGCGAAATGACCACCGAAAATTCCCTATAAATCAGAAAAAAAATTTTGCGGATTTCTCTGTGATTTTTTTCGAATAAGAAGCCCTTTTTATGACTGGATTTGTCCTTCATAACGGGTATTTTTTTAGACTGATAGAACTTTCGATAGGAATAGCTGTCACTTGACAGCAGGTAAATGACATTTCGTTAGACATTTCTGTTCAGTAAGCATTGACAAATCATCATGGAAAGAATGACGCCACAACAACGTTTACAAATTGTGAAAATTTACTTTAAAAATCAGTATTCTGTTCGCACTTCGTGAATTTTATGGTCCACATAATCATCATCATAAGCATCAGAGCAGCTTATTCGTCGAACTGTTGATAAATTTCGAACAACATTTACTCTACTCGATGAAAAACCAACAACAAGGCAAGGAAGGAATTCTTCCTCTACTAAATATGTTTCACCAGCATCAATGAACTTAGGCACTTCGGCATTTAAGTATTTTGGTTTTGTAACCGTAACAACATTCGCATACTTTACATTTTTCCGCGATTTAAAATTATGACCTGAAACGTTTGTTTTGCAAAAATAGCAGTCGTCTTGTTTATGATATGCCTGATGATGCCAAGTCATAGGCACAGAAAAGGGCAAAGTAATTGATTGTTGAACTTTAAATTTTTTTAATGTTGTGCAGCAATATTCACAAATAAATTCTGGCTCGTACCAGCGACTCGCACTATAAAACCTTTCGAAAATCTTGTTATATATTTTCACAACACCAATATTGTTTTTAAAATCACGCCGATGACTTTTGTCCGTAAATAAGCCACAAATGTAGCAAAACTTATTACGATTGTCGCACATTTTAGTTTTACTTTACGACGATTTTTATCCAATTTAACTGCAAACACAACAAAAGATAAACAACACGTGCACTTCAGAATAACGGAAATTTATTAAGACTTCAAAATTGAGTTAAAACTCAAAAATCAAGTGATAATTTCCTTGGGAACAACAGAAGCAAATTTTTGCAAAAATTTCGATCTTATAAAAAGTAAAATAACTCAGTCACTTTTTGGCCGATTTTTTAAAAGAAACATTCGTTGAACTTAGTATTAAATGTACTCTTTGAATCTAATCAAAACTTATTTTGTGTTTTTATAAAATAGTGTGTGAAAATATCGCCAAAGTCAAAAAAAGAAGAAAAAGGGTAGCAAAATTTAAGTTTGTTGTGCAAAAACAAGTAAGTTTCTTCAGCTTTATTAAGACATCTGTATATTTTTCGAAAGCTCTGAGCTTCTTCATTCTTAAACCGTTCTTAGAATGAAAATCGGTTATTAATTAGCTAAGATATGGGCTAAGAAGTGCGCAAAAGCACGAAAAATCGGTTTTTTAAGGTTAAGTCGAGATTTTGGGGGTGTTTGACAAATTCCAAAATTGGATTCTCGTTCTACTCGATAAGACCTACAAGAAAAATAACATCACTTCCAAGGTATTTTTGAGTGTCACACTGTGTAATAAGTTTAAATGTGATATATTATTATAACAAGTTTTACATATTCGCTTATAATATAAGAACAATTAAAATAATTAAAAGAATTGACCAAATTATGCGTAGTATGGCAAGTGCTATTCCCTGAACTTTAATACGTGTTCAGATAGGACCTTTATTTAACAACTGGCATCTTTAATATGAATACACAAACAAGGAACTGAGGGAAAAAAGAGCATAACAATCGAGTAAATATATTTATTTTGAAAAACAATTATAACTCTATTCATTGAAAACTTCTGGAACATAAAATATGTAAATCAAAAATTTTTATTTTGAAAAAAAAATCCAAAGATCAACTCATCTCAAGGCGAATTCGTATAAGTTGTAGTTACTATAGCAGCAAATTTAATTTTTTTTTATTTACTTTTTGTAAATAATTTTTCTATATGTGGTGTGCCATGACTACCAATAAGGTTTTATACTCTGTTAGTGAACGAATGGAATAACACAATTCATAAATGATATTTTGGATAGCGCCTTTTCGATTAATGATGAACTTTTTTCGCGTTTCCTATTACCCAATTATTTATTTCCCCTATGGTGAATTTGATTTCATCATATAATTCGAATACTCTGATTATCCGGATAGTTGAAAAATCTGTAGGGAATTCCCAGCCCTAACATGTACATATATATTTGCAAAAACCAAACTAAATAAATGGCAAATTTGTAAATGTACCTATAACTCCTCGTTATATGGATTGGCCTTGATATTCATAATATTAAACTAAAAACAATATAAAGTAAATTATAATAATAATAATTATTTGGCGCTTACATCATAGTTTGCTATTTGGCCGAACTTCTCCTACAATTTGCCGTGTGCGCGTCTTGATGTTGTAACACAAATTGAGGGACCTACACTTTTGTTATTCCGACTCCGAATGGCAAATGACTACTGTGGCAAGTTGCCTGCCGAGGGTCGCCCGCTATTAGAAAAACCTGTTTCTATAATTTTTAAAGTTAGTTGCCAGTATTTGCACCCGGAACCCTCCGAATGAACACCCGGCTCTGGCAGCCGCCCTACAATCACGGTATGTTGTATGTTGAGAAAAATTCAATAAGAGTATAGTAAAAATTAGAGGATGTCCTTATTAATTTACTTTATATGATTTTTATATTCAAAACAAGGACATTTCTTTTAACAGTTGCATATTTTTGGATCAAGGCCCATAAATATTAATAAGCAAGAAGTTAACTTCAATGTTTTCAGTCGATTTCCTTTCAATAAATTTGAGAAGAAATTCAAAATAATTCGCTCTCCTTGGCCACCAAGTTTTTTTTAAACGTCGATCTCTTTAATTATAAGTGAAATTTTTATCTCTGTGTAAGGGCTGCGGCGATTCAATGCTGAAAACATAGCCATAGAGACAATTTGTTGTGAATTATTATTTCTAACATAATTGTATAAACTTTAACTGTTTTTCCTTGCTTTGCGGAGCTTAGGAATAGTTTTGGGGTCGGGCATGTCAATCAGCCAATAACTGGCGCCACAACCACCTAGGTGATTTAGGCCGATTCCAATATAGCACGCTAGTCGTTCCTTTACTTTGCTAACTGGCGCCAACTGACTATATTATGTCTATGTCGCGGCAAAGCTCATAAAGCTCATGGTTCCCTTGTCTGCGGTATTCGCCGTAGCAAAGACGTAAAGGTCCGAAAAATGTTCGGGGAATCTTTGTCTCCAGCACTTCAAATGACATCTCATCTGCTTTTGACAGCGTCCATGATGAGGGACTTATATGTATAATGTGGTTTTTGTTTGCCTACCCAGCTCAAAGTAGGCTCTTCTTGGTAAGAGGGATTCTTCGTTGGATTTCGAGGCTGACATTGCTCTAGGCGTTAATGCTGGTTCCCAGATAAACCAAGTCCTACACTTTTTCTGACGGAGCTGGTGTTGTTGCTCAACGTTATTTTACATAGCCGTATTAGTTTTGTAGGGATTACATATTCAGACATGGCGGTAAATGGGCAGCTACTTCTCGTGCTATCGA
Source organism: Anomoia purmunda (assembly GCA_951828415.1). Lineage (NCBI taxonomy): Eukaryota > Metazoa > Arthropoda > Insecta > Diptera > Tephritidae > Anomoia > Anomoia purmunda. The sequence goes on from OX639995.1 coordinate 25,602,642, forward strand.
AAGCAGATTAGATGTCGGCAAAAAGTGGTTGTGTGTGTATTTTTCAAGATACTGATAAGGTCCATTCTTCGTTGAATTTCGAGGCTGGCATTATTGTAGATAAACCAAGTCATCTACCTTGTCAAAATTACAACGTTTTTTTTGCAGCTAGTTTTTACATTGCGGGTTCGAAGGCCAGCGCACAACCAGATACTGGGCATGTTTTTAAGGACTAATTTATATTGCGAGCAAATGGATTTCTTTTGCTTGCTAGTGGGCTCTTAAACAGAAAATGTCGCAATGCCCTACCAGGTTCACCTTCATACATTATCTCACTCCCAAATGGATGTTCCTAAGATACCCGATGACCCGGATGTCATATATATCGAAATATCGATATTTTTAAAAGCAATCGAAATTCGATGTTTACTTTCAAGTATCGATTTTGTATCAAACTATATTTTTCGAAAAATTCCCGCAACTATTTTTATGGTGAGCCCAAGTTTTTTTGTAAATAAATTGTTTCAGTACACAAATAAATAAAGTTGCATGCGATGAACTTTACGAGACGTAACAAAGTTTGCCGGATATTTGGTAGTAATAAATAAAGATAATAAAATAATATAATAATAATAATAAGTCTTATTTTTCCCCTATCAAGTACTTGAGGGAATTGTTTAAGGTAAAACTATTCATCCTTTTTGCTCAACATATATCTAATTTTTTAAATAAATATATATCGGTATATATCAAGCTAAGCTTATTGAGTTGAAATCTAAGGTATTTGTAGAGTTGAGTCAAGTTGTTTCGGAGATATAACCATTTGATTTCAAGTGGATAGTTCTACGGCCAATTTGCAACAAAAACTTAAACCCACGTGTTCCCATCTCCAATCCAGTTCTTTTTATCAAATTGCAGCAATATTTTTGTATCATTACCGAAATATAAAATTTTTTGAGTTTCCCAAAAATACCTGTAAAATAATGTGATTTTTATCAAAATGTAATTATCAAAGTAAAATAAATATTTGACGTATGCTTATTTTCGTTTGTAATCTTTTGTACTTGAAGTATCACCCGCAGTATTTACCCGCAGTCTACAAAGCTAATTGCTTTATATATGTATGTATATTACTTAGAACCAGGAACCATAACGGTTAGAATTTGTATTTACAAAAAATCATTATTGAATCGTTAGTTTGTGTATTTTATTTTTTCGATCGAAAATAATCGATCGATTTTTATTTCTTCGATCAAATTTTATCGAAATTTTTTCGATCAAAAATAATCGTTATTCTTGGATCATTTTTATCGATATTTTTTTATTATTATTTTTTCGATCAAATATAATCGCTATTCTTGAATTTAAAATGTTTCAATCATTTTTGTGATATTTTTATGCGATCATAAAACATATTACTGTCATCGCCGACAAATTTGTTTACTTTTATTATGATCGAAGAATTGTAGATATAAAATTAACCATTATTTTTGTTTTTTTGAAAAAAATATAAACCAAGAAAATAAAACGATGAAACGTGATTGGAAAAATACAAAAACAAGAATAAAAATATTTTTTTATAATCATAATGATAATAAAAACCACAAAATAACGATTAAATAAAAATATAAAAAAAAAAAAATATAAATAAAATTAGATTTATATAGCATATAGCATAATAGATTATATTGATATATTCAAGTTTTGTTTTGAACGAAGTCTTGAAAAGGATTTTTTGATCCGAAAAAATTAAAATAGTAATTATTTTCGGTCCCACGGGTTTGGCGATGCAGTTAGTTTAACGCCACACACTTTTACTCATTCTGCCCATTGTGGCTTGCCGGATGGGGTACAAAATATTGGCACAATAGTTCCGTGAGTGACCTTACACAAACAACAAATGTTCGACATTATTTTTATTTATTTATTTTTTTTAATTTATGTTTTTTTTTCAGTTTAAATATTGAATTCCATTTTTTTTGTATTATTTATGAATTTTTTAATTTTAGTATTTAACTTTCTGATTAAACAAAAAAACCAGTAAGAGAAGGGGATAATTGAATGGCAATATCTATGTCAAATAAGAGTAAAGAAAAATTAAACTTCATGCATTTATTTCACTTTAAAAAATACACTTTGATTTTTACCAGTATCTACACAATTTTTGTGATCAGTGTTTTTCGAAATTTGTCCTTTCTAAACACAAAAATGCGCAAAGGCGAGTATAGACGCTGCGGGATGTGGTTAATAGAGTAGACATGACAAATTCCATTAGCGCAGCTATTATGGCGAATGTCTCTGCATGTACAGCAGCGCGCATGTGATTTTTTTTTATTTACATTAATATATGTAAGTATATAATGCGTATCGCTATTCGAAAAAATAGTGCAAATAGTGAACTATAAAAACTATTACGTATAAATAAGTATGTATGTATATGGAGGCAGTGCGTTTGTTCATATGGCCCAGCCGCAAATATCGCTAGCACTGTCATTGCCAACGGTACGGCTGACTCTGCAGCCCCCCACACCCGTTCCTGCATCTCCTGCATCCTTCTTTTCGTCGAGTGTCTTGTTGCCACTTTTTCCTGCTGCAAATGAGAAAATTCACTTAAGTATCCAATTATGGAAATTAATGGTGGTAGTCTACCAAAAAAATAGCATCAACATTTTCTAGCGAAAAAAATCAACAAACCGCAATGTTGAACATAAACCAGAGGAAACACGCTGCAAGAAAATCAAAATGTGGAAGAATCTAGTTGCAACGTTATGTACCTATATTTATACAATGGCGTGCAGCAGCTAAGGCAGATTGAAAGCTGAAGGCAACAAAACTATACACACTTGCAGATTCTAGTACATATGGATGTGTGCCCAGCAGGGAAAACTCGGGCTGGAATCGTCATATATGTGATCGAATTAGAATTCGTGCTAACTTCTTAATTTCCGTGGAACGCAAAATGGTGTTATCTAAATGAGATTATCAGATACGAATGCAAATGGTTTGCAACCTAACTTAAGTTGACAATAGTTTGTGGAATTTTCAAAATAACTAGATCATCAAATGACAACCAGTGGAGTATGTCCCTTTCAATACTCAATAACATCAGATTCGTCATATGATCTTGACTCACACACATGCGTAGCCCACTTTTAATCAGTTGCAATTTAGAAAAAGAGTTTTCTTCTGTTCTTCTTACCATCATCGGCAAGTATATTCGATGTACGACTGCTGCTAGCGTCTAGCGTAGCTCATCTAGTTCATTATTGACAATAGTCGACTTCAAGTCGTCCGGGTAGAATTCAACAAGATATTTCGCTTTTGTATCCATCTGCCATTCGTTGTGCAAGTAATGTGACAATAATGTCCACAATTAGAAGAAAATCTTCAATACGAAATTTATGGCTTGGTGACAGCTGGGCAGTTGGTGCTTTTCCGTTGGCTGCGGTCTGACTGGTTCCGTTTTTGAAGTCTCAAATTCGTATTGTGCTGACCCGATTCACCTTATTATTTTCCTTTTTAATTGATAGCCTTAGTAGCGCTCATTGGGGAATTTTGCAAATATTTGCTCTGTGCATCAAATCTTTCAAGATTTCAAGATTGTCATTCCAGAATACTATGTTTAGTCCAGTTTCCAAACAAGCTATTTTGGAAAAGACCAGAGGTCCCATGCTTCATAATTGGCTTTTGATGTTCATCACTACTGATTTCAATCATGACCAGTGAGTTGTACTTAAACCGTTTATGGTTAGGACTCTGCTTTTTGTAGTTGAAGTCGATATTTTATTGTTCAAAATCTATGTCGAGCTGTAGATGAAGAGAAGAAAATAAAAAGCTAATATGCGAACTCGTACTGGCGTAATTATCCAACCTTTTTAATTATTTCCGAATAAACCCATTCCCACCAAATTTTTGTGTTTTTAATCTCATTATTATGATTCAAGGGTCGTAGCGAAATTATGTACGGTGGGAACAATTCGTTCACAACTCCGGCGACCAATGTCGATATACATAACATTGCTGTATTGTAAGTGCAGTTGGCAATATTTTTACCCCAATGTCGAGCTGAAATTTCTTTTTTCCCAGTGTGAACGTTGAACAGTTCTTACGTTCCCGAGCAACATACATTTGGAAGAGTCGATTGTTATGTGTGGTTTTTCCAATCTGATCACAGAGTTGTACGAGTTGTACCATCTATGTTATGAGGCGCATGCGTCCGCATGCTTGACTGAAAACAGTCACATGTAATGGAGTATCTGAGGAGCGCGAAATTCAAATCAAGGAAGCATTATATACATGCGTTACGTTCGTCAAAAACTTCAAAATATGTTTCGAAAAAACATTTTTAAACTTTCTATAGGCAATAAAAAAGTTTCAAAATTTATTTATGAATGTTCACGACTGATCTTCAGAGCTCTTGCTTAAAGTCGACTATCCGACTATTGGACTAGTCGATTAGAAACTTTTTTGATAGTTGATAATGGAATACCAAATATTCGGCTGACCGTTCACTTTCAACTAACCGCACCCTATCGCGTAGTCTGAAAATCGGCTAAACGAAATTTATCGAATAGTGACAGCTACTCACAATATAAACGAGCTCTGCCAAAAAGAATAAGCATTCATATACATATAAATATTTAACGGCTAGCCGTCTGGTCGGTTAGTCGAAAAAATCGAACGGAAACGGAAGTCGATTGTGTGAAGTCTACTACTTTTTTACAAAACTTTTTCTAATCGATTATCCGGTTAGTCGATTATTAGCAAGAGCTCTACTGATAATCCCATGATTCAATAATAACAGGTTTGATACATAAGCAATTTTCTCACTTTCAGGCTTTCTCAATTCCAATGGTAGTGGTGCCCCGCGGGGCAACGCTCCCTTATTCCAGTCTAGTCTTGAAGGAAACTTCATCTTATGGTTTTGCCTGAAAGCAAGCGATAGAGGTACATAGTCAGTTTGTTCCTCTGTTTCTAGGAGCTTGTCAAGAGCCTCACTCTGCCCGCATTCTTTTGACCTCAAGCTCCCGAATCTCTGTCGAGCTCTACGGACAGTTGATTTAGAATCACAAGCCAATATTATATTGCCTGTCTAGTGCCGATCACCATACTTGTGCAGAATAGAAAATTTACTGAATACCTGCTTTTCCAAAAGAACGACACCACAGCCATACAGCGGCTCAAACCATCGAAATATTGTAAGTGACCTTTCTCGAAAGGGTCCATCGAGTTTGTTCAATTTAACGCCTCTCGATTGTTTTTTCTTTGACGAAATTTTTGTTAATTCAAGCAAACCATATTTGCTATGAAATTCTATTTCTTCCAGCAACAATATTTCATTTTGTATTTTTTAGTTCAGATTTATTTTCTTGTCGATTTAGTTGCATCCGCCACAACCACAATACCAATGCTCTTACTGCAGCTTCTTTTTTTGAATGTGATTGAAAAAATACACATTTCTTTGCAATACCAAAACCAATAAGCTGCTTATCTTGTTGAATTAACGGCAGCTAGAAAATCACAGTTTTCTTTCGCATAAAACCAAATTTCGAATTACGAACAGGAATACAAAGAAAACCAATGCACTAGGAAGTAATTACTACACAAAAATACTAGGTAAAATAACAAAAAGCATGTAAAGCAAAAACACCAACTCGGAAAACTATGCAAGTTGAGCCAACTCGGCAAAATGATATCCGAGACTTGAGATGTAGTGTTGGGAAGTGAAAAAACTGCGCTATTGTGAATGAGCCGGAAGGAATTATTTGAGAAATTTTAATACCTATTTAAGCCTAGTATTTTTACATATAAACCTAAATGAACAAAAACTTTCCATAACAGCTATTTTCCGTTCTTAAATAGCACTAAACACATTTTATGTCTTGTGAAAGATGTTAACTGGGTTGCTTCTGTATGTAAAGGAAATTTTATCCGAGCAGGAGCGTTCTTTTGGTCGGTTATAATAAAACGCGGTCAAGGGAAGAGAAATAACGCAGACTAGTCATAGTTCACAATTCACAACAACCAAACTACTTCGGTACTAAATAATTTCCTTCAAGGGCACATACTATATAAAAGCATGTGCATTGGATACAAAGGCAAATCAGCCTTCAGAAAGAATTATGTTTCTTCCCACACATTCATTCATATATTTTGTTAAACAAATTCCATGGTATTTACGCACACCTATGTGTATTTGTAGATTTATCTGTTTACATAGAAGTAAACATTATGTTGCAAAACGCACAAAATATGAAATAGAAGATATGCAACACCTGCATGGGCTCTTGCAACCGACACTTTAGTGAAGTACAATAGTACTCGTACTATTATTGTATACATATAGTATGAACCTCAATTTTTGCTGGTTGCCAGCTGGCCAAAAGTCTTAGCCATATAAAATAAAATAGCCATAAGTTCTACGAGCAGCAGTATCAATCTTGTGAGCAGTCCATTAAGGGTATGCAAATGAGTGTATAAAGCTTATGGGAAATACTTAAAGCAATATGCTGTAAAAGTGAAGTAGCCAAGCTGAGGCAACAAACAAAAGCAGCTTAATTAAGAAGTTTTTGTGTAATATTTTTATTTTTTTTTGTTTTACTTTTTCCCTTACAAATGAATGAGTGTTAATAATATAAACCGCAAAATGGGAATTCTTACTAAAAATGAAGAAATGAGAATATGGCCTTAGATGAAACGATCCGAAAGCCAGCTTAGCACCAGAAGAAGAAGGTTGAGTATTGCTACAAAAAATGTAGCATTGCAATAAGAGTCGATGGTAATTTATATTGTAAAGTTTTTAGTGCATTGTTTAAGCGCTCAGAACTCTCTCAACCTAACCACTTCGAAAGAGTATTGCACTCAGAAAAAACATTCCGTGAAAGAGAGTAAACGATTTAACCCAGTTTGAGAAAAGCACATTTCTTTACTTTAAAATAATTTTATTTTATTTTTTTTTTGGTAAATTAACTTGTCAGGAGTATTCTTTCCATTAATGTTGAGGAAATTGACAGTTGTGTTTTACTTGTCTTCCTCAGTTCGAAGAAATCCTGTATAAGGATTCTTTTTTGAAAAAGAAATGAAACAATTGAATTTTTATTTTATTTATATATGTAAATAATTTAAAAAGAAGTAAAAGTTATGTTATTTAAAGACTTATATCATAAAAGTCGTTTCATAATAATTATGAGCGAGATAAACCTTTTTAAGTCTTCAACGACTTTTATATGAGTGCAAAAACTGTTTTAAGTATTGAAAGACTGGACGTTTTTAGGACAATTTCGCGATAAATTCCGGGGTGACACAGGACTAATTCCAAATAATATTGGGACTAGTTGGGGATCACTTCTGGCCTAGTTCGGTACTATTTTGGGTACCAACATAGTGCCGTCTTTCAAGACTTAAAAAGAGTTTTATAGTCATAATTATTATACAATGATTTTTATATTATCAAAATGAAAGACATCAAAAAATTTATCTCGTTGATAATTATTATGGCAAGACTTTTATAGTATAAGTATAAGTCTCAAAATAATAGTTATTGTTTATTTAAAAAATTTTTCCCACTCATAATTATTATAAAAACCCATTTATAATATAAGTTTCAAAGTAATAAATATCGATAACTTGTGAAATTTTTCTCACTCAAAATTTTTATCGAAAAACTAGTATAGTTATTATGAAAATTAAAATGGTTCTTTACTTATATTTTGAATCACTAAAATTGGCAAATACTTAAGAACTTTTAACGATTATGTGCGTAAACGTAATGCAGGAATACGGACACACCACGAAATGTCAAAGCTACTAAATTTTTGTTTTTAAACTCGGCGAAGTGTTTCTCAGTTACTGCAAATGAAATGTCGTTTGTGGTTCGGTACGTTCACGAAGTTGAAGAGGGGCACATAATTTGCGAAAATTTCTTGGTTTCATTCCTGTAGAAGATGTGACTGACGAAGCCAATTGCCAAGCCAAAAGCCGATTGCCAAAAAGGCTCCCTACTACTTTGCATAACCTCGGAGTGGATATTCGTTTCACGAAACGGCAAGTTGATTGCTAAGAAAATACGATGGCACGTAAAATGTAAGTGGAGTTTTTTGCAATTTACAAATCCAACGATTTAGCTAGAGTAATGAGCTGAGAATTTAAAGCTTATGTCGCTGTTATAAGGAAGACGTTTCCGGAAGCTCTCTACCTACAAATGTAAATTTGGCTATATTCAGAACTGGCGATATTCTTAATTAGCAACTGAATGTACGTACAGAAGCTAATGAAATGGAATTAGCAGTTCCTCGACGTTGCAGGACATCCAAAAAATCTGGAGAACTCCACTGGAAATGCTGAAGAATTTTGTCGCCCGCCCATTTTTGGATCAATATTTAGAAGAGCTTGTTTTATTTTTGTTTGTCCAGGATACAAAATGTAGTTCAAACAAGAATGTGCAGAGCTGGATGAAGAAGACTTGGATAAAACGTCGATCTATTTCAGTAAGTATAGACGAACAACGTTATTGAATTCATTGAAGAGTTAAAATTAGGCATGAAGGTGTGAAAGAGGTAATAACGATTGACATCCACTTGTTTCATATCAAATATGTATGGTTCTAGTTTTAAATTTTGTTCAAATATCTGCTCAATGAATCGATCAAACACGTTTATCGTAGATTTTGGCATTAGCATAAGGTATTCGATGTACCTTTTTTGTGGTTTTAAAAGAGCTTAGTTGTCCTTATGCTTTGAGAGTGAACTTAAGTCGCTCAATTAGATTAAAAACTGCACCATAATTATTCTGCTCTAAGCGAAAAACTGGCGCAAACTATCTCAGATTGATCCCGACTCCTTCTCTACACTTGGCCGTTTCAATTTATTGGAATTCCCCTCTTTCCTATGTTACTTCTAAAGGACGGCGTGGTAGTTGGAGTATGGAATTCCTCATGAACGCTGAAAACGGGAATTAAATTGTAGCCTATCTTTTAAGACAATAATTAACTTTTTATTCATTTTATTTTAGTACTGCATATTTTATTACTGCGGTAATGAAGCACTTTGGTTTTTCCATGGACTCATCTGAGATATCGCTCGTTCGTACATTTTTCTTACAAATCTTTGAAAATTTTGGTTAGCAGTCTTTGTTATACCATTTTACAATTGAAGCGTCGCCGCGAATAACGTTGTAACCCATAAATCTCAAATTGTGCAGGAAGTGAAAAAAACGTTTAAAAACTTCCAAATTGAATTTTGATGTTTTGTTCTTTTATTTATAGTAAAAGGACTTCATATGAAATATTTTAATTTAAGAAAAATATTATAAATGTATCTAATAATATGAATAAAACCTATTTCAGTATTCTTTCAGTGGAAAAACGTTATACTATATACACAAATGAATGTTTGATAACACGTTTTTCCACTAAGCAAAGCAATGATGCGAGTAGCGATTGCAACGTTATTTGATTTTTAATATGTAAGCAGTTGTTATTAGAAACCTAAGCGTGGCAATGTAATAAATAAAAATACAATATTAAAGTTTTCAGCAAAACGAAATTATAATTTTCCAAAAATCATAAAACAATAATAAATTCATATGAAACGAAATTCTAGTTTTTCAATAATAAGAATAACAATATAATAACAATAGAATAACAATAACAACAAATTTAAGTACAAATATATTTATAAAAAGCCGCGTATTATTCTGGCAAATAAGATGTCATTGCAAGAAGATCTTTTATTTTTTCTGCACTTAATGTTATCGGTGTATCTCTAAGTACCGGAAGCGACTAATTTGCCATGTTTTTTTGTTTGTTTTCTTTTTTTTTTTGATTTCAATTTAAAGCATGTCCAAGTTTCTTTTTTGGGACATCATTAACTATTTGGATCCACCGTGCATGCGTTATTTTTCACTTAACATCTTTGTTCAAATAAGTTTTTAAGGTACCAATATTTTTGAAATCGTTTGGAAGCATTTGATATACACTAAATGGATTTAATATTCTTGCTGATGTAATTAAACGACATACATTTTTCGGAGTATAGAGTTGTGATGTTTTTTTGTTTTGTTTCTCGATGAGCGCAAAATCGCGATCGCATGGAAGGAAACTGTGTCCAGAGGTTTAAAATTTTTGGTTAACTTCAGAAAAGTATTTATTTAATACGCTATGACACAATGCCATCATCATCCAATTATTATTCTGACCTACACATCTGTCGGACAATATTATTAGTTTCCTTATTTCCCCTTGTTGAAGAATATTGTAGTGAGTTGTTATATATTTCAATATGCATGAAGCTATCTATGAGCTAACGGCTCCTCTTTTTGCCACGGTTTCGTGCCATGTATACATATCCACTATAGTCTGTAGAAGATTATGAACCGCGAAGTTATAGTTGGAATATTGACGCTGATAAAAAACATCAGAGTGAGTCAAATTTGGCGTAAAAATTACTTGTTGCATATCCACACAAATAACAACGATACCATGATTAATTCTGCCAGCATTCGTATCATCTCTAAGTTGCGAATATGATTTTTCCGCTTTTTCATGATGAACTCTTGCGGATTCTTCAATTTGGTCAAACTTTTCAGGATCCCCAGCTGCTACCATTTCAATAAAAAATCTCTCACTTCTTGGAAATCCAAAGCTCAATTTATGTTCTGTATTAAAAATATGTCTATATTTGTTATAAGATAGCAAAGTATATGGGTATTTGTTTTTGTATAAACCATATATTTTCCTAATGCTCAAATCAGGATTCAAGCAATTATTTTTCGACGTTGAACGACTGTAGTGACTTTCTTGGCTAGGAAAGCTTACTATGTGTTCATTAACGCTTTTTTTCTCATCGTCTATTATTTTGTGCGGACGATTCTCATGCTGGCCACGCTGATCATCAATATCTTTTCCATTCTTTAGTTTTTCAGTCAAAATTTGCATTCTGCGTTGCGTTATGTAGTGTTGAAAATATTATGAAGTATTAGAAGAAAAAAAGAGAACTCAAGTTATTTTTAAAATATTTACCTGATATGTGTGACAAATCATTTTTTTGCACACTCTCTTTCTTTCGCCGTTTTGGCACAACAAAAAATAATGTACGGTGATCATTCTTCGTGAAATGCCCACTTTGACAGTACTTCTCTCCGGCTCAACCAATTGCACGAGCGGCGATAAAAGTGCCGTTTGTTCATTATAAATTTTGGAATAAAACTGGTATTTCTACAAAAAAAATTACAAAGGCTGTCACAAAGCTGTATAAAAAAATAATTAATAATACAACATATTTTGCACATATAACTGTCTTCCACTCTACCTCTTCAGGAGCTTTTTTGGAATGTATTTTTTTATTTTTTCTCTTAAAATATTCCTTGCCACTATTTCGCAACTTTTTATTAATTAAATCCTTCCAATTTTCCAAATTAATTGTTCTTTTTTTGCCTCTATTGCATTTAGAAATAACCTTCGACGCTTCTTGTACAAACATTTTCACTTGTACGTATAACGTTGTTCCACTGACTGCTAAACTAAACTCTATTTTAATAGATAACACATGCATAATTTTGCCTCATTTTTCTAGTGGGCTACAACGTTATTCGTGTCGACGCTTCAATAACCGTTTGATTCTTTGCCACGAGAAAAGCAACTACGGTTTTTGATCGAGTGGCTTTCCTCCTGTTTGAATCCATACCATGGACTGTCGTCGATCCTATTTAAAACAAAGATTCCCTTCTTAATTTTGCCGTAGAGATTTTCATCGTACTTTTACTGAACGCGATCCATATGCAATTTGGCATTCATTGAATATTTGTAATGGCTTTATTTCACGCGGAAAAGAGAAGAGAAGCACAAACTAAATTTCTGTTTGCGTTATTGGTGGAATTTCGTCTGCCGCATTTTAACCGATCGTTTTGAAATTTACAAAAGGGAGGTGTGACCCAATTGCAAAAGATTCAGTATTTTTTGATTTTGTATTAAAGATTTAAGAGTCACGTATTTTGCATTTACAATTCCATAGAAAGAACTCTATTAAAACAATGAATGAAATAAAATATTGTAATATGGGTGGCAAACGAAAGAGCTTGATTTCTGAAAGAAGATAACTTAAGGTAAATTACTTTAAAACAATAAATTAGATGAAATTTTGCAGTATGAGTGTCACACTAAACGCATAGAAAAGTTTAATTTCAAAACTATTTTTAGAAAGCGTTGAATCCTGCTTAAAAAAAGTAAATTATTAAATCAAATGGAAGTTTCACGTCATGTGAGTCAAAGGAAGTAACAGAAAAGTTAATCATGAAACATGTCTATATATATATTGTTGCCACCAGCCAAAAATATTAATTTAATTCAACTTCTAAGCTTAGTGAAATCCAACAGCATTGGTCTGAAACGACAGCGTTTAAGCGAACAAATTTTTGACCACAAGAGGGTTGCCACCTTTTAAAAAAAGTTGATTAAATTTAATTGGTAAGGTTACTGAAATTCGACCATGCCGGTGTCAAATGAAAAAGTTTTAAGCAAGCTTTAATCGAGAAATATATTTGGAGAGGGTTGCCAGTTGTCAACAAAAAAAAAAGTAAATCAAATTAAAACTATAAGGTAAATGAAGCATTTCAGTATTGATTTCAACTGATAGCCATTTTGGAAAACTTAGTCTCAAAAAAATGTTGAGGGGTGCCATGTTTCTGTAAAATAAAAACATTATTAGTAATAAAAATTTTGAAGAGGGTTGCCACCTTTTATATGCGACAGAAACCGTAATGTGTAATAAATATTGGCAGGACAGCGTCTGTCTAATATGTTTATAGTTTTTTGAAACCAAGTCATGAAAGAGTTGCCACTTTTCCAAAAATAAATAAATTTCTTTTTGCACATAAAAATTTAATTGTAATGATAAACAGTGTTACGTCATATACTTATGCATTGGACAAAACAAATTTTTGAATATAATTGCCACCAAAAAATAATTTTTAATACGAAAAATTATAGAAAGACAACGATAGCCACCTACATATAAAAAATTAAAATACAATATAACCCTTTCAACTGGGCAAATAATATCTACCTAAAAGCGTGTGTTTAACGAGGACTGACAAAAAATATAAAAATATATTTTGAACACTATTAGCGCTAAAAACGAGTGATACAAAAACCTATTTGAAAATTGTGTAAACCATAAAAAAAAACTTGTGCCGGCTTGTCACAATGAACGCAGGGCCCAATTTTTTAGTTCCGTAATCTTCAACCGCCATTTCTTTAATCTTACGTTTCATTTGAATTTTTTTAACTTTTACTGTAATTAATAAAAATGGCGCATAAACTAAGCCCAATTCAATATTTTACAGATCAGATTCTAATGCTAATAAATAGCTGCTATTACTGGTTAGGCAATAAGAAGTTATCGAAATTTGATTTGCTGTGCAATCAGCTGTGAATTTAGGTCAGTAATTGCGAGTACATATGACGGGATAAAGTACATAAGTATATATGTACATATTTCAAACGCAAACAAAATTGCGCTCCACATTTTGACAGCTCTATTTAATTTGCGCTCTCATCTCATCTCATCTCACCTCACATTCGCGGCGCAATAAAAGCAACTCTGAACTGAAACCTTTCAACAGCGAGTTACAGAGTAATTTTTCAATCAGTAGGTACATTTATTACAAGCACAACGTGCGCGATAAGTGCAGATGTGTGTTGGTATGTGGCATATTTGGTCGAACCAAAAAAACAAACAACAACTGAGATCATTTCCAATGAAGTAACCCAATAAAAAGTGACAAGCACCACTATCCAAATGACCACAACCATATTTCAACCTTTGTACTCACTCAAAGCATTGCAAAAAAATTACTTGCATGTTTGTACAAACACACACACACACACTTACCAATACATATTGACATGGTTCAAAAGTGTAAAAAACAAAAATACAAATAAAATAAAAGTTTAACTCTGTTGAATTTAAAACGGCTGATCGAGAGTTCAAGTGATAAAAAAAAAATGGCAAGAGAAAAAATGAAATGCATTTTACCCGAAAACCACAACAAAACACAAACAAACATTGCATGTACAGGTTTATAAATATACATATATGTGTGTGTGCTGTATGTAAGTATTGTGATACATATTTAGTACATATTTATTTTGTATACATTGCTACATCTGTCCCAGTGGCAAAGCCGCATATGCATTGCATGAACTACACCGCAAACCATATTGTCATTTGTGCGGCGCCGCTAGTGGCAACGACCAGAACACCAACACACAGCACTCGCATAAGACACCCACAAACACCCGAATACAAATCAACACTGGGCATTGTCATATGTGAACATATATTCACACACACACACACATACATAGTACATAGGTATACCCAGTTGTAAATGGGAGCGTGTCGGTTCTTCCAATGAATTTTCATTAACTGGATGCCAGTTTCTAAAGTGGTGAATTCTTTTGAGCCTATTTTTCCCTTTCTAAAATCAGATTTCAGGTATGAATATTTGGCAATTAAAATCGCAGATGAGCAGATGCACTTGATTTGGATTTTAATAGATACACCCAGGTTCAAAAAAAGGAACTGCTTAACGCATCAAAAAATTATATGAAAGTGTTACTTTACAGAAAACGTACGAAAACAAACCGAACGTATCCCTACCCATTCCCACAACAAGTAGGAAAAGATTATGATCTCTTTATTTAGCCTTTCCAAAGTGTTTAACAATTTTAGTGTGTATTCTTTTTAACATGTATATCTACTAACGTGTTTCTTCTCCACTTCCCTCCACCGAAAAATCTGGTGTGGCATCACAGCTAATTTACTCTCGGAATTTCAAGTCAATCAGCGCAAAATTGTATTCTATCATTCTTGCGAGTTCTCGGTACAACCTCAGGTATCGCCTTTCTCGCGAGAAATGCCGAGTACATATCGAGGTACAAATAAAATAAAAGACGAACAATACTGCACACACACAGTACAATTAAATTAAATATCGAGAAGCTCGCGAGACTTACGAGATGCTCGACGTACGAGAAGCTCGTAAGAAAGCGATCCTCGCGAGAATATAAGGCTCTAAAACTTTATGCTTTATCTCTTCGCCGCACTGTATACATAATCGGTTAGGATATGTGGTGTAAAATTAGTGAAACTAATCCAGTAATTTTATCGAATTGTATACTGAGAGACTCGCGAATCTTATGAGTTGGTTCAGAAGAGTTTTACAGTCATCCACAACTCTCAATGTCGATAAGTATGCGTCCCAGGTCTTTAGAGCAGCCTGACTTTCCGGCTGGCACTGAGTTCAATCGCGTAATCCTCCCCTTGGAAGATAGTTGGGTAAGTGCCCAATGCCAGACTTTCCGAATATTCCAGCCTCAGTACTCCCATCCTCCAGCTTGGATCTATCAGTGTACCATACTTGGGATGCTTCGAAGATCTATTCTATTATCGCTCCGCAGCATTCCCTTTCAAGAATAATTAGCTTGTAATGCTTAATGAAGAACAAATTTGGCTGTAATAACGCTAAGGGCATCCGTTGGGCAGATGTGCATCGCATCTGTGCATAAATAATGTGTTTAAAAGTATTTTTTTAAGCTAAAATTTCCACTTAAATCTCAAAAATAAGTCAGAACTGAAAATATGCTCAAAGGTTAATATCGTAATTATACAGAACTGGTGTTAAATAAAACTTGGTTTTAAGGGGATTAGTGTTTACGGAAAAAATTGTGTTGAGTAAACTTTCACTATAGGCCAGATAAAATGTGTTAGTCTCTGTAACAGAGTCACTTAGATATGGAAAGTAGTTCATTGTGATACTAATACTTGTTTTCCAAAACCGGCAACCCTTCCCTCCCCCACCGCTCTTAGGGCACTTAATGAAATGCTTGAACCTCAGCCTCGCAAAGACCGGACAGCTAAAGAGAATATAAAAATATGATTTTACAGATTTTTTCAGAATGCGGCGGAGCTCAGTATGAATTTTAAGCCTAACCGCATAAATTCCGGACAATGTCCGGTCAACACTCCTACAAGGTACGGCTGTTGTCGCTTTGTTATCGCACTAAGCACACCCGACCGCCTACGAATCGTCGCCGACTAGAGAGTTCTAAAAGTTCTGCATGTCGTAGTATTTAACGAGCATTCGCTGAGCCGACCGCGACCACAACTCTCCAATAAAATTCCGCAGGCGGCCCTGCCCACAGCCGTGACCTGTCCCTGTACCCTTTCAAGCCAGCTCATCAGCCTGCTATGTCTGATACGGAAGTATTCAGAAGCGATCGAAAGAGAGGCGTATTCAGAGACTCCCCATCCACTTCCATATTTACCATTGAAGATCCTAAAACCTTTATTGCCGGCTGGCAATCGGAATTAATGCTTGCCCGGGGAGAAGTCAACCGGCTGCCTTTTTAATGGCGGCTATCTCTGTCTGAAATAATACCTAAATTTAACTATAAGTCGCCGTACAAAAGAAAGCTAAAGATACAATTTTTCTAAATAAGCAGATGACTGGAAATTTGTGTATTTAAATAAACAACATTGCAGTCTACATATATAAATATAATATACATATTTCCATAGAGCGTATTTTAAACGTGTTTTCAGATTCCCAGAGGTAAAAATATAAACTAACAGAGATCCCAGGTGGCCATCGAGCTTTGAGCCATCTATGCATTCTTGGATGGACACTCTTCCATTCCATCAGCATACCATTTTCAATCTTCACTTGAGGGTTGGAGAATCGTAAGTGATTTATTTAGTGACAATAGGGCGCGGTGGTGCTTAGTGCACCAGTCGTGGAAGCTCCGAAAAGTATGTCAATGTCTTGTCATGACCATAACCAGTATTTTGCCACAGTACTGGGCTCCCAATTTAGTTTTCTATTATACGTTATAAGGTGGTGTTCCCCTTGAGTAGTGCATTCGATATCAGGTGTCCTAATCAAGAACACGTCTTTACAGGATTCCCTCCCAGTCCTGAGCTGTTGCGCCAAAGGGATAGTTTGTTAAGAAATCTTAGAATTGAGAAGATGTTGAAAGATGTTAGCGTGAGACTGCTATTACAATATCATTGGTGCACGTAATTATTTTCCGACCAATAATCTCGAGAGTCAGGGTGTTTTTTGCTTGCTAAGTTATCAAAAACCTCTTTCTGTTACTAAAAAAAGAAGGGACAATTTTTGAAGCACCATCCAAAAAGTTCAACTGGGTATAAGAAACAAACATAGTATATGTATGTATGTAATTGTCCACTTTCATATAGAAATTATGTTCTTCTATACACACTTCCATACGTACAATATTTACAGACAACTAGCGAGACAATGCGTCTGTCGCTGCTTGGCAATATGTTGGTACTTCTGCTTGCCATTCTCCGTATTCTACGTATTACTAGCCACATTAAGTTTATTTTTTTATTGGTCACGTATTGGTTATGCAATAAATAGTGGCATTTTACAATAATCTAATGGAGCGTCGAACATAACAACAACTATCAACTATATCCGCGCAATGCAACTGCGGTTAACTAAGGGTCGCTGGAAATTCATCGCACCGGCAAAATATTTCAGTACAATAAAAAAGGCGGAGTATGAAAAAGATGTTGCGGTGGCGCCAAGTGTATACAACTCAACGACTGTTATTACATAAACATACATATAATTTTCAGCGCCATTGATTTTCAAAAATTTTTGAATTTAATGAAGTAGAAAATATGGTGGCAAATTTTGAGAAACATTTAATGTCTTACGTTTCGGTATGGATGGCATGCTCTGATTGTTGTAATTGTAATTTTAGAGCTTCACAAAAACGTTTACTAAACGTGAAGTAATAAATTGATTATTTTTAAATGTAGCCTTTGATAGAAAACCCATTAAATTTACCTATCGGTTAATTTTTTTATATGCTGATTTCATTTGTGTTTGCAGAAATTAAATGCAATATTGTCTTATTTTGTGGTAAATTTTGAGAATATTAGGTACTTTAGCAACTTATATACATAGGTGTTGGATGTACAACTAGAATTTTAGTTTTCTAAAATGGAAAAATATTATTTTATATATGTTTAATAGCAGTTTGAGAAAGCTCGAACGTAGAAATTGTTGAAAAATCCACTCACTTTTTATATACCAAAATGCTCAGGAACCGCTCAGATGATTTGTTTTTATTTTTCTATATCAAAAATCTAAGTTATTTGCTTTCGTTTGGCATTTGGGAAATTTCGGTAAATATTTACTAAGAGTATTTTTTCTTAAACAACCATTTGCATTAATTATTTACGATCATAGATTTCAAGAATATTAGAATAGTAGAGATTTTGTCATTAATAGCAGAACGTGACAAAATGAGGAGGAGTTTGGTAAATAATTGTATCAATTTATTAACGAATGACAGACGACACTGGCGAATTCGAACTTAGAAGAGGCATTAACCTAGGGGATGGCAAGCACCATCTGCTGGTTAAATATTGACTCACAGATGTCGCCCTTCATAGGAAATATTTTAGGATCAACTGATTAGCAGTTAGTTTATGTTTTCTTAAACTTTTTTGAATTTCCTATGCGTTTTTAAAGTTAATTGAATAATCCCAACAGCAATATTTCATTCGTATTTGAATTTTCAATGTGTAGTTGAATATGTTCTTCAATATCAGCTCATTCCATGTTTACGGACACAGCACGCAATCCAGGACATTCAGACGTCTCTACTCACATATTTTAGTGAGAGCAAGGAAAATACAGATCAATTAAATTGCTTCAAAATTTTCTAACTTAAATGGGAATATAGTGATCGAACAAACAGCATCTTGAAGGGTGGGAAGTATATTTGATCATAAATTATATATGTATAGTACTTCCAATTTAATTATTTGAATTAAGAATGAAAATCCATTCATTATTAAAAATTACTTTTTATGATAGAATATTGGATTAAAAATTCAATCTAACATGCCCATCATTATTCAAAATTTTAGTTTCATTACCACACCAAAAAAATTGCGGAAATTTTATCACACTAAGGCGAATCTTGGTTGGGGTAAGTAAGGGTTGGGGTTTTCTAATGACAGTCGCCCCTCGGCAGGCAAGGGGAAACCTCTGTGTGTATTTCGGACGTGAAAACACTTCTTACAGAAATAATTTTCCATTCGGAGTCAAGAAGTGTAGGCCCCTTAATTTGTGTAACAACATCCAGATGCTAACCACAAATTTTAGGAAAAGTTCGGCCAAATCTTAGAACATCAAGCTATATGATCTAAGCGCCAAATTATTTTTATTACATTATATTATTAATGTTATATCTAAGTAAGGTTTAAAATCACGAAAGTAATTTTATAAAATTTTCTTTTTTGTGGTACATATGCGTAAATTACTTTTAAAAATTCCAAAAAAAATTACTGGAATATATTTTTCCGCGTAGTTTTTCGAAAGAGCAAACATTACGACGGTTTATTCGTGTAGCTTCTTAAGTTGACTTTGCAGTATCGCATTCTGTTAACTCAGTTTCCCAAGACCTTGGTGACGGTTTCTGGCTCTATTTCGCGAATGGTTTGCTCCATATTCACCTTAAAGTCCAAAATCATTAAAATGTTGTGCGCATAGCATTGGCCCAACACGGCACCCCACAAAAAAATAAGCAGCTCCGAAGTGTTCAATTGGCATCGCCCAGACGTCTGATTAATTATAATAATAATGATAATGACAATAATAATAATTTTTGAATCACCTGTGACGCATTGCGCGCTATTTTGCTGAAACTAAAAACAGACAATGTCGATGTTTTCAATTTCCCAATTGGAGGCGACAAAAAATTCGTTTAATTTTCATCTGTCAATGATGTCACCGCTCCAAAATTCGCATCAAAACTTCCACTATCTAAGGATGAATTGGCTTCTCAACGATTGCTTGCGACCTTATCCGGCAGTTTTGCTTGGTAACAGTGGCGGCCGCCGAGTTGAAAATGCGCTTCATCAGAAACTATGATTTTTTCCAACATTATTCTAGCTCAAAGCGATATACATATTTCGTTCAGCAGAGATATGATACTAACTTTCTATCAAGATTTCCAGTGAATTACAAAATGGCTCCTCGACCAGATGGACGTATAACCGGTCGAGTAATAATCTATATTTATTTATAACTTTTCATCCGCAGCACGGCATGGGAGAAGGTTGCCACACGTTTGAAAATAGCACATTAAATAAAATATTATTAAATGTGGGTTTCAAACAGTTCGCCTGGCAAGAAGGTTCATAGCTAGAATTTATGATGGTTACCACCTCTTTGAAAATTCAAATTTAATAAAATTATACTCAAGTTAGATAAAATATTAAAATATATATGCCAAACGGTTCGTTTTGCTTGGAAAAACTTTGAAGATACATTTTCAATAGGGTTGCCACCTTTTTGAAAAGTCAAATTTAATTAAATTATACACATAAAATATTAATATATGAGTGTCAAAAGTTCATGTCGGCGAGGTCAAGGCTCATATCTATACATTAGAGAGGGTTGCCGCCTGTTTAAAATTCAAATTTAATTTAATTATACACAAGTTATATGTGATAGAAACCGATATGCATTCTATGGTTACATATGCAAGACAATCAATAACTAAATATTTGCTGGACAATGTCTCTCGGGTATAAGCTAGTTAAGAATAAACAATAAAAAAGTTTGAAGTAATAATAAATACAATACACAGAAGTTTGATTAAAAACAAAACTGATGTTACTACAAAATAAACGTATAAAAATATAAATCCCTGAAGGAAAACCAGGCGAAGTAAGTGCTCTATGAAAGGACCTTACCATTTAACGTTGTAGTACTTTGTTAGTACAGTTACTTAATAAACAAAAAAAAACAGATTTCCAGCGGTGAAGAAGTGTCACAATAACATATGACAACAAACTAAGCCACTACACTGAAAAAAACCAAAAGAACGTGAGAAAAATGTTCCTTATTTTGTTGTTATTTTTTTTTCTAAATCGCAAAATTTTCCTCCGGTTGAGTTTTGGCTTTTTCAGAATGAATAAAAACCTACATAAAAAGAAAACGGTCTTCTCCAAAAGTACACAGTTTTTCTTAAACGCCATTTCATTCCATTTTTTTTCTTTCTTTTAATAGCTGTTTTTCTTCAATCCAGATAATTTTTTTTAGTGCACATATGTGGACCACCTTGTATGTATGTATATACTCACTTATTTATAATCACCACCTGCGCCTACAAAATATTGTATGTTACGTTCACTATTCATAAAAAAGCTAAAGTTGATAGACAATTCGTTACTCTCTACCTACCTCGGGCTATTCATTTTAGCGCCACAAATAATGCGAAACAATGTGGCACTGTGTCAACGATAACGCATACATACATACATTGAGCCAAAAACAATATCCGCTATTTATATAAATATTGTATTATAACAACACATTTGACATCATTCGCTATTTCCACTGAGTGACTACGAAGAGCGATAACTGCCGCAATGGAACTCTCACTCAACTACACACACACACACGGCCACACATAAACGCGATCATGCAATCAGCTCGAGGCGCACACACACACACACACGCCTACATACTTAGATATTGGGCAACAGATTGAACTGGCGCTGGGGAGTCCCATAAGTGTCGCGCTGCTGTTGTCAGCTTTTAGGCGCACGCACATCACTACATAAATACATACATACATAGTATGTGCATATTCCTATGTAGTGCCTCCTCGGGCCATATAGCAGATGGTTCGGTAATTTTAGGGCTGATTATGCTAATCAGTTTCGGAATGTTGACCATTTGCATTGCTCTACTGTATAATTTTGTTTTTTTTATTGCATACAATGTAATGGGTTTACGAGTATTAGTTCGTTGTGTTTTATTTATACCCTTCTTGATCACAGTGAAGATAAATTCTAGTTTTTGGAAAAGAAAAAAAAATTATTGGAATATACTTACTTACTTACTTAATTGGTGCTATAAACGCATTAGCGATTTTGGCCGAACTTCTCCTACAATTTGTGGTGTGCGTCTTGATGTTGTAACACAAATTGAGGGACCTACAGTTTTACGCCAAATCCGAACGGCGAATGTTTTTGTGAGAAGTTTTTTTCATGGCAGAAATTCACTCGGAGGTTTGCCGTTTCCTGCCGAGGGGCGACCGCTATTAGAAAAAACTTTTTCTATAGTTTTTGGCTGTTACTTGCCCCGAGCTGGATTCGAACCTAGGACCCACCGAATGAAGCGCGCACACGCTACACACTCGGCTACGGCGGAATATTACATAAAATTAGTATATAACCAAAGCATTTAAAAAGCATTCATATTTTATTGAAATTACTAGCTTTTACGCGCGGCTTCGCTCGCATCACAATCGGCTTAATGATATGAATTCAAACGTAACGGAAAAGGAAATAAATAATTTCACCAAAGGTTATAACTTTTGATTCATTTTTAGTTTAAGTATTTAACTTTTTTAATATCTAAAACACCTACCTACTTCGATCGCGGGATCACGGTTAGTTGTTGAAAGATTTGTCATATTAGCAACTGCGCGGCATGCCATGCCAGTTGGGTTTAGTGAAATTTAATTTATTGTTACAAATGCCAAAGGTAATTTTTAAAAAATCTCATTTTCATGATTAAGTTTTCTTAAGCCTTCTTCCTTTGAATCTCATCCCGCATTTTTCCTTTAACTTAATATCATAGCTTTAGTTACTTTTTGAATTAGGTGGCAACCCTCTCCAAGGTATTTTCAAAAAAAAGCTTTCTCAAAACTCCTTGGACATATATTTCAATATTTGATATAACTTATTATAATTATAATTGATTTTTCAAATCCTCTCTAAAGAGATTTTTGGAATCTAGTATTCACATATGTATTTATTTCAGTTTGACACTCATATTGTAAAATATCAGTTAATTTAACTAAATTGAGCTATAAGCAAATGACAATCTTCTTTCAAAACATTTTGAAAATGAAGCTTTATTAAACTCCTTTCGTTTAATACCCATATTACAATGTTTGCATTCATTCATTTCTCTAAATGAATTTATCCTTTTAAATACATACATAGATGGCAATCGTTCAAATAATTTTACCACAATTTAAAAATTGTAAAATGTCGTTCATTTTTTGATTTAACTTAATTTGCATATAAACAGGTGGCAATCTTTTCTAAAAGTATTTGGGAAATTATACTTAACTAATTAAGCCTTGCATACAATATTAAATGGATTTGATTTAACTTATTATAATTTTGATTCTCTTTTTAACTTTCTTAAAACTTTGATTTTGACACTCATATTGTAAAAAGTCATTTATTTTTTTAAATTAACCCAATTCGCTTTTACACAAGTGGCAACCTTATTTGAAAACATTTGGGAAATGAAGCTTTTTTATTATTGATACCCATATTGTAATATTTGATTTCGATCATTGCCCTAATTAAATATAACCTTTTGATCAGGTGGTAACTCCCTTCAGAAATCGATTTTATGATAACCTATATAACGGACTTTCCCAACTCTTTTAGTTTCAAATGAAACAAATTATGATTGTGAATTTAATTTTTCAAATTAAAGGATATAAATTCGACCACATATCGGTTAACCCGTTCTTGGTTGTCATGCCCATTTGGGAACACCTAATTATTGAAGGCAGTAAAAAAGAAAGATGTTGACAACTGTGCAACTATAATTTCAGTTTTGAATAATTAAATACGCAGTGATTAAATATGCTATAATACTTTGCTTTTATAGTAAATAATTTAAACCAATAAAAGTTGTTCAAAACTCTTTTAATACGCCAAAGTATTTTTATGTAGTAAGTAAAAATTCCTCAAAAAATATTAAAATTTCCAAAGCAATAATTTTTTTGAGATGTCAGTGAGACTTGTGAAATTTACGAAGAAAAAAATTCTACCTTCCTTTTTAGTATTATGAAATTAAAAATGTAACCCTGAGTTACTAATGTAAACTCTGGATTTTCCTCTAGTGGGCTTTAGTTACGTATTTCATAAAGTATTAATAAAGTATCGAATATGCAAATACAAGAGATTATTATGCCTTCTCCACAAGATTATCGGCGTACAAAAGCTTTTAATAAGTTTCTTTCAAAAGCAATAGTGGTTTACTCTACAGAAAATCGTTGATGCTAGAAATGTTGGTGGCATTTTCGCACACTTTTTTCTGTTCCTCAGCTCTTGTCCTTCTGTTGTTTTTTTTTTTTTTTTTTTTTGAGTCAAATCAGAAAGAGGTGGTGTGTGTATCTCTTCAGCTATGAATATGGCATGTTGCTACAATAAATGCAAGGTATGATGCTTCGTTTGAAATGATTCCTTCTTGTCTGTGCAATAAGCAGAATATTTGCACAGTACATTTGTTTTTTTTTTTTTGTTTTTTTTTTGTGCAAAGTCCACTTTGTATTTTGAAATATGCCATAGAATTTTTAATTAATTCGTTCATTCATCTTATTCATTTTGCAAATTCTATTCCATTTTCACTTGCGCACCGCTTTGTTTTATTTTGTGCGCTCCAACTGGTTGTAAGTACGTGTTTCTTTGATAACTTGTTGTAAGTAATTTTTTTGTTGTTGTTGCCGCTGCCAATCTGCATGTTAATTTTGCGTGTAACAGAAGTTCATAGCCAAGCAGATATTTTACACACCTTGCTATTAAGCTAACTAGTTCTACACTAGTAGAATGTTAGCAGTTTGCAATTGTTACATATTTTTAACATTGCAATGTCCTAAGCATAAACGAGTTGAAATTGGAAATTTATATCGGAACGAAAGCGAACCATTGGCCGCAATGTTTTCATTACATAAGTATTTCTGTTGTTAATTTTTTATAACAAATATAGTTTATTCTACAACAAATAGCACATAAATAAAAAATTCAGCCTGTGTACGAAACTTCTAAAAACTCTACAAATTTGCATAAAATTTTCAAATAATTATAATAATATGCAAGCCTCAAAGCGCTTAAAATTGTCGATAATTTTTTACAATTTTTTTAAGTTTTGGTCTTGGAAACTTTTTTTCTCATTCGACGTATTAAATTAAACTATATAACAGAAAATGTATTCAATTCAGACGGCTTTCAGTATTATCAAAAACCAACGATATTGCAGTGTGCGGATTAAATAAAAAAGTGGCATCTCCAGAAACGTATTCGATCCGTGTTTAGAACAAATTGTTCCCATTGGCATTGACAATTCATTGTGTTGCGGTTGCCTATAAAGGCAACATGGAATACTATAAAATATAAGAAGCACGCATTTATTTGTTGTTTATTAAATAAAAGAAAGTAAAAATTAACTAATTTATGTTCTCTAGGAAGCGTACAACGAGCAGGAGGCTTTTCAGATATTTATTTTCCAAAACGAAGGAGCATCGGGACATAGCAAACAATTTTACCAAAAATGCACCTGACGCCGTGTAAAGATATTGGAAAAGTGCGCGAGAAGAATTAAACTCGTTAGGGCCGCCTTTTAAAAGTATTGCCGATTGGAAAAATATTTTTTAAATATTTAAAACATGAGTGCATTTTTTAAATATTTGAAAGCTTTATGTTTTAAATTTGAACTGTAGGTTTGGTTAGAATAAAAATCGGCAGTAAAGAAGCTGGCGCGCAATAAAAGAGAGCTACAAGCAACTTGGGCTTCCGCAGAAGAGATGGTATAATGGCAATACTCCATCTACTTCGAGCGATGTGCAACAGAAGAAAAAACGTGAGTTCATTTTTTCATCTACTTCGGGAAATGCCGACGGCATTGAAGTTCGTGCCGATGGCAATATGAAGGAGAATCCAAATATTGGGAATCAAATTCCAAAAAAAAAAAAGAAACGAGATGAACACTTTAATTTATTACAAAAACAAATAGGTGTCCAAGGAAGTCCTCGCGAGAAAGTTTCTGAAGGTTTTGACAGCCAAGGTAAACACTTTGAGTACCTGAAGGAAAATATAAAAGATAGAGCCGTAGGAGTGCTAAGCGAACAAAAAAGCAAGGTAATTAAATTTTTCTACATATCCTTGATAAATATGTCATGCATTAGACAAATTAAGAGTTAGTACGATATTTTAAATTTTTAACTAGGAAACGTAGGTGCATAGACCCTAAATCCTTAAATATTTTATTAACTGTGAATATTTCTTTTAGTCATGAAGCCTTTTTTATTAGATATATATATATATATATATATATATATATGTACATGATATATATCCATTTGTTATTTAGGTATTAAAAGTATTTTAATTCAGTCCTCATAAATATAAATTTTTACTTTGTATTAGACTTTTTTTTAATTTAGTGTCAACTTTTGCAATGCATTGCCATGCAGGTTTGTGCTAATAAAATAAATAGTTTTATGTTACATAAAGCTGCGTAACATCTCATTGTGAATTTGGGTTGCTTCATTTGTGTACGAGGGTTGCCTTTTATATTTTGCGACTAACAATGAAAACACAGTCAAATATTAAGGAAAATAATTTTATTGTTTTTCAAAATATTCTCCATCTAAGTCAATACCATTTTGCATTCGCTTGAACCAATTTTCAAAGCACTTTTGCCACTCAGAAGAGGATACCTCTAAAACGACCTGTTTGAAGGCTTCTACAGCTCCTTCAGGCGTTGAAAAACGTTGACTTCGCATTTTTTTTTTGATGTTCGGGAATAAAAAGAAATCATTAGGTGCCAAATCAGGGCTGTAAGGCGGATGACCCATCAGTTCGACCTTTTGAGTCCTCAAAAACTCTCTTGTATGAATCGATACGTGAGAGCTCGCATTGTCTTGTTGAAGAATGATTTGTCTTCGGCGGTTGGACCGTTTTAAGTTTATCTAGTGGAACAGTTGCGACGTGACCAGATTTTCCGAAAAAACAGGCGACCATTTGCTTTGAGGTGCTTCTTGCGCGAAAAACTTTTGTTGGATTAGGCTCGTCTTGGAACACCCGCACAGTCAATTGCTGCTTTATTTCCGGCTCATATGCATAGATCCAATATTCGTCACCTGTTACGATGTCATAGACGTGCTTTGATTCACTGCGGCTAAATTTCTTCAACATTTCTTTACACCAATCAACACGAGTCCTTGTTTGAGCAATGATCAAATTATGTGGTATCCAACGAGAACAAATCTTCTTTACGACCAAATGTTCATGCAATATTGAATGTATGCTGGTCCCACTAATGGCCAAGGATGCCTCTATCTCGCGATATATCACATGACGATCTTGCATTATCAATTGACGCACAGCATCGACTGTTTCTGGCAAAACCACCGTTTTTGGACGAACTTCACAAAATTCGTCCTGCAAACATTGGCGGCCACGTAGGAACTCGTTGTACCATCATTTCACAGTGGCTAAGTGTGCTGATTCAACACCAAAAGTAGAAGTAAGTTGATTCATGCACTCCTGTCTCGATAATCCACGTCGAAAATCGTAGTAAATCATCGCACGAAAATGTTCACGGGTTAATTCCATTTTTAGGCAATATGAATTTTTAAACTCACTATAAATAAACACAAATAAAGCTCGTAAGTGAAAACGTTATATGCAAGTTTATGCCAAAAAATAACAAACTTTACGATAAAAATATCTAATTACGGCTAATCACATATAGTGTTGCGAAGGCGCAAAATATAAATGGCAACCCTCGTACCTTTAGAGACTTCATCGATTTCAGCGTCTCCGTCTAGATATTCGTCGGAAATATTGTGATGTATCCGAATGTTGTGAAGTGCTGCCGCAACATTGATGATTTTAACCGTTTTCCTCGGAGCATAATATAGTTCGCACCGAATTTTTCAAATGCCTGCATTTCGAAAGGATGCTGCTTATGGTCACATATGTAAAGATGCAAAGTAATTGCTTTTAGAAATTGAAAATACTATTATTTATCATTGTATTAACACTGTTATATTCTTTCCTATTATAATAAAGGTGTGTATTGTTTTTCCAAAAAAACTACCTTTTGGCATTTAGTTTTCACTGTCCATCGTTGATAAACTAATCCATCTGTGGCATAGTGTTGATTCTAAAATATTAAACAACTCTGACAGTACTATAGAGACTGTGGGTTGTGTCATGCCAATATTGAAATCTTGTCCAGCACCATTCAGCAAAAAATCTTGAACAGGCTTCTAATTTCTGTTCTGAATTTTTCTTCGAACCGAAGGCAATTTTCGCTTCAATATATCCAAAATATATTGGAAAGCTAACTTATTAAACCGGAACTGTTTAACAAATCTACAAAGGGAGCTCGCATATTAAAACTAAATGAAGATTTTAATTGTTCTACTCACACAACATCAGGCAATCAAAACACACCAACAGCTTTATCCCTGATACTCCTTCAAGTCCGGCCGATATCATTCCTTGTGTTTTCTTCGCAATCAAGAAAAAATGCGAAATAATTCGTCTTTCCACTCTCATACCCTTCACAAATAATTCAGCACAGCTGATTCTATTGATAATGTAGGCGGCGTTTTCAGGCTTGTACGTTATTAAGCTAAAATTTCGTGAGCTTAAAAACTGCATACTCAAAAGTTTGTATTATTAGGTACAAATTAATACAAAATTAATAAACAAGTAATTGGAGACGCAGTACATAATTAAATAGCTTCAATTTATTTAATTCGGTCTTCACAAGATGTCTTGCGCAAAGACGTAGCTTATTTGTATTTTCATTTTGGCTTTGCAACTTCTTTTACTCACATACAGATGTCGCTGAAGTGCAATAACTTTCGAACTAATGTAAACTACTATCCATTGAATACTAGTCCATGAACTGACTATTTATTGACTACCTTCACCTTTTCACTGCACTCACTACGCGTATTTGAAGCACCACTCCTTTCTACATTCTTGCCCTCCTTTGAAAGCAGAAAGGTTTATTTTTTACTATTCTTTCGATGTTATATTCTGTGGCAGAAAGTTGTATACATCTCGCAAGTGTTTTCCAAGCAGTGATCGCTAAAAATTACTTCACTCTGCATTGCTCCTAAAAATGCAATTGTTTTTGTTTTTGTTTTCAACCATTGTATTGTATTAGCACTTTTTGTTACACTGAAATTGTTGACTTTACTGGTGTTGTTATTCGCGGTACACATCTGCGGTCTACTTACCGCCATTGAATTTTTAATTAAAAGTTCAATTCAAAATGAAACAGTCTACGCATTCACATCGTAGTCTTCGTAGGAAGTGTCAGTCTGTTTTTGAGTAGTTTTGCAGATATTTTGTTTAATTACCCGTTGGAAAGCAGAGCCAATTTGGAAATCTTCAACGATTTCAGTCGACTGTCAGTTACTATTCTTGGCAATTCTAAATTAATTGCTTGCCTCAGTTGCTCAGTTGGATTGAACAACTGCTATTTTGTTTTTTTTTTAGCTATTTTTGGTTAAGTGCAAAGTATAGATTTGATTAATGTACGCTCAATGGAAATAGTTAGTGGTTGGTTCTGTCCTGCGATTGTATATGAAATTTCATTCAATAGTTGCGAAAATAAAATAAAAATCTACACGCACAATCTACAGTGCTATTATTTACGTAGGAAAATAAAACTGGATTACGCTATTAATAATAATTTCTACGCCACTCTTCGCTCTTCTCTGTGCCCTACACCTTTAAAACATTATATTCGGAGTTTGTTCGATCCAAATTTGAGTAAGCCTTTATTTGGATACCTTATTTATTAGAATAATAATAATAATTTGGCTTACATCATAAAACTCGAACAGTTTTTGGTGTTCAGCTTTACACCAACTCAAAACGTCAGATTATTTTCCAATGTAAAAAAGTTCTACGAAAGGAATAAAATCAAAAAGTTTTTTCGAAAGTTATTTTAAATGTCTCAATTTTCCGAATCGTTTTTACTTTTCTTTAATATCTCGAAAATTTCTTTAGTTATATACATAGATGATTTTTTTAATTGTGAAAAATAAAAAATTGCATATTTTTCATAAAATAAATCTAACTATTGGAAGATCATGTAATTTTCAAGAAGTTGTTTTTTATATTCAAATATATGGTTGTTAAAATTAAAAAAAAATTGTTTGTAAATTTTAATAAAATTGTTGAAGGGATTTTAAGGTCAGTCTACTAAATGAAAAAATAAAAAATCTTCCCGATCGTTTTTAATTTTTTTTTTAATATCTCGACATTTTCTGCATACATAGATGCACTGTTAAAAAAAAACCATAATCTTTAAAAATAAAATTTGTATCTTTTTATATTTTTTATATTTTTTTTATTTTTAATATATGCCTGTTAAAATTAAAAAAGAAATCGTTTGTAAATTTGAATAAACATTTTTTATGGGCTTTTAAGTTCAGTCTACTGAAAAAAAAAATTAAATATCTTCCCGTTCGTTTGTACTTTTTTTAAATATCTCTAGCACTGATGAAAAAAAAACTATAATCTTTAAAAATAAAATTTGTATTTTTTTTATATTTTTTTTATTTTTAATATATGATTGTTAAAATTAAAAAGAAATTGTTTGTAAATTTTAATAAATTAGTTTCCATCTTCGTAAACATAAATGGTTGTATATTTATTTCTTCAAAAAAAATTAAAGCAACAGCAAAGTACTTTTTCGAGCTACAAAAATAATTAAAAATATTTCTTATGATTTTTCATAAAAGTTTGATGCTTAGCGTATAGCTCCAAATGTCACTTTTAAAATGAATTTAGTTTGATTTTAACTATACAACTTTGCAAGGAATTAAAACTATGAACCAAAAAGTTTCGGAAAACGTTAAAATTTTTAATTTTGACTAACGCTCGAAAAAAAAACATTTTAAATTTTTCCCCCTTTATCGAAATTAGAAATGATGGATTCCAGCCGCATTGATCCATCACACACAAATAAATCTTGAAATTCGTTTATTGTTTTGTTTTTTATTTCATGCATTTGAAAAGGGATCTACTTAATAAATAAAAAAAAAAGAAGCAGGCTGTGTCAGAGACACGGCCATTAAGTTTAACGTAGAATACGCCATCCGATAAGACAGAAAACATATGTAACAATAAATGATAAATAATACAAGCAAATGAATTTCTTTATTTGATAGTTACTTTGGATGATATACATAAGCTTATGATAGGAAAAATAGGATAAAAATGTTTTTAAATTATCAATTAAATTTCTCGCAAAAACGAAGTCAATGGCTGTTATCAATAGTAAAGATAAATGATAAATATCATACGCGAATCAATTTTATTATTTTTTTTGCAGTGCTTGGTAGCATTTTCTCTTCTTTTACTCTACTTTAACTTGCCCGCCTAAAATTATGCAATACAAAGAAAAGGGCTGCACGAGTACATTTAAATCGCCCAACAGCAAACACTCAACCAAACACCACACACATATTTGTGTGCATGTGTTTATACAATTTTCATTTGAGAAATTTAAATATTAGGAAGATATCAACCAACATGAAATGTATGTCAAACGAAAGCTAACATCTTCAAATTTTCAAGAAATTCTTTTTCTTTTCAAAGAATACCTTTCGAGATATTTAATAGAGCTTGAAATTCAAAATTTCATATCCGTCAAGAGAAAAAATGGCTTTCAGTATCTTTTAAGATCAGTTGGAGGAATTTGATACAAAAAATATTCCAACAAATTTACTTTATTATGTGGTAAGTCCTTGATTTTTCTATTTTTTAAATTATCGAAAATGTAAAACTTTTGTTATTTTTCAACCATTTTTTTTTTTTGTTAATTGGTATAACCTCAATTATCACTTTTGAAATGAAATTATAGAAATTTCAAATTCTCAATTTTTCTTAACTTTAAAAAAAATAATTGTTTCAAACTTTTTCTTTTGAAAGAATTTTTGATACTTTAAAGGTGTTGTTTCTTAACTGCTAAGTAAGAAATCCATTCACTTTTTTGGGAAATCGAGTTTAATATATCGGGTGTTTTTTTTAGGGGTATAGAACTTCGAATTGAAATAAAACACAAGAAAATCGTTTTAAGGTCCATCAATTTGGCTTTATTGGAAGGATAATTTTATGCCATTAATGTTTAAATATGATTTCGGGCATGTGGCCGCCGCGGCTGGCTCGAATAAAGCCAATTCTACAGGTCCAATTTTCAACCACTTTTTCGAGCATATGGGGCCGTATGTCGGCAATAACGCCACGAATGTTGGCTTCCAATTCCCCTAACGTTTCTCGTTTGTTGGCGTAGACGAGCGACTTCACATATCCCCAAAGAAAATAATCCAATGGTGTCAAATCACACGATCTTGGTGGCCAATTTACAGGTCCATTCCGCGAAATTATGCGCTCATCGAATGTTTCCTTCAATAAATCGATTGTGACGTGCGCTGTGTGGCATGTAGCGCCGTCTTGTTGGAACCGCAACTCATCCACATTCATGCCATCCAATTCGGTAACAAAATAGTCGGTTATCATGGCTCTATACCGGTCTCCATTAACGGTAACTGCCTCTCCAGCATTATTGCGGAAGAAGTATGGCCCAATGACTCCACCAGCCCATAGAGCACACCAAACAGTCAGTTTTTGTGGATGTAATGGCGTTTCAAGGGTCTCATGTGGATTCTCTTCACTCCAAATGCGGCAATTTTGCTTGTTGACGTAGCCATTCAACCAAAAATGAGCCTCATCACTGAACAACATTTTGCGATGAAAATCAGCATCGAGATCAATCTCATTTTCGGCCCATACACCAAAATCACGACGCATTGCATGGTCTCGCGGCTTTAATTCTTGCACAAGCTGGATCTTGTAAGGTCGCAAGCCAAGATCTTTGCGCAAAATCTTCCATAAAGTTGATGGACAAAGCTCCAATTGCTGTGCACGGTGGCGAATCGATTCATTCGGGTCCTCTTCAACACTTTGCTCTACAGCGGCAATTGTTTCTTCGGTGCGCACTGTTCGACGTCTCTGCGGATGCGTATTATCACATAGAGTAAACGTAGTGCGAAAACGATCCATGGTTAACCGAATTAATTGCTCTGATGGACGATTATGTCGACCATAAAATTGACGGAGCTCACGGTAAACTTGGCGAACTGAACCATTATTTTCGAAATAAATTTGCACGATTTGCAAGCGTTGTGCTTTTGTCAACCTGTTCATGATGAAATGGCAAACCAAACTAAACATAAATGACATTAGAGTTGCCAGATTTGACCACAAAATGCCAGTTTTATCTCTATTCGAAAAACAAACCTGTAAAAAAAACACCCGATATTTTAATATCGGCCAACTTATGCCTTCTGCTATAGCACAGAAAGTCCAAGGCAGCGACCGCTTAGAGAGAAGTTCGCCTTGAATCGCTTTTTATTTGAGAATTTGCTAAAAATAACTGTTTTTTGTGCAAGCCTCAGGGGTTTTGCCTTTTTATTCAGTTGTTCATATTCATGGTGAAAAAAAAAAACTGAAGCTGACGCAGATTATGGTACCGCTAATCTTCTCTTCAAAATTTTGACAGAATTTCTACATACCAACAGATTTGTTTTTACAAAAACCGCGTATATAAAAACGTGTTTCCTTTCAGTTTTCAGCACCGGTAAAACTGCTGTGGCGTCACAGACAAGTTACTCTCCCGAATTTCAGATCAATCAGCGCAATTTCGTATTCAATCATTCTTTGCTCGCATTCATGTAAAACTTAAATACTCCATAGCACAGTACAAATATTTTACTCAATTATTTGGAGTATACAATATTTATTTAATTATTTATATATTTCGAACTAATAATCCAGATTACAAAGTGTTATATATAAAGAGTAAAAACTAAGCAATTTATAAATTGAGTAAAGATTTGAAAGAATTATAAATTAATAAAAAGCAAGCAAACTGAGTAAGCATTGGATGCGCAATTAGGTCTAACCATCTCGAAAGAGAAAAAGGCGGAGATGTTTAAGAAGTAGCATCTTTGTGACACTGCCAAATCGATGCATCCAAGCAAATATGGACAGTCTATCACACCATGTACAAAGTTGTAGACAATGGTTAGGGAGAGAAGAGTCAATTTACAATCCAACAATTTTATATTAATAAGTAGACATCCACTTCGATAGAAGATAAAAGGGTAAATGAAATTCAGGGAAAGAAGAGCGTCATTAATTTATTTTTTTTTTGAATTCATGCAACTCTACAACACACGTGCCACTAAGTGCACGAGCCAGAAATAAAAATTTTTTGTTGTAGTGGAAGTATTAATAAAAACTGTTGTATAAATTGGTAAAACTAATAGTAGAAATTAAAAAATAGTGTTACAAATTAGTAAAAATACTTTCAGTAATAAATCAAAATAATGGTAGGAATTGGTAATAACACTAGTAAAAATAGTGGTAGAAATTAATAAAAATAATTGTAAAAAGTAGTAAGAACAGGGGTAGAAATTAGTAAAAATAGTGGCAGAAATTATTAAAAATAGTGGTAGAAATTATTAAAAATGGTGGTAGAAATTAGTAAAAATAGTAGAACATTAGTAATAATTGTGGTAGAAATTAATAAAATTAATGGTAGAAATTAGTAAAAAATAGTAGTAGTAAATACTACCATAGTAGCATTAGTGAAAATTGTGGTGGAAATTAATAAAATTAGTGGTCGAAATTATTAAAAATAGTGGTAGAAATTAGTAAAAATAGCGGTAGATATTAATTAAAATAGTGGCTATTAAAAATAGTGGTAAAAATTAGTGAAATAGTAGTGTAAAAATAGTGGTAAAAATTAGTGAAATAGTAGTATTAAAAAGTGGTACCATTAGTAAAAATTGTGGTAGAAATTAATAAAAATAATGATAGAAAGTAGTAAAACTAGTGGTAGAAATTAGTTAAAATAGTGGTAGAAATTAGTAAAAATAGTAGTAGTAAATAGTAGTAGCATTAGTAAGAATTGTGGTAGAAACTAGTAAAAATAGTGGTAGAAATTATTAAAAATAGTGGAAGAAATTAGTAAAATAATGGTAGAAATTAGTAAAAATAGTGGAACCAATTAGTAAAAATAGTGGTAGAAATTGGTAAAAATAGTAGTAGCAATTAGACGAAATAGTGCTAGAAATTGGTAGTACCATTATTAAAAATAATAGTAAAAATAGTGTTATAAATTATTAAAAATAGTGGTAGAAATTAGTAGTAGCATTGATAAAAATAGTGATAGAAATTATTAAAAATAGTGGTAGAAATTTAAAAAAATACTGGTAGAAATTTTTGAAAATAGTGGTAGAATTTAGCGAAAATAGTGATAGAAATAAGTAGGCATAGTGATTAGTACATCGATTTTGACGCTACTTCCGTTGCGCGATATAAAAAAATCACTGCTACCTCAAAAAACGGCACAGTGTTATAAGGCCATCGGCAATAAAGCCATATGGTTTTATTTCCCAACAAGATGGGAAATAGGGGCATATGGCTTTATTACACCGCACGTTGGGAAATAGAGCCATACTCAACTGAGTAATAAAGTCATAATGACACACGATGCAGAAAATACAGAGGTGACGCCATCAGCAGCATCGTTAATTTGGTGAATATAATAATCTTTTTGTAAAAGGGAAATTTCCCTTTTACGAAATGTATTTATTTATCTTTTTGTAAAAGGGAAATTTTATAACATATGTATATAGTAAATTGTACATGATAATCTTTTTGTAAAAGGAAAATTTCCCTTTTACGGAATTTTTATATATAGATATATATACAAAAAAAAAAATTGGAAATAAAGACACTGTTGCACTGTTTTTTTGAAAAAAAAATTGACATTATTTCGGTTTCAATAGTTTATATATAAATGAAAAAAAAGAAATAAAGCCATAATGTCTTTATTGCCCAATTATGTTTGGCAATAAAGCCATATCAAAAATATGGCCCTATTTCACATTTAAATGTGAAATAAAGCCATTATGGCTTTATTGCCGATGGCCTTATAACACTGCGCCTCATAAAACTTCCACTAGCTAATTATAAAAGTTGAGCGGAAGCATTTACAAAGCTGTTAGCGAAAAATGCAATTTCCCTATGCACGTGCTGAGATTTTAAATAAAAAGTAACCGATTAGATTTCAGAGCATCTGCGAGTACATAACTGCTGCATTACGAAAGCTTTTTGTCCGCAGTAAAGCCAAAAAATTGACGCTCTGGGTTGAGTGGTCGGTCAACTACGCCGCACGTGTATGCAGATATGGTGTCACAAATTCGCTTACAACACAAAAGAATTTAGATACGTATTTGTATGTAGGAATTTTACTATATATATGCGACCATATATTACGTGTACTTTTTGGGCACAGAAACTTTATTTGCGGCAAAAGTACAGATAATAAAAGTCAACTTAAGCAACGTGTGTGGTCAAATGGTGACCTGACAGAGAAACTGTTGTTGTTGTTGTAGTTGCATTTAGAGCAAATCACTGTGGTAAGTGGATAACAGCAGCGATTGCAGCATTGCTTGCATTCAGCGAACCAGATAGTACGAGTATGCCTTGATGCGAAATTTTTTAAAATTTTTTCTATTTAGTTACTACTAGTTAGATGGCGCATCGTCAGGAAGAGGACAAACGCATGCGCGCTGTTGAATTTTTGAACAGCAGACTGATAAGGATAGTTAGTTGTTTGTTTGTGTACGTGTGTGTGTTTGTGTGTGTGTGTAAGTGTTTGTGTGTAGGGGCACAAATGCTGGTTGTCGGTACAAATTTTGGAGACATTTCGCTATTTCTGCTACTCTGACAGGCAATTGTGGTCATCGAGTGACCGTAGCCATTCATAGCACATTTGTCAACCGTTGATGGCAACTTTACTTTGATTGTAGAGCGCACGTAGGCTTAAGTGTGATTTACGTGTTTCGAATGTTTTAACGGGGTTTTGCTGGAAAATTGCTCAACATGCAGTTACAAAAAAAAAAACAAAGTTTGTGCACTTTTTTTTTAAAGCTGCTGAGGAAATAAAATGCTCGAAAAATGCGATAGGAACTTCTGCGCACATATGAGGAAAATCATATACTATTGTAATAACACATTCTCACTCATCTCCCTTATTTTATTTAGTAAAAATATATTTTAATTTAAAAAAAGCACTATTAGCAAAACCCCCATTTAATTGAAAAATTAAGTCTGTAAGATTTCCAGAGTAATTTAATTTTTATACTACCTGTTCTTACCGCGCACAGCAAACGCATTGCATTTGTTTTAAAAATGCGACCAGTAAGCTATCTCCACACAAAAGTGAGCGCGTAGTTTACTTATAGTACGTGTGTCACACATTTTGTTAGTGCATTTCACGCCAGCCAGCCAGCCAACCAGCCAGGTAGTCGGCAATGTGTCGCGTACTGTCCAATTACAACAACCAACTTAATCCATACAGAGATTTCTGCAAAACGTGCACGCCTCAATGCAATTCAATTACATTTCAATTTAGAACACCATACTACTGTATGCTCTCAAACGAAAAAAACATATGCGTGTGTGTGTGGACGTGCATTCATATATATTTTAAGTTATCTTTAAAAATGGCGTATTTCAAAAAATATAAGTTCACAAAAATGATTTTACCACATGCTCAGTGTTCTCAATATAGTTATCAAATTTGTAGCCAACAATTTTGCAAATCTAACTGAAATTTAACCATTTTTGAAGTAAAACAGCTACTACTAATTGCTACTACTACCACTACGACTACTACTGCTACTACTACTAATTATTCATTTCTACTAATCACCACTACTACTACTACTACTTCTTACTACTTTTTTTACAAATGATAGTACTAATTACTACTACTACTTTCACTAATTTCTACTACTATTTGTAGTAATGCTACTACCAATTACTACTACTATTTTTACTAATTTCTTCTACATGTTTACTAATTTCTACTACTATTTTTACTAATTTCTACTACTACTTACTAATACTGTTTTAATTAATTTCTACTACTCCGTTTAATAATGCTACTACAAATTGCAACTACTATTTTTATTAGCTCCACTTTTAATTATTACTACTATTTTTCCTTATTGCTACTACTATTTTTACAATCGCTACTTATAACTACTACTACTATTTTGACTAATTTCGACTATTATCTTTACTAGTGCTACCTCTTATTTCTACTACTATTTTTTTTTAAATTTCTACTACTATTTTTACTAATGCAAATACTAAGTACTAATAACTACTATTACTCCTTCTGCTACTGCCACAACTTTTACTATTACTACTTACTACTAACGAGTACTACCACTTCTACTCCTATATTTAACTCTCATTCTCTTTGTAGAATCAGCACAGAAGTTCAAGCTCACTCACCTAGGTGAATGTGTTATTTTTTTTTTACAATCAATAACAAAATCTTCACGTAAAGCACATAAGAGCCCAGAAAAAGTAAAAAAAGAAAAAAATTTTCTTGATATATGCAATATTTGTTCAATCATTACCATTAACATTGCAATTTAGGAGAGCAATTATCGAATTTTTATATGAAATTATTTTGTATTTTATTTTATATAAGATTAGGGTTTAACCGCTTACATATTGTATCTCTAGAACATCTTAACCCTCTAAGTACCTTCTACATTTATTTTTTGGTGCGGATATTGGAGTACGGGTTAGCACCACACTCTTAGGTGGGCGCTAATGGGTTAAAATGTTCGAAAAAAATATGTGGTCTTAACATTGCATTTCATTCAGGCATTTATTTTAAACATTTTTTCCACTTTTTTGAAAACAACTATAAAAAACAAAACTTCAGTAGACCACTACAAAAATTCGAGCTAACTTTTGCAAACCCAGCGTATGTTTTATTGCTGGATAGTTATAATTTTAGAAAATATGAACAAAGTGCCATTGGCTGATTTCGGTTGCTGGCCAGTTTTTCATATGAAATACATATGTATGTACATATATGTATATCATTTGAAATAAAGAAACTTTTCACTATTTTTTTAATATTTTAATAATACAGTATATTCTACAACATAAATTATATAAATCGAAGTTTCAAACTTTATACAAAATTCACGAAAATTTAAAAAAACTAAAAAAAAAAATTTCAAAATTGTTAATTAAATATTTTTTTTTAATATTCGGGTATCCAGTTAATTTTGTTTCAATATTATAAAGTGAAAAACTCTGTGGCTAAAAATTTAAGTTGATTTTGTATAATTTTTTCTTCTATATAAAAATAAATTTTTGATTTTACACTTCTTTTAATTATTACCTTTTTACGCAGAAACGTTTGAACGGTTTTGTATAAAATTCCATGATTCTACCCCGTCACTCGTAATCCTCTAGACAGCTGTGGAGGAAAGGGTCAGCCTAACCGCATGAATACCCATCGCACAATGACCAGAGGAACTCCGCTTTGTTAGCGACCTCAGTTCCTTCGAACGCCCACGGTTCACCCTCGTCCAGAGGGTCCTTACGATTCTGCATATCGTAGTAGTTTTCCAGCGCTCGCTGAGTCGACAGAGAGCCCATCTATTTAAGAGATGTTCATAGGCAACCAAAGGAGACCACACCCTCTCCATGCATGAAGTGATGTCTTTCAGGGTAGCCCGCCGAGGGAACTCATTAGCCATGCTGTTTCCTACAATGCCGCTATGGCCCGGTACCCGAATTAGTCCAATTGCGAGGCATTCCGAAGCGGCTGAGAGGGAAGCCAGTCACTCCCCGACAAGTTTTGAGCTCGCAATTAGCCATCCTAAGGCCTGAAAAACAGTACAGTAGTTTGGAAGCCTAAATTCATGGCTGAAGAGAGCTACTCGCAGAAGGAGGCCTCGAGCTCAATAAAATTGTAATAACAATTATGCTATATTACAATGTGGGCATCAAACGAAAAAAAGGATACTTTTGGCGAGGGTTCCGATAGGGCTACCATTGATATAGTTCGTTTTGCAAAAAACAAAAAATAATTTGTTTATTAACATCTGAGTCACGGTAGAGATTTATATAGAAATATTCAGGCATTCCTCTGAAGTTTGATGCAAGAACTCCAGGCACCAATTTTTTTTCCAAGCGCTGTTGATTCTTGAAACCATGAAGTTATGTCCATTCTGGAAGCTAAGTGACATTGAGCGTTTAATTTTAAATGTAGCATTTTGTCTACATTCGCAGCCAAATGACAAAGTCAATTATATCATCAATAATTTTGCTTGCAATATACACGACGAGAACTAGCGATTATTTCTGCAAGCTCAACAAATAAACAAAAACTATTTTCTTTACTTAAGCCAATCTTCCAACAAAGGCGCGATACGATACATACAAACATAGTTGCAATACTCGTACAAAGGATCTGAACAAAACGCTCACTTCCCTATAGCGCAGACTTACCAAACATTCTGTGTGATCGACGAGCAGCAAGGCCAGTAAGTAGTACCCGTCGCCTGTTGCTAAAAACTCGACTGCCTCTCAATAGTAACTTAAGT
Organism: Anomoia purmunda; assembly: GCA_951828415.1. Lineage (NCBI taxonomy): Eukaryota > Metazoa > Arthropoda > Insecta > Diptera > Tephritidae > Anomoia > Anomoia purmunda. Next base: position 25,643,017 of record OX639995.1, read on the forward strand.
GATGTATTGAAAATACAAAAATATTCTTGCATGCATTTTATTCAAGTGCAACATTTGGACTGCAAATAAATTTAAATTGCTGCCTAATGCGATTGACTTTTGACTGAAGCACGAAGACAAACAGAGCTCAACTCACTTCTGTCCGAAGTCTTCTTGAATAGATGCCTTTTATAGTAAAAGTAATTCAAAGAAATCCAACAACTTACTAGCGCTAACTGCCTTTGACTGCTAGACAAACACTTACGTCTGTGTTCGTTTTCTTAAATCAGCTGCAGTGCGGCTACTATACGCTTGCTGAATATGTAAACAATTTTTTCAATCACAAAAAATGTCAGACGTTAACACATGCAGGTCACTCATGTACGAAAGGCAGGGATAACAATCCCGCAGATAAGAGATACCGGTGTTTTTGTGGGCCGATAATACCGGAATGAATTTCAAATAATCCCGAGGCTTTCAGAACACCCCATGTTTTTAGTTTTCTTAAATCGGTTAAGTATGCCAATGACTTAAAATAAAATAAATTTTAGTTAGAATCCTTAAGTCGATAAAGTAGCTACATTATTTAAAGTCAAAATTACTAGCTTTATGATTAACATGCCGATGTTCTGCGATCAATCGTTAGTTAGATCGCCGAAACAACAGTCCTTGGCCGAGGAAACCCCGAGTCATTCCGGTATGCAGAACCGGCTGTTTGGGAATGTGTTTTGACCCTCTTCACAACCTGAACAAAGGAGGTCATGCTGGACCTCGATATTCAAGTCGTTGGCACATCCATTCCGACGTTTAATCACCCTAGGAGTGTGGGGGTCACATTTGATTGCCTGCTCTTCTTCTCTGCGCACGCTAATGCAATCGCCAACAAAGTACAGAGCCACAAAAAAGGCCTGAAGTCGCTAGTCGGCAGCGCTGCGGCCAAAGGCAAAGAAACGTTGTTGGCAGCATAAACCAAAAAAGTAGAAGATATACTACCAGGCACTAAAAGGACCCAGTAGGTGAAATTGCAGACATCCACTCTGAACTGTGACGGGATGTCTTTTGATGTCGCCGGAAGCAAGCGCGCTCCGCGTTAAGGAGCGCAACTTAATTCTCAGCAAGCAGTTCCTTACTAGCTGCCACCATCTAGGGCACCGAAATAGGCATCTGCTTGTCGACGAGCCACCTCCCAGCCACATGAGAAGGCATCTCAACCCAACCACTAGATCTGACAAGTCCTAAGTAACATTCACAGATAGACAGTCAATACCATCATCGACTCTCGCCCTGTAAATCCCGTTATAGGAGTCCAACCACCACTTATTATGGACAAGTTTTCCCGACTACCTCGTAATTCCAGCGATACACTGGGTCAACTAAGATAAAGAAGATAAGGTTATTATAAAGATACCAACACCCTCTCCCTCTCGTCCGATCCTGTCCAAACTGCACGTTTCTTGGGCGTCCCCCTAGATGAGTTTGATGACAGCGACCACGGATGAATCCGAATCACGATCCAGCCCAAAGAATATTTGAATATTTCGTAAGTTATGCTCTATGACTATATCTTGTCGAAGACTTTGGTTGACCATAAACCCCGCACGAAATTCCCAAGCCGCATGGACTGGACTTAGAGTAGGAGCTAATGCAACGACGAGAACGCAGGTAAATTTCTTCTCAGATTGCCAAACGACTATTCAGGTTATATCTTCTACCTCGTTTAGGTCTCAACTAGTGAATGACGTTAAGAACCTCAATTCCTAATCAACTCGAATTCAGGTAAAATGAGACATGAGGATGAACTAGCGAAGCGTGGCTCTGCAATGAGCGTGTCCCACGCACTGAGCATGGGCTCCTCATTTATGGTGATCAAGAGCAGAACTACCAAAATTTTTTAGTCGCAAGCTTACTGGAGGTTGAATGTGCCAGGTTCTTAAAAAATTACCAGGCAGTTTTGAGTGGTCTATGGCCTACCTTAAACTAGGGCTCTTGTAGGAATTAGCAAAGATAATTCCCATAAACTCACGGCAATCTGCACATGGCACTGGTCCATGGGAGTGTGTGCCGAAAGGATCGGTTGATATTTGCGTCGAAAAAACATTTTTTCTGAAATTTTATTAAAACTTGAACAAAAGTCTTGATAAACACCGAAATAGCTAAATAAATAATCCGTTTAGAACATGTTGTGCATAGAAATTGTAGAAAATTATATTATTCATTTTTTGATCTAATTTATTTAAATCAAAACTGATTTCTGAGCTTAAAGTCAGTTATAAGGAAAAGTATTTTGAAAAAAATACCACAATAACAGTGAAAGCGGTACAAATTATAGCCGCTATTTCGGAGATCACCAAATCTCCTCATAAGATTTCTTTCATGACTCCAACCGGTAAAAATCAACAGCAGTTCACAAGCCCGCTGCGGATCACTGGCTACGTGTTTGCGCAGCAAGTCGAAGGTAGTGACTTCATAGCGAGGCAGAGTCTACAAAAACACCTGATGATTTATTTTTGATTGAAATTATATTATATAAGCTACATATATCTATAAAAATTAGATTGAAATCAGGCTACTACATCTACCGAGAATTACTATTAAGTGGAATATCAGTTTTTTTTCAGATCTCAAAACCTTAAATTAAGCTAAATCTCAAAAACACTTCTACTTTTTTATATTCTGAGTTCATAATCAGATTTAACAGAAAATGCTGCATGATCAGATATCAAAGATCAGATTTCTTGTTTTCTAGCATATTTACTAAAATAAACATATCCCGAAATCCGTGATTGCAATTGCCGAAAATATTAGCATCGCTAAAGAGTACTATAAAAAAATAAAAATAAAAATATAGTACTATTGCAGCAACATTTTTTGAAGTACAATGACCATAAAAACTAACTGAATATCCTTCAAATGTATTTGTGCACATATTTGCATATGTATTTAGGCAGTTACTTCCATATTCATCGAAAAGCAGCAGCACTCACTGCTCCTCGTCGTAAGCAAAGCAATGTTTAAAGAAAACACATACTTTTGACTATCAAATTTGATACCATCCATACATCGATCGCATGCCGATGCGCTGGACTTTGAATACAAATCAAATGCAAAGATATGCACACCAAAAAAATATGTGAGGGCAATGGCGAAATGTGCTGAGGGTGCCAAGAGGGGCAACGATTACAGTTGAATGGTTGAGTTTCTTGTGTTTACGTTTTCCGTATGCCTGATGTGTGTTGGCAATATTCATTCAAATTGCTTTTTTTTATTTTATTTTTTTTGTGTTAAGGGATGTATCTTTAAATTGCTTTAGATATAAATCATATCTCAGTAATATGAAGTGACAGTGCGTATGAGTAACATATGTGGGATGTACAATGGAAAATCATTAAAAAAAAAAACAAAAGCTCAGTACTGCTGGTTATTTCTGAACGATGCAATAATTTAATTACACTAATAAGCAGTGATTTTGCTTAACAAAATTAAGTTATTTTTACAGATACTACTTACTACCAGAAATTCTATGTGAAACTATCTACTTGGCATTTGCAGTAATAAAGTCGAAACAAAAATAAAAAAAACAAAGCCTCCGGCATTATTTAGGAGATTATGCTCAGAAAAGAGAGATTAACATTGTATTTAATAACCTTTGTAACAATAATTAAATCTCTATTAAGACATTACACTGTTACTACTAACTGATATTTTAATTGGATAATTTTTTAACAATTAATAGAGGTTTTTATTTCAATGAATAACTAAATGTTTTTCCGCTTTACCGTATTGCCGTTGGCGTTTAAACCTTAGCGTGGACAAACTTCTCTCTACTTCCGCGGAAGTTAAAGATTCACACTATTTGAATTTGAACATTTCATATCATACGCGTACGTGGAAGTATAATCTAACAACTTCTCTTGCGTCTTACATAAATTTGAGGGAAATGCTCAGGAAAGGCAGTGATAATTGTTGATAGCTTCCCAAATATATTTTTAGTAGAATTGAGCTCTATTATTTAATACTCTATACTCTATATTATTTAATATAAAGTCTACTAAGAAAATCATCGATAGCTCTCCCCTATATTGTATGTTTATCTTCTCATACCACTGATTATTCAGATACTTGAAAAGCATTTGAGCTAACTGCATTCTTGCCTATCAAATCTTAGTATTATGAAACAACAAACAGCAAGTTTTTCCGAAGACAATGCGACGGCGGTCTAATTTATAAAACTCTCTGCAGTTGCCAGGTGGGGTTTTTTTAGTCGTGCTTTTTTATTTAATCTCCATATGCATTTTTATGTTAAAATTTTTCTACAAATTAAGTTTATTAAGTCCTACATTAGTAAATTTTATTGTATTTTATCTTATACTAGCAAATATCCGGCGTAATTTGTTACGCCTCAAAAACTGCAATGTATTAAATTTAAATTATATGTACTTGTGTGCAGAAGAAATTTATTTAAAAAAACTTAGGTTCAACTTAAACAAAATATACATACGAACATTGGGATGGCTCACCAACAAAAGTTTCGGGAAAATAAATTTAGCTGGGCGATTTTGAAAAGTTCCAAAAGGAAGTTTTTAGAAATGAAAATAGTTTTTTGAAGTTAAAAGCTAATTAACGGTTTCATAATAATAAGATTTGCGAAATAAACGAATTATTTACAGCGAAATTAAAGGAGTTATCATACTATTCGAATGAAATATTCTTAGTCTAAGTCGTTTAAGTTTTGGCTGAGTTCTTCAAGTTTTCTTAAACCAATCTTCCCAAGCAAATCAAACATGGCAACAAAAATTTCATTATTATCGATAACATGTAAGTTGAAAATAGTTTCTGATATAAGGTAAAATTGAAATTTATATTCATGGAATGTAGGAAATCAACTCTTTCAGAATTTTTTTTGTTTATTTTTATGTTACCTTTTAAAATTATATCTAGATATAAGTCTTTGTCATAGCTCTAAAAGAAGCAGCACTGTTGGCGAATTCCAAAATCTAAAAATATTTCGTGCTCATTCCATTCTTTAGGCTCAATATAGTTTTCATGGTCTACTAGAAGCAAACTGATAGGTTGGTTGTAGCGTTGTCTAGAATCCTAGAACTAAATTTTACCCCATGGAACGCCATTTGAATAAGCTGATTCTCCTGAAATCCGTTATCTGCTATTGTGGTTTCTAATTTTAAAAGCATTTGGATTTGAGGATGAATCTGTTGATGCTGAAGAATTCTAGATCTGCTGTCTGCTATTCTCACAGAGCCTGACTCTCACAGAGGTAGTGAAGAACTGTTTCTCTACTGTTCACGAGATTGCAACCCTGACATCGAGTGTTGTATGAAATGCCCATCTTTGTCGCATATTCGCCAATCAGCCGTTTCTGTCAGTCTGAATATATCTATCATTGACCTACTTAGCAGAACTACCGTTCTTGATTTGCCATGAGAGGACCAGATTTATTTTGTAACTTTTCAAGTGGTTAATCTATTCCATCTTATTTCTGGCATAACCGTAGTCCATTTTTCATCCGTCAGTGTAGATGGTCATGCTGCCCTCCTCGACTAATCTCCCCCTACTACAGTCTCATTTGGAAGTAAACTTTAACTCCAAGTTTTGTCTGAAAGCAAGCGACTGAGTCATACAGTCTGTTTGTTCCTTTGCTTCAAAGAGCTTGGCAAGAGCTCCACTATGCTCGTATTGTTTTGGCCTTCAGCAGCCCGACTCTCTAATTCTTATTGCAGTGTTTGTCTCAATTTGACGAATGTTACGAACAGTTGGCTCAGAATCACATTAAGCGACCTAATGGCTCCTTTAAAACCTACACAAGCCGCACGTTGAATACTACCTAATTCGAACGGAAAATTGCACTGAAGATGGCACAACATCGAAATCGCTTTTTCTCTAAACCAAACTTAACAAAGGACGACGGAAAATCATTCCAATATACAGGGTTTTTCAATAGGGACGCTACAAAAGTAGACCGATAGTGACATCAAGCGGCGCCATATTTTTCCCCGCTTTTTGGACATTTCTCTTCAGTAAGGTTTGTCGTTTCATTATGGAAAGATCTACGATCCAACAACGAGTCGAAATTATTAAAATTTACTATCGAAATTCGGAGTCAATGGCCTCAACTTTAAGAGCGCTACGTCCAATTTATGGTCGTCGTCATTTCTGGCTGAATGGCTTAGTCAATAAGCAAGCAACATATGCGTTATTGGATAGGCAGCAATCCACACGAACTCCAAGAGTCAACATTGCATCCCGAAAAAATTACGGTTTGGTGCGGTTTATGGGCCGGTGGCGTCATTGGGCCGTACTTCTTCCGTGATAATCAAGACCGGCACGTTACTGTGAATGGGAATCGCTACCGCTCAATGGTAACCGAATATTTTTGGCACGAATTGGATGATATGGACTTGGACAATGTGTGGTTTCAAAAGGACGGCGCCACAAATCGAACGTGAAATTGCAGCAGTATCGATCGATTTATGATTGAAACCTGTCGAAAATTGGGTTCAGCGTCTGGACTTCTGCAAGCGTGCCCGTGGTGCTCATGCAAAAGAAATCGAGTTCCATACATAATGGCATCGAATGTACTTTCACAGGAATTAAAAATTTAAATCAAATCCCAAACCGTTTTTGTTTTATTTAAAAAACTTTTGTGTGTTCCTATTGCAAGACCCGATACATAAACTTTTCCCCTGTTGGAAAACTAGAAGATAAAAAATAAATTAATTCCTTGATGTTGTATTGTTTGTCCATTGCCGACTACCATATTAAATACTGTTCATTCTTATCATGGCCTTGTACATTCACAGGACAGGCTTTGGTTTTAATACCCAGTTTCATTTTTGCCATACATATAATTCTTCTCCACGCGGTTCTCGATATTTGTCCTCCTTAGTTTGGTATCTAGGCTTCTCGTTTAACGCCCAAACACTTCGACTCGGAGGACAATGTGAGAGTCGTTCTGTTTAGTAAAGGAAGTATTTACTGTGACATTTTAGTTTCCTTGGTAACAGTATTTTTCAAGAATAAAAAAACTATGAAACCTACTACAGTAGAAGTCCGATAATCCGACACGTTCGGAACCGGCTCGGTGCCGGACTATCGAAAATTCCGGTCTATCGGGCGTTAATTATAAGAACAATTAGGTTTATAATTAAACTACAAATACAGTATGCAAATACATACAACAAAGTTTGTTTTACATTTCATATAATGTATGTGCACGTACTGTAAATCATATTTCACGTAGATTTAAAAAAGTCACGAATATCTTTTTGTTTTCTTGACTGTTGGCGTTTAGTATAAAATTTATTTCTAATGATATGGAAATCAAGCTCTTTAGCTAGTACTAGCCTCAGCAAAAGAGATAAACTTATTTAGTGATTCTGCAGCTTCTGCCCAACTAATTTTTTCCTTTTCTTTCGTTTCGGCATCTGAGTCACTTTCTTCAAGATTTTGAGTAGGCTGAGGGTTTACTACAATGTTGATAATGTCCTCATCGGTTAGTTCTTGTTCAACAGGTTCATTCTCGTCGAGAAGCCACTCCTCCTCCTTGATGGTTATCTTTCTCATCAGTCTGTAGAGTTTGGTCAGATGCAGGGTTTCCAGCATTTTTGGAGTGTTGTATTTTTCACCTGGTTCCAACAAGTGCAATAGCATAGACGGTATCTTTTACTGTAAACTTTTTTTGAAAATCAGTCACGTCACAGCCGGCATTTAACAGACCTTCTTTAAAAGCATTTAAAATTTTGAATAACCCCTTGGTCCAAGGGTTGCATCAAAGATGTTACGTTAGGTGGGAGCAGAGTAGCAACAATATTTCCAGAAACTAACTCATCTACTGCCGGGTGGGCTTTCAAAGTTTCAGCTTTCAGTTTCGAAAATTGCGTTTACTACGATGCGAAAGGACACAAAACAACAACGCACAAAAAATGGCGAAGACACTTCGTGATTGATTAACGGAGCTGCACTGCGCCTAAATTTGTTGTGACAGCTGAGACTATCCGACCGCTAATTGTTTCCGAACAATACCGAGCGCTCCGGATGATCCCGAACTACCCCGAAAACTTCCGAATAGCTCTCGATCGTTTTTATTTGCTTTAAAGACATACTTTTGGAGAAAACCAAAATTTTTAAAATTTTCCGGAGCGATGCCGGACTATCAGGCATTCCGGACTGTTGGATACCGGACTAATGGACTTCTACTGTACTTGGATGGATTTGTGTCATTTTGTCAAGCCATTGCTTTTATTGTAGATTGTAGTCGTTTTGTGACAGCAACATAACCTGATCTAACAGCAATCTTTTCAACAATACATCAATTATGCAACCCCTCACAGTTGTAAAAAATAATTATAATAAGCGGAAATATTAGAACATAAACCTTTGAGTAACATATTTTGAGTCAATATACTTAATGGGGGTAAGTATTTGTCGCAGGAGCCCACTTGGGTACATACACAAATATCTAAGCGCCTATATTACATACATATGTAAGTATGTATGTATGTATATGTGAGTGTACAATATATGTTAGATAATAGTTGGTTATATACATATATGTATATACATACATAAGTCTGAGATTCGTAAATTCAATATTTGCAGGCATACAAATATAATCGCAAAATAGATTTCTATTTACCTTACCGATTGATTTCATTAGCATTCGATATTTCTGTGTTTATCTGGATATCAATGAAATTTGAAAATACAATATGCAAATTCAATCGACTACGCATAACGACGCATTTCTACAAAAGTGGGTATGTATGTCGGTATTTTTGTACGTTTGTACGTGTGTCTCCTCAAGCATATTCTGCGGATATGTCGATGTTGAAAAATACGAAAGGAAATCCTTGGTCGGCGCTCGAATGAATCCATCCAAATGGACATGCCGCCTATCATATCCATAATATTTGAGTGTTTATTTTGCAACACTTTGCTCGAATAACTTTAGCCAATCTCATTCATGCATGGCAATGGGTGGTTAGTTCTTCATTTGCTGCCAACCAACTTGTTCTACTTCGTAAAGCGTTGTACTTAGATATTCAGAATTTAAAATTGATTTTAAATTATTTGCCAAGCATGCAGGCTTTTGTAAAGAACAATCTAAGTCTATACACATAGATAATACTCAAAATTCTGAGTTTCCTATTTGATTTGCTTATTGTGTAGAGGTGGTGTGATTTCGATAGATTCGTTCGTCGTTCGATGCATTATTAGCACAAATGCTAGCCGATCTTTGTTCCGGCCAATGGTAAACAAAATTTTCAGTAGCAATAAATTCTAAATTCATCAAAAAGGCTCGGGTTGTAAAAGCACACAAGCAACTAGTTAGCATGCATGTAAAAACCATACGTACAGTAGAAGTACGCCAGTGCCGTCGTAAGGTTCTGCGGGCGCGCGTAAAATGTTTTGAAGGGGCCTCAAAAAACTCTACTGTAAACTATTTGCTTATTGTAAATTAAAGTGCTTATTTTAAGTGACATAATAATTACAAGTTTCATTGAAAGAATCTGTTCTCATAACAGTTATAGATGATCAATATTTTATTTCGCTTTTATTGATGAAGCTGGCTATAAGGAGAAGAGCACAAAGACAATGAAAATGAAAGTGGAGGAGAAGGTAAAGTTGAAAACAAAGATGAAGATACAGAATAGTGTAAAGTTGAAATAACTTTTATCCGACGAACTTTGGGAAATAACTGTTATTGGCAACGGAAAAGCTTGCTACTGTATAACAGTTATTAGCCAACGTAAAAAGCTACCTTTGAGTAATAACTCTCATTGAAAAGGGGGAAAAAATTTCCTGTATATCAGTTATCAGTTACCTCATAAATAATAAATGTTGGTATATAACTCTTATCGGCGACATAAAAATCAATTCTCATCTAATACATAACTGTTATGAAAAGACTTCTATTTTCTATTTCAGGAATTCAGGCAGCCTTTTCAATTTGTAAATTCGAGGTATCAGTTATTTTTGGTCCCTGCTTGTTTCTTCCATACACTTCATAAGTAAGAGAATATAAAAGACATAACAAATAAAACACAATATTTTTCCATCACTATCAATTTTAATATCTTGTTGGAAACTTGTCTTGCATTCGGCATTTTAGAAAAGGGCTCGCCAATTTCAATATTTTTAAAAATCACAAAATTACCGAAAGTCTGGATCCACAACTCTTAATTGAAAATACTCTCAATAATAAACAGTAACTCTGACAGAAAACACAGCGCCGATGCCCAATTCTCCGGCCTCTCGGACCGTCAAAAGGTCAATATCAGACACCACCACATTGTTTAGAAATCTTTTGTGTTGCGGGCTTTTAAAGTTGTAACAAATCTATATCGACCCTCAATAGGTTTGTAAGAAATGGTGTACTCAGATAAACAATGATTAGGAGTAGGTTATAGGACATTATCTCGCTAAATGTCACAAGAGTCGAAATATTCATGAGAACTGTGTTTACCGTGATTAAATTAAAAAGGAATACTACGGGTGAAATAAATGGATCCGTTAGATGGCGCTAGAGTCAAACTATTTGTGTAGCCCGATTTTTTTTTGATATTAAAAAGGTATGCAGCAGGTGCAATTAGAGTCGACTTATTTTTAGAATTAATATAGGACAAATGATGGGAAACATTTTCTTCGTCATCAAAACTGTAACTCTTCAAGATTTTATAATTAGTGGTACAGATACCAATTGGGACCCCTTTATTCCTTAAGGACAAATAAAAAAAAATCCGACGTGCTGGACTACAAGTTTGTTCAGCAAAAATTATCTATAGAAAAATTCCATGGTTACGTCGTGATTATTTATTTTATAATAGTTATGTGAATGCTGAAAATCCATTGACAAAGCGTCATTTTTCAACAATAAATATTATTAATAAACTTTAGCAATGTTTTTGTTGCTAAATATTTTTCGTTAACTTTCTATGAATATAGCCGTGCAAAAAAAAGTTAAAAATTAAAAAACATTTGATAACGATTTACCAAAATTTCACTTTCTTTACCGGGGTCAGTGAGAAATAAAATAGCCAGACAAATTGGTGTGATATGTCTTCTTCTCTCTCACTTTCTTCTTCCCCTTTCCGACCTGCTGAAGCCATCTGTTAGTGGTGAACTACGGGAGTGCGCCACGCAACTCTGACGCTCAATTACAAGACACCATACTCAAAATTAAAAGGCTTGAAATATTGATGAACTCGTTTTGTATATTGAAGTGAAACTTCTTTGCGCTCGTTGGGCTGTAATTCCAATATCGAATGAAACGACAAAGCGACAGGAAAAGGGAGGGAACGACGCACGTGGTGGGGCAGTCGGACGGAAGGAAACATAGGAGAGAAACGAAAATGCGACAGATTCGGAATAGGAAAAAACGAGACAGGGGTAGCAAAGCAGGCAGAGTGTGGCAATGATTGTTCTCTACATCACTCCGAACCAGAGAATTAACGATATAATAAAATTCATAAATAGAGCATTATTGGCATATACTCCCTCTGGTGCAGCAGAATTAGGAGAAGATTTGCACACTATGCCAATGATTTTAAGCGATGATTTTAATCTCAATTTTGCCTTGGAAGAAGCTCAACCACTTGTCCAATTTTTAGAAAGTAAATTTAATTTAAAAATGAATAATAATCCCAAAGACTCAACAACCAGATCAGGCACGACAATAGATGCAATTTTCTCAGGATATTTAAATAATTTACAATCACGAGTTTTAATTTCATATTTTTTCATACCACAAACCAATTGTATCTTTTCTTGAACATGAAAATATGGAAGTGAATGAATAGATTTTTTATAAATGGAGACGAAAACAGCAACTATATTTTTTCATTAACCTAACACCCTTAAAAATTCCAGAATAATGAACAGTGGCTTCTGTTATCGGGGAAATATTCTACCTCTTGCTGGCTAGGGTGAGTATTTTCATTTCAAGTGCCCATCGAGATTCATGAAGTTTCACTTCTATCGCCGAGCTTTCTAAGCTGACAATTTTTTTTTATAAATTCCGTGTATAGTTGGAAATTTTAATTTATATGACAAATCATAATTTTTTTCATTTAAGAAATGTAACGAAAAAAATGTATACCTCAGGACTATTCTGCGCTTCGATTCGGTTTAAATTGTAAAATTGATGCTATTCCGAATGAGTTCGAATAGATTTAGATTAGTTTTCGAATCGTTTTCATTTCGAGTCCGTTTTTCTTCTGTTTCTGTTCTTTCTGTTTGCTTCTGTGTTTTTTTTTCTTTTGAAAATTAGCACCAATGTATGAATGCGGGCCCCAAAGCTCTGTTAAACCGTCGCTGTACGTACACATACACCTACACATATATATGTAGTATGAACATACATAGAAGTACGCATTTATCTAACTAGTTATGCATACGAGAATACGCACGCACATCCGCTGGCCATCATCAGCTTTTCGTTGTGAAAATTTTGAGCCAATAATGCAATTATGTTTGCTGCTATCTCTCCCATTCACTTCAACGCAACTGACATATCATCCATCCGAACGTTGCAAAAGGGTGATGGACAAAATTGATTTAACTAATGTGCAGCATGTGCATTTGCTGTGATTATTGTTGTTGTTGTTGTTGTTGTTGCAGTGGAGCCAATGCTTGCGGCAGCAATAAAGGCCATTCCACATTCACAGCCACATACATACATAGATTCTTTCAAACAAACTTAGATTCTATGTGGCATTTGTTGGTCTTAGCGTTTTATTGATTTTGATTTTGCTTTAAGTGAATTCGTCATCAGCTTCTCTGCATGTAACACGAACAAATAACTATCTACATACATATGTCGATTCACATAATTACAAATGCATTCGAGCAGAACAAACGAGCATCATCATCTCTCAAATACAATTCCACCAACAAAATGTTCAAAAGCGATTTCGACATTTGTTCAATTGGCAGTTAAGTATGCGTAATATGCAAATTGCTGGCTTGAATTGCATTCTTAACTATCATCTCTCAAGCTCCTCAAGCATTAACCACTTTTTATTTGAACACTTAATGAGCCATTGCTCCTTTCACAACTTTCCAAGCGATTTTACAACACTTTCATAGACAAATAAGCCTATTCGTTTCACCACTTCAAATTTCAAGGAGTCTATGTGTTGTTAGACGGAGGCAGCTAAGTGTAGTTCAACTGAAAATCGATACTACATATAATTGGGCAAAATTTTGTGCATTATTAGTGCAATATTTAGTTCAATTTTCTATACGAATTTAGTACAGAATCCAATACCACTAAAAAATACAGTCAAAAATATCAACAATAATTTGTATGAGCTCAAGGTTATTTATTGATTTGAAATTTATTACAAAAAACACAAATATTACATTATAGCTAAATCTAAGATCACTACATCTCCTCATCAGACTTCTTCTTACTAGACTTACATGGGATTCGAATTCACGTCCTCTAGCACGCTAACCACTTGAACCGAGTTAGTAGCGAAAGCTGTTGCTGCCTTTTCATCTTTCCATTTTCCAAACAGAATATTAAAAAAATACAATATCCCTGGGGATATCCCCAAATTGGTAAGAAAATCTTGGTATATCTGTTCTACGTATTTAAAGTTGGCGATTCCTCCAAAAAAATGTTTTTTTTTCTAGAGTTCTTCTAGAAATTTGTGGTATCTTACAGTTTCTGGGAGCACGAATTTAAGTTTTTACCTAAAACTTCCGCAGTGTGGCACTGTCGTAGAATTTTACTATTTCTTTGTGAGTTTTAAGTGAAACCCTACTATTTTTATTTTCATATTTTTAGTTAGAAAAAAAAGCATAAGAAAAAGTTTTTCTCTGAATTGTTCTATGAGAAGAATAGCACTTATATAAAGAAAACGCTAGTTTTATTCAAATATAATAATTTTATTAAATACTACATTTTTTCTTTAGCTTCAAAATGGATTATTGAATCTTCATGAAAAAAAAAATATTTGATCGAATTTTACAATTTTACAATATTTTATGTATTTTTATCTAAAAGAAAAATAGCATTTTTATGAAGGAAATGATATTTTTATGAAAATATAATATTTTTATTAAAAAATACGTTTTTTGTTTATCTTTAAAAAAAAATATGGTATGGAAGTACAAACAAAATTATGAAATAGAAAGGAAGCTCTAAACTTACATCGTCACTTATATTAATGTGAATCTCCATATATGGAGTATCAAATAATAAGTTTTACCATGAATTATAAAGGGTGTTTTTTGAGATATGCGGTTCAAGAAAAAATAAAACACTTATAATTTATTTTATAGCCAATAATTTAGCTTTATTATAAAGATAAAGATTTGTCATTATGCTTTAAATATAATTTCGGGTAAGTGGAAATAATAAATTCTAGCAGAGAGGCCCAATTTTCGACCAGTTTTTTGCAGCAACTGGGGCCGTATGTCCGCAATAATGCGACCAATATTCTCTGCCAAGGCGTTAAACGTCTCGGGCTTGACTAGGTAGACATGCGACTTCACATAACCGCACAAAAAATAGTCCAGCGGTGTTAAATCGCACGCCACTGGCCCACTACGTGAGATAAAGGCGCTCACCAAAAGTTTCCTTCAATAAATTTTTTGTTTCGTTCGCTGTATGACATGTGGCGCCGCCTTGTTGGATCCAAACGTCGGCCAAATCAGCACCCTCCAATTTAGGCACGAAAAAGTCATTAAACATGGCTCTATAGCGTTCCCCATTGACTGTAACATTATGGCCGGCTTGATTTTTGAAGAAATATGGACCAATAATTCCCTCTGCCCATTGAGCACACCAAACAGTGACTTTTTGAGGATATAACGGCGTCTCAACAATAGCTTGTGGATTATATCAACACTCCAAACGCGGAAATTTCGTTTATTAACGTACCCATTAAACCAAATGTGAGCCTTATCGCTGAACATTTCGTTTTGGGTCCATTCACCGAACGTGAGACGCGCTTGATAGTCGTCTGGCTTCAATTCTTGCACGAGTTGAATTTAGTAAGCCCACAAACCAAGATCCTTCCGCAAAATCTTCCATAAAGTGGATGCCCATCCACAGCTCCGGTGTGTCGCGCGCACCGAACCATTATTTTTGTATTAAACAAGCACGATTTTCAAACGTGGTTCCGGAATAAATCTGTTCATTGTAAAATAGCAAATCAAACTGAGTATAAATCAAGAAACAGCTGTCAAAAGGACCACCTCCGAAACGACTTATGGGGTAGGCCGATCTAAACATCGGCACGATACCAATCACCTATTCACATGCCCTCTCAAACCCACTCATCTAGCCTCCCTCTCCCTCTGGTCCAACCCTGTCGAGGCAGCACATTTCCTGGGCCTCCCCCTAGATGAGTTTGACGACAACGACCATGGATGAATCCGCTCTTCACAGGGCGTGACTAGCCGCTACAACAACAACAACAAAACCCACCTCCGAAAAAAGCATTGCCTCATTCATCAGTATTACATCGAAAAATTGATGATTTTCATTTCATTTTTCATCATTTTCAATTTGTTGCGGTTCAAGCAGCTCAGTCGAAATTTGCGTGCACATCTAATTTTCTGTCGAACAGAATTTTACTTTCGACGCTGTACCGTAGTGAATGAGAGTCATCGACCATCTACGGCTGAATATCGAATGCAACTCATAATAAAGGCATATTTATTGGTTTGTTAGAATTCTCGAATTAATATATAAATATAGACAGAACAATATAAAATCGCAAAAATTAATCGAAATGTCCGAACTACTAGCTTTTTCTCGAAATTGAAAAAACATAATAATAAACATAGAAACTAGGACTTTGAGACTTCTGCTCGCACATTCCTGAGTATTTCGATACTCGAGAAACCTAGAAATCGAATTCTCGATATAATCTCAGGTATCGCCGTTCTTGCGAGATATATCGAGTATTCATCGGGACGAGTTTATATCCTTGTTTCATGGTTTAGGGGCAATCTCGAGAAATTGAAAGCTCAAAAGAAACATAACATCACTTTATTTCACACTATTTTTGTTACTCTTGCAGTTCGTTAGCTGGCAGTCCAGCGAAAAGGGGTTTGCTGTGAATGAACTTGCTTTTCATTTTTTTTTTAAATTAGTCCTGAAAACGGAGTTTCTACCAACAGAATTCTGGAGCTGATTGCCATTTTGCCTGTTGCTGGTTAAAGTGTCGACCTAAAAATCTTGGAGCTTCGATGATTTCATTTGATTTATAAAAACAAATTATATATATAACTTCCAACTAACCAAGTAACGAACTTCGTGGGAAGACCCTAATTAACTTAGATTTAATTGATCGCGCATGTTAAATTTTTAGAGCGATACCTGGACGCTGACAGCCGATTAACTTAACCGATAGATTAACTTTTGCGCTAGTTATCCTTTTCGCTATTCTACAGTACATAAAATCTGTAGTACGATTCAGTAACTCTAAGCGATCCGATAATCGCAATTTTTATCGACAGTATTTATCGTTTGCAGTAACGATTGTGTGATTCACTTACTTATTTTCAACGCCACTTAACAGCTTTCTCGTTATATTTATTGAAAGTACTAAATAGTGGCATCTTGGTCAAACTAAATATCAAATTGGGGGGAAAAGAATTTCGGACTATCCTATTAGTGATTTGGTAAAATAATCATCAACTCGACTCCAAGGAATATCCGGAATCTCCTGTGCCATGGAGCATGATTTTCGTTTCCAAAATTCGCTCCCTTATGAATCGTGTTGTGCTTTTGGCTATTTGGGTTTTATATTTCAAAAACATTCCTTTAGCAGCTTGACGCTCCACTTGGGTCATAGGCTTGGAAATTTGGTATTCAGCCAAGTATAGAGTTAATCGATACAGCTTTTAAAATTATGTTGCATTCAAATGAAAGGAATTGCCCACATTCCGAAGTAAACATCGATCCACTGTTAAAGCGCTTACTTCTTCGTCACCTCGTGATAAATCATATTCCAAATATTCAAACGACATTAATTAAAGTTCCTTTTTAAATTTCAAGAAAAAAATCACCGAGTTTTAAATTTATATTTTATTTATGTCACGAATTTTCTTCTTTTTTTTTTTTGATTGAGTCAAAAACATCAAATTTGTTATCGTTTAGTTTTCGTTAATCGACTAGCTAAAGACAACAGCTGATTTGGCGAAAGCGAAAATCGTTAAAAAATACCTGCTGAATAGCAGCATCGTTAAAATTTTCGTTAAGATGATTTAACCATACGAATATCGCTAAAATAAGTTAGTGAACCGCACTACTGATCAGTCTGCATACAAAACATGTTTTGAATGAGGTCCCCTCCTTTAAAAACTTATTTTCAAGTCAATTACAATAAAAATTATTATTTAGCTATATAGCTTCGCATTTAGACGAGCTTCTTACAAAAATTTGCGGTGTGCGCCAGCTTGCATAGTAATATTTTCAGAGTATATCAATATTCTGGGTAGAGTATATCAATTTTTTGGTTTTCAATATTGATGAAATTTTGTTTGCAAAGTTTTGTATTGAAGCTGTTCTGCAATAAATTAGATTCTTATCAACTGAGTGCCGCCTTATTTATTCTAAGTATGTATCACACTTCATTATGCCTAAAATAAAACCTCACTCCACGCTCCCCCAAATAATAATTGCACATCAGAGTACAACCAGCAACTTCCAGCAGAATTTCTTACTAACAGCTACCGTGACAGGAATAAACATACCTACATATTTGCTTATTCAATACAATATTGATGTGCACAGGTATGAATCTAAATATGTACATAAAAACTTATGTACAGTTACTGACAATAAAATAGAATCAAGTATTCGCTCCACATATATAAGTAGTAGACAGTCGTGAAATTCAATTGAAAAAAAAACTCGCGTGCACCTAAGTGGGGGAACTAGAAGTAAAACTTCTGTGTAATTAAAAAAGGGTAAATAGTGGTAGAAATTAGTAGTAGCATTAGTGAAAATAGTGGTAGAATTTAGTAAAAATGTAACAAAATAGTGGTAGAAATTAGTAAAATTAGTTTTAGAAATTAGTGACCGCCTTACTGAATATAGTGGAAGAAATTAAAAAAAATAGTGGAAGAAATTAGTAGTAGTAAAAGTGAAAAAGTGGTAGAATTTATTGAAAATGTAACAAAATAGTAGGAGAAATTAGTAGCAGCTGTACTAAAAATAGTGATAGACATAAGTAAAAATAGTGGTAGAAATGAGTAGTAGCATTAGTAAAAATAGTGGTAGAATTTAGTAAAAATAGTGGTAGAAATGAGTAGTAGCGTTAGTAAAAGTAGTAGTAGAAATAAGTAAAAATAGTGGTAGATATTAATAAAAATAATGGTAGAAACTAAAAAAAATAGTGGTAGAAACTGGTAAAAAATAGTGGTAGAAAGTAG
Organism: Anomoia purmunda; assembly: GCA_951828415.1. Taxonomy (NCBI): domain Eukaryota; kingdom Metazoa; phylum Arthropoda; class Insecta; order Diptera; family Tephritidae; genus Anomoia; species Anomoia purmunda. The sequence goes on from OX639995.1 coordinate 25,661,407, forward strand.
TGAAATAGTGGTAGAAATTACTAAAAATAGTGGTAAAAATTAGTAAAAATAGTGGAAGAAATTAGTAAAAATGGTGGTAAAAATTAGTAAAAATAGTGGTAAAAATTAGTAAAAAGAGTGGTAGAAATTAATTCTCCTTCCGTCCGCCTGCCCCACCACGCGCGCCATCCCCTCCCTAAAACTCCATTAAAAAGTGTGACAATTTTAAAACTTTGTAGTAAACCCTTTTATTTGCAATTACTTCAGTGCATCTTTTCGGCATAGATTCTACTAGGGTCTCACAGACCGACTTTGGTAAGGAATACCAAGCTTACCGGATTATTTGCCAAAGTTCTTCCATATTCTTTAATTTAGCGGGTCCAAGCTTTTCCTTTACAATTTTCCACAAGTTGGGTCTAAATCCGGATATTGCGAAGCCGACGTCATCACATCGATTCCACAACTCTGTAACCACGTTTTTGCAAGACCCGAAGTATGGTTCGGGTCATTATCTTGTTGCTTTCGGCATAGGGTGGCATAACGTCTTCTAATACATATTCTTAGGTATCGGAACCGGTCCGTGTTTTCCCGAATCCAAAATAGCGGTCCGACTATACCACGAAAACCAACACCATATCATTATATTTCCTCCCCCATGCTTGAATATTTTTGTTCTGTACCTGGGATTCATTATTGCATTTTCGGTCGCCGGACTCAGATCTTACTATCATTGCCCACCATGTTTACTTTAGATTCGTCAGACCATGAAATATTTCGACACTTTTTTGAATTTTCTGGACCGGACCAAGATATGTGGGTTCTCGCAAATGTTTGTCGATTTCTTCGCTATCTTTTTGTCAAAATTGGAACCTTTCGTAACAATCTTCCGAAGAGGTTCCCTTCTACAAGACGACGGGCTTCAGTTGTTGAATATATTTTTCAATCCTTATTTACTTCTGGATGACTGCATCGGATTTAAAAGGGCCGCACTTTGATCGTCTCTCAATGAAATTGTCGTTCGAATTCTTTTTGGGGCGAAAGAGCAGTAAACACAAATTATTACACCCAAAAGTTATCGGAAATATAATACCAAAGAGAAACAACCGCTGATTGTTCCGCAGCAAACGACTTGATTCTATTTTATTGTCCGAAACTGTATACAAAAAAAAAATTATTCACAAATAAAGGTGTCGAAAATAAAACGAATTTCTTACGCCAACAATTGATGCTGGTCGGATGCTAAAAGTGAGACAGGACAATGTCAGTAGCAAGCAATCGCAGCAAGTTGAACATAAAACAAAATAATAGCAAGAATAACAACACGAAAACGACTAACCAGGCGATCACACGAAAGGCAATGCCATTAAGCAGTCAACCAATCTGGCGGACGGGCGGTTGGCCGGCCATTCACTTTACGCTTCTGATGATACGGAAGAGGAACTGGCACATAAACGGATGTCAGACGATGAGGTTGTGCGTGACTCGCTTGCAACAACAACAACAACGCATACGAACGCAATACTCGTACAATAATAACCAAAAAACAAAAGCAAAAAAAAAAAAACAAAAAACAAATCGCATGCCAGTGGTCGCCAGGGAGCACGAAGAGTATGGCGTAAGTGCAGCATCGTGAAATTTATTTATCGAGGTCGTAAATTTGGCGCGCGAGTTGCTGGTGGTGATAAGCTAACTGCCAAGCCGCCAGCCACATGGAAATGCGGTTGATTGGAGGACGAAGAAAACCAGTTCACTGCCACTGAAGGTCAAAATAATTGGAATATTTTTATTGGTATATAAGTGCAGAGAGGGTGAGAGAGAGAGCTGTATGGCCAAAGGCATATGCTACAATACACACGCACACATACATATTGACATAGCTAGTATGCCATCATCAAGTGGCATAAGTGGGACAACCGCGAAAAGTTTTCGCATACAAACACTTTTACATAACCAATCTTCTTCTTCATATAACTAAACCACCAGCTCATCAGCTTACCGAGATAGACCGACAGACCGACAGATATAAATTGCAATCAAGTCGATTAAGCAAGCGTTAAATCGAATATCGATTAAGGTCCAACTTGCTGGCACAATTTTATCACATTCCACTCGGCTTCCTGCTACGCAAACTTTCCTGCTGTACTGCGCTAAATTACCAATGAAAATATTCATGACGAAACTTGCGACCAAGGTGCTAGGGCACAAAATTGATGTCAAGCTAAATAATTAGCAAAAAATGTAATAATAAATTTCGAAATTTGAGTAAAATGAAGCATTACAAATTACGTTTTGGCGATGGAATGAACAATCAGGCGTGAATATGTTTGCCGAATTGAAAATTCGGTTCTATTTATTTCGTGGCTCAAGGTTCTTAGTGAAAGAAATGGCGTATTTAATTTTTTTTTTTAATTTAAGAAAACTCAAGCAGCATACACGTTTAATTTGAGTAACCTGTACAAACTTGAGCGATAAATTAAAAATTCTAATATAATAATTAAATTTCAATTTTTTAATAGAACTCATAATGATTACGGCCCCTGTTTAAAAACGTTTAAAAATATTTCATGCCTAGCCCCTCGAAGTAGTAGTAGTAGGTCTTTTATAATATTGGTGATTAGATATAAAGCATACGATAAGCAGGGCCGCCGAGAGGAAATCCGGGCCCAGGGGTAATAAGGTGGGGTCCATTTTCTACATAAAAGTTTCGAATACTTCATCAATTTCATCAACTATCTTTCTACTTACTACTTCAATGTTTTTAAAGAATAAGTCAAATACGACGTTTTCTGCTCTCATCAGTTCATCACATCTGTAATGAATTTGCTTTATAAAGGGTGGTTAAATTTTAAGGGCCGATGTTGATTTTGAATTAAACACAAATTATTTTAGAAATTATTGTTATTTCTTTTTATTATGATAATATGGTGTGGTTCAATTATGTGTGGAACAAAATATCGGCCAAATGTCCGCCGCGACCTCGGCGGCACACCTCCATCCAATGATCCAAATTTTCGATGACGCTGAGGCATAATTGAGGTTCTATACCGTTAATGTGCCGAATTATCTCATCCTTTAGCTCTTGAATTGTTGCTGGCTTATCGACGTGCACCTTTTATTTCAAATAACCCCAAAGAAAGTAGTCCAACGGTGTCAAATCACATGATCTTGGTGGCCAATTGACATCGCCACCACGTGAGATAACACGGCCATTGAATTTGTCGCGCAAAAGAGCCATTGTTTCGTTGACTGTGTGGCAAGTGGCACCATCCTGCTGGAACCACATATCGTCCACATCCATATGTTCCAATTCGGGCCATAAAAAGTTCGTTATCATCTCACGATACCGGCCTCGTTTTGGAAAAAAATACGGCCCGATTATGCCGCCAGCTCATAAACCGCACCAAACAGTCACTCTTTGTGGGTGCATTGGTTTTTCGACAATCACTCTTGGATTAGCATTCGGCCAAATGTGGCAATTCTGCTTATTGAAGAATCCACTGAGGTGAAAATGTGCCTCATCACTGAAGATGATTTTCTTCGAAAATTGATCATCCACTGTTGTCATTTCTTGAATAACTTTAACACGTTGCTCGATTGTGTATCTTTCCATGTTCAAATTGAGTTAGTCTTAAATTGAGAAATGTACAGTTCATAAGAAGACAGAAGCATCTTATTCAAACATTTATTTATCGATCTGATTAATTAAAAAAACAGTTCTTTCGAAGTCTGTTTACTATCATGATTAAGTTTTTGAATATGCAGTTTAAAATCCTCCAATCTTCAATTATTTGAAACTTGAAAGTGAGCTTTTCGGGCTTTGGCGCAGCGAATGCGTCGATAATAGTCTGGAAATCCAACTTCTTGGCCAATTCTGTCTCTAGGCATAGTTTAGCTAGTCCTGAAATCCTGCCCTGCGACGAGCATGATCGATGAAAATTTTGGATCCTTGCTAAAGCTCCAAACGAACGTCCACCACTTGAAACAGAAACGGGTAAAGTGCAAACTATTCTCAAAGCGATGCAGATATTTGGGAAAAGTCTTTATAATTTTCGAACACTGAGGGCATTTAACAAGTTGTATGGAGTAAGACGGGTTTCAAAATTTGCATCGAAAACGAGTTTTAGGTGAATAGCTTCATTGAACAACTTATCAGATACATCAACGGAATATTTTTTTGCAAAATTTTTTGCAGCTGCGTTGAGTTTATCTTCTTTCATACTCGTATCATGGAACTTCCATAGAAATGAGAATGATTCGTTCATATCACTCACTGCGGCAAATCTTTTGTTCAGTCCACAGATAACGCTGTCAAGTAGAAAGAAAGTAGAAAGTGTTTCTTTTGAATTAAATTTCTTCGTAACTGCAATTTTCATCGACTTCTTTATGTAGGTCGTTTCCGTTTTTTTTTATTCTTGCTGATGGTAATATCGTCTCGACATGCTCTAAATTCTCTGCAACAATTTTGCATTCATTGTAAATTGCTTTCCACCGGTCGGTAGGCTTTATATGTTCCTAACTTCAGCGTCGATGGTGGCACTGATCTCTTTAAGAACCAAGTTTCTTTCATTGATTGACTGAAGGGTTTTAAACTATATGGAAGCCATCAAAACGCACTCAAATTTGCTTACATGTTTATGCCGTAAGGTTGCTTATGTACGTAACTGTTTTTTTTGTAAATACACGCAAGAACGCGCTTCATCGGTAATCACAACTTTCAAATAAATGTTTAAATTAATCGACTATCAAAAGCATTCTAATTTAACTATTCACTCAATTTCTTGAAAAATACGGGCCCCTTCGAGAACTCCGGGCCCGAGGGGAAGGAATTTCGCCACCACCCTGCCCGGTCTGTTTAGAAAGCACTTGGTTGTTTTGTAGGTGTCGTAAGTGCACTAACGGTCCTCATGCGTCTTATGCAAGCCATCCCTGATGCACCTAACGGTAGCAGGCTATGCTTGGGCCTATAACTGGCTGCGGTACAACGGGGTTTGCCAATGACGCGCAATTTGAAAATTCGTCAGCCATTTTGTTACCTTGAACACCGCTGTGGCCATGCACCCTCATGAGTTCAAGCTTATTCCATTTTCAAACAGAGCTTAGCCTCAACCAAGTTTCTTGGACAATTTTTAAAGAGGTGCGGGCAGTGTCCCAGGCCTTTAGCGCAGTTTGGCTGTCACTGAAGACTCAGATTTGGTATCCTCGCCAAACCGTGGTAAACCGTTGTCATTATATCTAAGGCCAAAATGCATCTGAAATCGCCACCCAGGTGTCAACCAGATTCAGTCCCATTTTCAGTTTTCACCGAGCCTAGGAAAGCTTACGGTATACTTTCTACCAAAAGAAACTATCGGTATCAGTTTGTCATTTGGGGCCAAAGTCAAAGGGCATTGCTCAGATAACCTGCCAAATAACATTTTGGGTCCGGAGTTCTCATTATCGTACCACAATTCAATAGAATCTTATACCGTTAAGGCCAAGCATAGCAAGTCCAATAAGGTATTCAGAGCCGCTCCTGATATTGTGCTCATGACGCCCGTAATCCCTATATGTACATATGCACCTCTGTTTAACGCAGAAACGTAGGCCACCAAACCACAGCGGAATACATGATGATTGGTCTGATTAGGGCTGTGTATGCCCAAAGTACCACAGCTGGTCTCAGACCCCAAGTCTTACTAAATGTTATATAACACTGCCCACAAACTTTCAATGCTCGATTTATTTTATAGGCTTTCCTAGTAATTTTTCAATCAAGGGTTACACCCAAATATCATTTCCTCGGAAAGTCTTCCATTTACGCCCCTAAGCACCGGAAGACTGAAACCCTCCAATTTTCTTTCCCCGTAAGGTTAGGTTAGGTTGGAGTGGCAGCCGCCTACAGCGGCTCACTTAGGCCAATATTAGGTCCATTGTGTTACCACAAAGAAAAGTTTTGTACCATCCCAAAAAGAAAAATTACCCCTTACTAAACCAGTTTGCCTCATTGATAAACTTCAACAGACAATTTACCTCGGTGCTAGAAACCTTACTAAGGTCATCCAGAAACGGTGATCCCAGATGTCGCATCCTGCTTTTACACAGTGCAGGGCACTTACACAGTAGATGCAAGATCGTTTCCTCCTCCCCGTCATTCTTGCAGCTCGTACAGCATCTTCGGAAGGGCACTCCCAACCTTTCAGCATGTATACCTATCAGACAGTGCCCTGTTAGAGCCCTGTTAGAGCCCCGATCACATTCGAAATGTTTTCCCTTCTTAGAGAGAGAACGCTGCGCGACCGTTTCCGACCCCATTTAGGCCACGTCTGCCTTGAGGTTCGACAGGCCGTATTTTGCCTCCATCTATTGTCAGCCTTTCTATATGTAAAATCTCTGAGTAGCATTTTGCAAGTGGCAAACGGCATACCAATGCGTTCTTTGTCCTGAAGAATCTGCTTGGTCGTACCTTGTCTTGCAAGTTCATCTGCCATGCAGTTTCCCTCTATGTCCCGGTGACCAGGGACCCAAATGAGGTACAGTCTGTTCTGCTTAGCCATCTCCTGTAGAGATCGGCGGCAGTCCAGCGCGATAATCGAGTTAAACGTGAGAGAGCTCAGAGCTTTGATTGCAGCCTGGCTGTCACTAAAAATGAAGATGTCTCTTCCTATAATCCCGGTCCCTATCTTCTTCACCGCTTCCATGATAGCTGAGACCTCAGCCTGGAAGACGCTGCAGTGATCTGGTAACCTAAAGGAAATTTGCAGGAGAGAGTTTCCTGAGAAAACGCCCCCTCCTACCTGATTATCGAGTTTCGAGCCATCTGTATAGATGACAATGCTCTCAGGTGGAGTGTGAAACTCAGGTTTCCACTCTTCCCTGCTTGGAATTCGTGTAGTAAAGTTATCTCCGTAAAGAACACTAGGGTTGTCTTGCTAGGATTGACAGAAAGACTTTGCGTAGTGCACCATGCATCAGTCTTATCAAAGATTCTCTGTATGGTTCCACCGACGTCCCTGAAAGATCTTCCTGATGCTAATGCACAAACAACATCCGCATAAGCTTTGATGTCAACGAAGTCTTGCATTTCTGTTAATAGGGGGTCCACTACCAAACACCTTAATAGAAGCGAGAGTATATCATCCTGAGGGCGACCTCTTCCAATACGGTGCAAATACCATTTTTCTCACCCACAGTCAGCAATCTTCTAGATCGCATGGAGTCGGTCCACCTTATAATTGTTTCTTCATTGAGGTATATTGTGATAACAAACTAATGAAAATAATATAAAAAATTACTGTGTTAATATTTTACTCCGACACTGTATATTTATGTCATGAACTGAAATGGATGTGATTTAAACTAATATATCTACCTTTTTTAATACCAGCAATCAATTGCAGCATTTTGAAAATTAATTGATTATTTATTTTACACCTTGAAAATGTTTAATTCGGCTTCGGCCAAAATGATCCGACGTTTGGTTGCGCTTTTAAAATCACTGTTTGGTCGTTCTCTCGTCATTTCTCATCCTTGAGAATGTTAGTTTCAACACGATAAATTAGTTTTAGATTATTACTTATAATTTGGATTTCAATGAATTTGAAATATATGCGCCTTATTTGGATTTTAAAAGCTATTTCGTAGACTTAAATTTATAAAATTTGTGTTTGTTTTCATCTAACTTGCAACGCTAGGCTTCGAACAAATAAAATGTCTTTATTTTAGGTACTTATAGTATCATTTAGCTCTCGTTTTTTGGCGTTTCAGCTCCAAACGAAACATTTTTCTGGCAGCACTGATTGAAACAGACAAGCGAATGTAGCTAAATTGAGTTAGCTCGAAGTAAAACTTATATGCCGACTCTACAAAATGAAATATACTTAAATATGGGAGAGAGTTTCATAAGACATCCTTTTTAGTTCGTTTTGTTTCGGCATGAGTGAAAATATTAGTGGAAATTAAACAAAATAGTAGCAGGAATTAATAAAACTAATAGAAGTAGCATTAGTAAAACTAATAGTGGGAATTAGTAAAAATAGTAGTCGAAATTAGTAAAAATAGTAGTAGTACTTAGTACTAGCACAAGCAAAAATAGTAGTAAAAATTATTAAAAAGAGTAGTAGCATAAGTTAAAATAGCAGTTATAGTAGTAATTAGTAGTAATAGTAATTATTAGTAGTGGCAGCTAGCAGTAGTTGTAGAAGTTGTAGACGTTGTAAAAAATCACTGCCGTTAAAGAAGTTTTATTTCAATGACTACGAGTACAATATGCTTTCGAATGCAGCTATTTATTATTTAACTTCTTTTTTTTTAATAAAGCTCTCTTCAACTTGTTTGGTATTTAAATTGAATTGGATGTGATTGGATTTCTAAAAAACAGGTTGTAACACTTTTTTAATTGTAAATATCAAATTTTTTTTCGAAACATATACCTATTTTCTAATCTACTAAAGCTTCCTTCCGACTAAGTATGTATGTCAAAAATCCCTTACCAAAAAAGGGCATTAGAGCCTATTCATATTAACCTAACGGTATCGTCGCTGCGATATCGAAAATTTTTTTCATATTTATATACTTTGAGCTTGCACCTAGAGTACTTCGAAAATAGTCGAATATCTCGCTTATTAAACTGAGTATCTTACGAAGTTTAGCTGTGCGTTGATTTTACAACTCAAGCACCACTTCAAAAGCGAGCGCAAAGTATCGAATATGAAAAGCACACTTTTTTGATTCGGGTATATAAAGTACACATACATATATATAAAAATAGCTTGTTTAAATATATCCACCCATGTACTAGCGCAAATGTAAATTTGATGTTTTTTTTGTTACCTCTTTGCCGCGGGTGCGTTTTCGTACGTGTTATTTACACACGTATTTAACGAAAATTGAGTAGATTTCGTTTATAACTTTACTGCTTCTTCTTCTCCTTTTTTTCTTTGTGTTTTGCACACTTGCGCAAAATTTCACTGATTGCATATTTACTAACCCGCCAGCCAGGTGTGCGATCAGCGATTAGATGAAGGAAACTTTGGTCGCTCCATCGCCCCACCCACCTACATATGTATGTAAGTATGAGCTTGTAAATATGTTAGGGCAAATAATGGCAACGCTTTATTAGGCATAAAATTTAGCGCAAATACTCCATGTGCTGTTGAGCATTGACTGATTTGCTAGAAGTTTGCCTTTGTGCAAAGCAGAGATGCGAAATGTAGCCTCGATTCTTCGCCCCATCAACTTTCGCTTGGATGTTGTTGGCTGATGAATCGCTAAATCGCTTAGGTGTTTAGATAATTCAAAGATAAATGAAATTACAGAATTTTCGTTTTGATATACGCACGCATACGTAGCACGCAAGTGTGCAAACTTATGCACTTAAATTTGTGCAAATGTATGCGGCAGTGAGTTCAACCAAATATCTAAGTAATAAGTATATCGTTAATTTTATTGATGCCACTCGAATGTTAAAGCAAATGATTGCCTGATTGACTGACAAGCTATTTAAACACGTACCTATTTTCAATACGATACGCAAATATAATAGCGTTTGTATTTAATTTCATAGAGATATGCACATACATTAAGGTGAAACATTTGCGTGCGGGTAATTGTAAAATAGTTGTATTGAAAGGCTTAATGATTGAATGATTTCAAGATCTTCAACTCAATTGGGGTAAACAAACGTTTAGACGGTTATTATTCGAGTTTTAGAATTTTTGAAGTGAAACTTCTTTGCGCTCGTTCGGCTGTAATTCCAATATCGAATGAAACGAAAAAGCGACGGGAAAAGGGAGAGGATGGGGCGCGTGATGGGGTAGTCGGACGGAAGGAGAATTGATTTCTATCACTCTTTTTACTCATTTTTACCCCTATTTTTACTAATTTCTACCACTAGTTTTACTGATTTCTACCACTATTTTTACTACTTTCTACCACTATTTTTACTAATTTCTAGCACTAGTTTTACTAACTTCTACCACTCTTTTTACTAATTTCTAATTTCTTAAAATAAAATGAAATATCATGGATATGCAATAGCTAGTATGATCTGTACAAGTTAGATGAATATTAATTTTAAAGCCAAGATCCATCACAACAGATTGGAATTGTATCACCGTATCGCCCAGCATAAATAGTGATAAACTACTCAGATCAAAAGAATCAGACGATATAGGAAGTAATTGTGTTTTGGTCCAGCTTACGATTCTTCTAAGGCCATCATTTACCTTGGAAACTAAGTCTTCACCAAGGCCAATAGGGCGTGAAATATAGATCTGCGTGTCATCGGCAAATAAATGAATATTCGATTTTTGGCAGCAGTAAACAATATCATTTATGAAAGCACTGAAAACAATGGGACCTAAAGTCAAGCATTGAGGACCGCCAGAAGTGACTTTACTACAACAAGAAAAAACACGTCTCCACATTGGACTTGTTGGCATCTGTGTTGGAGATAGTTGTTCATTGATTTAAGTGAAGTAGAGTTGAAACCAAATTAATACCGGAGTTTTAAGGGAAGAATGTCATGTCTGACCATAACAAACGCTTTAGAAAAATCTAAGAGCACTAATAAGTATAGTAAGTAGCTTATTACCGAAAGCAGGACGGATATCTTCCATAATTTTTAACACGATCGTAGAACAACTATGATTAGATCGAAAGCCAGATTAGAACTCGCTTAGGAGGTTGTGCCCGCTAATAGAGGAATGAGAGGAGGGTTGCGTTTGTGGGGGGGCCAGTGCTGGACGGAAAGGTTGGAGGGTTGTCTTTTGCGAGGAGCTCTCCCTACTCACCAATGTAATGCCCTCTAGTCAGGGATTGCGGGAGACTGCGGGATACCCTGGAAGGCATTACTCCATCCAGAGAGAAGGTGGGGGCCCCTTTGACTGCCTACGGACTCCTCTTGGATAGACGAGCTCTCCGTCGACTCAGCGAGCGCTGGTAAACTACTACGATATGCAGAATTGCAAGGACCCTCTGGCCAAGGGATGGAACTAACGTCGCTAACAAAACGGAAACTTTCAATCCTCGTAGGAGTTTTTGACTGGGCATTGACCGATGGGTATCCACGCGGTTGGGCTGAATATAGTCTCTGACCCTTTCTGCCGCAGCTATCTAGAGGTTTACGAGTGCCGACTTCGAATCTTCTTTTCATTTTCTGCTCAGCTGCCCTGCATTTGCGAGACCGAGGTTCAAGTACCTAGGCTCCTACTTCTTCAGCACCCCAGAAGAGCTCTCTGGTAGAATACTAATAAGTCTAAAATCTTTTTGAGAATCAACAGAGTTGGTTTTAGGTATCGGAATAATATTGGCAGCTTTCCATTGATTAGGACAGGTAGAAGAGGTTAGGGCATAATTGAAAATATGTGTGAGAATGAGTAGTGCGTAGGGGAGAATTAGTTTAAAAAACCGTATACTTACTCCACGACAATTATAAAAAATTACTTGAAGTGGATGCCGCACTATTATGGACAAAATATTAATATTATTAAATTGTGAATCCGCTTTCATTAAGGTGTTTTTTCACTATGTCAAACTCACTGAAAACATACCGTGGCGGTCATATCTTTACCTATAATAATATCTTTAAATATAAATCAAAATTTAAAAATTTCATCAAATGTTCAAATCTGTTACTAACAATTTCTGAAAAATTCCAAGTGGCTGAAAATTATGATTAATTTTTGATATTTCGTTTTACAGATGATAGTCCGAATGCTCTTCCATATAAAAATAAATTTTTAAACTTCCACTTGACTTTACAGAAATTTAATGAACTAATTCACTATTACGCTATTCAACATACCCAGAAAATGTTGACGAGAAGGCGGCATAATGTGTCATAAGTCATAAAGTCATAAATTTAAAAAAATACAAAATTGTTTAATTTTAGTTATTTGTTTCTATGCAATGCAAAAATATAATTTTTGAAATTTAAAATGTTATAACTTTATAATTTATGACACAATATGACAGCCCAAATGTAAATGGCAAAAAGAATTATATTGAAAATTTGTGCTAAAGATAATATCACCACGGTATCTATATAGCTGTTTATTTCAAAGCCTTTTGTTTCAATTCATTGAATTTTAAATTCTTCAGCCAGATCAGATTAGCTCACGGCCATAGTGAGGTGAGGGATGACGTTTATTGTTTATAGTGGCAGAAGTGCACTCTGAGGGAATCAGAAAAATCTGTTCCAAGTTTAAATCATTTTCACTTTGATTAAACGTTTTCCGATCGACTTCAAATCTAAATGTAATGTAAGGGTGACCCAAAAATGCATGGGAAATAGTAAAGTTGGAATTTTACTGGTCTCACCTCCTAGGATGTACAAAAAATAATACCATTATTTGTTTTAATCACATTTTTTTTGAGAGTTCGCTCAAATCACTGAAAGTTTTCCATGTACTACCCCAACAACAATCAATTCGTGAGCTTGCACATTTTTGAATATTTACATTTTCAACTTTTATCTATATTTAGAAATTAATGATTTTGATGTAAAGTTTGGCATCCACTTCAAACTGAAAGTGTCATTCATAAAATGTAATCCAAAAATTTACAGCACTTGTACGATCCCAAAATACAATATGGCTTTTATGTTATAAATATTTACGTGAGCATTACATAAAAGAATGCAAAGAGTTTACCGGTATGCAGCTCAAAAATTAATATTTTAGAAAAGCATGTTGTAGTTGATTGTTCACTTTAAAACAAAGGCATAAAAACCAACGCAACAAATTCACTAAATACGTGAAAATATCGCGGTCCAATTCGAATATGGTTCCAGTAAAAGTAGCCATAAACCCTGAGCATTATATCCACCGTAGCGGAGTACACAGATATGCGACTTTACTCACGCGCAGATCCCACAGATATTACATATGAACCATCAGATATGAATCCTCAAATACAGCTAATGTCACAACAATGCTTATATTATTTTTATATCACAGAAGATGATATTTTTGCTGAAAGCAGAAAAATAGTTAAGAAAATTTATTATATTTAAACTAAAAAACTGTAAAACTATTGGAAGCACTAAAAGAAGACACCCAAAATAATAATTATTTCACGGTTGAGTTTTAAAAAAGTCATTCTAATTTCGATAAAAATTATAAAAGTCATTTAATAATAATTAAGAGTGAGACAAATTGTTAAAGTCATCGATGCCAATCATATTGAGACTTATATTATAAAAGAAGACTTATATTATGGAGAACGGAACTATTTCGTAGTCACATCGGAATTAGTTCAAAATCATTACGGCACCAGTCCGGCATCACTTCTGGGCTAATTTGTAGGCCAGCTTGTGGTCAGTGCGAGACTAGTCAATTACTCTGGCAGTGCAAGAAACGCAAACTAAAAAATTAAAAGCAATGGACTTCTTATAAAAGTCTGCATAACAATTATGAGTAAGAAAATTTTTGTTAAGTCTTTAAAAACTTTTATTTTCATACATATAAAAGTCTCAGCGTAATAATTAGGTGTTGGAAACTTTTTTGGAGTCTTTAGATTTACATTTATTTCAATAACGGAAAGTAAAAAAAAAGTCGAAACTGTAATGAAAATTCTCGGTTCCATTGAAAACTTTGAAAAAAAGACTTTTTGCAAAACTCTACGCCCCGTATATACATATGTACATATATACGACTTCGGGTTTTCTAATGTCATTTTATACTGAGTGAAAAAATTAATCATTCGGTTAAGAATTTTAGATATTATGGCGTTGTATCAAAAGTTACTTCGAGTCATATTATTGTGAGACAAAGTGCATAATTTCAATTGATAAGCGAAATCGTTTTGAATAAACAAGTAATAAGTATATTGTTAATGAGTTTATGATGTGTTTTAATCTCTCGTACCAGGAAAAGGTTTGTTCGTAACGAATATGTGTGCACTATATGAAAAATCTGAGACAATCGAACTCAGAAAAATATGGTGAGCAGTGATAACTCTTTTCAAGACCTATGGTTTGACTTCGCCAACTTTTGCTAAAACCCCACGACTTTTACTACTGTCAAACATGTACAGAAAAAAAAGCATGGAAAAGTTATATCTCTTATGCAAAAATTGTTTGGGAAATAAGCGGAGTTCTGATTACGTTACTATGGTGGAAGAATTTCTTGAAGCATATGAAGTAATGGAGTGCAAAATGTCAATATCATTTGGCTAATTTGTCTAGAAATCTTGATAAGCTAAGTGACGATCAAGGCGAGCACTTTCATTAAGAGATTATGGCAATGGCAAGCCTCTTTCAAGGAAAAAATCCGTGCAAAATACTAACTCCCGAAAATTTATTGAATAATGTTTTAATTATGTTATGTAATCGTTTATAAGTCTGTACATATGCATGTATATCAATCCTTCCGTTGTTTTTTTTTTTTTAATTTTCAATGAAACCGAGAATTTTCATTGCAGTTTCGATATTTTCCCCCTCTCTGAAGTAGACGTCATAATTTCATAACCCTTCAGTTAATTCTAGACAATGATACCTTTTTTTTCTCAGAACAGAACGTTATTGGTAGAAAATTACTTAAATGTAAATGTTTTCTTATAAAATTTAAAAAAAAGGAGTTACCAACCAAAAACAAAAATTGTGTAAATTTCAGATTGATATAGATTCAAGCTACTTTCAATAAAGTCATTATTGATCTAACAAGTGCCAACATTTCGCTTTAGAAAGATATAAAAAAAAACGCCAAAAAAGCTAAAAAATTAAGAGAAAGAAATTTTGTTTTGTACATGACGTCATGTTAAATTGGGGTTTTATGAATAAGTTGAGAACTTGAGGGTGTTTAAAGATTTTCAAACACATTTTTGTGAACTACTCGACCAGATCAACGACCTCTACTCGGTCACTTGTAAAGTATATTTTCACTTTAGCATAGTTTAATTATTGCTTAACTTTTACTCTTTCCTCTTATAATAGTTTTGTCTCTGACTAAAAGCTCTTTATATCTCGCAAAATCTAAATCTTTATTCGTTTGAAGCGCTCCAGTGATTTGCACTGCCAAAAGAGAATTGTTGTGTTGTAATTGCATCCAACTAATTAAAATCATGAGCTACTCAAAAGTTACGAAAACTTGTCTGAAGGACCTCTCCTATTTAATTTTGCCGCAAACTAATCCTTGGCAATTTCTTTTCGCTAACAATTTTAAGCACACAAAAATATGCAAAATGCAAAGTATCTGCAATATGTTAACATCTGTTTGTGTGAATTTGCAGTGTTCTTTCTTTGCTCCGCTTCCAGATGGGCGGCAACAAAAATGCTAATATCCTGTTCTGAAAATCTGCCACTAACAATATGCAATCGCAAGCTTTCACACATCCATACAAACATACTCATACATGCATGCGAGCGCATGTGTGTGTGTGCGCCAGAGTGTGGTGTGTGCGAGAGTGTGGTGTGTGGCTGGGGGTGTGGGGCAAGTAAGTAAGTAACACATGGCATTGGTTGCTGTTACTGCGCCCTGTGGATACGTTGGTTTTGGGCGGTGCTTTCTTGCATTATTCACCGGAAATCTGCAACAAATTTGCATAGAAAATTGCAAATTTGAATTATGACCAAAGGCGAAATAGCGTTGAACAGCTGTTACAATGCACACCCATTACATACGTAGTACATAAAATGCATTGCAATATATATATTGTGCCAATGTTTGTGTGTATGATGCAGATGCTTGCGTCTCAAATGTAAATACATAACTACATAAATATTCTTATATAGTAATAAATATGTATAAATGCATGTATGGAGATAATTTTATTTTATTTGACTATACGACTGTCTGCTTTGTGGAAAGTGCCTTCTTCACACAACTAAATTTGTTACCACTATTTGTTGAGGGCCTTGAAGTAAAGCTGTTAGCAAAAGAAAGAAAGCAGAAAAGATTCCCAACATGTGCCACAATCTGTGTGGAGCATTTAACTTCTATATACATATGTATACCGTATTTATTCGCGACCATATGCTCGTTTTGTATTTATGTGCATATTTTTACGTTTCAATTTTATTGCAGCTTGCTTCTTCCATATTTTTACGATGAGTCGTATTTATATTTTGAAATCGAAGAAGCCTGGTACAAGCGTAAAATCTGGCATCTGTAAGGTGGCCCAAATTAATGGACATATGTTCTTGAGCTATTCCTTTTGAATAGACATTGAGTTTAGAACAGCTCTAAATGAAATTATAATAATGATAATGGTATTGAGATAATGATAATGATAATGATAATGATAATGATAATGATAATGATAATGATAATTATAATGATAATGATAATGATAATGATAATGATAATGATAATGATAATGATAATGATAATGATAATGATAATGATAATGATAATGATAATGATAATGATAATGATAATGATAATGATAATGATAATGATAATGATAATGATAATGATAATGATAATGATAATGATAATGATAATGATAATGATAATGATAATGATAATGATAATGATAATGATAATGATAATGATAATGATAATGATAATGATAATGATAATGATAATGATAATGATAATGATAATGATAATGATAATGATAATGATAATGATAATGATAATGATAATGATAATGATAATGATAATGATAATGATAATGATAATGATAATGATAATGATAATGATAATGATAATGATAATGATAATGATAATGATAATGATAATGATAATGATAATGATAATGATAATGATAATGATAATGATAATGATAATGATAATGATAATGATAATGATAATGATAATGATAATGATAATGATAATGATAATGATAATGATAATGATAATGATAATGATAATGATAATGATAATGATAATGATAATGATAATGATAATGATAATGATAATGATAATGATAATGATAATGATAATGATAATGATAATGATAATGATAATGATAATGATAATGATAATGATAATGATAATGATAATGATAATGATAATGATAATGATAATGATAATGATAATGATAATGATAATGATAATGATAATGATAATGATAATGATAATGATAATGATAATGATAATGATAATGATAATGATAATGATAATGATAATGATAATGATAATGATAATGATAATGATAATGATAATGATAATGATAATGATAATGATAACGATAACGATAACGATAATGATAACGATAATGATAATGATAATGGTGTTACTTTTGGAAGATGAATCTTTGTTTTAAAGTAATTTTGTTTTTCTTGTTTCCCCAATATATTTGGCGACAAACTTAAGATCCTTTGATGGATGTTATACTCAAGGGCTTGCTGATTTCAGCTCCCGATAGGATAATTTATTTGGGGCCACTCTGTACCAATAATTTCATTGTTTGTTAGGGGCGGCTTCAATGTATGCTGAATCAATTTTTATTAGAAGGAGTAGGTCAAAGCTGTTATAAATAAATTCGATATGATTCTGATTCGAATTTTCCATTCATTCTTTTTACAGTATGAAAGAATAATCAAAGAACATAGATTTACTGTGGTAAGAATTTTCGTGCAACTCCACCACACCAGAACCCAATTGGATCTAATCCGACTCAAACTCTAATCAGCAAAAGTCAAATTAGTTGTGGTAATGTTAAAAGTGGGCGTGATTTTCTGTTAGAGGAACGGTGGGTGTGATGCAACTTCTTTGCAATCTATGTTCTTAGGAATAACTTTTAATATCAGGATAATCGGAATTCTGGGATAGTGTGGAAAAATTAAAAAAATAGGAATTGCATTGGTACTTTTTATATTCCGGTAATATGCTTAAAAAATGTATTCAAAGTGATAACGTGTTCATTCGTTTATTTTCTGCAATTTTAAAAGAAGAACAACATTTAGATTGGACACTTTGATGCCTCATACTATGGTAGGTCATTTAACCTTCAATACAATAATAAATCATACAGATTTTTTTTAAATTCATTGTTTTTTGTCTCAATTATTAGAACTTGTTTTCAAGAATGATTACAGTATGGTTTGTACTAATTTAGAATTATTAGTTCTTCTTGTTCCAATTCCACTCTATGGCTTGCCCTTTTAAGAATTATTTTATTATTAGAATTCGGGTCGTTTTGACCCAATCCGCTTAGAATGGTATATTTCTAAAAAACCATATCCTCTATTAATGCACTGTACTAATTGCTTTTGAATTTAATTAAATTTTTGTCTGTTTAATTTCCGTGCGAATGGATCTAATGAACTATTCGAAGCACAAACATTTACATAGTTATAGTATGTATGTATGTATGTATGTATAGGCAGACAGACTAAATCTATAAAATGGGTAGAACCAAAGCTAACAAATTTTCTTCATTTACAATTATGGCGGCATTTTCGCATTGACCATAAATTTTCCAAGCAGACGACATATGTATATGTAGTTAGACTTAACTAACTATCGGTACATATTAGAGATGAGCACCAAACTTCGGTATTCGCGCAACTATAGAGAGGAATCATTGAAAAATTTAACCCATTATTGTCTATATTCTTATAAGCCAGCATATGCACTTAAACGAAAACAAAAACAAACACTCGAGAAAATATGGAAAAAAATGTTAAGGCACTTGCCCTGAAGGGTTTGAATCATGTAAAACCCGGCTTGCCTCGTCTAATTAAATTTACAAATGAAGAATCAAGAGCCATTAAATGGATTTTTTTTTTTAATTATAACAGTGGATTAAATTTTTAGGATAGCTAGAAGCCGCCAAAAAAAGTATTTCTTTATAAATATTTGAAAAGGTATAATTTAAATGCGTTTTTTATAGAAATACTATGGTAATGTAAACTTTAGCAAAATATACTATACTACTAGTCGCCCGGTGTACGGTGTGAAAATAAGACAAATTACAATTAATAATAAAACAAATGTGTAGAAAAATTTCCGATATTCCTTCCTATTTTCTTCACAATCCGCACACTTTTCCGTCGTTTACAAGATGGTAGAAATTACAACTAAATAATAAAAAATAGAGGCAATTTCGTCTAAACACTTTTACTTCAAAACGTTCAGAGCGGAAGTGAACTTCAACGCGTCAAGATTACCCATACACTTAAAGCGTTGATCAAGTTATTTGATCGTCTCCGTTCCTAAGTTTTTTCGCAAATGTCATTATTAGGATTCTGTCGAAAAAGTTGTTAAACATTTTTGTACCGAATTTTTAAGCTTAAACTGTTTTATGATTTTTAAATACTATTTTTATTTATATTCATCGAACAGGCCTAAAAATGTAGACAAAAGTGTAGAGCAGAATTTTCAGTCAAGTAATTTATCGATTTAAAACATGTGAATCCGATGAGAATAAATCTTCTTATTTTAAGCATTTCTAATTCAGGGCGCATCAGCATGTTATCAAAATTTTCACTTCCTTTTACTGTCTAACTTTAAAAAAAAATGCGCATAAAACTTTGGAAGCGTTAAATGCACCAGAACTAAGTTCGAATGAAGTTCGAAACAGCTGTATGGCAGTGGAGTCTGGAACGCCTGGGAAAAGCTAAAAATGTGCCAACTTTTATATTTAATTTGAAAAAATTCCGTTAGGTTAAAAGCCAGTAGACATTATTAATGTTGTTATTAAAGCTACATGTTTGGCCGAGCTTCGTCTAAAATTTGTGAAATGTGGCCAGATGTTGTATACAAAATTTAGTGTGCGACAGGTTTAGGTCAATTTCGAATCGTAAATGCTGGCTTTTGTACGGCGTTAGCTCTGATTTTACCGATCCTTGTACACTAAAGTCATATTACAGGAATCGAACGTAGATATACAAAAGGTATTTTTACGATTTGCGCTCCCGCCTACGAATCGAGATACCTATTGATAAATCTAAAATCCATGCAGAGTAGACGAACAATTTTGTCTCTATCTTTCGTCTTTGATGTAATCCGTGATTTTGTAGACTGTCCTGTAGACTGTTCTGTACTAGGGAGGGGTTTCTTTAGTATACCTGTCAAACCTCTTCGAGATCCAGAGTTTTTCTATCTTGGAGTTTCTAAAGCTTTCTATGTACGGAATGTTGACTCGGTTTGTAGAGATTGATTTTTCATTTTCAAAAAATTGCTTCAGCTTCTGCGTGAATCTTTTTTATAAGTAGTTCATTTTCTCCATCGTTTTTCTTTTATTTTATTTTATTTTATTTTATTTTATTGTATTTCGCTTAGCTTATAAGAATTTTATTATATTCATTGGCTAGTAAATTAAAATATATTCTTCGAGGAGTAACTACTATTCGCAAAAGTTTTTCAACTGTATATACACCGAACAAGTTGCAGAACATAAACATTCAGTAATGGCGCCAACCCCCGCTTAAAAGTAAAGAATTCCTCCATTTTCGGTACATACAAAATACCGAGATTTCGAGATTTTTTGACATCCCTAACAAAAAGTAACAAATGCATTTGGCAATGTTTGGCGACAATTTAATTGTTGTTGGTGTAATTAGATTATAACTTCATCATAGCTCAGAAGCAGCAGGCGGTAAAACAACAAACCAACAATGCACTTCTGTGAGTCTTTCACTACGATTGCCCGCCAGCTGGATGGCATAGTCGACCTGACGCTGACCTACGTTTAGCCTATAAATTTATGTGTGTTTGTATGTTTGTGCATGCCTGCATATAACATACATATGTAACTGTCATATGGACAGTGAGTATCAGAGAAAATCGTACCGGAAATTTTTTGCAATTTTTTCAAAATTTTTGTGGTTAATTTTTAGTAAAAATTAAATGTTTACGCTAAAAAAAGTTTCACACTTTTTACAAAATTACAAAAATTTTAACCAAAAACGTAAATTTTTAGTATCAGAATTTATATAAATTTTTAGTCAAATTTACTATAATAAATTAGAAAATTCGCATTGGTTATAAATTACTATTTTTCTTCCATAAAACTCATAGTCAAAATGATTTACATGGAAAAAAATTGGCAACAAAAAAAAATTTACGAAAAAAATTTCAAAAATCAAAGGCAGCTTTAAGCTACTCTAAACTTACATTTTGTGCTACTAAAATTGAATAGGCCTTTGACTTATATGTGTGTTTTGTTTGATGCGAACTAAATTTTTATAAAAAATTACCAGGCAAAATGTTACTAACATAAACTGTCCTGTGCACAGTGAGTATCAGGGGAAATCGTACAGCGAATTTTTTTATAATATTCTAAAAAATTTTGTGGTTAATTAAAAAAAAAATTCATACGAAAAACTCAAACTTTTATTATCAGAATTTATAGAAATTTTTAGTCAATTTTACTATGATAAAGTGGAGTTTACAGTGATTAAAAATTATCCAACGCAATTTTTTATATGGAAGAAAACGCTGTCTGAAAAAAAAAATTTCAAAAATCAAATAGAGATTTAAGCTAATGTATTTCAGAAAAAACAAACATATTTTAGAAAAGGTCAAATGTATTTCAGAAAACCACAAATCTATTGCAGAAAACTCCAAATATATTTCAGAAAACCAAAAAACTATTTCAGAAAAACTCAAAGGTATTTCAGAAATGCCAAAATGTCTTTCAGAAAACCACAAATCTATTGCAGAAAACTATAAAAATAATTCACAAAAACACAAATATATTTCAGAAATGCGAAAATGCGAAATTGCATACTCAACAAATGGCTCCAAATATGATTAAAAAGTTTCAAACTTTAATTAAAATTTTTTGAAATGTCCCAATTTCAGCAAAAAAATCCGAGCTTTTGATTTAAATGCTTTTTGTTTGTTGCGAACTATATTTTTATAAAAAATTACCAGGAAAAAAGTTACTAACACAAACTATACCATTTTCACTCACACCCACTGTATGCATGTTAGTATCGCATTGCCTTCGCTGTTGCCCTTTTTTTGCGGTCATTAATTGTCCTGCCGCTACGGGGCATTACAGGTGTTAATTGTACATTTGCGCTCATACATTTCTAGGCCTCATTCGCGCCCTTCTACATACATACATGCATACTTAATACATACAAATACAAATACATATAGCAAGTCAAGCAGTTAGCGCGCACACACAGCCACCATTGGTTGTTGTTGGTTTTTTTTCGCCTTGCTCCATTTTCCAACGCCCTGTAACTTAACTACACATTATCCGATTTGTAATTTCATAAATACAACACCGAATCCAGTCGTTCCCAATTCCATTTGGTGACAATTTTGCTGAGAGTGTTGCCGCTTTAGGCTATGTTAGTAAAATTTACAAATTGCCTGCTAAATTTACGACACATTCACGATGTTAAATTCTGTGTACCTACACACACACATACATACAATACATATGTTTATAACTTTGTGAATCAATGAACCTTCGTGTGTGTGTATGTGTGAGTGTGTGTGTGTATATTTGTTTAGTTGTATCACGAATTTATTTGCTCCCCGGAGACATTAATGCGAGCCGCGAATGAATTAATTCGTAGATAAAAGATTGTGTTGTTAATTAGTTAAAGTTAAAATGGAATTTCGCTATGGAAAGCGATTCTTGACAATTATGTTTACTATGCGAAATGTGAGCATTAAAACAGGAAGTTCGGAGGCTTAGCTAGAATTGAAATTTAAGTGGTTAAACTTTCATTTTGTGTTCTGTGCAAGTTTAAGTCTTCAATTAAGGTACGCAATGATTGGCATAACGGATGGAGGTGGATTAAAATTACGTAATTAAATGTTGTTTCATCGAAATTTTTCGAAACTGTATTGAGTTTATAAAATGTGTCACAATATGATGGAAGTTAGATATTAGGCCGAGTACATTTTTTTCAAAAGCATTCGGACATAGCTTCAAATTATCTTTGGTATATCTACACCTTTTCCACAAATCTAAGGTCAAATCTAAATCAGAAGAAGTCAAATGTTTTGCAGAAATCGAAATTGTATTTCAGAAAACCACAAATCTATTTCAGTAAAAGTTAAATATATTTCAGAAAACCACAATTCTAATGCAGAAAAACTCAAATCTAATTCCGAAAAAAACTAAAATGTATTTCAGAAGTGCGAAACACAAACCTATTTCAGAAAAACCAAATGTATTTCAAAATTGCGAAAATGTATTTCAGAAAAAACAAAAATGTACAAAATGTATTTCAGAAAACCCTAAATCTATTGCAGAAAACTCAAAATAGATTTCAGAAAACCACAAATCTATTTCAGAAAAACTCATATGTATTTCCGAAATGCGAAAATGTATTTCCTTGTATTTCAAGAAGCCACAAACATATTTTAGAAAAGGTCAAATGTATTTCAGAAATGCGAAAACGTATTTCAGAAAGACTCAATCGTATTTCAGAAAAACGAAGATGAATTTCAGAAAACCACAAACCTATTGCAGAAATCGACAAATATATTTCAAAAAACAAAAAAAATAAATCTATTCCAGAAAAAGGCAAATTTGTTTCAGAAAACTCAAATGTGTTTCAGAAAACCACAAATCTATTGCCGAAAACTAAAAAAATAATTCAGAAAAATACAAATATATTTCAGAACAACTGAAATGTATTTCAGAAATGCGACAATGTATTTCAGAAAACCACAAATCTATTTCAGAAAAAGACTAATTTATTTCAGAAAACTCAAATGTGTTTCAGAAAACCACAAACGCATATATTTCAGTCAAACGTAAAAACGAAGATGTATTTCAGAAAAACACAAATCTATTTCAGAAAAACTCATATATATTTCAGAAATGCGAAAATTTAATTGATAAAATGAAAATGTATTTCAGAAATGCGAAAATGTGTTTCAGAAAAACACAAATATATTTCAGAAATTCACAAATCTATTTCAGAAAAAGACAAATTTGTTTCAGAAAACTCAAATATGTTTCAGAAAACCACAAATACATATATTTCAGTCAAACGTATTTCAGA
The DNA here is from genome assembly GCA_951828415.1 of Anomoia purmunda. Classification (NCBI taxonomy): domain Eukaryota; kingdom Metazoa; phylum Arthropoda; class Insecta; order Diptera; family Tephritidae; genus Anomoia; species Anomoia purmunda. The sequence continues at coordinate 25,685,234 of OX639995.1, forward strand.
AAAACGAAGATGAATTTCAAAAAACCACAAACCTATTGCAGAAAACGACAACTATATTTCAAAAAACCAAAAAAAATAAATCTATTCCAGAATAAGGCAAATTTGTTTCAGAAAACTCAAATGTGTTTCTGAAAACCACAAATCTATTACCGAAAACTATAAAAATAATTCAGAAAAATACAAATATACTTCAGAACAACTGAAATGTATTTCAGAAATGCGACAATGTATTTCAGAAAACCACAAATCTATTTCAGAAAAAGACTAATTTGTTTCAGACAACTCAAATGTGTTTCAGAAAACTACAAACACATACATATATTTCAGTCAAACGTAAAAACGAAGATGTATTTCAGAAAAACACAAATCTATTTCAGAAAAACTCATATATATTTCAGAAATGCGAAAATTTGTTTGATAAAATGAAAATGTATTCCAGAAATTCGAAAATGTATTTCCGAAATCTATTGCAGAAAACTACAAATATATTTCAGAATTGCGAAAATGTATTTCAGAAAAATATAAACGACAGCCGAATAGTTGATTTTAAAAGGAAAAAAGTAGAAAAAAACAATGGAGTTATTAGCAAGTACTTTAATTTTTATTTTGGTAAAGTCTAGAAAGAAACAAGTCTGATGAGGGGATGTGGTGATCTCCGAAATAGCAGCTATCACTTCTACCACTTTAAAAAATCGTTATTTACTCATATTATTCCCTAATAAAGACTTGGCCCTGAGCTCAATAAACCACAGTCGTTTCTAATAATAATTTTTACATAATATATGTACGGTATTGTTCGCATCTTAAGCAACAAAATTCAATATATTATATTATTACTAAGCGAGCACTCAACCACTCAGCCACGCTAACCGTGGTCGTTGTTTTCTCAATTATCCCCTACATAAAAACCTGACCTCGAGCTCAATAAAAAATTCAATATAGGTGGCCACTTATTTTTAGTAATTTATTTTTTTTAATTGTTTATAAAACTATAAGTCATTGTGTAACATGAGCTATATAAATAAAAGTTTCAAGCATTTAAATTTAAATCAGAATTTTAAATAACTCTTTGGGTATGAAGTTTTGCAGCCCGTTTAGTTTTACTATCACAAAGTTCAGGTTGCAAGTGGCTAAAAATTCTAGTGGATTTTCAATCATTTTTTTACAGAGAGCGTTGGGAAATTTCCTCCATATAACGTATGAACATAATTTACTTTTGTATGAAGAAAACTGCTGAACACCGTTAAAAATTAGCGGCGCTGCCTACCTAAAAGAACGATTGTTATTTTTTGGTTAAAACTGGATTTGGTATCGTAAGTACAGTCAAGTACTCGATTGGTTGCACTTTACTTGCGCATTCTATTTATTTATTTCATCATCCACTATATTCAGAGCAGTCGCCTTACAACCTTATAATATTGATTGTGAATTTTATTGAGAGGTATCGAAAGTATTTTGAAGCTGTAGAATTAAATCTAGAATTGGTAACACAATTAAATTAGCAGCTTCAAAAATTCGTACTCAACTGCAAAATGAATGTCACAAGGCTCCCACAGCACTAACCATTCGCAGAAAGTTACATGAAGGTGGCGGGGTTGCAAGAAAAATCCCGTACGTTATTGAAATCACTAGAGTTTTGGAACAAAGTACTTTGGGAAGATGAATCTTTGATTCGATTGAAATATTCACAGTGCACTAAACCAACATTAAAGGCTCCTGAATAAGATGTTATGGATTGGAGATGCCTTTGCGCAAATGAACCATCCAATGGTTATAGTAATATTACTTAAATATCCTTTAAGGCGCTGCAAAACCTGAGTGAAAAAGACTGATCGGAAATGAATTCATACTACAACTGGATAAGATCCAGATCCAAACTGCAAAGAATGTTCCAAAATAAATTTAGACGAGGAAAATAGACATGATTTATAATGGCAGCCATAAAGCCCTGATTGATCCCCTATAGAAAACGATTGGACAATTTTGAAACTACGGATATCGCAACGAGCACCTCAAAACTTCAGCGAATGAAAGGAAAACTTGGGCAAAAATTTCGTCGGAGGAATGTAAAAAGTTTAGATAAAAAAATCTAGATAATTGCTTATCGAAAAGTTGGTTCAAAATAATTATCAGCTACATAATTTTTTTTAAATCTAAAAAACCTTTTATTTTGAGACTTCTATTATAAAAGTCTTCTCATAACAACTATGAGTCAGAAAGTCTTTCTATAAGTCACAGGGTAATAGTTTTTTTGATTTTAAAAAATGTTCTCACTCATAATCACTCAAAATTATTATCGAAAGACTTTCATAATCAGGCCTATCACTGATTCCAAACGAACTATCGTCGTGAAGAAATCTCCCGTCACGAATTCGGGAAAAATGCTATCAGCAATTCCGACATCTTCGTAGTTAGTGGTGCCAACTATTATTTTAAGTTCGAGTAAGAAATTCAGCTGTTTGTTTTGTCCACTTTGTTGGCAGCAATCGAGACAAAAATCAGATTTTTTCACACGCAAATATTACAAGTAAATTATTTTAAAACAAAAAAGTGAAATGGATTCCAAAGGATAAATAAGGATGCATTCACAACGTGGATGTGGTTCAAAATCTTCCTCCCAAAAACTGTGCACATTTTCTTTAGAGGTTTTTGGAAAACCTTGCGCAATGTCTGCCGGCTCCGCCATCATATTCACCAGTCTCTCATACTGACTCCTGTTTGTGGATGGTCTTAATCTGATTGAAAAACATATTATAATAAACATATTATACGCACTTGGGCCATTAATAAACACTTCTTACATTTTTAATCACTTCAGTCTAAGACATCAACTTAGTTTAGTGTTTTCTTTTATGTTTTATTTTGTTTTAGTTATTCTATTGCTGCACCCGATAAACAATAGAGTTCGTATAAAAATTTTTCGAAGAACTGTCAAAATAACCTTTCACTCGGAATCAGTGATATCAATCTCCCGAATTTCGAAATTTCGTGATCCGATGGAATGAATGATAGGCCTGAATATGAGTCTCAAAACAATAAATAACGATAACTTAAAAAAAGTATATATCTGACTCGTAATTATTATCAACAGACTTTTACAATTCTTATCAAAATTAGGATAGCTTTTTTAAAACTGAACTGTCAATTAATTATTAATCTCGATCTCTGGTTATATTACTTTGAATATATTTTATTTGTGTGGAAACTTATTTATGGGATATACTGTATGTTTAGGTAATACAGTCATCTGATAATTTCGTTATATATGTATGTACGTAGATATTGATATTTCACGATTTGCAGTATTTTCATTTGATAATTCATCATTCTTTTATTTTTACATCGATTTTCTTGGTTGGGGTAGCATGATACTACCGAAGAAAAAGTAGCAAGCAAACCGCTATATCTAACATTTATACGCCGTTAAAAATTTTAGTTTATTTAATTTTTTCCTTAAAAAATCTAAAATCTTGATGGTTAATAAGTTTCTCAGTAACTGTTGGGCCTATCAAAAAAAAAGTACATACATATATCCTGCTAATAAAGAATTTTATTGCGTTTCATTTTCAATTTAAAACAAAAGGAACTCGATTTTCGGAATTAGCCAACGGTCCTATATAGAAATTGGCTAGTAGCATTCGGTGCTCATTTTGGCTGTAAATCAGTGTTATTTGACTAAATTTAAAGTTATCTAAAAATAATCTAGCTATTCATAAACAAATTGTTCTCTATTAGAATTTGAAATTGGTGCCTTTAAATGTCATCTTAATTTAGGGCTGATGAAATCAGATATTTTTGTTCTGTAAAATCAGGCAATACCTTCAAACTTGTTTACTACAACTCTCACACTTCTCTTATTATCTTCGTCACTGTCTTTGATTTTGATTATTTGATGTAAGCGACCAATTCGGCCACATTTCGTTGTAATTTGCGAAAAAAGCAGCAACACAAAACATAAATGTGTTTTTCTTAGAATTACACAGTACAATAGATGTTAATCAAATGAAAATCAAAAGTATTGTCTTTTATAATTGCCTCGATAATAATTAAGAAGCATATTCTTCTGCGAACGCATTGGTAGATAAATTTTATGACAATCGGTAGATAAATTTTTCTCCAAATATGTAAATATGGTAAAGGACGATCGTATTATAAGTGTGGACCGGCATGAGGGGGAAATTCGTGAGGTCATAATTTGTTTGCATTTATGCCAGTATTCGGTGCTTTCAGTCTCACCTCAAGTCTCTAAATTTGAGTCTTTCAGTCGGAAGCATTTTTATTAACATGAGACTATTTTGGTATACAGTAAGCTACCGTCTTAAAAAATGTCACCAAAAACTATGGTGAAAAGCAGCAGGTACAACCAGATGATGATATGTTCCAGGTAATGTTGCAAAATCCCGCTCAATAAAAATGTATTAATTTTTTTTGTTTGTCAACAACATGCTTGCTCTTTAAAAATTAAAAGAAAATGATTATTGTAAAAGCATTGAAATTACCAGGGGAAGATTCTTATTAATATATTTTCTCTACAAGTTTATTTAAAATATGTAACTATAAACAATCGATAAATACAGCTACTCATCTATATGCGTATTCGATCAAAATGGCATAAAATAAAAAATTGTAAATAAATGTAAACAAATTTTTCTCTTATTGTTTTTATTCACTTGAATTTTTGAAGTGAAACTTCTTTGCGCTCGTTGGGCTGTAATTCCAATATCGAATGAAACGAAAAAGCGATTGGAAAAGGGAGGGGATGGCGCGCGTGGTGGGGCAGTCGGACGGAAGGAGACATGGAAGAGAAACGAAAACGCGTCAGATTCGGAGTAGGAAAAAACGAGAGGGGGGTAGCAAAGCGGGCAGAGTGTGGCAATGATTGTTCTCTACATCACTCCGAACCAGAGAATTAACGATATAATAAAATTCATAAATAGAGCATTATTGGCATATACTCGTACTCCCTCTGGTGCAGCAGAATTAGGAGAAGATTTGTACACTATGCCAATGATTTTAAGCGGTGGTTTTAAAGTCAATTTTGCCTTGGAAGAAGCTCAACCACTTGTACAATTTTTAGAAAGTAAATTTAATTTAAAAATGAATAATAATCCCAAAGACTCAACAACCAGATCAGGCACGACAATAGATGCAACTTTCTCAAGATATTTAAATAATTTACAATCACGAGTTTTCATTTCATATTTTTCATACCACAAACCAATTGTATCTTTTCTTGAACATGAAAGTATGGAAGTGAATGAATAGATTTTTTATAAATGGAGACGAAAACATCAACTTTCTTTTTTCATTAACCTAACACCCTCAAAAATTTCAGAATAATGAGTAGTGGCTTCTGTAATCGGGGAAATAATTCTATCTCATAAAACTTGCTGGCTAGGGTGAGTATTTTAATTTCAAGTGCCCATCGAGATCCATGAATTTTGACTTCTATCGCCTAGCTTTCTAGACTGACAATTTTTTTTTTACAGAATTAAGCAAAATCAGATCGATAGCATATTTTCCTCAATTTTTTTGTTTTGCAACCTGCTCTGAACCAGCTGACAAATTAGTGATTTTCCGCCCGTCCTGATGACCTGATAAAACTCATCAACAAACAGACCGGACAGTTGTCCGGCTTATTGCGCCTAAAATTGAAAACCGAAATGGAAGGAACAAAACAAAATAACAAAAAATTTGCATCACACCCACCTTTCCTCTAACAGAAAATGTTGTCTTATTTCACCATATCATAACATATTTAATTTTTATTGATTGATATTAGAATCTGATTTGATCCAATTGGTTTCTAGTGTGGTGAAATAAGACATTTCTTGCCACGGGAAACCAAACGCCAGCAACTTCTTTGTAATCTACGTTCTTTGCGAATAGTCTCGAAATCTATTTTACCACAGAAAAATCTCAATTAGTGTCTAGAGACTATTTATGAAATAAACATTTTCCTTTAAAAATAGCTTTTGCTCTGATAATTAACAAAGCCCAAAGTCAAAGCTGGCATATATCGGGTCTTGCAAAAGGAACGCACAAAAGTTTTTTTTAAATAAAACAAAAACGGTTTGGGATATGAATTAAATTCTTTATTCCTGTGAAAGTACATTCGATGCCATTATGTATGGAACTCGATTTCTTTTGCATGGGCACCACGGGCACGCTTGCAGAAGTCCAGACGCTGAACCCAATTTTCTACGGTTTTCAAGCATAAATCGGCCGATACTGCTGCAATTTCACGTTCGATATTCGTACGAAGTTCATCAATCGTCGCTGGCTTGTGGCATAGACCATAGACTTGACGTAGCCCCACAGGAAGTACTCTAACGGCGTCAAATCGCACGACCGAGGCGGCCAATTGACTGGGCCATTTCGTGAGATAACACGTTCGCCAAACTTGGTTTTCAATAAATAAATCGATTGTGACATTCGCTGTGTGGCTTGTGGCGCTGTCCTGTTGGAACCACATATTGTCCAAGTCCATATCATCCAATTCGTGCCAAAAATATTCGGTTAACATTGAGCGGTGGCGATTCCCATTCACAGTAACGTGCCGGTCTTGATCATCACGGAAGAAGTACGGCCCAATGACGCCGCCGGCCCAATAAACCGCACCTAACCGTAATTTGTTCGGGATGCAATTTTGACTAATGGAGTGCGTGTGGATTGCTGCCTATCCAATAACGCATATTTTGCTTGCTTATTGACGAAGCCATTCAGCCAGAAATGACGACGATCATAAATTGGACGTAGCGCTCTTAAAGTTGAGGCCATTGACTCCGAATTTCGGTAGTAAATTTTAATAATTTCGACTTGTTGTTGGATCGTTTGTCTTTCCATGATGAAATGGCTAACCTTACTGAAGAGAAATGTCAAAAGAGCGGGAAAAAATATGGCGTCGTTTGCTGTCACTATCGGTCTACTTTCGTAGCGTCTCTATTGCAAGACTCTTTTTTTATCTAGCCCTATATTTTCACATGAGCTTGGTGTATTTTCTAGAGTCAGACGATTCGAAGTATTACTTTTTCAGTTCAATAGACAAATGATAACAAATGAACTTACTTAAAGACGTGATGTACAAAAATTTTTAGTTAATATTTATGTAGCTAGGAATCTTTATTATCAGCATGTAAATTCCATTCTACATATGTATATGGGAACAACAAATATGGAGCATTGGTGTAAACTGTAACAATGTTCTCTATTTTGTTGCGCGAGATCTTTTCGTTCGACCAAACAATCCTTTGGCTACAGAAGTGTCAATTCGAATTATGCGTGACACGTATAAACGCACATGATTTATATGAAATTAAGTGATTTACTCTGTAATGAGAATTTAGTTTTACGTTGATATCGCTGTTAGGACTCGGAATGAACATCTCATAGATACTAACGATGTTTATATTCCTCATAATTATTTATTATGTAGTAGCTACTAAACTTGCTTAAGTAAATTATGTATTCAACTAAAAAAAAGCGAAGTTAATGAAATTATTATTTTTGACAATAATAATTCATTACTCGAACCAGCAAGAAATATTCGCACAGGCTAAAAATACCATGCCATCATAAAAATAAGCTTGTAAGAAAAGGAAATCAATTCAAAAACATAACGAGTGTTTTCCATTTCAGTGAAGGTCATGAGAGTCATATTTCCCTACGGATGCTATGCACGCCTGTCTATGTATGTATGTATGTATGTATGTATATTATAAGCGCTGTAACTTTAATTGCCACTTGTCCGAAGGCGAAATATCAGTGAAAGGAAAAGTGCGTAGTTCTCAGATGTAGGAGTTTGTGTAAGTAACTACCCTGTCGGAAAAAAGTCGAGATAGTCTAAAAAAAATTTAACAATTTATGAAACAGTTGGAAGCCAGCTGTTTTGAAACAAATGCTGGTTTAATTTTATTAATTACTAGCTTTTAACCGCGGCTTCGATCGCACGGCTTTCGACTTAACGTTATGAATTCGAATGAAACATAAAAGGGAATAAATAACCAAAAGTAACAACTTTTGATTCATTTTTAGTTTTGGTTTTTAATTTTTTATTATCGAAAACAAAATCTACCCTTTCATAATTTGTTGTCAGGAATGCACAACGCAATCAATCGATAGTGACATTCAGAAGTCTCATTTTCATGATTAAGTTTTCTTAAGCCTACCTCCTTTGATTCCCTTGGCGTATATTTACTTTAACTTTGGAATCTAATTTTATTTGTTGTTTTAAGCAGCTGCCACCTCTCTCCAAGGTATTTTCAAAATTACTCCTTCCCATTTATTAATTTTTATAATTTCAATTGATATTATATACCCTTTCTTGTAAGATTTTTGAAATTTAGCATTTTCCATTGTTTTAATTTGACACGCATATTAAAAAACATCATTTCATTTAACTGAATTGACCTTTAAATATATGGTAACCTTCTTTAAAACCATTTAGGATAAGAAGCTTTATTAAACTCCTTTCGTTTAATACCCATATTGCAATGTTTGAGTTCATTCTTTGATTTAAATGAATTTAACCTTTTAAATAGTGGCAACCCCTTAAAAACATTGGTTGTATTGTAGCAAATATAAGGACTATAAAAATCATTAAATTAATGGCTTTAAACTCGTGGCAACACTCTTTTATCATATTTTCATATATTACTTTTTTTAAGCCTAATACCTTTGAATCCCATTACATGATATTTCCTTTGTGGCATGTGGCAGCTCTCTTCAAAAGTATTTTCTAACTAAAGTTTTCTTCAAACTCTTTCGTTTCAGACTAATATTTTAGTAGATGATTTAACTTATGATAACTTTGATTAATTTTTTTAAACAGGTGGCAACCCTCTCGAAAATTATTTTTGAAATTGGGCATTCATAAAATTTATAGTTTGCCACTCATTTTGTACGCTCCCATTTATGTTTTTAATTTAACTTAATTTGAATGTAAAAAGGTGGCAACCTTCTTTCAAAACACATTCAAAAAATTTCAAATATGTGTGTTTGAGCTCAAAAGGAACATACTAACTGTTTCTTTTCCATCTCCTGTTTTTCCGACTGGGTTGAAATAGAGTGTGATACTAACCTCCACGATAGCAGAATTTTTTTTTAATTATTTACCTGTAAAGCAGTGTAATTGAACAAAAAATCGGCACATACAATACTACGAGAATTGAATAGTAAAAAATAAAAATATTATAGTCAATATAAAGTAGGCTGTTCATATTTTTAAATAACTGGAAAGAACAGGTTTGAAAGTAATTGGCTATTAGACTAGTTTTAAAACAGTTTGCAAAAACAGAATTTCAATCAGATTGCTTTTAATCTTATTCTATTTCCGACAGGGTAAGTTAGCTTCTTCAATGCAAACTAATTTTGCTTACAAACCCCCAACACATGGCATTTCCACACCGGATGCTACTTATTTTCAACGGCAAGATTTTATTTCCGACTTTAAGTGCTGATGTATAACATTTCCCAGACCTTGAAATTTAGTAATGCGAATGTGAGTGTGAATGCATTTTCGTGTGGAAAGTGTGAGAAGCACAAATATGTAATATAAACAAACACACACACTAACTAACTAACAGTGGGTGCAGGGTGTGTTCCTAGGATATCGCGTTGCTGTGGAAACGTAGAAGTCCTCGACACCATCTTTATGCTAGTTTGCTAGTTTATTTGTGTTCGCGTCTTTGATTTTATATTTTTTGTTTTTTTTTTTTTTGTTTTTTGTATGCGCTTTCGTGACCTTCACATTCTAGCGTGTCAAGTGGCAAGGTCAAGAACAATAAAAGTTTTATAAGTTAAAAGAATTTAAAGCTTTTTAAGCTGTTACAAATACAATGCGAAGTGGAAAAATCTGTGGAAAAAATGGATCATATTATTATTCACGATTTGAAATTGGTTGAAGTTAAATTTAAAGGCAAGAATTTGTGGTCAGGCAGAGGCTCACCATTCTATGTAGGTATTCCAACTGATGACTGAACAAAAGTAAATAATTGGTTTTCAATATTTTATCACAAAATTGATTCTACTTTTGAGTTCATTTATTAACAAACTACTTTATCACATAAACGCACCTTTACTAGGGTGGATCGAATTGTATGGCGCTAAAAAAAAGTTCCAAACATCATCGCAATTCTGGTATGGAGCATACCAAGTGTTTTTGCCCAAGGAACTATACCCCTAAAATGAGTCCGCGAAATTTTTGGGCAGTTATTTTCAAAAATACCAAAAAATCGATTAATTTAGTGCATTTTGATTGCAAAAAAAAATTATTGAAAATATTTTAATTATTTTAATTATTAAAATGCCAGAATCGCGATGATGCTTTGAACATTTTTAATTGGCCCACCCCATTATGCATATTACGGACATATTGTTTGAAAAAATTTAATTTAATTTGCTCCAAAGACTTAAAAATAAATTTGCATTGTTATTATAAATAACCGAGCGCAAATAAGGAGTACTTTGTAACTGAAATTTAAGTGAGAACAGCAATGATGCGGCTTAAAAGCAGCAAAGTTCCCGGAACCGACGGTTTACCAGCTGAGCTGTTCAAAGCTGGCGGCGAGGAGCTGGTAGGGCGCAATGTGGTTTGATGAATACATACCCGAAGATTGGAGTCTCAATGTGCTCATGACGATCCCGCTGTTTGCGCCAACTACCGGGATAACTGATTGGACCTTATCGGCATGGCTTCAGGCCTGGCCAGTCCACCATTGACCAGATATTCATATCTCGCTAAATCCTGAAAAGGACCCTTGAAAGACAAATCGACAAACACCATCTTTTCGTGGACTAGAAACCCAATTTTGATAGCACGGCGAGAAGCTGTCTTCACGATGTCATGTCTAAATTTGGGATCTCCGCGAAACTGTTACGACTATGCAGACTGAGATTGAGCACAACTTTTAGCTCTGGCTAGATTGGGAAAACCCTCTCCGAGCCGCTCGAAACTAAACGAGGTTTTGTACAAGGAGACTCACTTTTCGTGTGATTTCTTTAATCTGATGCTGCGTATGCAGATGACATTGATATCGTTGACCTTTGCAGCCGGGCCGTTAGCGCAGTTTCCCAGTTTAGAGAAGAAGGCGAAAGAGGTTGGGTTTGTGGTGAACGGGGGCAAAACAAAGTACCACCTGGGAACAAACAAAGAGTCTTCGCGCATTGGGACACACGTCACTGATGGCAGTTATAACTCTGAGCCCTCTTGCGATGAACAAAAATTCCGCCTTACAAAACCCTCATCATGCTCTTCCTTTTGTATGCCGCAGAAACGTGAACGATGTCGAACATAGATGAGAAGACTTTGCGAGCATTTGAGAGAACTATTATACGCTATATATATGAGACTGGTGGGTGCGGGTATAATGCATCGTACGAGCTCTATAATGACATTGACATAGTCAAAGGCATAAAAATTCAACGTTTGCGGTGGCTTTCACAAAGATCTTTAGACTCGACACCCATGGCAAACAACGAAACCAAGGGCGTTCACGAACACAGTGAAAGGACCAAGTGCACAAGGACCTGTCTACACTTGGAGTGATTAATTGGCGCAACTTCGCAAAGGAGGCGAAATTTTTGGGTCTCATTCCAAAGCGACAAACAGTTGTAGTGACAGTTGTAGTTGAAATAAATACCCCTTTTGGAGAAAAATATTGCATATTATGTAGACTTTTATTCATTTTGATGAACCAATTACTCAATCAGGTGAAAATATCGCAATCTTACATCAAAATAAATCAAATTTTTGTTGGACTTTTTTCCATGTATGTATATATCGTATAATAATAAAACTCTTACTTGAGATAGGAAACTAACGTCTTAAAATTATTTCTTAGTCCGCTTTTCTAAACGAAGCACTTAAAACAAGTAGAGGAGGGTATAAGTTGGAGTGAAACCGAACTTTAAACTCCCCTGGTATTATTTTATTTTAAGTAAGCAATACCGGTTTTATGCGATAAGCTCAGTTAATATAACAATCTTCGTTTTATTTATTTTCAAAATTTTGATTTTTACGTTCCTGATTAAAGTCTTTATTTCAAATTTGAGAGCATTCGCCACATGATTTAGTAAAATATCGGTTTTGTTTTTTTTGTAAATTGCAGCTATTTATATTCGCGAAGTGGGCGAGATTCTTGTCTGATTTCTATAATTATCGAAATAATGTTAACAGAGTGGAAATGCAAATTCGATTTTCTAAAAATTTTATTTATTTTATTGCTGCATTTTTCTCCCTAATTAAATTTTTTGTATCACATTTGAGCGCGTTCGCTGCATGATTTAGCAGAATATCGAGTTTTTTATTTTCTTTTTGAAAATATCTATTTCCGAATTCAAAAATTTTCGAAATTGTGCTTCGACCATATTCGGCCAGTAAATTTCGAATCGGTTTCCGTTCGATCACGGCAAAATACAATATTTGTAGTAATAATTCGGAAAAAAATTTTCATTAAGAAATTGTGAAATTTTTGAATATTGTTTTAAGCTCATATTTTCTTTTGAAAAAAAAAATGCTTTAAAATATCCCCCTTGCCTTGTTTCCCTTATTAATTAAAATTCAAATACTAGTTTGTAGTTTGTTCTAAAACGAAGGCTGACAAGTTATGGCTAACTTCGAATGAAAAAATTCAAAAATGCAACCCTGTTGCAGCTAAATATTTAATGTACCTTGGATATATGTATATTCTTTTCTTTTTTGTAGCTTTAAAAGCAAATATCTCCTATATCTATAACAGATATAATAAAACCAGATTCACAAAATTCAGAAAATCTGGCATAATATAGGGCAACGGTATTTGAAGTAAAAGTCTAAGACCATGCGCTCAGAAGTTAAAAAAGTACCTTGTGCTCTGGTGCAATTTCAATTTTCGCTGGTCATTTGCTTCTTCTAAAGGCTACTCTAGAATTAGCTAATCCAGAAAGCCTTTATACTTGAGGCTTTCCAATATGACTAAAAAAAAAGAATTGAATAGTAAAGATTGACACTTTTACTTTCTTTCCATTTGGGAAAAACAAAATTTAGCCCAACATTATCATTCGAAAGATATTTTGCTTTCCATTTTAGCTTCCCATGACTAAAATAACTTAAATTAAATTAATAATTTTTAACAAGCTTGTGCCACTGATCGCGAATTAAAATTATACAATAATATTGTTTTTTTTTCAGTAAATATGTAACTGTTATGCCTGAATGCACTCAACGTATAAAAGCAACGCTGCCTACCTTTCTTACCGACACCAATGATTGCAGTCAATGTGCTCTTTCAACCACAAAGTTTTCATTTACAATGTGGTCGACACTTAATGTGAATTTTTGCGGAGGGTAAGGGAAGTCGATTACGAGTAGAGACCGCATGAAAGGCGCTAGTTTGCAATAACAACCAAACTGTCAATAATATCATCCACATAAGTATTATATGTATAGACATTCCTACATTCATACATACACACATACCTAGGTATTCATCTCAATAACAAGATCGCTTCGAAAACATACATACTTACCTTTATTAGATTTTCGTAAAATTTTGCCTAGGTAAGCCAACGTAGACGTTATCATTTTAATATTGCCGACATGCCATATGCTGCATTCTCCGCCATTGGAGAAAGCCATTGAAAGGCTTGCAATATTATTTCTAGCTCGTGACAAGTTAACTTCTTGATATTGCAAAATGAATAACTCGTGGGTTGGTAAAGGATTGGGGAGGAGGGCGGTGAGAATGCAAAAGTCATATGCTGGTTTGTAACGGCATATAGCTATATTATTAAAATTTTCCACATTTCTCGGTGAATATTGCAAAATAGTGGCTTTACTGCAAACTAAATGTGCAGGTTAGTTTTTTATATGTTTGCCCGCAGTCAAAGCACTTGGAGAATTTCTATGCAGATTTTATATTTGATGCAGAAAAGTCGGAAAAATATTTATATTTGTCAGATATGTAGAGTTTGATTACCACTTCTCTTGTTATTTCTTTTTTTCAGAGTATCGGTGTAATAACCCAAAATTTAAAATTTTACATATTTTATACTATTTATATTTAGTATCTCATGAAATATAGCTATTTTCCTTCCTCATAAAGCTGAAAAAACAGTTGCATTCGATTCGACACTTCTGTGCTCGTGATGCCTGGCCTCTGCATGCGTTCGAACAAATGAAAAGAACGATGCTGCAGATATTAGACCAGCTTTAAGCTTCGTATCAACGACAATCATGTACGCGGACGTGCTTGCACTTTTGGTGTATATTCTTCGTTTGTGATGCGCGAACATTACATTGGTAACAAAACCAAAAACTGTCATGATGCTAATTTATACCAGATGTTTCACCGATTCGCCACTCGCTAATGGATGGTGAAACGAATACGGCTAATATTTTGTTGTAATTTGGTAAGCAGCCGTCGGGAAAAAAGTTTGCTCATGCCTCCTAGTTTTGAAGTTTACTTCGAGAAGATTTTAGAGTCTTTAAAATCATCGTTCTTGGCGAATCGTAAAAACAGCCTAAATCGAGTTTTCTTCAAAGCTGTTTTATTTAATTCCATTTTTTTATGAATAAATTGCGAATTGCGGGAAAAATTTTTTTAAATTACTCGAACTCTGTAAGTCGCACGAATAACAGTACATAATTACCATATTTTAATTTTGTAACACCGCGTTATTGTTGTTGTGTTCAAAATTAATTGCTTTGATTAGTCTCTTCCATCCGCCTCGCCTGTTTAGTTTTCAGCCACAATTTATTTATTGTCGAGCGTAAAAATTTATATCACTCTTTTTTATACCCGAGCGCTCTAACGCCTAGGGTAGTATAAATTTGTTCATCTCACGGTTGTTTGTAACGAAATGTTCAGAATGAAACAATAAAAAAATGTTCAGAATAAATAAAAAAAGTATGGGATAACTTGAGTAAATGTTGAGATAACGCAACGAAATTTGGCATTAAATATGGGGGAAAAAGAATGATAACCACGAAAACATAACATTACATTATGTGGAAAAAAATAATGTAACATTTCATTAACTATACTTTGGTTTTTCCGATTTTGACAGTTTTCAAGTAAAATTAGAGTAAAGAGGAACTTTTTGTAGATTTATTTATTAAATCTCAGCCTATAAATCATATCTTCGCACTTTAGCCAAATTAAAATACGTTTCTCATAAAAAAGTTATACCATTCTTATTCTTCATTTCTCCACATTCTTTGTTTACTTGTTTTTGGCATATGTCACTCGCTGCGGAACGGCACAATCTTGTGTTCTACCCTCTTTGGGATTGGAAAATGAGTAATTTTTAAATCAAATTCATCTACATCCGCTAGAAGCCTTTCTCCATCAAAAATCATATCTTTTAAAAAAGTTCGCATAAATTTTAGGTTAAAACCCGCAATTGGAAACAGACGTGACCTCACACAATTTTGAGCAAATAGGCAGGTTCTGGTTTCAGCTTTGAGTTGAAATAGACTTTTTCACAAAACTTGAAAAATTCTTGAAAAAAAGTATTGATTATGTACTACAGTATGCAATGAAAGATAGTCTCCGAAAAGAATTTTTGCGAAAGATACGCTAGTTTTCTCTTTCCTCACCAATTCACCAATTTTCGTGTTGTGATAAAAAGAAAAAATATTTGACTGGTTACATATACGGTAATAGTTTGGAATTGTGACTACTGCTGTTTTTCGACCTCAACTGAACTGGTATCTGGAAAATGCATATATATATATATATGTATTTCGATTCGTTCATTAGCATGCCATTAGGAAAGGCTGACACGTTTTTAACAAAAAATCTATTATATATTCATTTCAAGGCCGCTTTTAATAAGAAAAACTATAGAAAAAACAACAACGGTAGAAGTTATAGCTATTTCGGAGATCACCACATATCCTCACAAAACTCCTTGCAAGGATCGAACTCATTGCCTCACACTCCTTATACTCATTAACAAAAACAAATTATTGTTTGATAAAAAATCCATTGTTAAAAAAATTACACTTTAGATGAAAAATCTGCAATCGCTACACCAAAAGATCAATTTCGAAAATATTTGTTTTTCGTTCTAGCCGACACAGCTCTCTATTATGTAAAAGAACGATTTCAGCAGCTGAAAAATCATAAAGGGCTTTTGGGATTTTTGTACGACTTCTCTCTACATTCAAAAATGTAAAAAACTTCAATATTTAATTGTAGAAGACTCTTCTATATTGTCAAAATGTCAGGACTGAAAACGATGCGGATATCAATGGACTGGAGCTTTGCGATGAGTTGAACCAATTTCGGCATATAAAACCTGTCAAACCCAAGCGGCCATTAGAAGTTCTACAATTTATCGTTGAGAAAACTTTGATTAGCTTATTTCCAAAACATTTGGGTATCTCTCCGAAAACTGTTGACTATGCCAGTGACGGTTGCCAGTGAAGAACGAAGTTTTTCGAAACGCACCTCCGGTCTACTTTGTCTCAATAAAAACAGAATTCTTTAGCACTGTTAACAATTGAAAATGAAATAGCCAATCAGATTAATTTTGAGAGAACAATCGAGTAATTTGCACAAGCCAAAAATCACAAAGTGAATTTCATTTAATGGGATTAGATTGAATAGACTGTATCACAAACGAAGACATCTACATATGTACGATTATATGAATTTATTTTTGAAGCTGTTTTAAATCAAGTTCCTTTAACTAATTTCTAATAAAAAAAAGCCGGGCGGCATTTCCTCTAGTGCCGGCTCTGCAAATAGGTACATACGTCTCTGAAACTAATCGTTGTCCAT
Source organism: Anomoia purmunda (assembly GCA_951828415.1). NCBI lineage: Eukaryota > Metazoa > Arthropoda > Insecta > Diptera > Tephritidae > Anomoia > Anomoia purmunda. Next base: position 25,702,000 of record OX639995.1, read on the forward strand.
CAAAGTTGTTACACACTTCACGGAGCACAATCTCGAAAACACTTGAAATCGGACAAAAAAGTAATTAACTAAAAATCGAAATAAGTATTCGATATTTTAATAAGATACATATGTAATAAATTCACTTAAAATTGGTACGAAGCATGTGTAATAATCAAAGTTTTGAGAAAGCCCAATCATTTGTTTTGATTTTCATTTATGTAAATAATACTTAATTAAGTTTTTGAAATGAAGAAGTCAATACAATAACTGGATTGTCCCAAACTTAGACTCCTCTCTACTTCTTTTTTTTCAATTTTAGCGAAAAGGTGATGTCTTTGGCTAAATTCCAAAGCCTTTTTAGCTTTCATGGAAATATCCTAAATTAAAATACCGTTTATTTTTTTCATACAAAAAATACGATCTTGATGACTTCAAGTTGCTATTTCTTTTCGCGATAAGTGAAAGGAGTGTCAAAGTTCTGAGAGGCTATAGTGTAATAATTATAATGCAAAACCTAATATCTGAACAATCAGTTGTCGGTTCGGAAAAATCATTCAAAACATATTCATAATAAATCATAAAGTAATAAAATTTTAGATTTCAAAAGTTACGTTTTTGGATCGCATAGAAACAAATAGCTGAAACTAAGCAATTTTGTATTTTTTAAATTTTATGACTTATGACACAATAGGACAGCTGAATAACCATATGAAAAAAATAAGTATACCAAATTTCAGATAACTCTTAAATTTAGGAACTAACTTGCGTTCATATAGGCATTCGGTTCAGCTTGTCGTCCTGATTATTTTCCACATTTAGCTTGCAGTTATAAATCAGTGAAATATTCCCCTGTAGAAATATTTTCAGAAGGCTCATTCATCCAACTGCATTTAAGCAGTCACCAATCCTTTCATATTTTAAAAGATTGTTACTTTGTTAATGCATACAAATTTTTATTTCGTTAAAGAGATGAGAGCTGCAAAACATACGAGTATAACAGAAAAATGGTGTTTTCCATCTTAAATTATATCACCCATGGGTTTCATTATAAGCTCGTATATTTGGACATTTGGTGGTTGTGCCAGCACATACATAACGGCACCCGAAACATCTTCTGGGCGAAGAATTTTTCCATCCACTATCTTTTTCTGACGCTCTGATATTAATTCTGTATCCACAAGACCAGGACTTATACTCTGAAAGAATACAAGTGAATAGAAGAATTAAGAATTTTTGTAAGATGCTGGTAATATAATAGAAAGTCTTATACTAAAGTTTGAATTTCAACTTATAAATAAAAGTTTCAAATGACTAAAATATGCCCGTATTTATCATCGAAAATCGTAAAACTCTACTTTCTTCATTAACTCAATAACTCAGCTGTATCTAAACACGCCATGGTTGCCATGATCCCATTTCAACACACATATGTAAATAAGTTATGATAATCAGGAATTTTGCGTTGCGAATGGTTAGACGTCTTTTTGTGTACTCAGCGATGTTTTGCTATCTCAATAAATGGATCAAATAATTGTGGGTTTTTGGCCAAAAACAATGCGGAGCTTCGATGACAAGTGTGACCGGGAAAGTAGCATAGATTAAATTGAGTAATAAGACTGAGTAGCTCTGCTCAAAAAAACAGAAATAAAAAGTATCAGTCCAACGTCTTCCCGTTGGTCTGCGAGCCACAGCTCCTAAGCTTAAATGTACTCGCTTTGGTCCATGTTCGGTGCCTTCGATAAAATAATATTTTATCAGCGACATCTATAATGCAATAGTGACAATAAAATAAAATAAAAATTATATACCAACCACATGGAAAAAACAACTGTTACGGTTTATGAGCATTTTCGGAAATAAAATGGCAGCCCTTTTTAAACATAAAACCTATATACTACTTTGCTTTAGAAAACTTAAGTTTTGAAAATGAAAATTATATATGCATCAGTCAAAATGCAAGAGAAATTTTAAGTCTCAAAACTGGTCCCAAAGTAAGCCAATGTTTGCCGCCATTTCACGGGCTGAAAACTAGATGATCAAATTCAGATATGCGTCTATAGGTAAGTTTGACGTTTTTTCTTCAAAATTCCGTATTTTTAAAAGAACCCCCTATAGGACTTTACGTTTAGTAAGCGTTTTAGCAAAGCTCTAAAATTACAACTACAACTATCTGGGAATAGCATCCATACCGCAGGAAGAAGTATTCTACGTCTCACAAAAATAGTTTGGAATTTCGATGAATTATAAATTTGATATATTTTTTATTTTAAAAAAATCAATAAAATCCTTTTAAATCCAACTTTATGCATTTTTAATTTTACTCAAAATTTTACAATATGTTATCAGAATCTAGGCTAGGTCTGCAATTTTATCGCCTAGTTAGTAAAGTGGCTGCAAATTAAATTTCATTTTTGGCAATTTTTTCCAAATTCATCCAATTTTATATATGAAAAAAATTTCAAAAATCACGGTAATTTGTAGCTGACAATTTTTTAATATTTCCTGCATTTTGTGTTTTTTAATTCGCTCAAAGTTTAAAACTTGGGTTGCAATGGTATTTGTTATAGAACAAACTCAAATTTTATAAAAAAAATGTTAAAGTTATTTAAAAAAAAAAAATAATTTAAAATAAATTATTTATGAAATTCACTGTACTACTACAGCGTGCCTATATTTTTTCTAAAAAATATGAAAAATATTGAAATTTTGATAAATGTTTGCTGCATTTTCATTTTGACTTCGATCAAAGTTTGAAACTTTGATTTAAATGGAATGAATGAACTCAATTTTTATAAAAAAAAAATTATTAAAATTAAATTTAAAAAGACCGTAAACACTTGTGAATGTGTGTTGAAATTCACTACAGTTCTATTCTGAAATCGGGCAAATTTGTTTAAGCATCACTTTTCTGTTGATTCTATTTGGCTTTCACTTTCACTACGCGCGCGCACTCTACATTAAAGGACTGCAAATTGAAATTTAAATTCGCATTTCCCACAACCCAAATCTCACACACCACTCCCGCATCCCACATCCCACATCCCACTCACCGTCACTTTAACACGCGTGCCCAATTCTTTGAACTCCTGTCGATAAATCTCGTTAATCGCCGTGAGTGCAAACTTTGTGGCCGGGTAGATGTTCAAGGTCGGCATGTGGCCCGGTATCACCGGCACCTTGTGTCCGCAAATGCTATTTATCAGTATCACGTGACCGTCGATGCGATGCGCCCGCATAGCAGCAAACACATGCCGTGTACAATTGACCACGCCCATTACATTCGTTTGCAGCACCTCTTGCACATCATCCGCAGCCATGGTGGCCAATTGTCCATTACGCAAGCAACCGGCATTATTGACCAACACATGCACTGGGCCGTGGTCGCGTATGATGCGCGTAAATGTTGCCGCTACATCCTGGGCATCGGCAATGTTGCATTTAATGGCATGAAGGCGTGCACGCTGCTCGATGGTGGGTAGTTCTTCACGCAATGCTTCGACGCGCTCGAAACGACGCGCCAAGCCGATAACAATTAAGCCGGCGGCAATTAGATCGCGTACAATAGCGGCGCCAATGCCTGAACTGGCGCCGGTCACCACCGCCAATTGCGACTTTAATTGCTCCATTATTGTTTTTACCGTTAAGAGAGCGTCCACAGTTGAAATTTAGCTGATTTGTTTGTTGTTTTTTTTTTTTTTGGAGAATCACAACCTACTCCAACAAATGTCGTGGGTTTACTGTCATGCAAAATTTAATGCACACTACTTTTTAAGTTCACTGCTAAAATTCGCTTGCGAATTGTGTGTAAAAAAATGGTAAGAAAACACCATTAATCTCAAACTTGTAATTCGCGTCACCGCAAACCGCTCTCAAAGCTTTTAATACTTGTAATCATTTAATCCGTCACTATCAGTTTTCAAAGTTATATCAAAGTCTTTTAGGCAAGCCATAGTGAATGATGAAAATTTGCGTAGCCACCGATGCGAAAAGTTGCATGGAAAGCAAAATAAAATTCAATCAGGTTTACCCTGCATAAAATGTATTAATGTTTAAGTAACTTAAAGTGAGCTCAGTATAAGAAATATGTACTTATATAGTATGTATAGTCGTATAGATATAGTGAATGAAAGTGAGGTAGGCCGGAAATATGAAGCCGCTCAGGCTTAGTTGCCCATTGCAATTTAGGCGTGGGAAGGATAATATAATTAGGCAGAAAGTTGAGGGATGTGCCCCCATTTCTCATCCACAAAACGTCTAGACTTTTTAATTGATAGACCGAGGATTCCTGGATTTGGGGATTTGTATAGGAGAGCAGAAGAATTCTACGTTTTCAAATACAAATTTTGATATAAATTTTTATGGGATATCTGTAAAAAAATAGCTGTAACTAACTTAAGAGTCAACTTTATTGCGATTATGACCAAGTGGCCTTCCTTTAACTATACAAAGCTTATAAGATTTGAACTAAGTCGAACTATAAATATGGATTTTCTAGAAACCTTGACTACGAGCCAGCTTATGGATTTCATATATACACTTATATTATTTTGGCTAATTCAATGTCACCTAAGTTGCATTATCAAAGCAATTCTAAACGCAGCATACTTTTTCAATATCATCAATTTCGAACCAAAAAATATTTAATTTCTGTTCCAGCGCCATCTAGTGGATCTTTGATTTAGTAGAAGTGGCTCTAATTGCATCCTTATTATCCGTTTCCTATTCTATTAAAATCGGATCATACCTTTCTAATATCATCAAAACCGGATCCTAAGTACGGATTTTCTGGATAATTTGATTCCAGCGCCACCTAGTGGATCGATTTTTCATAAAAATATAATATAATTAGATCAAAATCGGATCTTAAAAAAATATTTTCTGAATAGCTCACCTAGAGCGCCACCAAGCGCACTTACTTTTCACGAAAATATTTCTCGTTGCACTAGACTTTCTGTCTTTGTAATATCATCAATATCAAACCATAAACACGGATTTTCGAATATCTCGATGCGGCCGTAACATACTATATATAATCTTTTCTATATATCGACCAGGGAAATATCGCTATACGAACTAATCGTCATAACGTTCAGTTCTACTGACAACATTTGCCGGGAATCAAGGGAGAGTGATGTGGATCCACAACCTCTCCGTCTCAAGACAATCTCACTCACCGAAAAGACGATGAAAAATTTAAAAACATTTGGATAAAATTGGGGGCTTTGCTTGAGGCGTAAGCGTGGAGGTACATCTGTGGTGAATATGATGGTAGTGGTTTGCACATGGACGCATGCTGCGCGCATGCAGTAGGGAGCTCCGACCCTAACCGGCTTAGCGTGTGGCGTATAAAAGAGATGTCGGAAAGAGGAAAAAAATATGGCAGAAAGAAGGAATTGACAAGAGGTATCGCTGATAAAGAAATTCTGTCCGTCTGGGTGCGGCCTCCGGCCAGGGATGAAAATCTCTGGTTTAGAACTGTGTCGGGGCTGCCGACCAAAAAGTAGCAAAAAAAAGTTTCATCATAAGAAGTTCAACGCAAAAAGGTCCAAAGTAGTGTGGGAGATCGGCTGGGGGTGGTTTCGACCGCGGAGTCTGGACTCCTGTCCCCGTAGAGCGGAGAGCTGGACTGCCAAGAGTGCGATCCAACAAAGTGGTTGAACACTCTCGGGCTCCTATTCACCGCTTTTGCTGGATTGATCTACGGTTGGGTTTTGTGGTTGGAGTCGCTGCCGGCCAAGCACTCACACTACTCTGGATCAACGGCAACCAATCCGGATGTGGAATGGGAGTTCTGCTGGAAGGGGTCTCGGTCACGAAATCTGACCGAAGACTTTATTCTGGTTCCACGGGGAACAGAAAGCACCCGATTTACCACTTGGTAGACACCCCCATAGGGGGTTGTGGTTGAATACCTAAATCCTGGAAGAGCTCAAACGTGGAGTTCCAAAACTACCTGGTGCCTTACCCTTACTAAGAAAGAAGGGAAGTGTTAGATAGGTCTTGATAGGCCTTACCAAGGTGATTGCGTTGTACTTTTTGAAGCGCCATGAAATTAAGCGATCCTGACAGGTATCCATGTAAAACACATTAGACGTTCTGTTTTAGACAACATTTGCCACTTAATATTCCATAAAGCTGAATATTTCATAAAAGCAAAAAACATCACGAAGGCTATCACTTTACCTGTGTGTGTTTTTTGTGACTTTTTAAGGAATCAAACATTTGAAATATATTGAATAATACTATATATTACTTTACTGATAGATTCGCATTACATCTAAAATATTTTTCAAAGAAAATTTAAAATGTATGAGACCTTTATGAACCTCATCTGTTCCATTCGCCGGAAGCTCAATTACAAACTTAAGTCAAGTGAAATTGTGCATACTTTGTTTAAGTGTTGTAAGTAAATGTTATGAAAATTTAACCGTTTCGGTACGATGGGGATGTTTTTATCCCAGAAAATTTCAAAAAATCGTATCTTTGAAAATTCTCACACGATTTGGTTGAAATAGGTCCCAAATCATTAGTGATTTTCTTCTCTACAAAAATAAAATTAAGCTGTCAATGTAAATTATCACGTTTATGTCAAAAGTGAAACATCAAATCGCGGCATTTGTGTTGATGATCACATATTTGACAAAAGCTCAAGAAACAAGTGGTTTAATTGTGAAAACAAGTGTAATTTAGTGAAATTTTATGAAAACAGTAGTAATCTTATAAAGAGGACAGTGTAGAACAGACAAAAACTTAATTTTTCTTTATTTGAGGCTAAGGTAAGTTCCGCGGTACAAAATCATCCCAAAACTGTTTATTTGTGGGACGTTATCATCCCAATCGTACTCATTTACATTATTTGTCTCAGGAAAAAATGGATAGAAAACGTAGACTGGCAGCTTCACAAATTGAGGATTTTTTACATAATTCAAGCGATGATGAAGTTGATCCATTTGCTGATAGTGGTTCTCTTATAGTCCCAGTCAGGAAAGCAGTAGTGGTTCAGAAGAGGAAGAAGGCACGGATCGTACAGAAACTTTATGGGTGGCGTAGATTTGGCAAAATGGATACCTTGTATGAACTTAACCGAAAATCAAATAAATGGTGGGAAAAGTTTTTTACCGGCTAATGATGACATGCGCCGTCAATGCGTGGATAATCCATGCGGAAGCAAATCATCCACGGCAAAACAAAAAGATCCGTTTTTGGGATTTTTAGTGGAGCTATCCGAATCTCTCATTGACGAAGGAAGTACGCGTGCGAAAATCCGGCGCCAAGATTGAACAGGACCCCTCTCCGCAGTGAAAAAACAGAGCAAACAAAATCTGGGGAATCATTTGCCAAAAAGAACTAACAAGCGACAACGCTGCGTAAATTGTGCCACAAAAGTCAAAGAAAGTCGAACAAATCAGCTTAGCATTGGCTGCAATTTGGCATTCTGTAAAAAATGTTTCACACCTTGCCATCAAATATAAACAACATTATTATAATGCTATAATGTATAAAATTAACTATAAAAATAAAGTGAAATGAAGTCAAAAAAACTCTGAAATTTTTATTCCAATTTTGCTATTCAGGTATGTTTGGGATGTTTTTGTCCCAGGACGATATCTCCTTTTCAGGACGTCCTAAAAATAAATTATGAAATTACTTTTTTTGAAATAGCTGTAAGAGACTAAATCAACACTCTTTTTCAAGATTGCTTGCCAAAAAAGTTCTCGTCCCGAAACGGTTAAGCAGATTTGGAAATTCATGTTACCATTTATTAAAAATTATCGTTCTAAATGTAAATGTAGGGATATGTACCTATGTACAATACATGCAAATGCGTTAAGATATACAGTAGTTTCCCGATTTAACGAACATTCATTTGTACGAAAATTACTTGCAACGAACAACCCATTTTTTTCTATTGAGTACGTTATGAAATAGAGAAGTGGAATGAGGTTTTACTCAGTTTAACGAATAATAAATAAAATACTTGATTATGGAGGTTAAAAAATAATCCTAAACAAAATTAAACAAATGGAAATTTTAAACTATTTAACTTAATTTAAAATTAGCTGTTGCAATACCAATACGTATATAGTATGTCGGAGAAAGCATATGTACACTCTGTGGAGAAAATATCTAAGAAAAGTAAGGTTCTCTTGGACCGATGGGCTCTCAGCGAGCGCTGGGAAACTGTCACGACATGCAGAATTACAAAGACCCTCTGACAGATAGTGAATCGTGGGCGCTCAATGAAGCTGAGGTCGCACAAAGGAGCTGAGGTCGATCACAATGGACTCCTCTACTATGTCTAAATGAGTTCCCACTGCGGGAACTACCACAGTAACCTAGCCTAACCTAACCTAAGGTTAAAACGATCACCCAAAATCCACAAAAGCCTACCTGTAGAATGGAAACAAATGCATGAATGAAACGCACCATATTCAAATTTTGGTTTTTCAAAAAATTTGTTCCACAAGTAAAACTTTCAAAAAGGTTTTATTTATTTTTTTTTAATTTTTACTGTGATTTTTAACATAACGCTCAGAATAATCTGCTTCAAGATTCCTTATTAATTTATTAATTAATTGTAAAAAAACATAGCTCGAGTGGTAAAATTTGAGTGCTTTCTAATGGACCAAAGTGCAATTCACTTGTTGAAATAGCACTACAGCCTTATCATTCCATCAAAGGTATTTAAGACCAGGATAGATGCGTTTTGGGCTTTGGGATAAAAAAAACCTTTCTGAAGCATTATTGCCGAAATGATGGACTAAGGTTTTAGAAGAAACTGGCAGTTTCGAAGAGAAAGACGATTTTCAACTTTCATCTTTTTACGCTAAGACGAAGGTAATTTTGCAATGAGGAGTATAGTCCATTTGCTAACCTCCTTTTTTCCAAATGCTTTGAAGATGTCCATGAAGATCGGGAATGCTTGCCCAGCTCAGATCAGCCAAACAGTTTAGAAAATACCCATTTAGGAATTGGTTTCGAGCCTTGGACAGGGCGGGACATTGGCGAGATTGTGTACGATACTCTCCCCTCCCTCTTCGTCCCTGCAGCTTCGGCAAAAAATGTTAGTTATGCATCCCAATCTCTTCCCGTGTGTGACCATAAACAGTATCCGGATATTACCCCAACCATTCGTCTGAGAGATCGCTTGGGATCGCTTTACATCAACCTTTGGCCAAACTTGTCTGGTGATCCGACAGGTGGGTTCCATGACCCACCTAATATTCTCCTCCGCGATGAGTTTTGTCTATAAACTATGTTTGCGGGGGGTTAGAGGAATTACCGCTTCTAGAGCAGCATTTATCATAGGTAATTCCGTCCATTTCCTTGCCAACTCGTCTGCCGCGCGATTGCCGGAAATGTCACTGTACCCAGGGGCAGGTCTGTCTGTAGGAGCGGATACTGTCAGACATCGATCAGCCTTCATCATGGCATTTATCTCTGCCTGAAAAACGCCACAGTGGTCCGGTAAGCAAAGACTGAGCTCCAGCGCTAATTCGTTGGAGTGAATCCCGCTGCCCACTCTTTCGTTGAGTTTGGAACAGCCGTCGACTCGGGGTCTAGTTTTATGGGCAGACTTTCACGTACATGTGTATAATTTTTTTAATTTTTAGTATTTCATTCAATTTAATGAAAGAACATATCATTTAATTTAGTTCCCGGTTTAACGAAAAAATTGATCTAACGAATTGGCCTGACAGTTATAGTGTACGTTAGAACGGAAAACTACTGTACTAGCATACTGTACTGATTTTTACCCTAACATGAAAAGATTCTAACTCGCCATAAAATATAATACATTGTTTGCAGTAGAAGCAGAAAACGTAATAAAACAAGTAACGAGTAATACCAAATTTTTAATTTAGTTTTACTCATTGAAACGAGCAAAACTTTAAGAATATAATGGATAAATTGTAGATCAAAGTTTGTATTTTAAATCAAAGTTTGGTTTTACCCAAAAACGCCTATTTTGTCTTTTTTTACCAATGAAAGTTTAATTATTTTCTATCATAACTTTTTTATTTATTAAAAAATGTGTGAGAGCATGTATTTTTTATTTAAGAAACCTTCCATTCTTATATCCCAGAATCTCAGTTAAGAGAAAAAATATACTTAAAGCTTTTTCATACTAAGGTAAAACGACATTTGTATAACATCTAAACCTTTTACCATGACTTTCAAGTGAACTAAGTTATTTCTGAAATAAAACCAAATGTGCTCAAATTTTTCAAATGGTATAATGTAACATACGAACTCCAAACCACAATGCTCTAGTTTTATCCAGCAATTTATCATTTACTTACTCCCAGACATGGCTCCGTATTCATAGAAGCTAGGAGCAAGAGCAAAGCAAGGTGCATCAGCACATTCGTAGTTGCATGCAAATGTACATACATACTAAAAAATTAAGTACTTATAGTTGCAAGAAAGCTCGGTATGGAGATGTAAAGCAAGGAGACGTGAAGCAACAGAAAGAGGAGCAACAGAAAGAGGGCCAACCGCAAGACGGTCAGTCCCACTTAGTTGTGCTGCCGTGATTTAGGGAAAAGCAGGAAAATTGAAGTGATATAGAGGAAAAAATCACTGCAAGAAGTGCAAAGTGGTGAGCTCTGAATTTCTGAAAGTCAGCTCCATAGCTTTCATGCTAAAATTCACAATAAATATATGTATGTGTAATATTTGAAGTAGGAAGTGTTTGAGTTTTCGGCTAATAGGAGCGCCGACGGCTATGGCGCGATTAATCTAAGTTCAAAAATTTCAAAATAAAATTGCACGAAAAGATCTAGTAAAGCACGAAACTGAACTCAATATAAAAATACTAAAAACCCTGGCAGACTCTGTCCTGCCTATATTTATTTATTAAATACCCTTTGCATTTCGGTTTCTGTCACATATAACAGGTTGTAATAGGTATGCATCTTGTTCTCGCCGTTTGACAGCCATTTGACAGTTTGACACTCATATTTAAATATTTAATATTCTTGTGTATAATTTAATAAAATTTGACTTTTATAAAAGGTGGCAGGCCTCTTCAAAATGTACCCATGAGATTTCTCCAAGAAAAGCAAATAGGTTAAAGCACATATCGACTTGCATTCCAGCTCTCTGAGAGCAATGTTCAACAAGCGGATATCTGCGCGCAATGGGGCCAAGATGCCAGAGAGCGTGAAGCGTGAGATGCTAGCCGATAGGAAAAACGCCCGAAAATTTTATCAGAAGGTACGGAAGCTTACAGAGAGTGTCAAGAGCGGGGCTGTATTCTGTAAGAATGAGAACGGCGACCTGATGACCGATATTCAGAGTACACTCAAACTGTGGAGCGAGCACTTCTTTACGCTTCTTAGTGGGACTTCCAATCAATGAAGACGGAGTCGAAGTACCGTTACCCGACCTGGACGAAGCTCGAACGGCAATAGCGCGGCTAAAAAACAATAAGGTCGCTGGTGTTGACGGACTGCCAGCAGAGCTATCCAAGTGCGGCAGAGAGGGGCTGGTAAAGTGCATGCACCAGTTCATTTGCAAAATATGGTCGGACGAACGCATGCCTGCAGATTGGAATATAAGAGTACTCTGCCCAATCCACAAAAAGGGCTATCCTGCAATATGCGTCAAATATCGCGGGATCAGTCTTCTTAGCAGAGCTTATAAGGTTCTGTCGAGCGTATTGTGTGAACAACTGAAACCCACTGTGAACGAACTGATATCGATATCATCGGCATCAACGACTGCGCCGTTACTTCTGCCTTTTTCAAACTGGTTAAGAAGTGAAACGTATGAGTCTGGAGGAGAACGAGGGCAAAACTAAGTACCTCCTGTCATCAAATAAGCAGTCAGCGGTCTCGCGTCTTGGCTCCCACATCACTGTTGACAATTACAATATCGACAAAGTGGAGGACTTTGTTTATCTGGGAACCAGCATTAACAATAACAATAATGTCAGCCTGGATATCCAACTTGGAATCTCTCTTGCCAACAAGTGCTAATTTGGGCTAAGTAGGCAATTGCGGCTACGTTGGCTGGGACAAGTCGTGCGAATGTACGAAAATGCTCCAGCCCTGAAAGTATTCAACGTGCTACCAGCTGGTGGTGGGGATTGCGAAATCTCCTCATCAGATTTCTTTTAGACCCTGCTCGGTTTTGAAATCACAACCCCCGACTTGCGGGAAAGTATGCACCCAGTAATCCATAGCGGGTATGTGAACTGCTATTGATTTTTCCCTTTTTCCTATATCCCATCACAACTCAAACACGGCAGTCTGCCGTTGTTACAATGAGTGTACATATACTATCGTACTTTATGACTCATCGTATTTATTAGCCAATTACGATGGAATTAAGTAATTTCGTTTTGTAAAATCTGTCAATAAATTAAGATAAAATGAGTTATTTTATCATAAATCAAATACGACGAAATCAGGTTCGGTCTAAATTTTATGTATAATATTGAAAAAATGTGTTCTTCATTAACCCAACTGGACAATACACTTTGAAACCTTAGCATTTCCCTCAAATATTCCTTGATTTTTACTCTCTCTAGAAACTGTCTTTCATGATCGTAAATTAAAAAAATAGATATTATCACAATAAAATTTAAATATACTCGTATGAAAAATGTACACAATCTCTCACATTTGCACCTTTGATCAAAGAACTAACTAAGCAACCCTGTGGCTACAGAGCTGTCAAGATAAATTAGGAATGGCCAGTGTTAACGCACTTGGTTTATGTGAAGTAAGTTAGACGTATTTATGGCACTTGGCACTTTATTTAATACACTTTGATTGTAGGGAGAATGGCAATTAGTTGTTACTGAAAAACATAAATTAAGTTGTAAATAACTATAAATTAGTTTAATTTCCGGCAGGGTGTATTACGCCCACTAGCGCTAACAATAAATTGTGTCGGAGACCATACACAAAATAAGATTTTGATCTCATTTTTTTTTTAGTCCAATGAAAAAAAAAGATTTTCAGATAATAACATTTGCATTAATTGAAGCAATTATTTTTCGATTAATTTTAAGTGCACTTGGTTTAGTTTATTTGTATAAAAATGTAAATCGCGTTTACTTCGTACTTTATTTAATGCAAATTTTAAACTGTAAACTCATAAAAGAGATGTGATGGGCACTTTACCAAAATTTAAAACTTCAAACTACTAATGTATGCATATACATATCTATAGATATTCGACATTCAGTATATGTAGATAATAAGTGAACATATATCCTCACATGTGAATCTGAATGTATATATTCTATTTGGTGGTTAGACTGACTTCCCCGCAATATATCCCACACATTTGCCAGTTGCATCTCTTAGCACAAGGACTTGATGGAGTAATCCTGTTTAAAGTATTTCAGTCACTATGTACTTTGGAACTTACTCTTTTGTTTCGAAACACTTAGCTGCGTGTGTAGTTGTGATGACTCACCACCACGATGGCCTATTTGATTATTTTTAATAAAACCAATTTTCGTAAATTTATTTTCGAACTTCTTAGGTTTTTAGAATGATAGCATTTGATTCTGAAGGAGAATGCATTTTTTTTTGTATACCAGATGCCAGGCAGAAGACCTTGGACTACCAATAATTAAGAATTTGTTCATTTATTTATTTTATTTTTGTTTTATTTATTTCATGAAGTCAACAGAACAAAGTTCTTACTGACTACTTACAGCGAATTATTATGAGCTAGATGTTTTTTTACCTATTAATAATAATAATACGTATTCTTAATCAATACTTGAAAACCAAATATAACTGAGAATGAAATACATCTTTAGACAAAGAGTAATCTAAAATGGCAGAATTCGAGATCTCGTTAAATTCACGCAGGGCGCGCACAAATGGATCCTTTTTCGAATAATTAGTTCTAACTTTTTCCGAGTAGAAGAAATAAATTGGACGCAATGCTCTCAAAAGGCCAAAAAAATGAATTATTTTTGAGCAAAGACGGGCAATCAATTACACCCTCAATGACGCTAAAAACGAAATACAGCGAGAGAATCGATGTTCTTGATTCAAGTGAGGGAAGGCTGTTTAAGACGATCCGTGAAAGATAGGAAGGAATAGGATTCGAAAAGTTTAAAGATCGCAGGGCAAACTTTACGAACACTTTTTGAACATTTTCAAATCTATTGATAGAAAATTGGAAGTAAGGGCTCCAAATAAAAGCGGCACATTCCAACCTAGAACGGACAAAAGTTGTAAAAAGCAATTTAAGGGTATAGGTATGCGAAAATTGAGAGCTGTTTCTTCTTACGAAACCTAGAATTGAATATGACATTGATGAAATAAAATTTATATGACTTACTTACTTACTTAATTGGCGCTATAACCACTTGAGCGATTTTGGCCGAACTTCTTCTACAATTTGTGGTGTGCGTCTTGATGTTGTGACACAAATTGCGGGACCTGCAGTTTTACACCGAATCCGAACGGCGAATGTTTTTGTGAGAAGTTTTTTCATGGCAGAAATTCACTAGGAGGTTTGCCGTTCTATAATTTTTGGATGTTACTTGCCCCGAGAGCTGGATTCGAACCTGGGACCCACCGAATGAAGCGCACACATGCTACACACTCGGCTGCGGCGGCCGCCTATTATCAAATAAAAAATGGGCATCAAAAACTACTCCCAGATCTTTAATTTCTTGAACAGATTGATGCACATTATTGGCGAGTGAGTAGGACGTTTTTAAAACAGTTTGACTTTTAGAAAAAGTTATTTGAAAGCATTTTTAACGTTTAATGAAAGACGAGACTTCTGGCACCAATGGAACAATTTATCCAATTCCGCTTGAAGATATAGATGATAAAAAAAAGCAATTAGTAATATCATTAATGAACAAAACATATAGTAGTGAACCCAAATTGCACCCTTGAGGAACTCCCGAAGAGGCAATGAAAGGATTAGAAAAAATGCCATCTACTGTCACCACACACCGCCCATTACTTAGGAAGGATTTTATCCATAGAAGAAAAATAGAGTGAAATACCAAAAGTCTTAGGTTGTGTGATAAAATTTTATGTGAGACTTTGTCAAACGCTTTCGAAAAATCTGTGTAAATGCAGTCTACTTGACGTCTAGCCGATAACGATTATTCGCTGAAAACTGCTAAATTGGAAAGAGTAGAACGTCTAGTAACAAAACCGTGCTGGTTAGATGAAATTATGCTTTTAGTCCCAAAAAACATCTTCTCTTTGGTAATGAATTCAAATAATTTAATTCAGTGCAATGGAAATTGTATGACTTCAAGGTAAAATTATTAATACTAAACTTTAGAGTTTTGAAACCCTTTAACTAGTTATGCGACTTATTTTGCTTCCGTACAGCTCAACACCAATTTAATCGATTGTTTTTTTGTGAAAAAATAATATACTACCAATTGGTTAGTAGATTAGTTCTTCTGAAATATAATTGGTAATCCTTAAAATAACTATAAGTCAGGGTCCTATTAATACGTTTCGATAATTTATTTGCCTCTTATGAAATTTTAATCAATTTTTCATAAAAATATAGTTCTGCATTTTCTCTATGCACCGAATGTTCGTCGTAAGTTTCCATGCATTTCTATAAAATTATTCTCACAATGATAGGCGGCTTGCCATTTGGTCTCGATATTCCCGTTTTCTGCTGTGTTAGGAATTTAATTAATTAATTCTTTTATAATAGTCGCATCGGAGTATTTTATGGTTTCCCTTATCATCACACATAATTTGGAAATTTTTAGAGAAATTATTACACTTAATACTACAAAAAAATATACTATAAATTATGTTTAAAAATAGAATGTTCTGCGAATGGAACCTGCACGTAATACTTGTGATAATCTGTAATGTCAAAAATGGTTATGGCAAAGCATTGGTAAGATTTGATAAATTTTATTTTTTTAATTAATACTCATAAAATAGAAATAAATAGAAAACATCGCCAGCATGCCAAGCACGCCCCGTTTCATCTGCATTGAAGCCTGTTAGTCGTTGTACAGAAGTTGCAATTCCAGCACCAAAAGATAAATCCACAGGGTTTTCTTCAAAATCTGATTGTTCAGCGTTTACGAATTTTTACACACTTAAAATTCGGGTGTTTGCATTGATTAAGTGAAGAATGAAGTATGTAGCCTTTATTTTGTGGTCATATAACAAAATTCTATCTAACCACTTAGAGTGAGTTCAAAATTTTTTTCTAAAATCTTTCTACTTTTTTCTTACTAGTATTCTTGTTCCCTATTAATCACTCTTCCAGTACTTCCTATACTTGAACACAAAATCTCTATCAAAACTGGGTCGTTTGTTTCCCCTATGCTTTTGGAAAACCTTGCTTTTAATAATCACTGTATAATCTTTCGCCATTTCGAATTTTTTAAATTTGGGTTCTCAAATCTAGTCTTACTTGTTCTATGCAAACAAAAAAGTTAACCTTAAATATATTAAAAAAAATGAATGTGGGCTCGTTATAGCCGCCCAAAGTACTCAAATCCATCTCCTTCGTCTTCTTCGAGCGTCTCGACCGTTGGTATCGAGCTCGTCAATGGTCTTCAGCTTGCTGGCACTAAGAAGCCTAGGGGGGTTAAATCGGGGCTCTTGATTGCCTGTGAATCTACTCTTTTCAATATCAATTCACCTTCATTAAATTTTGAGACCTTAAAAGACGCTTAGTGATTTAAATAAAAAATAGAAAAATATTAGTATGTATTTTACGTAGCACACCCATTTTCCAAATTGTGTAGTTTTAAGTATTTTGCTCCATAATTATTACTATAAAGTACCGTAAATTTGTAAGAATTCGCGACATTATTTAGTAAAACATTGAACATTTTGATTGGTTGTATATTGACGTTATACTATGTTGAGTGTTGAGGGTTTAGGGTGCTTTTCGACTGATTACTCTAATTTTCGGAATTGCTCTAAATTTCGTAATTTGGTAAATTTTAACAAAAAGTTTCGGAGATATACCGATTTGCTCTAAGGTGGGCGATAACATGCCATTTCCTAAAATTTATGATTTCATGTATTTCTTTCTCAAACCCAATCTTGTCTATCAAATTTGAGGAAATTAACTTGCATAGTTAATAAATAACGTATTTGTTGGATTTTCGTATTTTACCATTATATGAGAGGTGAGCGTGGTTTTTGTACATTTCAAAATTGTGCTTACCTAGGAAGTAGCACCTAACTTTAATCTGTTTACGCAAATACTAGTTCTGACTATTAATTATATATTTTCATTGAAACCCCTAACTTTGTTTGTATGGCAATGGCCGGAAAAAAGTCAGGCCTGGTTACCTTTGCATTAGTTGGCAGATAACAAATATCCAACTATTATTTGGCACAAATTATCCTTTGATGGCTACCTTTTTACTAAAGGTAAACTAATTATTTATTAACTATTTTTGTGCGAAATAAAGCTAGTTACTAATTACCATATCTACCTACTTTTATGTATTACCTGTTTTAGAGTAAATTAAAAATCGAAACAATGCATTTAATATATGTAATAAAGTTAAGTAGCACTATTTATTTATTCAAAAATTTCATTATTCATTTTCCTTAAATTATTATTATTACAGATTAATTCAAATTTGATGAACGATCGTCAAACTTTTGACAGTTTTTGATGTTTTTGGATTCTTTTGCATGGCTTGCCAACTAACTAAAGATGTGTTTCTGGGTGTTTGTTGAAAATGGGTATGTATTTTAAATCGCTACAAAATATTTAGTAAAAAGTCATCTAGTTTTAGCAATTGATAATTTTTTACTGCAGGGTTGTTACGTAAGACGCATTCTAAATTTTGTAGAGTTTGATATCCTAGTTTCGGAGATATATGTTCCTATTTGCAGTATTGTGGGCGGTGCCAAGCAAATTGTCATTGATAGTTACTAAAATATCACGCTTTTTATTTTAGAATATTACCTTTCGCCAACCAAATCCTATGTATCAAATTTGAACAAACTACATTTACTGTTTTCTGAAATATCGCGTTCTTTTGATTTGGGCGTAATTATTATCTGATTACTCGCTTTTACAATACCAAACTACCCTGGGTCCCGGGCAATGTGTATACCAAGTTTCGTTAAGATAGCTAAATATTTACTCAAGTTATCCGTTGCACGGACGGACGGACAGTCAGGCATGACTAAATCAATGTCGCTATTAATTCTGATAATTTTTTGTTTATGCTGTTACAAACAACCGTTAGGTGAAAAACGTTAAAGTACCTTGATGCTTGAGTATAAAAATGAATGTGAGTCCTTTATAGGCGTCCAAAGTACCGATCTTCATGAAATTTTTAAAGTAGATTCATATGGTAACCGTGTCCAACATTGGATATATACTTATTTATTTTAGATTACGTACACATACATATAAGATATAATTTTTTAAAGTAAAAATAAATATAAAGTATATAAAAATTATTTTAAAATAAAATAAAACAAAATGGGTGGTGCCTCGTCCTATATCCGCAACTATTCGGTGCACATTAGTAATATTATGAAAATCGTTTATTAAATTTTTTTTAAATTTTATATTCCAAAAGAGTTTAAAAAAACTTGTCCAAGTCCGTGCATTTTTCTCAAAGTTATGGGCAGTTAAAAGCAAGGATTTTTTCAAACAAAAAAAATTTGAAAAAAATCAGGGAGGTCTCAATCGGTACTATAGCATAAAGAAATTTAAAAAAAATCAGAGCTGCAACAGCCAAACGGTGTCCGATTTGGCGTGGAATGTCCCAATATATTTTGTACATATTTGGGAGGGGAAGTTCCAAAATATACTACTATCTTCCGTTGCGCGAAATATACACAAAATAATTTGAAGCTGTCTTAAGACTTCGAGCGCAAAAATATTAAATAAAATCGAGCGCCGCTTTAGCTGACGTTATTTATATTAAAAGAAACATCTAAAATGTAAATTAATTCTACGTAATTTGGAGCAAAAATTAATTGTGATTTTCATAATCTGGTTATATATTTTTCAAATAAAAACTGGAACGCTGTTTTATCTTTTTTTTTTGTAATTTCTCAATATTTATTTCATCAATTAACTATTAAATTCATAATAGGTATATATATATATGTATATATATATATATATTACGGTAATATTTATAAGTATGTTTGTATACGTATGTATATATAGATACTATGTATAACACATGCATTTATTTTGTTGGCTTAGATGTAAGTTTTTTTATTTTCATAATTTTAACACACCCGTCCACCCGTCCGCCAGAATAAATTTCACCAACCAAGCCGTTTTTCCAATCTAATATGCATCGAAATGCAATGCTTAGTTTTTCGCTTACATTCTTTCGCAACCCAATTCCAATTCAATTAATCTAATGAAGAGAATTTTACTTCTTTTTTTTTTGCTAGCAGCTTTTATTTCGCAATACATACATATTTACTCGCGTGGTACGAGCTAAGTGTTTTGCGCTGTGAGTGATTTTTTTCTTTTATAGGTAGCCTAGTACTTGACCGCTTAGTCCCTTTTAAAGAATAAGTTTAGCTTATTTTTTTTTTACAGCAGCAGTTGTACATTTTAAAAAGTTTTAGCAATCCATTCACTGCTCTTGCGCGTTCTCCCTTAAACTCCTAGGTATTCACTAAAGGTTTGTATAATTTTTTTTTTTAAATGATTTTTTATTAATGATTTTCATTTTTAGCGAAATGTCGTTTAGTTGTCATTTTTATTTTTATATGCATACTCGTTCTAAGTATTTATGAGAATTTTCAGCCGATTTGCATGCACTTTTATAAGTAACATTTTTTTTTTTAAATAGCAGCTTGTTAACAGAAATTATTTATAAATATTTATGTATTAACATAAGTGCGTTTAGTGACGAAAAATAATTTGCGTAATTTAACAACACAAAGTTTTGTTAGAAATATTATTAACTCTGCTTTACAGCAAATACCAAGAAATTCAGGAAAAGGTTAGTATGGCCCTCCTGTGGTCAAAAGGCATTTTTTTAATTTTTGGTATAGACAATGTTTTTAGATAACGGTATTTCTGTGCTTTTTCAGTTACCACTTATTCCAAAATTTGTGTTGCTAAACTGTAAACCACTATGTAGTATATCCCAAAAAAAAAACAAAAGAACCGTTATCTAAAAGACCTGCATACAAAAAATTTTAAGAATGGTTTTTGAGCTCAAAACGTACCCCTTTACTCGAATTGCTTGGTATTTTTTCGACACCATACTTTGTTAATTTTTTCAGAATTTTTTTTCAATTAATTTTTTCCCTTGAAAAAGTTTGCTCGGCTTTTTTTTTTGTATGTCCTACTAAAGTTATCATGTCTTGCCAAATTTGTATTATAAAAATTGGAAAATTTTTTTTTTTAATATACAGTAGCTAAGCGAAATGAAAGGTTAAGTCATAGATAGTAAAATTCCATGATAAATGTTTTCGTAGAACGTTTTAACCCTTTAGCTCCCTTAAAATGTTGTTTGACCCTAAGCTTAAGAAATCTCTCAATAAACAAATTTTACGTATCGTTAGAGAATTAAAATCTTGTAGAAAATTTCATTAGGGGTCTTCTCAGAGAAAGTCTTTATAAAAAGAATGTAAAAGTCTACAGATTATAAAAATTATATACAGTATTCCCCTCTCAATCGCATTTCAAAAATTGCACAGTTTTAGGTTCAATTAACGGAGAAATCAATTACTCGGCGAAATTAAAGGTATATTTTTACGATAACATATATTTTTAAGCAATTATACGATAAACCCAATTAACCGGCGGTCAATTAAGCGGGTAGTACTGTATGTCCCTTTGACATCTTTATAATTTATTTATTGGTATTGCAAGTTAAAAAAGCTGCTAGCTAATTTTGACACAAAACTATTGGATATTTTTTTATGTACAATTCGCCTCTAATTGCACACACATTTGCTCTGAGAGTATCCCTAATGAATTTTTTCGACCTATAATTCTCTAGAATATTTTAACCCTCTAGCGGCTTTCCAACGGGGTTTTCGCCGGGTTTCTTGAAGTAAGGGAGAAGGGTTAAAACGTTTTACGAAAATATTTGCCGTAAAATTGATGGAAAAGTACTCTGGAAAGTAAACTTTTGACAACTGTGAGGTGAATAAAAATTTCCGAGCCACAAGGGGTAGGAAAAATTTGACAGGAAGCACAACCAAGAAAAATACGGCATTGGCGCATTTTTTGGTCTAATAAAACGTCTACTAAATGCATGAATTCAGTTCCAGGGGCATTGAATCAGCAAAGCCAGATCAAAGGATCTGTCAAAAGTTTCCCGCAATAAAAAGTTACAAATTGGCACAGAAGAAATGTAAAAATTTCTCACCATAGTAAATAGATATCTCACCATAGGAACTTCTCTATCCATTGGCACTAGCCCTATATGTATATGTCTTTATTTTCGCTCAGACACCAAAGCATTAGTTTTTTTGAAAACAAGTTAGGCCGGGGCATAGGAACACTTTAGTAGGATATAAACAAAAATGCGAACTAACTTTTGCAAATCCATCGAGTGGTTTATTAATGAATAAATATACCATCAGAAAATATAAACAAAGTCAGGGCTGTCATTAAATTGTCGTACAGTTTTATTAACTTTTTTTCCTATATGTAAACATTTTTTGTATGCATACTGTAAGAAATAATCAAAGAAAAACGAAAGCTATACTTTTGGAGCATTCAGTAGTTCGGTATTTTTTCAACGCATCTAATAATTATCTACTTACTTTTCCTTACGCACTTTGTAATTTATATTGAGTTTTTCTCTTTTTTTTAAATTTGATTTGAACTAAAAATCATTTAACGTTGCAATTAAATTCATTTCACAATACTAACATACAGATATCATAATTTTTTCTTCAAATTTAAGTATGTATATAATATAGTTTTAAGTCTTAACTTTTGCCATGCACATTTGGAAAGAAAGAAAACATTTATTATGCTATATATAATATGTATATTTGTTTTTACATTTTTGTTTTTTTTTTGTTTTGCTTTTAAATTTATTACAAACATCATACAATTAGAGTTGCTCTCTCGATATTTTCTTAATATTTCAATTAACTTTTATTCTCATACATATATTGTTTTTCGAATTACAGTTAGATATTTCTAATATTTTATCTATTTATTTATAGTTTCTTCATCAACAACTTTTAGTTAATAACCTAATTCAGCTTTACTCATATATAGAGTTCACTTGTTCAGAGAGTTGAATATTTCAACGCTTTTCGACTTTTTGCTCCTTGGACATTTTCGATTTTCAGAAAACTTTTTATTTTTGTTTTTTAGCTGCATACGTAAGTGTTTATTTTTTGTGTATATTTATTTCTTAGCTACATACTTATTTATGTATGTATGTATGTATGTCTGTAGGTAGTTTTGCTTTTAGTTACATTAATTGCTTCTATGTGGTTTTTTGAAAACTCCTTGGTAAGGAGGCTAGTTTTTCATGAACAGTTGATGTCTGCGCTATTATTTTTTCGAAATTTTTTTGAGATTTTATGAAGGTTGTTATGCTACTAAGCACTTCAAATTTCTTTACTATTTATACATACATAGATATTTATTTATTAAGAGACCTACATCAATATATACTTATAGTATATTCTCCTTATTGTACATCCTTTCAAGGTTCACGCACTTTACACGTGCAAAAATTATACGACTTTGTATACTTTGCTACACGTGCATGTGTATGTATGTATGTACATATATGACTGTATGTGTGTTGTATTTTTTGGTATATGAATGTTAGGTGTTCCAGTTGAACTTTTAAACAGAATACATTCTTTCATTCTAAATCTTTGCTTAAAAAACAACAAATATCTGCATCTTTTGAAGCAACTAAAGAAGAACGTGGCAACCCTGGTCTAGTTTCACAAAATAAGTCTAATACTTTTAACTTCATTTAATTTAAAAAAAAATCATAGAATCAGTTCATTTGTCTTTTCTAATGCCGGTATTCTGTAGGCAGTCTCTAGTCACTAATTGAGACTCTTCGGTGGTGAGATTGATTTCCAGTATTATGTAAGCTGTCTCAAGTCCCAAAATAAAGTCACTAATTTGTCACATAAAATGTAGTATTAAGAATTTTGAATGGTTAATTTCAATTTTAATTTTACAATAACCATATTGTTTTAATTTTTAAAGAGCAATAATGCTGTTGACAAAAAATTTACAGAAATTGAGGTTGATTCTGCATCTCTAGCTGAACATATGTACCATCAGCTAATTGTCTGCACTGCTTTTCACCACAGTCTTTGGTGAAATTTTTTGAGACTGTTACTTACTGTATACCGAAATCGTCTCAAGTCACAAAAAATGCTTCAAATTTAGTGACGATCAAATAAGCCCGTTAAGCCCTTGAATGTGTGAGTGCAATCGTACTTTTTTGGCTGTCATCAGCTCTTAGGTAGTCGCAAAGCAAAAAATTTTCACGTTTTTCAAGTGATACATGATTTATTTGAAAGTCTCCACCTACATACATATGTTTGACACATTGAAGATCGCTTTAGTTCTGAACCTCGCGAAGTAAATGTACCGGGAAGAAATTTACTTTCATTTAAAAGAAAAGTGTTAATTTGTGAAAGATAAAAAAGGGAATTTGAAAAAATTCATAAATTTTATAGAGCTAATCACAGTTTACTGAAAAGATGTTCATATGTAAAGCTATTTCGCCTTTTAAGCCATTTCATTAGTCAGACATTCTTTTTATTTTTTTAAATTTTTTTCAATAAAATTGAAGTGGAAACGATGAATGCTCGTGATACAAAGGCGAATTCAGACAAGGTGATGGCATAAACTACCATGTATTTTACCCGCACTGCGAAAGAAAAAAGAACCACGCAGCCAAGGCGGATTCATATCGGGTGATGTTATAGGTACAAAAACAAAAATTTGTGCTAATAAATTATGCGCACAATGACAGGGTAATTTACAACAAGCACATCATTTTGACATTACATTCACGAAGCGAATTCAATCAGCTGCAGCATCAACTTCACCTTATAAAAATTCGCCTTGAACGCAGCTGACCATTGATATCACCTTATATGAATTCGCTTTGTCATATATTACAGTTGCTTATCGCGAGTGTTCAGTGTTGTCCAGTTTAGCTATTTGATAGCCATATCTAGATTTATTTTTCTGAGTTTAGCTATGAAAATTCTATTATGCTATTAGCTTTCTTTTAAACTAGATAGTTAGCTATTGTCAGGTATAGAATTAATCCAGTGTTTTTATCTTGGTCTTCTTTCAATCTTTTAATTTTTAATTTTTTGTCAGCTTTTCCTCAGTTATATTACTTCAAAGAGTTTATTTAATTAAAGGTAAATCAGAATATAATTGACTAATGAAATACATAAAACTTGTATGGCTAGGACATTTTTTAAATTCAACAGTTAAATACCTCAACGTCGACCGGTAAATATTGGGGCTTGAAAGGATATTAACTTTTTCGAACGCATTTGATTCTTTGAAAATGTATAAAAATTATTATATGTATTGCTGATGAAAAATATTAGATTTTTTTTAACTCAGTCCTAAAATTATTAGAGAAAAAATAATGCAGTTGTGTGGTAAAAATTAATTTTTTAAAAGTAAATAATTTTATTTTTATCCTGTAACTTTTCCGCTTAGCCATTTAGAGTTTGAGAAAGTTTCGATATGATGAATTTATTTGAAACAACACGCAGAAATTTACTTAACTTCCTAATGTTGAATGATGTATTTATCGTGAGATATTCCCTTAAAAGACTAACAAAATGTTGATTTCAGATATTAGTTGAATAAACGAATCAAATGATTCTGAAGGTGAAATTTAGTTAAACAAATCTACTTATTTGGGTTATTTAATAGAAAGTTGTTCATGTTTTATTAATTAAGTTCTTATTTAATTTATATGCACATTAGGGTGGTCAAAAATGCAAGGGGGTGAATGATTAAAAATAAAGTCTCTTTTTTTTGAAAAAAAAAAAATGAAAGCGCTTAAAACCAAAAATTCGTAAAAATGGTTTAGAATGTTTGAAAATTTAAATTCTTCAATCGGCAAAATTTTGTTGCTCTCTAGGTGCAAATATATGCAATTATTTTTCAATATTAACTATATTTTGTGGGTCCCAACAAAAAAGCAAAAATTAAGTTAAAAATAAGAATCAGCAGAATAATTTAATTATTGGCACTGCTAACACAGCAAACATGAACAGATAAAAATCATTACAGATTTCGTAAGAAGCTAAAAATAACTTATATAATCTAAATTATTTTCAATACATTCACTAAAACTTTTATAAAATTTAGTTTACCTGAAGTAAAATAAAATTAATATTTTTATATTCTGAGTTACCTAAGGAACGTACTTAAAATAATTCAAATTGTCAATATATGCTTATAATAATAACAAATACTTACGTTACATAATATTAATTAGTTTAAGTGTTGCGATAACATTAACATAACACAGTATATTGATGTACACATACATATATTGATTAATGTCAATGAATTATAAACTAATACCTGCAATATGATTTCTACTAAACTCCCATCATATAACAATTAGTAATAACAATTAAAGCGTTTAAGTTTTTTTTTTTTTTAAATATACCTGATATTCGCTGAAGTGATTAATTATATATTAGTTAATAAATGTTTTGGTCAGCAAGTATATACAGCTCTATGTGTATGTGTGTATGTGTGTTTGTGTGTGTATTTGTAATGCTGAAACGACAAATGACGATGCGTGCTCAACAAAATTCTTATTGTCAACTAATATTATAAATATGTATGTATGTTTTGGTTAGTATGTGTATGCACATAAAACTTTTTACTCTTTACAATTCCTTTGCCGATTAATTCTTAGATGTTTTTTTTTTTAAAGTTCTATAACAAGTTCCTTTAAATATCCTTTAACTACGCGCAATATGCTGTATTTTTTTTATCCTATATATTGCTTCGATGTTTTTGGTCGTCAGCGTTTTTCCCCAGCATTAGCTCAATACAACTTTCTCCATTTTTAATTAAATTTTTGTTTTATTTTTTTTCCTACGCCACGAAGTGTGTTGACATTAGACCGTATCACGAAGTATGGAGCAAACAAAAAGGCAAATTGTTTAAATCTTTTCTGAGCTCTTGCCATGAGAGTATTTCGGCAATTGACTTCCTTTGCAACTTATTTATCGGACTCTCATTTTTTAGAAATGATGCTGATTCGAAAAGTCTAAAAAAGTTACCGATATTCTGTATTTTGTAAACTTTTTTCATAATATTTAATCTTCAAAATAAGGTGTTGTTTGATTCGAATTTGGTGTGATAAAATGATAATTTTTAGGAATACTGAGTGCATACAGTGCTGGCCAATATAAAACCACTCTTACTACGTATTTTTCAAATGCCGTTTTCGTCTAAAACTAGAAATGGGAGTGTTTGCTATTTTTAGCCGTTTATGTATTAACTGATTATAATTTAAAAAGTTAAAGCAAAATAGTCCCAAATATTTGCAATTAAGTTCACTAAACTAAGTGTTTTAACTAATATGGTATTACTCCTCTACATATGTATTTGGGATACTAGTTAACGGTGCCACCTATTGAAAAGTATACAAAAAAATGTTGATCGAAGAAGTAGTTTAACTGGTACAAAGTATTCGATCAATGATATCGCGTTCAATAGAAAAATATCCATAGTATCGCAAACATTCCGGGAAAATACTAGAAAACTTTCCGTAGATCGGGAAAAAAAATTCAATATAATCTTAGAGCAGCTTCAAGTCAAATAGGCGATCGCTTAAATTCATCAGTTAAAGAACAAATAATGAGAAGGCTATCATCACAAAAATTTAAACTGTTCATCGATCTTTTTTTAAAAAAATGGGAGTTGCAATAGTTTGGTGCTTTACTTATAACCCACTCTGTATATATATAGAATTTTATAATATAATTTGTTGAATTTGAGAATTAAGTAAATAAGTCACAACTTTATTTATGGGTTGACGTAACAGAATATTTTCCATGAGTTCAAAAACTATAAGAACTATCAGAGAGTCTTTTAAACAATGATTACTACTAATAAATGTTAAAAGGAATTTTTTTAATGATTAATTATTAATTTTTACTTTAATAGTTATTACAATTAAAATTAAGAAGAAGTAATATTAGTTATAAACAGACGAAAAATTAGAAGGTATTAAATAGAAGAAAAACTGGACAAAACGACAAAAATATATATACATATATATATATGTATGTATACATACATATATAAAATATGGTGGGTCAAATTGTATGGCGCTGAAAAAAAGTTCAAAGCATCAGCGCGATTCTGGTACTATGGACCGTACCAAGTATTTTTGCCCAAGGAACCATACCTCTAAAATGGATTTCAAGTCCGCGGAATGGTTTTGGCAGTTAGTTAAGAATTGTAAAAGGTCGATTGTTTTAGTGCATTTTAATTGCAAAACAAAATTATTGAAAATATTTTAATTATTGAAATTTTTTTTACAACTCAATGTATGGGTAAAATAAAATGATTGAAAATATTTTAATTACTTCAATAATTGAAACTTTTTTTTTGCATATACTGCCAGAATCGCGATGCTGCTTTGAACATTTTTAATTGTATCAAATTTCTTCATTTACGTAGAGGACTACGTCCCTTTTACAATAACTCTGGCTTTTCTCCATGGTTGGTTTTCATTTTAGTTTGAAGAAATCTGTTTGTGTAAATGGTTACATGCCCCCTTTACATATATATCAAAATTATATAGTCTAAGACCCTCTTTTTTAAGTTTCTAGTAGGTGCGCCAAATTTGGTTGTTTTCCAAAGCCAAGCGGTTTGCGCCGCAACTGCGAACGGGCATACATAATTTGTTCTTTTATAAATGAGAAAAAAGGCAATTGTCTAAGTAATTAAGAAAATTAAAAAATAGTAAGATACAATAATTCAAAAAAATCAATAAATTGAAAATAATATCGAAAAATAAAACAAAACTCAAAAATTAGAAAATTAAAAAACTAAAAATCAAAATATATTGAGCGAAGTAAAAATCAACAAGTATTCAAATTAACTTTTTATTAATTTTTATTTCTTATTTTAAGGGAAAATATTCACTATATTTTTTTTTATATATATTATATATTTATAAGTAATTGTCATAGTTATCAATGACTTAGTTAAATAAAATACAATAATCAGCTGTACTTTTCTGTGACTATTCTGTGATACGGTCTAGTGTACACACATACATATGTAGAACAAAAATATATATGTACATATTTTGTAAAAGTTAGTCTACGGTTAGAGAATTGAGTACACTGTTACTTTTTGAATATCCACAACGCTTTGCTTATTATTTTTTTGTTTTTAACACAGCTCTTTTCATAACAAAAATCCGTGTCTATCGAAATTTTAAACTTTGTGCAAAATTTTTGAAAATTCAAATAATTTCAAGAAAATATGTATCAAAACAATTTAATTTTTTTAAACCAGAATTTTAATAGGAATTTGAGTTTTGCGAATTTTTTTTTTTAACTTGTGGAATTTTTATAAATTTTACACAAATTTCGAAACTTAGATTTATATGGTTTTTGTAATAAATGAGTTTAGTTTTATGAAATATTACCGAAAACACGAAGAGTATTTCAAAAATAAAAATTGCTGCACACAAGACTGAAATTATCTACAAATTCAGATGCGTATGGCTGCGTGGTGATTAAAAAAAAAAAAAAAATACCCGTACAATACACTGCGACTTCTGAAAATAGTGCTAATTATGTTCATGCATTTTTAACAATTTTTGGTTTTTTTTCTTTTATTTTTTGTTTGTGTTACCAAGCTTTAGTTTTGTTATGAATTGTTTCTACATTCGAATTAATCTAGTGGCTTTGGTTTAGTTTTGTTTGTTGTTATGTTTGTATGTATGTATGCAAGTTGGTTATATATATGTATGTAACTATGTATGTATAGTATGTATATTACTTATTTTATATAAGTTATACCTTAACAGCATTTCTGCGCATATTTAATTCGAATCTGTATCCGAATCGCTTGGCGGCACTGGCGACGCTACAGATTTAGTAGGTGTTGGCTCCTCACGTATCGGGCGCGTAGCAGCTAAGTAAGCATTTGTAGATTCACCATGTGTCGTTTCAATACCAACCCTATAAAATATGCCACGTTGTATTCAATCAAAATAATATTAAAAAAAAATTGTTTTTAAATAATTTAAAAAACCTCATCTTACTTGTATTCATGTCGTGCCAAATAGCGTACATATTTTTCGGGCGGCTCATCAGCATCCGAATCCTGTACACTCACCGAACGTACAGTCGTATGAGAGACCTGAGTCGCTGGCATTGTGAACTCAACGAAAGCGTAGGGTGCCAATTCGCTGGGTATTTGATCGTAGGAGGTGAGCGCCATGCGACAAACCAATTGATGTGTGGTGTAAGCGCCTGTGAAATATTTAAAAGCAGTCATCATTAGAACAAACCTTGTTTGAAAGCATAACCTTCTATTATTTGCATTACCTTGTCCTTCTTTTGGTAAGCGTGGACATCGCCAAACTATTGCACGATGATGATGTTCATATTTCGCCTGTCCAGAGGTGACTTCAATGAGTGACTCCTGTAGTGTATCGACTGCGCCCAAGATGCGCTCAATACCTTTGATCTTGCCAGTTCGTCTGTGAGCGGACTTAACAGAGCCATATCTGCAAAATAACGAAAAAGTAGATGTTTATGCACAGTGTCGAAAAAAAGTTACCGCCGGCCCCCAATCTAAAGTATTTTTATAAGGCAATTTCGCAAAACAAAAATTCTAGCCACTCTAGTGGTCGCCCTTCACATCTTCGGCATTTATAGCCGGATCTTAAAGTATGATACTTCAATTTTTTCGTCTGGAGAGGTCGATAGTTCTCCAAGTTTCTAACTGAAGGGGTTTTTTGTGTAAAAATATACAGACGCTGCCCATTTGACAGATATATAATTTTCAAGTCAAGTTAAGTCTAAGCCTTGTAAAACCGGGCCATAAGATATAACTCTGTAGACTGTAAATGAAGAAATAAGCACCGTTAGATTATCTAAAGTATATTTGTGTGCGTCCACGTGAAAAGTGCCCACTTCGGTGGTATTGGAGTTATGCATATAGGCGTCTTCCTGGTTGATTTCCGAACATTTTGAGACAAATTAGACCATCCTAATTGAAGAATTGAGGGAAATATAGAACTTTGAAGGTGAATATCCTAAAAATGACTAATTGAGAAAAATCAATTTGAAGTTGAAAGTTGTCCCTCGTGGGCTCTTTTCTTTTTTTTCAAAATATAAAATTAATTACTTCTATTATACCTATTAAGCTAAATTTGGCGTCATTCGACGCATAAATGTATATAGTTTCATAATAAACCATAATAAAAAATTACGAAATTCGATCCATGTATCGAAAAATCTATATATCTCGGAAATAAGATGCAACAAAGTGGGCCCTTTTCACGTGGACGCACACATTTTGTTAAAGTTGTTTCTAATATTCGCGCTTTCGATAAATATAACCCAGCAAAGTGCTAATCAGGGGTTTCCCATGAAATAATATAATAATGAAAAAATTTGGCATTTTCAACGTATGGCTCGATTTTTGGCCGCAGTTCTCCTACTATTTGTGGTGTGCGTCTTGATGTTCCCTTATAAATTGAGGTCATTTTACGCCGATTTCAAACTGTGGATCTTTTTTGTGAGAAATTTTTTTTATGGTAGAAATACACTTGGAGGTTGCCATTGCCAGATAAGCCGCCAATAATAGGAAAATAATTGTATATGATAGTTTTTTGTTGATACCTGCCCTGTCGAGAATTTAACTCGGGGCACTCCGGATGAAAGCACGCACACGAATTTTTCGGTGGTGCATTTTAACCCTCTAACCCCCAATAGATGGATCTTTTTGACTCTTTTGAAGGAAAAGGCAAAACATAGCCATAAAACGGAGTCAACATCCAAAAGATATAACTTCTATAAATAAAAGCCAAGGTTTAATTTATTATTGTACTTTTTCATATTCCCCTAGGCAACACTATGTTGTTTTCAAACAAAGGTTCGGCTATAAAATAACGAATACTCTTTATTCATTTCGTTCTTTAATGAATGCACACGGCAATTCGATCCCCTTTCTAATCAGCCCATATCCGACGCAATATCCGTCATTGTGGCCAGAGGTTGAGTCTGAAAGACTTAGGCTCAGGTTAAATAAGAGTTCACTGAGAATAAATTCTATTACCTAACTTACCATCTAGCTTAGAGATATCTGTAAAAATCGTCGTGAATCCATGGTTTAGATTCCTGGACTCCGTCCAATCATCCTCTTTTGAGACAACTGTGGGGACTTGTCAAAAGAGAGTAGAGGGCTGATGTGGTCCAGCAGTTGTAAGTTTGTCTCACGCTGCTTCCAAATTTAATAAGTGACCAAATTTACGGTCACTCCAGTGATGAATTTTATTCAATGTAGTTGCTCGCAAGTCGCGATTTTATATTCACGAGCTGGGGTTTTACAGACTAGCCATTCGTATCCCTTCCACCGAATTTCCCGGCATAGTCTTGCGGGTTTCTGAGAGGGAAGGCTTCCCCACAAGGGATTTAGCCCTGTAGGCTCTCTCGGGACACCAAGAGCGGCTCTCGAGTTAGAAAGACAGTTTGGTTGCTTTTTCCCAAGTCCAACTGTGGCCATTTTTATTTTTATCTGATCGGAAGTAAAGGAAAGGGAAAAAGAAACGTTCGGCTGCGGTACGTTGAGGTATTAGAAGATTAAAATGTTTCACAAAAGTATTCCTCTCGTATTTTACTTGGAACCACTGAACGCATTGTATATAAAAAATTGTAAGGATCACATCCTTCCTTCCTTTAAAATAGCATTTAGACGTAAACTCTCAGATAGCCAATACGCGTATTAAGAAATTCGCAAGTGATTTTATATGTTGTGTTAATTAAATTATAAATTTTGTGTTTATCTTTACAAAACTAAAAACTTTAATTTTTCGTACTCCGGTTTATATACAACTACATGTCGGATAAGGGTTTTGCGACCCAGGTTTTGTGAAAACTTTAATTGGCGCAACTGGCAAAATTTTTACCTGTTGCTTTTACAGGGGGTTTACTATATTATGGGGTTCGATTATTCGACGTCTTTTTCTAAAATCTAGATTTCGGGTTATTCGAAATTTGAACAGTACCCCATGTTAATTTATAAACGAAAAAATAAATTAGTCCAGTTTGAAAATGTGTTGATGCTGTAAAAAACACAAAAATATCTGAAAAGTAGTTACTTTTAGATAGAAATTATAACCCGAGAAGTAAGTAAACCCGACAAAAAATCAGCATATTCAATATCTGTTCACATTTGTTTAGTTGGTGATATTATACAACCGTTTTTATAATTTACCACTATATGTGTGACCTTGCCAGTTGAGAGGGGCGTTGCATATGTCGGAAAAACTCGATTTTCACTTTTTCGTTGATTCAATGGAATGAACCGAGAAAAAGTTCAGCGGTAAAAAAGTACATAAAACTTGTTTGGAAACTTGAAATTTGTTACTGGGGTGCTTTCGGTGAAGCTGATTACAAATCTTGCTGAGATAACTGTTTCGTATAAAAAATTAAAATTTTAATGTGCAACCTAATTTTTTTAAGCTCAACAAAGAGGTTGCATTGAACCAACAAAAATTTTCGGAAACAGCGAACTCAAAGCCTTCCAAGTGACGAACTACAAGCAAAGATAATATTTTTTTAAAATTTAGTCCTCCATTTTGAATTTTCAAAATCTGAACCGACCCTAAAAACCCTCGAGTAATGAGTATCAAGCAAATCTGATGGACTTGCAATAAATTTCAAGTGATTACATCCGATTTTTAGTTTTTTCGTTAACAAATTGGATCCATCATTTTGAATTTTGAAAATCGTATATCGGATTTCTAGTCAGTGACTCGAAACCCCCAGAGTGACGAGCTTTAAGCCACATCAACGTACAAGAGCATCCATATCGACTTGTCCACTTTAAGATCGTTTTTCTCGGAGTTTTGATTTGTCCATTTTATCTGCCCACATTGCAAAAGCAGTACTTTTATATTGTTATTCTTAAACATTCAAGTATTTAATGTTTTGACTGCTTTAAGTTATCACGCTAATTAATTTAGCAAATAAAACTTAAAGTCAGCAGCACGCAATCTCACAAACTCACCTGAAGTGCTTCTCCACGCGAAACAGGTAAATCCAACATTCCGGTATTGGGAAACGCACTGAGACATCTTCACATGGTATTTGCCCCAATTTGCGTGATGTAAAACCGGGCACAAGTATATCAGCACGCAATTCCACCTTATTGCCAGTTACACACCAAGTAGCCTTGAGCTGCAATGGAAGTTCGCGATTTTTTGGTGGACGCACACGGAAACGTAATAACTCTATGTAATTCGCATCCGGTGGCTGGAACCTAAATATTTTGGAAATACATAAATATTGCAATTGACTACTCGTTAATTACGAATTCCAAATTTATTTACTCACTTGATTGTACGCGTCTTCTCATACTCATCTTGATTGACCACACTATGAAATTCTACAGCTTCCAAGCGGATCCACTCCTCAGTCGCTACTGGTATAATATCATGTCTACCAACCACTTCTTTGCCCTGACGCCACATATCATTCACTCCCAATTCAATTGTGGGCATACCTGAAAAGTTCAAATCAATTACAGCAAAGATAAAAGTAAAAATTTACTCCTTGCAATTACCTGTCAGAAAGGCGAGGAAGAAAAGCCGCACGCGTGCTATCTGTTTCAAAATTTTACCCTCGTAATCCTGCTCTACAACAATTTCATCGACTGCCGTCACCTGCACCTCCTCCATTTTATAGGTGAGCGCTCGTTCGCGTAACGCTGGCAATTTGAAGAGTGCCTCTTCGATGCAGATCGAGAACTGTTTCATATCCTCATAGTTCATCGAACCAATCTTGAATAGTTGTGACGATTGTGGCGCATGTTCAACAGGTAATCCTAACTTTTTCAAATCACTTCCAAACTCTTTCACACCCTCATAGTCGCCCGCAATTGCATATTGTGCAAATTTTGTTAGTTTATTAGTGATACGTTCGGCTTTAGTCACTTGTCCAGGCCGCACACCCGGACGTTCTTTATAGAAGATATACTGTAGTTTCATGGTGAAAATTTTTCCAAATTGATCGTATTGCTGTGCGCCGATCTCTGAGACCGAATATGAGGGTTGAAGTGGTAATTCTTGAAATGGTTGCTTATCGGTTGCTAAATTAAGTAATTGCACGACGGGCACATCATTCTGTATCACCAAACGTACAAAGATTTTCTTCCAAAACCTTTGTCCGGTTATCTTCTTTTTGTTCGGTTGACGTAGCTGCATTTCCCAGCCGGGGCCGACATAGCTCAATCGTGGAAAATCTTCGAGTGGCTGTGAGACATCTTCATCGAATAGCGGTGTTTGTGGTGTATCTTGTGAGTCTGTGCGTTGTACTTTATTTTCGCTACTTTGCGCTGGTGCCGGAAAGCCTGTATCCTCAAATGGGTTAACAACTGGCGATACATCGCTTGAGATTTGACCGCTGGCGATACGGGCTGGTGGCGGTGGTGGTGCCAATTGTGGTGCAATCATCTGTGTGGTATCGCCTTTAGGTCGAATAACAACATTGAACTCCTTATCTACGGATTCGACTGAATCTGCGCGAACGGGTGCTTTCATTGCATAGAAGTCGTCATTCTCATTATCGAAATCATCAGGTGTGCCAAAAGCGTTGTTGGTTGTAGCTGGTGAACCAAATGCGCTATCACCCCAAGCTAAAAGTAAAAATAGAGTTTCAATTGTATCTCCAAAAAACTAACGACAACTCAACAAAAACTTACCATCTCCGCCGGACGGTGTTACAGCACCAGATCCACCAAAACCATCGAGTATGCTTATATTATCCTTCTTTACTGAATCAAATTTGGCCGAGAATGCGTCAAATTCATCCGGCTCACTAGCAAAGATATTATTGGCTGTGTATGGAGCTGTTGTGACTGGTACTATTTCTGGTTCTGGTTCTGGTTCAGCTGCAAAAATATTGACTGGCACAGCAGAAGTTGTTATGGTGTCCGTCGCTGTGGTGAAAATATTTGTTACCACTGTAGCGTCCATATCGTCGATTGCAAATATATTCGTGACCACAGAAGTTGGAGGATATGTCTCTTCCTCCTCATCAGGGCTTGCAAAAGGATTTGCTGATGCTGCACCACTTGGAACCGCACTAGCGGGCGCAAAGTCTAAACCTGTATCCATTTGTTCAAATTCACTAT
Organism: Anomoia purmunda; assembly: GCA_951828415.1. NCBI lineage: Eukaryota > Metazoa > Arthropoda > Insecta > Diptera > Tephritidae > Anomoia > Anomoia purmunda. Next base: position 25,737,313 of record OX639995.1, read on the forward strand.
TCTGTTGTTCGGTAATAGTCTCCATCGAAGACTCGGGAATGGCCTGCATGGTTGTCGCAGATTCTGTTGGTGGACTATGATCTGAATCCAGTGATGTGTTTGCTGCGGGTTCTGCAGCCACAGGAGCGATTTCATTTTCCTCTTTCTCATCCTCTTCATCATCGGGACTTGGTTGGGTCTCGATAACTACTGGTGGTATTGGTTTTACAGGTTCTGGTTCATCTTCATCGTCAGAACGTGGCAGGTCTTCCACAGTAGTTATTTCAATGTCCGGAGTTGGTGCACGTGGCTTGGTGTCATCGACGACTAATTCTTTTCTTTCCTTGCTATTTATCAACGATATGTTTAAATCAGCTGCTTGAGGTTGTGTTGTAATATCGTGGGTGCTCTCATCAGGTCGTGTTAGCATCGAGCTAAAAATAGGATCTTCTCCTGTTTCGTTTTGCTCCTCTTCCAGTATTTTAGCTGAGGGGTCGAGTACAAGATCATCGCTTAATAAATCTGGTTTAGTTTGCGGCTGTGTTGGTTTTTCAAAAAGACTTAAAATATCTTCTTTTGTCTTTGGTGGTGGAGGCTTTGGTGGCTTCGTTGTGCCAAACATATCAAATAAGTCCTCTGAGTCTGATGGCTCAGCAGCAGGCTGAGAAGTTGCTGCTGGTACTGGTGGAGTTGGTCTCGGAGGCGGTTGGTTTTGTTGCGCTGGCACACCACTTGGCGGTGCAGGTCTCGGTGGCACTGGACGTGGTGGTGGGGGTCGCGGGGGTTGTTGTTTAGCCGGTGATGGCATAGGTGTGGCACCATGTAAGCTAGGAATAGCCGTTGGTACCCCAAAGGGGTTATCGGCACTATTATTGGCACCACTGCCAACAAAGTCTAGGTCAAATCCTTGCATATTACCAGACGAACCACTGTCCGATACATCTAATAGATCGGCTAATCCAGAATCTGGTGTGGGACTGGGTGAGTGTAGATCACGCATGGAAACAGGACTTGGAGAACGAGTGGCCGGTATTCGTCCGAGCAGCTCGGAACTTGCCTCTTCCATTTGATTGGATACTGTATTAATAAGTTCCTGTGTTTGCGGCGGCACTGGCCTGGGTGGTGGGCCTCGTTTAGAAGTATCATCATCCTCTTCAGCAGTGGATTTGATACTAAGCGTATCATCTTCCGCCTCAATTGTTGTGCCAAAGAAGCTCATGGCTGGGTCAATATCCGACGCAGGTGCAGGCGCATCGTCAGGTTCATCTCCAAAAGCGAATGGGTTCGATTGGGCGGCAAAAGGGTTATCAGTTTCCGCTTCAATTTCTTCCCCATCGGCTTTTGAGAAGAATGGGTTGGCAGCTGTTTCAGCAGCTACGCCACCCAGATCATCATCCATTAAAAATGGATTAGCCATATTGATTTTTCTTACAGGCACAATCAAACTTAATGCTCTTACAATAACTTTGAGTTTAGCGCTCAATCAGTTCACTTTCTAACAACTTTATTTCTGTTGCACCAGGTGCTAAGTTCTCTGCGATTGATGTATCGAAAGGATCAACTTCCTCGGGTAATGTGATTTGTTTTACAGGAACTGAAGGTGTCAACACCTTGTCTCCCAAACCCAATTCTTGAGCGTCGGTTTGAGTATCAAGCACACCGGTAGTGATCTCTGGTACTATGGCGGGTAAAAGTTCGTCCTCTAACAGTTTGAGCTCAGCCTTACCCGGTTGTAGATTAGATGCTATCGATGTATCAAACGGATCAATATACTCAGTACTATCTTCTGGTATATCTTTACTTTCCTGAGATGGTGTTAAAACTTTCGCTTTTATGTCTTCTCTTACAGTTAACAGCTCTTCTGCGGGCACCGGTGTGGGTGGTGCACGTGGATTAAAATCCGGATCTGATAAACTTTGTTTTAACGTACTTTTAGCTAATAAATCTTGTTCGAGATGCTTCAGTTCAACCACGCTGGGTTTCGTTTCCGGTACGTATGATGTATCGAATGGATCTTCGGCCTCTTTCTCGTTGATTTTTTCTGTTGCTCCACTTGGTGCGTAATAAGGTGTCAATGGTTTCTTATTGCCGTGGCTGTCAGTCGCAGCACCGAGTAAGTCTTGTGAGGGTACTGCAAAGCCGACACTTTTCGACTGAATATTCAAACTTAAGGAAGACTTGCGACGTGCAGTATCAAAGTCAACAGTCTTGTTATTATTTTGTACAAGTATTTGCACAGGTGGTGCGGGGCGTGCAGGTGCCGGAGCACTGTTAGTTACAGCGGGCGTCGGCTCGTCTGCACGTGGATCAAAGTCTGGATCGCTAAGTGACTGTTTGAGATTACTTGCAGGCAGAAGTTCTCTCTCCAAGAACTTCAACTCTGTTGCTTTGGGTTGAACGATTGCACTGACACCTGAGGTATCGAATGGATCAAAATCCGCAGCGTCTTCCTCAGCTTCTTGTGTAGGTACTATCGGTGCAGGACCAACCTTAGACAGGTCAGTAGCGCTGCCTCCCAATAGATCTCGCGTTGGTTGTGAGAGTAAACTTGCAGCAGGTGGTGGTGGCTTCACTGGTGGACCCGACTTTTCTTCGGCGCGTGGATCAAAGTCGTCGTCCTCCTCTAATACAGTAGTCTTTTTTATAACTTGCTCTGCATAGGCAGTATTAAATGGATCGTCCTCAAAGTTATCCTCTTCGTCGTCACTCACATAAATGGCACCTGCTATTATATGCGGCCCAGTAGGAGGTCGGGCTGGTGGTGGCGGACGTGCTGGTTTAGCTGAAAATTTAAAATCTTATGTAAATATCACTGAAGCAAATATCGGTAAAGAAAAAATTCTGAAAGACCTTTGCCGTCCTGGCCTACAGTTGTAGGCTGTTCCTCGGGTATTTGTTCAAATTCTGCCCAATCACCGTCTACAACTTGCGAAAGTACTTCCGGCTGAGGAAGTGGTATCTGAGTGATGACTTTTACTTCGTCCTTCTTGGTTAATGATTCCGCTGCTAGTTCAGCAAACTCATCATCATCATCGTCTTTGAGCGCATCGAATTCTGATAAATCCGGTAAACCGGTTTCGACTTCTTCTTCTTCGCCCTCTTCTTCGTTTATCTTTGGTTGTATCAAATGCAAATGCAATGAAACACTTAAATCAATGGGTGCATCTGGCACTGGCACATCATCGTCTAACTCGTCGAGTAGATTCTTTTGCGGTTCGGATGCAACTATTTCAACTTCCTGATCGGCAAGATCAATACTCTCGCTCAACAGCAAATTTTGTATACCTTTACGTAATTTACGTTTTGGTTTGGCAAGCGCAACAGCGTGTTCTCGATCTACACGTCCCGAAAGGACTTCAACCGCAGCACCAAGACTCACAAGTTTTTTATTACTTTTTGCCTTATCTGCACCAACAATAACTTTCTCCGCATAGGCAGTATCAAAAGGATCGGGACCGTCGTCAAACCCCAATACGGGTGAATCTGGTACAATACCAAATTGTACTTCACCGCTAGTTATAGCTTCTATGTAGTCGGTGGCAAAGATATCATCGACTTCCTCGTCCTGTTCTCCTTCGGAATCGGATAGCTCTACAACCGCTTCGGCTAATTTATCACGCTGTGCTTCGAATTCCGCTGCCTTGCGGCGTTCTTCTTCCAAGCGTTCCGCCTCAAGGCGTGCAGCCTCCTCTTCTTCGATACGTTTCTTCTCCGCCGCAGAGGGTAAGCGTTGATAGAATGATTCCTTTTTGATGCGATCTAACTCGTCTTGAGTTTTATGTAGTATAGAATCAACGCCCGAAGTAAGTGCCTTAAATTTTGCCCACTCTTCGTCCGCTGCTGGCGCTGCGGCGCCGTTACCACTTGTATCTGCGTTGCCTTCGGTAGTTTCAGTTGGCACAGCAGTAGAAGTTGATGCGGATGCAGCTGTTGGTGCTAAACCTTCAACGTCTGATGCTGCGTCCGATTCACCAGCGTCCGATTTAGCAGCGGCTGCCTCTTGTTTGGCTCGTTGCTCGCGCTTGTACTGCTCAAGTTCCTCTTCGGTGAAGAGTTCTTTATCCTTTTTTGACTTCTTCTTTTTCTTTTTTAAGCCTTTTGGTAACTTAAGCATTCTCTAAATGCGGAGACATCGATGCCGGTCTGCAAGGTATAGTTAATGGAAAAAATTTGAGATTTTGAATGAAAATACTCGCAGATAACTACTTATTTATTTAGTTACAATATTGCTTATGTATTTTGGGTAAAAGTATTTATTATATACAATACTCTTCTTTTTAATTGGTTATGAAAGTATGGCTGTACATATTGCAAAGTTTTGAAAAGCATACTAAATATTTATACGAGTATATAGATACATGAAGCATATTAAAAGTTGTATATGGAAGATCGGCAAGTACTTATCACTTTTGCCAAAGTAATTTATCGCGCCTTCCTATTTCTTTCTGTCAAGCTTAATAAAATTAAAAGCATATATTATTTAGAGCTGTAAGTTAAGAGACTATTGCCAGAAGCTTCAATAAAATATTAAATTTTTCAAGACAAACCTATAAGTATTTTCTCCTTTTCTAAATTTGATGTAGTAATCATTAGTTTAAAACCAGCAGAGATTATGACGGTTCTCTTTACAAATAAAAACAGGACGTCCAAGTTCCAGCTTTCGCCATTGAACGGTGTACTTTGAACACTGCCAGACGAGATTAAATATCTGTATGATATTCTGGACACGAGGCTTACCTGGAAACTTAATGGGAAGGAAAGATCCAGGAAGGCTACAACTTTCCTGGTCACTCTAAAATTCTGCACGAATGCACAGCAAATTTCATACAAACTCATCATGTCACTCCAGTTATCGCGCAGTCAAACCGTTTCATCCCATGAATCCCTTCGAGGAGCGGCTCGATGCATGGCGTAGTAATCGGTTGCTATACTAACACCACAGTTATTTATACTGGCGGCTCCAAACTGGGCGATAGAGTAGGAAGTGGGATTTATTGTCAGGATCTCAAACTCAACTTTCGACTGTCTGGTCAAGCTGAGATTACAGCAATAAGAGAGGCTGCGCGTTGGCTGATAAATTGGGCACTTAAACTGCAAGCAATAACTAGGAAAGTTCTCAATGAGCTGGCACCCAGATACAAAACGTGTGCAGCGTGCGTCTCTGGCCCAGATATCTGCATAGCAGATGAACTGGAAAGAGCGGGAACACCGCTGTCCTCATATAAACTCAGGTTGAAGGCCAATGTTCTTGAGCTAGGAAATGTAAGATGAGCCAAAGCATCCACTTGTGGGATAGTCCGCCCGCTCTGGCCTAGAGTAGGTAGATCTTTTAGTACAATCAAAATGGAAAGACGCCTCCAACGCCTGGTGACATATATAATAACTGTTCATTGCCTTATGGTAACGCATTTTTAGGTGTACAGACCTAAGTGTGCGCTCAGCCTGTGCAATGGTACGAGACCACTGCTATACTCTAATCCAACCTAAATACATAAGTTTAAATACCATATATTTCGTAAATATACTGATGTTTTCAAAATATTTAATAATAAAAAACGTATATTTTTAATACTCAAATTTTATTTACTTTTTTTTTTTTGTAATGTAAAAATAATAAATAGATTATATTTTTAATACTCGGAATTTAATTATTTTTTAATTGTAAGGTAAAAATAACACATTATCCGAATTTCTACTGGACTAAACAACTGCTCACCAGGCGTGCTCGATGGTGATGCAGACTAATAATTGAAGGCAATTTTTCTACTTAAAAATGTGGGCTCTAAAAGCAGTATTCAAAAATGTTGCAAGTTATTGGCACCAGCTGTTCATTAATAGCAGTGTTCAAGGATTGAAATTCGACAATTTTTCCAGTTTTTTTAACAACAAAGACATTTTTTGTAAACTTAGCATGTTGAACAACTTACAATATACGAAAGTTCTTATCTAAAAATCTCCTGATTTGGAAATAAAAAACAAGTATATATAATTATTTATTCGCTCATTAAAACACTTAACCTCACTTAACAAAAGCAGTCTTCGAAATTAATAATAAGCACAGCTTTACGCGCTCCCACAAAAAACAAAAAAAAAAACTAAAAACCGAGACAAGCAAAATTTAAAGTAATCAGTCTTCGTATACTATAAACCAGCAACTTAAAATAAAAAAACAACAAAATACGAAGAAAAACAATTATATCGTGGATGAAGTACTTTCTGGAGCTTTACTCCTAATGCTAAATTTCACCAATAGAATGTGCCTTATTTATATTTCAAATTTATAATTTGTGGATATCCTATCAAGTGATAAAGAATTCTGAATAACCTTTAGTGAAATTGCCGTATTATTATTAAGTTAACCACTTAAAAAAATCCCATATTTATTAAATGGGTGGCAAACAAACCCGATTAAAATATTATATTTATGTCACTATATATTTCTAACCATACACCGCTTATCTACTGCAAATTTTTATTACTGGCAACCCTACAACTTTTACCTAATTTTGATCCCTGCCCTTTCAATAAAGTTGTAGGTTCAGAATCACCAAACAAAGACAGAGAAAATTTATATAAGCGTATTATTTAGATTTCATTCAGTATTAGTACTGCAATCGCAATTTTACTTTTTGCCAAAGAGAAACTTATTGAAACTTAAACTTTATACAATTCTTAAATTAATTTATGTAAATTTACCAATAATCGGCCAAACTCCCGCTTTTTTTAGCCGAAGCCGTATTGAAACCGAACCAAACTTTGGTAGCCGAAAATAGCATAAGCCAAAGCCGAACTTCGGTCGTTATCTAGTCGATACTAATATTTTACTTAGCTTTACTACTTTTTGCGCAAATTCATCTAAAATGATAAAGAAAACAATACTAATTTTCTAAATTTTTGCTTACCAAACTTTTAAATAGAAATATGCCTTATTAGGGACACGGATTCCGATACGTTATGATAACAAATCGATACTTTTGGCATTAATCACCGATATCTTTTACTCGATACTTTTATTGAGATACTTTTAGGAATCGAGTACTTGAATCCCAGGATCGTATCGAATTTGCAGAAAAAAATTGTTTGCAGTAAAATATTTGGATATGGCAAAAAAATAAGTCAAATTGAAAATTAAATGATGGACCGGAAAAGGTACCAATTATTCAAAAATTAACCTTCAAATTCGATATGGCAACCGAGCGACCAAATTCGTACTTATGCAAAAACTTTCCAAAGGGCGAACAGATAACGATTTATAAGATCTTAATTTTTAATTCAATATCTTTATATTCGTTATCGATTATTTTTAGTTTGATATTTAAGCGTACCCGATTCTTTTAGACCAAAACTTTATATGAGTACCATATGGATTATTGCGACCTAAAATCTTATTCCTATGCCTTATACTTCTCTCAGCAGGAGGTTTCATTTTAAAATTTAAAACCGTAAGTAATTTTGGGAAGAATTATTTCTTAACGTAAAGAAATTGCTGAATGATATCGGAATTGATTCAACTGACTTTGGTGTGGTGAAGTAAGGAGAAGTACACCGTAATATATACGAAAAGTACCGTATCAATCTAGATATTAACACAAAAATTGATTTCTAGGTTTTCGCTGGGCACCGTGGGACAACGACGGCAAAAAATCAGTTTTCCGAAAGTTGCAGTTTTTAACTTTTTATGAAAGCAGTCATAAGTAAAATATCTGGATTTATAGCATCTAAAAGGTTTTTAAGTTAGATGACCGTCTTCATAATTTTCCAAGCTTCTAAACTAGACCATTTATAAAAACACACAAAAGCTTGTTTGGTGGTCTTACAAAATCAAAAATTTTGTACAACGGTTAATTTTCTATCACACTTAGTTACGATTTCTAAAAAAAGGTACGAATTTAAATTTAAATATTTTAATATAATATTTTTTATTAAATATTTTGCCAATATATCTCTTTTATGTCAGCCGATATTTGAATATTTATGAAAACACTTTTTCAACTATTAAGAAAACTCGCATATAAAACTGGTTTGCCTCGGATTCGAAATATTTACCATTATATTTGTTAATGTATTTGTAAAACTTCTCGATTTCTGAGACATTTAACAATTAAGTGAAAAATTTGTAGCGTAAATGAACCAAAATACATGTACATATAGTGCCTCAAACAATTGACCACATGGAGATTTTGTATAATATTCGCAATATTTTTTATGATAAATTTATCGCTGGTTTTCTCGAAAAATATAGTTCATTATAGTATAACGAAATGCATATACATAAATCAAAATTTCAAACTTTCCAAAAAATTTGGAAAAATTCAACCAATCTTAATCAAAATTTCATACTTTCTAATTTGAATTTTTAGAAAAATTGTGTATATATGTATATGAAAATGCTTTAAAAAAACCAGAAACCAGAGCATTATTTAGAATTAAAACGATTTAATCTGCTTTTACGTATTTAGCTTTATACATATAAGAGTTGTATGTCACAGTTGAGGAACCACGCACATTTGCAAACATTTTCCTAGTCTCATTAATTTCAACTTGATCGAACAGTTTCGGCTATTATTTACATCAGTTTATACAAAATCTGTCGCCCACTGTCCAAAGTAGAAAATTTAAGTAGTTTTGTGGTCAATTGGTTTGAAATAATGCCAACCAAGCGCACGACGCTCTGTGGCTTAGGACGAACGAGTATCCAGTAATGGCGTTTTCTTTTCTCGAAATAATGTGCCTTGTTCGTTTTTTTCAGTCCTTTAATAGGATTTCGTGTTCGGTTTTCAAAAAATATAGTTGTCTGACCCAGCAAATAGGTAATACAATACAAACGTTACAATGTAAAAACGCAAAACTTTTGGCGATAAAAGAAACCCCTATAAGATGGCGTATGATGTGTGCTTGTCTCTTAACCAGTAGTGCGATGCTCTAATTTGTTTTAAAGATATTCGCATGGTTAGCTCATCTTAACGAAAATGTTAACGATGTTGCTATTCAGCTACCATTTTTAACGTTTTTCGCTATCGCCGAATCAGCTGTTGTCGTTAGCTAGTCGATAATAGAAAACTAAACGACAACAAATTTAATGGTGTTAACTCAATAGAGAAAAGAATAATTCGCAATTTCAACTGAAATAAAAGATAAATTTAAAATTCATTGATTTGTTTTCCTGTAATTAAAAAAGAAGGAACATTAAATAATGTTGGTCGAATATTTGGCATATGATTTATCACAAGGTGACGAAGCACTAAGCGCTCCAACCGTGAATCGACGTTTACTCTGGGAGATGGAAAATCTCTTTCATTTGAATGCAACAGAAGTTCAGAAGCGGTATAGGTTAACTACAGACTTCAATGTCGTCACCTTTTTTTTTTGGGAGGCACTATTGGGATAGTCCATTGTACTCATCTACCCATGTACGCCAAAGAATCATGAGGAGGATTATGACAACTATCATATCTACCATTCAATCAATGTACAAATGGTAAAAGCAAACTTTTATCAAGGATTCAAGTATAAAAACAGAAATATAGTTTATTTTTAATACGTAGATAAATGATCCTAATTAAAAATTGTTAAATATAAAACCAATATACCATGGAGTGCAACACGATTCACAAAGGAGCGAATTTTGAAAACGACAACCATGGCATATTTGTAGGTGATTCCTTAGAGTCAAGTTGATGACTCTCCTACCAAATCACTAAGAGAAGAGTCCGAAATTCTGTTACAATGGAACATTCCAATATATAAAAATAGCTACATAGATATAGTATCTTAATTAATTTCAATCAAATATACAATAATAAAAACGCGCTCAAATTTATATTCGGTAACACGCATTCATTTGTTTTTTTCCATTCTTTTTTGTGTTTTTCGCCTTTTTGGCATTTAGTTTGACCAACCCTTTAGTACTTTGAATAAATACAACGAGACAACAGTTAAGTATCGTTAAGCACAAGTTAGTGAATCGCGCAATCGTTAGTGCAAACGACAAATATTGACAATAAAAATTGCGATTGTCGGTTCGTTTAAAGTTAGTGAATGAAATGAAATTATAGAAAATGTATTGTTGGCCAAGAATGTTACAATACAAGATTGCGCCTTCCCGCGGCGAAGTGACAGATCTCGCCTTTGGTAAACAAGAATACGGGAGAGAGGAAATTGAATAACTTGCAATATTTCAGTGAAAAACGTGTTTTGATTGTTCTAAAGTGTGAAAATATCGATTTATAGGCAGAGATTTAATAAATAAATTTGCAAAATACTAAAAAGGTGGATCCATTTCTTAATTTGTAAAAAAAAGTTTGTTTAGTTGAAGTTGAGAATTGTCAAACTCAGCAAAGCCAAAGTAGCGGTACCTCTAAAGGCGTCACCTTTGTTCACGAGCTCAGTGCAAAAACGACAAATATCAATAACAAACCGCATAAGTTTTCGTCATTTTGGTTTTTACTAAGAACCTGCTCCAATTGCTATAACTCGTTGACACTGTACATACATAGATTTGTATGTATGTGTGTGTAAACGTGCATCTACTATTTATAGGTTTACATAACTTCCTTTCATAGTTATTTGCTTTTGACATTGTCTACATATGTATGTACGTATTTATTGTGTGATGTTCTCAATAAAGGAATTGTTATTTATGTTGGATATGTAAGTGAGCCAAAATGTGCATAGTATTCACAATTGTATGTATGTATGTACATATATGTGTATGTGTGAAGAAATAATCGAAGGAAAAACTTAAAGAATCGTAAGCTAACCTTGAACTAAAATTGAACTTAGAGACTTTGTGAAACAACTGTCTTTACGCGACGCTATCCGCAAACATTTTAAAAGATATTGAACATCTTTTTCTAATAGCAGTCATCTTTTTCTAATAGCAGTCATCTTTTTCTAATAGCAGTCATGACTATCATCTAGATATGTGTTGGCCTATGTAAGTGAAAATATTTTATTGCATCTTTATGGAGCTGAAACTGACCTTTTTAATATAAAATATATACAAATCTACATAAGTACAATACGTATGTATGTATGAATGTATTTATTTACAATATTTATACAAGCATTCGTTTAATTTCATGGCATTAAATATTTATGTAGATGCTAAACAATTGTTTTTTGTATTGGTTTTGTATACCATTAAAATGACTTTATGACTCACCATTGCCGTTGAACTCAAATAAACTTGTCCATTTCAGTTTATTCTCTTCCAAATTTTGTATTTATGTATGTACAATAATTTTGATTATTTCCAATTTGCTTTTTTCATTAATTTTTTATCTTGCTCACTTGTTTTTTTTCGTTTCAAAACCGTTAGCCTACCAACACCAACACCAACACATTTCCATGTACATATATGCATGTATGTGTGGCAAAAAAGCTCTGCACTTTCTCCAATTCAGTCAATTTCACCACTGACATTCACTGACAAATAAATTAAACCACACAAGCCACTAGATCCACCACTACCATTGGCCACTCTGACAGCAGCTCACTGTCATCGGAATTTTCAGGGAGCATACAATACAACATATATAGAGAAAATAAGTGCATTTGCTCGTAGATATGCGGAAAAGTTGTTGTAAAAGAAGAAACATCGGACAAAAATTATACTCTACTACAACGGATGGGCAAATGGGAATCTACATACATACATACATATAAACACTCGGGATTCGCTACAGCTTACGACTGAGGGGAAAAATCGATTTTTACACTCACGCATACGCATACACACTGCTACTGCAAAGGGATGCGTGTAGGGAAATTATTTTTCTTATATTTGACAAAGATTTTCAAATGGACTCCAAAGGCAGTCATGTCAATCAATTTCCAGGGGATATGGAATCGGTATTTCACAAAATAAAAATCAATATATTGAATTGAAAAAAAAATTACATACAAAATACTTATAAGTGAGGGTGAAAATATTTAACTTAAATAGCCAGGAAATGTAAATTCTGTAGATGTGGAAGGAGTGTGGAAAATCAAGGAAAAAATGTACACCTCCACACAAAATTTTTCATTTATGTACTTCAAAGTAACTTCTGGCGTACTTTGAAGGAAATTGTACAACTTACGTCTCTCAACGCTTACTGATAAAGTGATTTATTTGTGAATATTTTCAGTTAGTTTAGTTTTGTTTTAAATTCAAATTAAATATATTTTTACACTTTTTTTCACACTGCCTTTGTAGCACACAGCACGTCTCGGCCGAAATTGTCGAAGTGTACGTAATATCGGAAAAACTTTGACTGAATGACGAGAAAAATTGCAAAATTCCACGCGCACGACGGCGAGCTTTTGGCAAGACGGTCCTGTTGAGCTTTGAGTGTGCTAACCGAAAAAAAAGCCTTGCAATGAGCTTTAGGAAATTTATTTAACGAATATCTAAGTATTTGCTGAATGCAATATATTTGTACTTTTTACAATTTAAAAGAGTTCGGAGAGTGCAAAGGATTACCATTCACCCAATTATGCGCCAATGAGTATTTTGTAAAAATTTGCTGATTAATAAGCGAGCTTTGATTGTGTGGTGAAATGGTTTATTTTAAAGAAATGTCGCTTGTTGCCTTTGTCATACATTGACTTATGTAAATCTCAAATAGTTGCAATGCGCAGTCGCAAATATTTTTATGTGAAAATTTGTTATCTTTCAGTTGTGGCTCTCGTAGCGATAGATATGTCATGTAATATCAAATGTCAAAAATCAGAGTTGAGTTTTCTGCACTTTGCCGTAATTTTTCAAGCTGCACAGCAAGGCGAATCCATACAAGGTGGTGTTATAAATACAACTACAAAATTCGTATGTTCGTTGTCAAAATTTAAATACATTTTGTTTTTGCTTTTACGGCTTTTGAAAGCTCATATGCAAAAGCAAAAACAAAATACATGTAGGTGAATAAAAAAAAATCAAATCAGCTGCTCTTATGCCATCACCTTCTATAAATTCGCCTTGCTACACAGCAAGAATTTATTGACTGACAGTTTACTCAATAAATTCAAACTATTTTTAACCAGACATGAGAGTCGACGAACATGTCCGTTAAACAACTTTTGACAGCTCGTACACATTTTTCCTATTATATTCACCAGGTTTACTGATGCGTAGCCTGAATGAACCGAGATTGTAATTTAAATGCCAAGATATGAAGGGAAGAGGTAATTGGGCACGCGGTAAATTCTACCTCCATGGCAAGAAGTCCGCTAACGGACTGAGTCTGATCGACTTCGCCGAGCCGCGAAATATGTTAGCCTGTGGCACCAGGTTCCACCATAAAAATATACATAAAGCTGAAGTGGTAGGCGAAAGGTGGAAGGTGGAAGGCATGCTTCTAGTGTCTAGGACGTCTCCCCTATCCAAAGATCTATCATCGACTCAGATCATCATCTTGCACTCCTGCTCTCTAAGGGCAGCATTCAGCAAAAATATATTTTCTCGCTATTTACGTGCCGTCACCGAAAAAAATATTAGATTTCAGTGAGCCCGAAAGAACATATGATAGGATAAGGAATGCTGCGACGCTAGGGAAACAGAATGTGCTGCATACAGAGCCAAGCTGCGATCGCGCACAATTCGAGCTGTGACGGAGAAGAAGAGGGAATCAGCAATGCACGAATTCGAGGAGCTTAAGATGCAAACAGAAAGGAAAAGTTGCAGACGGTGCGGTTGCTTACAGAAGGCATCAAGACTGGGCCAAATTCCTGTAAGAATAAATGCGGATTAGAATCGTCTCCTTGTTGACTTTATAACTGCGTTCGATAGCATCAAACGCTATGTAAACCAACGCTGAATTACACCACAAGCTCCAACAGAATAGTAAAGAGTCTCTCTTAGTCGTTTGATACCAGACGAGGTTTCGAATGAATTGTCCCCACTTGCATGGACTTTCTAAACACGGAGTAATCCAACTGCCAATTAAATATATTCGGTTCGAAGGGAACGATATCTCCAACGGACTAGCCAGGAGCGCTTTGGAAACAGTCCTAATGGATCCTGAATGATTTTTCGGTTTTAGCTGGTGATCCCCAAAAGATTATTCACTAGGTGGGTGGATTTAGAAGTACTGGGGAACTGTTGGGGGTCTCGAGATAGGCCAAATCTGATATCATATTTCTGCCAGTTATTTAAGCGGTCACAATCTTCTGTGCTTTCGCATGCATCGGCCGCGTCTATCTTCTACGGCAGTTCTTTGATGTGGGGATAGAAATGAGAAAAAATAAATAATAAAAATAATTAGGGTTCTTTGAAATTTATCTTATTATGAGGTTGTTGAAAGAAAACATAACGATGATTAACACTTTAACAACAATGTTATTTTTATTCAAAATATTTATGTTAAAAACTTACTTGTTTTAAGATCACTTATAAATATATATACGCCTATTTAAATTTGTTTATTCTATTAACTTATAATTGTCTAGTTTTTGTTAAGAATTAGTTTAACTTTTCATATTTATTATTCAAATAGACTAGCAAAATATTACATTTTCTAAAATCTTCACTTGTAAATTTTCTTTTTAAAGCAAAAAGCAGTACATTAACATTACAACACTCAACATCAATACAAAAGTTCAATATTCAATTTTTGATTCAAAACGACACTGGTCACCCATCCACCATTTCTTTATATTCAAATATGTTTGCATTTTTTGCGAGTAAGCTGCACTATGCAACTTCGCGCAGAGATCACAGTAAGGCGATCGATAACTAAGACGATAGTAGCGACGCCACCAAAAATAACGCATATATTCATTTGGATGCGTAGCCAGGTATCGTAGGTGGGATGCGAGTTCAGATACATTTTTGAAATCCTCAGCATTTATAACCGAATGTGGTGGCACGAATCGCGTATAATCGGCACCACCAAATACAACAGGTATCACTTTACGATTCATGGCGCTGTAGAGTTTCTCGGTCACATAATCATTGCACAGCGAATTTTCAAATGAAAAATAAAACTTGTAACGTTTATCCAAAAGTTCATCGCATTTATTTGAAGAGCGCGGGCAGCTGCAAGTAAAAAATAAATAATAACTTTTTTTTAATGTTTTTTTTTTTTAAATTAGTAAAAAGAAATAGATGGAATTAAGATATAAGACAGTCTGTGACAAAAAAGTCTTATCAACTTTTCAAATATGTAATACCGTTTTTGGTTTCATGTAAATTTTAATTTTTTTTATTTTGATTACACTGTGCTACAACCGAAATCTGTCCGGGATATGTTACTATTTTCGGAAGGTATACTTATCCAGTAAAAAAACACTCAGTGCTAAGGTTAGTTAAAATTTTTAAAAGCCTACTCTAGTTTTCAAGTCCTAGCCTAAGTTGTTTTCAAAGAAGTAAAATAATGCATTTCTAAAGTGGATGGTTACTGGTGATAAAAAGTGGGTCACTTACGGCAAAGTCAAGCGAAACCGGTTGTGATCGAAACCCGGTGAACCGAAGCAAACGGTGGCCAAGCCAGCTTTGAGGGTCGGGAAGGTTTTGCTGTGTGTTTGGTGGGATTGGCAGGGTCTCATTTGCTATCAGCTGCTTCCCCACAGCCAAACTCTTAATTCGGATCCGTACTGTCAACAACTGGACTATCTGAAGGAAGCAATCGGCCTGAAGCGGCCAGCTTTGGCCAATAAGAGAGCAATTGTGTTCCATCAGTACAACACCAGGCCACAAACATCGATAGTGACTCGTCTGAAGGTGGTTGGGAGATTCTTAGGCATCCACCTTATAGTCCGAACCTGACCCCCTGTCTATGGCGTATGATTTTGCTGGTGAAAAATTCGCCTCAAGAGAAGGTTGTGGAAATCAACGGTCCCAGTTTTTTTTTTCAAAAGGAACGAAAGTTTCTATGAGAGTGGCATTATGAAATTACCTTGAAAATGGCAACAAATTATCGAACGAAACGGTGCGGACTTGACGTAAATCGGGTCATTCTAACTATGAAAAGGGAATTTCACAGGCAATATTGCGTGGACCATTTAACCCACCTAAAGGTTTCGTTTACGATTACGTACCTCCTTTACTTGTTTCAGAAAATAACTTTCTGGTGAAGTTTCTTTCTAGTTAACTCTGGAGTAGGGGCAGAATAGCCGAGAAGGAGCACCAAGACCATCTATACCGACGAGTGCGTGCTGGGCTTTCCTCCGAGAAGCTAGAAGCCTCTATCTGGTTCCGGCTACCTGACTTTGCTGGGATTCTTTTTGGCGAAAGACCAATAGAAGAACCTAAGCGCATTAAATAACAGCTGTAGATTCATCCACAAATCCAAATGGTTTGAAGATTGAGAATCGTGACAGCTGGAAGACCAGGTTTCAAAAGCATTAGCCTTTCAAAATGATGCTCCAAGTGCTAATTGAGTCATAGGTCCTTCGGCTGCGCTACTACCAACCAACCAAACAAAGGGAGCTAACATCCATAAGTGGCACTATCAAAACTATAGATGGTACAATCGATATTATCGGTGATAGGTCACTGTCGATAGTTGGTCAAAAACTATCGTCAATTATCGCTGGTGTCCTCTATCGATAGTTTGCCTCCACTAGTGTGTTGAAATAAGTTAGCATTTTTGGACATAGAAAATGAAAAAGTACGCATCTTTGCCAATATAGAAAAACAACTTAAGTCGAGTTAGGATAAAAAAAAATGTCAAACACGATAAAGGGGGATTATGGAATATCTATATCCGTGATATTTTAAATTATCCAAGTTTAATATTAATTGAAATTGCCTTTAATTCATCTTTTAAGTCAACAAATTTGCAATTGACAGTGAACTTTTGAAATTACTCAAAAACGAGCTTAGCCGTTATTCCCTTTTGTCACAGACATTCTGAATACAATAGCTGCTCTTTACTTCTTACGGGGATTTATTAACTTATCTTCTTTGCTATGAATACCAATACTTTTTCATTTTTTGTAAGCTATTTAAGCGGTCTATGTGTTGTAATTTTGATAAACCAATGATTGATAAGTTCGATTTATACAAATTCACATATTGATTTACATTCTAGCTAGTTTTATTCCCCTCCTCGTTCTGTATATGAAAAACTAACATATGGTAATAGAAATTTTATAATAAGATAACACGAAGCGATCTGAAGACACAAATTATAGAAATCCAAACTAAATTAAAGGAATTTTTACTAATTTCTACAACTAACTTTCCTAATGCAACTACTACTTACTACCACTATTTCTACTAATTTCTGCCACTATTTTTACTAATTCTACTGATTTCTACCAGTATTTTTGAAACTTTCTTCGACAATTTTTTTTCAGTAATTTCTTACACTATTTTACTCGTTTTTACCACTATTTTAACTTATTTCTACCACTATTTTAATTAATGCTACTACTATTTTTTACCACTATTTTTACTCATTTCTACCACAACTTTTTCTAACTTCTTCCACTATTTTTATTAATTTCTACCACTATTTTCCTAATTTCTACCACTATTTTTACTAATGCTACTACTACTTACTACCACTATTTCTACTAATTTCTCCCAATATGTTTACTGCTTTCTTCCACTATTTTTTAGTAGTTTCTACCACTATTTTCACTAATTGTACTAATAATTTCTACCACTATTTTTACTCATTTTACTTCTGGCTCACGCATTAGGGTACACAGGTGTTTTTTTTTGTTTTCGCATTTTACTCACCTATAATTTCCACATGCGCCATATATATCAACATCGATGTGCTTCTGCAATGCAGCTACCAAATCCTCTCTCTTCGACAATGTCTTGCAATGCGATACAAACCAAGCAGCCATCCGCGTTTTCTCCTCCCACAATTCCCACACATCCGTTTCATTCCATTCCGCCGGTACTTGTCGCCATTTGACATGCTTGGCTGGCGCTACTATTTCACCTGATTCAATATCTGCAATCATATTATACGACCACAATAAATCCGAATCGGTTCGATAGGTCATAGTCAAATTGTAGAAGCCATGCTCATTGGAGAGTTCATGTTTGGTCTCACCGGGAGACTCCATCAACGCAAAAACATATAGCTGTTGTGGCGAACGTCTACTAGGTACCGGTTGGGCAAAAGGGAAGTGATGAGCTGTGTGAAAGAGCACAGCATCGAACATTTCAATGGCGGGTAAGAAATCACGATTATTCGTCAAGTCGCAACGATACTCTTCACAATGTAATTCATCGCGAAAATAGGCATAGCCTAAAGTGTCTTCCCGCAAGCCCCAACGTTTGTTGTCGAAGAAACTATTCCAAAAAAGTATGGTGCGCGGCCGATGAGAGTCCCCTGGCTCATCATTGTCAATGTTCGTTTGATAGGCACGCAAAATGTTGTACTGATTGAATGCGGGTGTATTACTGACGTAATGGAGGATTCCTAGAAAGCAGGTACATATCGCAAGAGCTACTAGCGCGGCTAGATATCTTTTGCGTTTTACCATGGTCGTAGCACGTTGTGTTGCTTGCGTGGATTTAACGGACGCCACTCTTTGTTCACTGACCCGATCATCGACTAAAGGTGCGACATCGATGGAATCACGTTTGTAATAACCCATAGCGGCCCGAAACCAATGTGTTCGTTTCCCAACACCTATTCTATGACTTATAGACGAAAATGTGAAATACTAATCGTATCGATAATAAATAGTATCAGATTGTAGATAAGACGACAGTCACATATGTATGCAGATAACCATTTCCCCCTTTCTGTTGCTGCACACTCAACACATTCATGGCATGTTTGTGTTGCTGTTGTCCAATCACTCACTCAGATTAGCGAGTGTCGATGACTCTGAAAAAAATACACGAAGTTATGTTAGCAAGTGTAAAAAATGTTGTATTGAGGAAAAGTTTAATTTTATTGTGGAATTAGGCAGAATATTCATTAACTAAAAACTATTCTTGTAATAGCAGAGAATCTCAGAAATAGGCGTGGCAGTTTTAGACTGCCCAGAGAGCACTCTTTTACATACACAGTATCCTACTAATATTATAAATGTGAAGGTTTGTTTGTGAGTGTGAGTATTGTGAGTATGTTTGTTACCTTATCACACCAAAACAGCCGGACAAATTTATATAAAATTGTTCACATTATAGCCTGTATCTTGGTCTAACACATGTATGTTTCGAAAAGAGTTGCCAGCTGTTGACAAAGGTATAGTGAATTAAATAGCGACGACTGTACAAATTTGTATAAGATTTCACGCGTACTATAGGTATATATGTACATACATATAGTCCGTTGCATTTGATAAATACGGAAGACGTGTTTGAAAAGGAGTTGCCACCTGTTTAAAAGGTTAAATTAAATTTTAAAAAAGTGGGATCAAATAATTGCAATATTGTTATTAAAAGAAAGTTATTTAATAAACCTTTATTTCCAAAATATTTTGAAAGAAAATTGACACCTGTTTAAAGTAAGTTAATAAGTTAAATTAACAAAAAAAATTACGATATAACCGGTTTAAAAATGTTGTTAAAATTATAAACAGTTACATCAAATACTGAAAGAGGGGTATCAAACGAAGTAAAACTTCTTTGTTTTGAAAATAATTTTGGAGAGGGTTGCCACCTACAAATATAAATAATGTATTTAAATAAATATCTAAGCTTACTAAAATATAACAGCACTGCTGTGAAGCGCAAGCGCTTAAACGGAAATATTTTTGAAGAGGGTTGCCACCTTTTAAAAAACGTTGATTTAATTTGAATGATAAGTTAACTGAAATTCTGCTATACTGGTAACAAGCGAAAAAGGTTAAATGAAGATTTATTCGAGAAACGTATTTGGAGAGAGTTGCCACTTGTTAAAAAAACGTTGATTCATTTGAATCCATGATTTAACTGTATATAACTGAAATTTTACTGTACTGGTCTCAAGCGAAAAAGGTTTAAAGAAGATTTATTCGAGAAACGTATTTGGAGAGGGCTGCCATCTGTTCACAAAATTTGAATTCAACTAAATTTATAAGATAAATGAAGGATTAGAATGCTGGTTTGGGAAAACTAAGTCTCGAAAAAATTGTGAGTGGTTGCCAAATGTTTGAAAATTAAATACAGATTTATAAATAACTTAAGTGAAAGTTGTTTGAGAACAGTTCAGATTTCTGAATTGAATTGCCACATACAAAAAAATTTTACAAAATTTAAAAAGACTGACACAAAAGCCAAGCTTTAAATGTTTCGAGACTTCCTTAGTACTGGAAAACTGGCTTTATTTATACAACCACCCAATTAATCGTACTAGGATGATTAGCAAATTCATTCAAAATCATTCTGCATATCAAAGTGAGTTTCAGCTTTTCAACACCGGAAGGTGATAATAGGACTTCTTAATGGCACAATCATTCGAATAAAGTCTAACAAACTGTGGGTAAAAGATAGTAATTTATGAACTTGTTGCCTAGGCGGTTGTTTTTAACAGCCTACCAAAATATTCAAAAGGAAAAAGACAGAATGAAAATGAGTGATTCAGCCAGTTTGACAGATGATAGTCAAATCTACCGTCAATTTCTCTAAAGAAAATCTTTTTATGTTAAAATAAAGCTTTGACTGTTCACAACTATCAAATGGACGCATCTATATCGCTTTCAACAAAAACTAAACAGTTTTTACTAGGTTCCCGCAAAAGCCTGATATCTTCTTTGGGAGCGGCATCTGATTTTCCAAGAGGATTTCGTCTCATACTGGATGTAACTGTATCAGATGTTATAATGACCATGTGAAATAAATCTTCGTTAGATTCAACCCTTTGTTGCGAGCTTCCTGAATTTCCTCCAAAAAATACCTTACTGACAAAAGTAGTGGCTCAATTATCTCAGCCCCATAAAGTAAAAGCATATGGACGGATGGAGTCATGGTGTTCTTTGTACAACCTCTGATTTTAGAAAACCTTCGAGAGGTTCGTGGGGAGCGAACTATCTACCAGGATTCAATTTAATAAACCAACTACAAATTTTGGCCTCGTACTAGCTACTTTCCAGTACTTCATGTTGCATCCGAAAACCGCCCTGAAGTCAATCCCATAACCAAAAAATGGGTACTAGAGAGCTAAAATTGGAATCCTTCCTTGAAGTTCCTTCCTTCTTTAATTGGCACTATAACCGCTTAAGCGATTTTGGCCGAACCTCTCCCAGAATTTATGGTATGCGTTTTGATGTTGTAACACAAATTAAAGGACCAACTCTTTTACGCCGACTCCGAACGGGGAAAGTCTGTTTTTTTTTTGTGAGAAGTTTTTAATTTGACAGAAATACACTCGGAGGTTTGCTATTGCCTGCCGAAGGGCGACGCTATTAGAAAAAAAATTTCTATAATTTTTGATTTTACTTGCCACGGCCAGGATTTGAACTCGGGACTCGCCGAATGAAGCCCGCGCCCCACACTCGGCTACGGCGGAATCACAACCAAAAAATCGAAAGAAACAGCTGATTTCTCGATTCCAAGTGCGAAATATTGCTTTTTTCATTCCCTCGAATGTGTATGCCCTAACAACAACAACAACAACAAATACAACAACCACAATAAAGCCAAGCACACATTTTCACTTCACGTAAATTTTAGACATTTTTGAAGTGAACTTCTGTAGCGGCGTGTGAACGATTTTGATTGTCACTATGTAGGCACTCATCATTAGGGATGTCAATTTAGGGGATTTTACTGATCCCGGAATATTCGATATTATGTTATGTAGTCCCGGGATCCCGAAACTGCCCCAAAATTGAAATTAATTGCTAAAAAATATAACAAATGGAACAGGCGGAGCACCTCTATTAGGGTATTTCAACACATATGTATATTTTTTTACAAATAAAAATAAAAATAAAATTTAAAAAAAAATTAAGTCGAGTTCAATATTTTGTAATAAAGTCTTTATACCACAAGTATAAAATTATTTTTTGCAGTTGTGGCTGGTTTTGTTTTATTATTTTATATCACTATTTTAGATCGAAATAAAATAACTCTAGTTCCAAAGGTTATACAATGTTTGCCCATAAAATGATTAATAAAAATAATTGAAACCATTTATGTGTAAAAACTGATTTAATCAAGAGTCTCAAAAATCCTCAAACAAACGTTCGTTGCCCGAAGCTAGGGGAATAATTTATTTGGGATGAAATATATTAGCAAATTACTTTTTGTAACTGGTTGTATTAAATTAGGTATTAAATAAGCATTGAAAGTGTTATCCTCCAAGCGTGCCCTAAATTTAATGATCACTCAATATTGCAAATATGGATTATTTGTAAAGAAAATTTAACTAGTTGTATCTGATATAAAATTACTATACTCATCAAACCCGGAAACTGTAAAAATCATCCAGGAATTTTCGGGACTCAAAAAATCTGATCTTGACATCTCTAGTACTCATATGCACACACATATTTTGTTAATTAGCGGTATTACCGATTTGAAAGCCAAAAATTTGTATAGTCTCTCTCACACATTCTCTTCTTTATCTCTTTATGGAATCGGCAAATCAGTTTTACTTCTAGCTCGCGCACTTGGATACACGCATGTTTCTTTCTTTTTTGCATAAAAAGATTTAAGGACTAGTAGTTCTATGAAATGCATAATAACCAATCAAAAATAAAATATTGGATTTTTTGTTAGTTACGGCCTTTTGCAGTGATATTTACTTATTATAATGAAGAGATCGCCTAGCTCAACAGAGAATGGAAACATGGTAAAATTGAAATTTCCTACAATGAAAACACGCAATTAAAATTGGTCTAACACAATTTGTACGCACACGTATTCTTACATAAATCTGTGGGTATGTAGTATCATGATTTAATTAATTAAGGTTTGCTCTATAGTGATAATACTGTTTTGACACTCCCTTACCAAAGGTTGTCTCTATGTTACTTAAACAAAAACTCTCATGAATTTCATCCAATATTCAATTTTAAATTTATCTTCAAAGAAAACATAGAAATATTTATTTTACAAATGTTGCTTTTACTCCAATTCGCACGTAAATTTGAAGATTTAGTACCACGACGCCTTGCTAAGGGAGCCGGTTTTGTCAAGAGTGACCGAGAAAAAAATTGTTTACTTAGCAAACCTCTAATAATTGAATTATGGGTATGTATAACAATACATTGAAAAAGCATACAAAATCATAATTTCATTTATAATCTTATTCTCACATTGCGACTCGCTGAGTCAAAGTATACATAGTTAGTACATACATATATGAGGAAAAAAAGTTAAATGTGTACATAGATATTTAGATAGCGATAAAATAGTAATCAACTACATATGTACATAGATGGCAAACATTAATGACGCTGTGATAATGTCGATGACTAAGTTAAATGTAGTCGATTGAACAACAACCAAATTTCACACATTTTTGCTATTTTATTTATTTTTCAATTTGGTACATTTTTTATCGATTGTTTATATTGCTTATTACCTAAATTCCTTTTTAAATTTTAGCTGTAAAGCAAATGTATCATCAAATGCATATACATGAATATATGTACATTTGTATATTTAATAAATATTATTTATATATGTGTACCTGCCCAATAGCAAATTTGTTAAGCCCTTGCCTTCATTAGGTAATACAAAATAGCTTCAAAGTACAGTGGTGGTCACATAAATAGCACACTTGCATAGTTAATAAATTTTTATAGATTTCCCCCTAATTTCCAACCATGAAACTGAATGATTTGCAACACTAACAGCGTCTACCAGTAACAGTTAATAGTATGTTATAGTACCGTTACAAATATTGCGCAGTTATGATTTGCAAAAGAACATAGAAGTATAAGAAGGGACAACACGTTACTTTTGCTACTCTTTCGACCAAATACGTAAATGATTGAGTGAAACGAGAAGAGGCTACCGTGTTGTCCATTCTTATAGTTCTATGTTCTTTGGCTTTGCTAAACGTCTTAGTTATCAGTTTCATCAGTGTTCATGTAAATAGCACCCTCTCGACGTTGCGTTATTTTTCAGCTTGGTTTCTAAGTTTTCGGGGAAGAAAGGTATGGAAACCACGAAATAGGATAATTTTCTATAGAATACTGGTAAATTTCCAGAATGGGACGCGGATCTGCTCTTTGGATCGCTTTACGTCAACCTTTGGCCAAACTTGTCTTTCACAAAACTCAAATTTTGATCTTCAGTCGGACTAGCCAATCAATTGCCGCAAGCACCTCGTCAATGGGATAATTAGCCACGGCACGAATCAGTGCCAAAGAGATTGCAATATTGGGAGGCTCAAATCAGGGATGCTAGAGGGTCCTTCTTCAGAGGAAATTAATCTTGTTTAATTTTTTTGAAGCCCGATTTGGGCCATTTTAGCTTTATGGACCGGCTGGAGCATAGAATTGTTAAGCAGTTTTACAACAGATTTCAAAACGGTTTCTTGGTCCACGTTAGCCGGTGTTTTGATCCCTCGTTCGCAGAACCAGTGCAAGGCAGTGAGCCATTTGCGACTCGGCCAATTAGCTCAGATGCTTTCTTAGATTGCTATCCATACATTTCATTTTGCTTATTAAATTTCCCCTACATGGTAAAATTTGTTTTATCGTTAAACAAGATTTTATTGTACAGGTTTTTTTCAAAGCTACTGCCATCCGGTACAGCGTTAAAAAGTCCCTTTTCTCGTAATTCGAATCAAGGACGTTTACGTACCAGGACTGCTTTTCTGATGGTCGTTCTTTCTTGATGGCGGCCGAGTTGTGAACAATTCCCTTTAAACCCAACCAAACACTTAACATAACCTTCCCGTCAATCCAGACGTCGGAGTCGTATTTGGATCGCTTGCATTGTTTATTCTCTTAATCAATCTATGTATTTTTCATCGGCTGATTGCAAAGAACGTAGATTACAAAGAAGTTGCATCACTCCCACCGTTTCTCTAACAGCAAATCTCGTCCAATTCACCATATCAGAACTACTTTGACTTTTGCTGATTGATATTAGAATCTGATTAGATCCAATTAGTTTCTGTGTGTGGTGAATTGGACACGAAACGTCATGCAACTTCTTTGTAATCTACGTTCTTTGCTGATTGGTTTATAAAACGTTTCGATTTTGTTGCATTTCAACAGAAGTAATTTGGTCAATCAATATTTTTTCATTTGGTATTAAAGAAATTTAATATTAAAGAAATTCTTTGGCACATTTGTTTGGGTTTTTTCGTCCACGAAATTGTAGGTAAGTGGCAACCGTGATTACTGCTAGCTATTAGCCACTTCTCTACTCCCTCTGCTTGCTGGGATAACATTCTTAAATTATATTTATAATATCTATATTAGTGTGCAAATTCAAATCGGTCCAGCTCATGGAAATCTCTAAATCTCAACATGTTTTCGCAATATTTTGGTGGAAGTCTTAAAAAATAATAATTTTTATAATTTCGATAATTTTTTTTTTTATGGTGACTGATGCACCCTAATGTACATACATACGCACATATGCCGAACCGGTTTTCATGCGGTTGTTGTTCTATTCCCGTACCGCTACATGGCCGGAAATAATTTCTTATTTGGTGATAGTTATTGGATAGTTTCTTGATGTGCTTTTCCGACTGGGTGTGGTATTTTTCTATAGTATTACGAAATTGTTTGAAAAGTTGCATATGACTATGAAACCATATAAATATTTCCATAAAAGAATGTACTGCATAAAACTAATAGCAAAATGTATTTAAAAATGTTGATAATTTTGTCTTTCCTTTTTCAATTTAGAATTATTTTCTAAAAAAAATACAGTTAATTCTATAATAAAAACTATGGATGTCGAAGTGTCAAACTTTCTGGAAAATTTATAAAAATTTAAATTTACATTCAAACTGATATGGGCGACAGACGTTGCTACCTTTTCAGAAAGGGATCCTTCTAAGCAACAGTTCGCCAAAAGGGTTATACCATTATCTCACGGAATTGTTTGTATTCACATATATCCTGACGTACCGGTTATCCTGACCGAAGCCGTTAATCAAGCCCATCAGTTGGCATCTTTATGAATCCACAGACGTGTTTCGAACGTACATGATAAACCGCTCGATCCGCCAGCGTGCAGACAGGTCATAAAAATCATTCGCTGAGTGATAATCACCACTCTAGCATCTAGCACTAGCACCCTCGAGAGTCCCGCGTTACTCTGTCCCAACTACATAGATGGGATACTAGACACCGAACTAGACTCAACTGTTACCAAATCAATCACCGCCATTCCCAAATATGGGGATTCCCCGTACGCTTTCAATCACCCATTCATATGCTACTTCAAGCCTTCTGATTTAATACCTAGCTCCATATAATCCGGTCTAGTCGAAACAAATCGTTTCCTGGGTTTCCCCTTAGATGAGTTAGACGAAAACGATTATGGATAAGCTGACTGCGAAAATATTTGCTCGGAAACTTTTTTAAGCTGCTTTATACTAAATTTAATTTATAGTTTATTCGAAAGAAAAACTGAACTGCAAATACACTGATACAAAGACATTTAACAGCTAATTATCATTTTTCTAGCACATTTTCATAAAAGTCCTTCTTTCATCTATTCTTTCCTTCTCAAATTCAACCTTACAATGCAGTCGAAAAAAAGAAACGTCACTAATTATTCAATCTTTTGTAATCGAATCATAAATATTTCTTATTTTTGAACTAATTTTTTTAGAAAATGTAAGAAAAAACCTAAATTTGTAATTCTTATGCCATTTCATCATGGAATGATATACGATCCAACGACGAGTCGAAATTATTAAAACTTACTACCGAAATTCGGAGTCAACGGCCTCAACTTTAAGAGAGCTATGTCCAATTTATGGTCGTCGTCATTTCTGGCTGGATGGCTTCGTCAATAAGCAAAATATGGGTTATTGGACAGGCAGCAATCCACACGTACTCCATGAGTCAATATTGCATCCCGAACAAATTTCGTTTTGGTGCGGTTTATGGGGCGGCGACGTCATTGGGCCGTACTTCTTCCGTGATGATCAAGGCCGGCACGTTACTGTGAATGGGAATCGCTATCGCTCAATGATAACCGAATATTTTTGGCACGAATTGGATGATATGGACTTGGACAATGTGTGGTTCCAACAGGACGGCGCCACAAGCCACACAGCGAATGTCACAATCGATTTATTGAAAACCAAGTTTGGTGAACGTGTTATCTCACGAAATGGCCCAGTCAACTGGCCGCCTCGGTCGTACGATTTAACGCCGTTAGACTATTTGCTGTGGGGCTACGTCAAGTCTATGGTCTACGGTTTATGGGGCCAACAAGCCAGCGACGATTGATGAACTTCGTACGAATATCGAACGTGAAATTGCAGCAGTATCGGCCGATTTATGCTTGAAAACCGTCGATAATTGGGTTCAGCGTCTGGACTTCTGCTAGCGTGCCCGTGGTGCCCATGCAAAAGAAATCGAGTTCCGTACATAATGGCATCGAATTTACTTTCACAGGAATAAAGAATTTAATTCATATCCCAAACCGTTTTTGTTTTATTTAAAAAAACTTTTGTGCGTTCCTATTGCAAGACTCGATACAAGTATGCAGTTTTGTAGCGTCTTGTCGATTTTCAGTTTCTTTTTTTTTGCTGACGGTGTTGCTGTGTTGTTTTCCCCCAGATAACGCATACACGATTAAATCATCGTTCTTTCTATGGAGTGGCAACGTCCGAGCTCAATGCCACCAAAACAAAGCAAAGGAGGCTCAATCTCAAATAAATATTATGGCTACAAGAGTTCGGGTACTGAAGGAATCTTACTGCTTTATTTAAAAGATTGCATCGCAATAGGAACGGGCGGTTACCACGTTGTCGTATGTAGAACATCAATTGCGAAATGCTAGTTAAAAAGCTCCGTTGAGCAATTGAAATTTGTCGCGTGGAGAGTTGATGCTTTCTAGCAACTCGCTAGTCCACAGATTGGGACTTTTCAAAGCTGTCATCAAGGATTGTGGTTGCACTGAGAGCAGCTATTATTATTTATTTTCTAATTTGTAATCCGACTTACGAGGAAAACAAAAGTACTGATAGTGAAATGGAGTCAGCTGATTTTTGGCCAATATTGAGGGGAAAATTTTGGAATATTTTTAAAGGATATAGAAAGGTTACTTAAGCGCTGTAAAAAGCAGGGTCCAAAATTATCATGAGCTTTATCAAAAGATGGACAAAAACAAAATTAATAATTGTTTTTCGAATGTTATTTTTTTGCTCTGAAATAATGATTATTTCATGCATTGTTGTTTTTTGTTTAAAATGGAAATAAATTTTCATGAGTTTTATTTTTTTAATCAAAATTGAGTGAAATTTTTTTAATTTTATTTTTTTGATCAAAGTAATTGAGATATATTTTGTTTATAGAAATTGATTATAAACTTTTTTGCTTATTTTTTTCATAAATTTTTGAGTTATATTTTATTGCTCGAAAGTGAAACTCAGTTTTGAGCCTTATTTTATCACTCAGAAATTAAAATTAATTTTTAATTTTTTTTTTGTTGCAAATAACTCAAAACGCCACAGCCTTTTGATGAAAAAATAGTACTCAAAAAATTATGATTGTTTTTGATCAAAAACTAAAACTCATAAATAATTATTATTTTTAACAAAAAAATAAAAAAAAATTGCTATCATTATTTCAAAGCTAAAAGTGAACACTCCAAAACCGAGTTTTATTTTTAATCTAAAAAAGTATAACTCGATTTATGAATATTTTCTCTAACGGATTAATGAAAGTCTGAAAGTAATTATTAGTCAAAAATTTTGACACGTTTTTAAATCGTACATATATATTGAAAACTGTTATCCGATATTTGGAGGCTTTTGATTTTTTTTTATTCAAAATTTTTCATTGTTCTCCGGTATTTTGGAGGATTTTGATTTTTTTCATTAAACATTTTTACATAACCATCACTTTCGGTCTCTGGTAAGTGACTACGCCACTGATCTGGAATTTTAATTATTTTCCCCCCTAGATTGGCCATTTCGACCACTGTGTGGCGACGCTAAGGGAATATTATTTTTGAAAAAACAAAAAACGCTCAGTCTAATGTCTGTAATTAAGTGGGTATGTAAGTACATGATATGTCCATGTTTATTGACCATTATTTGCTTATGGCTGATTGGATAAACATACCGGTACATAGTATGTATGTATGTATGTATGTATGTACATACAAGTAAAAGTAACACGGAAACTTTGTTTAGCGACAACAGTACAACAACAAATACCGCACGCGACCTATTCATCATTTTTATTTTAAGTCATTAATTTCTCTTGGTATAGTGAAATTAAAAGTACTAAGTGAAATTGAAAGTACTAAGGTGTGGCTAAGCTTGAGTGGTATGATTTATTGCTTTGGTAAACAAAATTCATTTTTAGTACACATTAGTAAGGTGATCGACCAACTGGCGTCCTCTGGCACGAACAGTACACTGTTTGTAAGCTTAGCCCTCCTCAGAAAATTGTGCTTCTAAATGTTCTCCTTTTTAGATATTTGTCTTCTTCTTCTATTATGTATTTTTTTGGGTTATATGAATTTTCGTGTGTGAATACAAAAAACTTTTAGGATAATCGTTTTCATAAGTAAGATCGCCTGCCAAATCAAAAGAGGCATAAAGGAAGGGTTTATGTGAGAAGTGCAGATATTTTAGCAAATATTTTATTTTATTATTATTTGACATTGGCCAATGGTAGGTATTAATTTAAAAACTGTAAGTTAACTTATTAAAATTAGAAAGATATCAACTTAATTAAGCGGTTACAAAAAGGAACAAAAGAAGCGAAAGCAAAAGAGGAGGGCAGTGCAAAGGATTTGGTTAACAGTAGTAGATCAAAAACTAATATATAAACAAATATTGTCCACTTGCAGTATAGTATTCTTTATCAATTTAATAGAGGGTGAAAGAAAATTCCAAAATTGTACAGCCTTAACAAAAAAAAAAGCTTGCGAGAAGTAACGGCATAGTATGTTGTTTTAGAAATTGTAATATTTAGCACATGCTTATATTACTCAAAGTTTAATTTCTTAAATAAATAATCGGGGTTTGCAGTAAAAACCAATTTCTGTTAAAAATTCTGGCGCGGTTTCTGATAACTGTCAGTGAAAAATTCGCTACCAATCGATTTCTTATTTAACCGAGAATTAAACTTTATAGTAATTGTTTTGCAATTTTTACGCAAAAATTGAAAATAATCAATAATAATAATTAAAATTAATCAGTATAAGGATTTTTAATTTTTTTATTTACATTATTATGATTTTTATTTTACATGTATCGTATTATAATGTGTTATACAGGGTAGGCCAAAAGAAACCAAGGGGTGTAAGAGTTTAATAACTTTTTCGTTTATTAATTTTTTTTATTTTATTTATTTTATTAAAACCCGCAGATCATCGGCAACGTCTAAATTTTGCAGTTAAATTTCAAGAGTTGGGCAGAAATGAAATCAACTTTATTAAAAATTTGATTATGAGTGATGAAGCTCATTTTCATTTGAATGGCTTTGTTAATAAGCAGAACTGTAGGTTCTGGGATTCTCAAAATCCAAGAGCCATTCATCAACGCCAATTGCACCCCATCAGGTGTACAGTATGGTGTGGGATCACATCTGAAAATGTCATTGGGCCTTACTTCTTCGAGAATGAAGATGGAAGTGCTGTAACCGTAAATGGAGAGCGGTATCGGTTTATGATAGAAAATTTTTTACGTCCTGCTCATGAAAACAGACCTTGTATGTGGTTTCAGCAGGACGGAGCCACTGCCCATACTGCCCGAGACACAATGGCACTTTTAAGTCAAATTTTTGGAGGGCGAATAATTTCCAGAAATTCGGAAATTATTTGGCCAGCGCGATTGCCAGATTTGACAGCACCCGACTATTTTCTTTGGGGTTATTTGAAGGAGCGAGTGTATGTGAACAAGCCAGAGACAATCTTTGAACGCTACAGCCACAAGTTTTGAAAGATGTTATGGAAAATGCTCTAAAAAGAGCCCATCAGTGCGAAGCTGAAAACGGTGGTCATGTAAGAGACATCATTTTTCATACTTAGTGTAAAAAAATTTCCCTTTTGTATATTATATAATCTGAAAGATAAAATAAAAACAAATTAATAAACGAAAAAGTTATTAAACTCTTACACCCCTTGGTTTCTTTTGGACCACCCTGTAGTTCCAATGAATAAAGTAACGGGTATTTTTTTAGACGTTTGGTTTTCAATAAGGCAATGCTTTTTTCGGAGTTGGTCTTCCTCCGCAACAACTTTTGCAAATAGTGCAAATTTGTTACGAAAATAATGGTTCGGCTTGCGCGACGCATTTCGTTCAGCGATGAAATTCACTTTTGGTTAAAAGCGTACGTTAATAAACAAAATTAACGCATTTGGAGTGTTGATAATTCACAAGCCATTGTTCAGACGCCATAACATCCCCAAAAAGTTACTGTTTAGTGTGCTCTATGGACAGAGGGAATCATTGGTCCGTATTTCTTTAAAAATCAAGCCGGCCATAATGTTACAGTCAATGGGGAACGCTGCTATAGCGCCATGATTAATAACTTTTTCGTGCCTGAATTGGATGGTGTTGATGTGGGCGTCCTTTGGTTCCAACAAGACGGCGGTACATACCATTCAGCCAACGAAGCTATAAATTTATTTCAGGAAACTTTTGGTAAGCGCATTATCTCGCGTCGTGGGTCTGTAGCGTGACCTCCGAGGTCGTGCGATTTAACAACGCTAGACTATTTTTTATTGGGTTATGTATGTAAAGTCGCTTGTCTACGCAGATAAGCCCGAGACAATTGACATTGGGTCTCTTGTCCGGAATTTATTCGAGCCAGCCGCGGGGGTCACTTGCCCGAAATCTATTTTAGAACATAATGGCAAACACTTATCTATATAATAACACTACATTCGTGGCCATAACATTGAATTTTTTCAGTTTTATTTCTGCTTGAAATCCACATGTCTAAAAAAAACTCCTTTTATTTTTTCATAACGATATTATTGTATCCTCACTTTCATTATGCCTAACGTGGTCACCTTAATATAAGGGTTATTCGGTAATCGCTGTACATATATGCCCTTGTATTCTGTATTTGCAGATTTCGCGATAAAATGCAGGCATTCTGTTGTTCAAATAACTCAGCTATCACTATTTGTATCAGACGTTGGCAAAATTATCGATTACTTCGTTGCCGTATTCACGCTTACTAGAACTATATTCGAACTAAGTTTGTCACGAGAGTCTGGAACGCCTGGGATAAATAAAAAAAAAATGGGCCACTCTTAGGCATAAATTAAGGGCTAGCAAATATGTTTGCACAAATTAGAGATGACTTATAAAATCTACTACTGGATTAATGAACTAGATGCAATTAGTTACAATATTTAAATCGCCTAATCGGCATTTTGGAGTATCCTTTAATTTAACTTCTTTACACTTTTTTTAGTTTATTACAATTGTTTCAAAGCGCCACTTAAACTGCTTGATAATAAAATACTTCCACATTTCCCTTCGCAAAACTTAATTAAGTTTATTAATTTTACACAACCAATGTACTGTGGACCAGAAATCAAAATATGCTGCAAAAATTATTGACAGTTGAGTTAGCCTCACCGAATTTTGCATGTGGATTACCATTGACACCGCAAGGACTTCAGAAAAGTATGGTAAGTGTGGAAAAGTAAAATTAAAAACTAGTTTTTAATCTGAATACTTTTGCGAACTAACGGTCTTTTTTTTGGAATATTCATATAAAATTCAGACCTGGAGTCTGTCACTAAGCTTAACCCTATAACTTTGTATGTAGTTAATAGATTAACATTAAAAAAACAGGGATTTTGGGATTTTTTCTATCAAATTTCCTCGATATTCTGTGATTTTTATTTTTTCGATCAAATGTGATCGATATTTTATGATTATTAGTTTTTTGATAAAAAATAATCGTTTTTCTTGGATTTTTCTTTTGGATTTCTATTTTACCTGTACTTTATTTGATTACTTTTACTACTCCGGTCTTTCAAGAGTTTAGTGTCCCGTCGTTCTTTACTCTTCCCTCCCATATATAGTTTTGTCAAATTTCTCGCAATCTTTTTTCTTAGTTTTACCTGCTATTTGTAAATTAGAAACTTTAATATTCTGAAGTTAATTTCTATTATACTTAGTTTGTAATGCTGTAGATAAACGTAAACTAAATAAATAAATTAATAAACAAAAAACATTTGAATTCCTTCTTTTGTCTTAGAGTAACTACATACAATGTGACATAAGTATTTTTTATTGTTTCCAATCAACAGTCGACATGCTTGAGATCTCCATTAATTAATTCCAATCTTTTATTGCTTTCTAAGCAACAAATGTAGAATATTTCCATCGAACAATGTAGTAATTATGATTGCCTCTATATTTTGAGAATAGTTGCGTTCATATTCATCTACGTGCATATACATATATAATTTAATGGATGTAAATATGTAAATATGGGAGCGTAGTTTAATTTGAAATAAAATCATTCGTAGATACAGTTACAGTTGGGTTCACAAAAATAGCAACAGCAATCAAGAGTTGCATGTTTTTATTTGTCATCCTAAATGTTTTCAAGTATTTTTTTTTTTTTTGAAATACCTCGCGTACCTTATATAAAGGTAATTTAAATTCACTCAAATTTTTGTACGAAGAATTTAATTAGCAAGCGAAATATGTACCTGAAACTATTGTTTTTTAAATGGGCGTAATACATTTATAGTATACTAATTTGTATTTGTTTTTATTAAAATATGTAAAAGTCGTTTAAGGTTTCAAAATAAAGAGTGTTATACTCTTATTAACTGGTTTTATTGCACACCATAGTACAGTTTATGTAAAAAAAAAAACAAAACCCTACCGGGTATTTAAGGTTTGGTTTCATCGAACTTAACATTTCTTTGTTGCTGTTTTTTTTTTTTTAATTTTAACTACTTCTAATACTACAAACCGATTTTTTTCACATATTTCGTTAGGGCATAGTCAAGCGCTCCTTGGAATGGAAATTTTTGACAGTTATGAGGTGAATATAATTTTTCGACCTCATAGGGCTAGTGAAAAATTTGACAAGCAACTGGAAATTATTGGCAATAAGTAAAATGAAGAAGAATGCGAAATTAAGCGAAAGTGTAATACGGCGCCACCGACAAGAAAAATAAAAAACGAACTAGTATGCTATTGAAAACATATATGTATTTATTTTGCAAATAATTAGTCCGTGAATTGATATTAAACACAACATATTGGTTTTCGGTACGGTTTTAAACATCTCGATAAGCAACTTACCTGGCAGTTGCTTGTTATAAAATTAATGTTAAAGGTCTATTAATTGCATTGTTTAATTAGTTTAACTCTTCGTCTGAACGTTTAAAATCAGCTGCTCGTGGTTTTCATACACAGGAAATACTAATTTAAAAAGCTTTTTAAATTTTTTATTTTAAATAATAGAAAATAATATTTCCATTTAAAAAAAAATCTGTAGATTCATAATAAATTAAATTAAATTAAAAGTATTCCTTTTTCTCCGAAAATCACCGCTTTTGGGCAGTCAAACTAGTCGTACCCTCTAGAAAGCTGCAAGTTCGGTATTACTACCTTTAAATAAAACTTATATTCCCCACTTTTTTAGAATTTCCAACCAGGCAGTTACACGATGAAGTTTTCTTTCAAGTTGCTTATCAATTTACTGATACGCTATCTTTTTTCGAACTTGAGCGTCGTTTTGATATTAATTTTACCTTTCAAGTAGTGAAGCAACTTGATTGTCAAATCGAACAGCTGATCTCATAATGTTTGCAAATAAATTGTTCCTGTTTCGTTGTACAAAAAATGTTCGGCAATTAAACAATTAATAGTTTTGATAAAAATAGTAAAGTATTGCCATGCATAGAACTTTACAAATGGCTAGAAGGTCAATCAAACATGAATCTTTCATCGTATCCACGGAATGCTTTCAAAATAAAATATATTTCTGCTGTAATTAAAATGTCTGTTGAAAATGTGTATATTATGTAATTCTTGTAAAACTTTCAAAAAAGCGCTAAAATTTAAGTTGTTTACTTGATGACGGTATCTTAAAAGTAAAATTGACTATTAAGTTGTTTAGCAGCCTACGTCAGACAAGTAATTTTGACAAGCAGTATTTATGATCAACTTGATAGCCATATCTTGATCGTGTAACTGCAGGGTAAATCATTGATGGAAATATAAAAGAGCGCAGATTAGAAAGAAGTTGCATCGCGTTACTTTTTCATGTAGCAAGTAATATTGTCTTTTTCTTCACCATACCAGAAACCAATTGGTTAAAATCAGATTCTAATATCAATCAGCAAAAGCCAAATCCAAAGTTTCTGTTATGGTGAAATAAGACAACATCTTCTATTAGAGGGACAGAGGGAGTGGGGCAGATCTTTTTGTTTTCTACGTTCTCTGCGAATACTACATAGTTTAGATGAATTGTTCGCATATTTATTGAATTAAAACTATGTATAGCGCAACACATACATTCATACAGAGGTGCACTGAAAAAAGTGTCTTAAGAAAACTGTTCCTTATTTGATGTATTGTAATAAGTGTTTTTTCAAATTATATATGAAATAAATTTTCTCCAAAAGTATTAAATATTTCTGAAGTTCCGACTCATTCCAATTTATTCTTCTTTTCTTTAAACCAGATATATATTTTTTTTTGAGTGTACATATTTATGTACATATTATATGTATATACATATGTATGTGGTAGCGTATAGTGTATTTATATAAAGTACTTTAATTTATTAGAAATCGTAAACAAATAGCTGGCAAGAAATACACACATAGTACGTACATATATAGATACACACACATTTGCATATGTAAATTTCACGCGGTTGTTAAAAAAAATGTATATATGTACATACATAAATACATATGTATATACAACGCGCACCGCTTACGAGTACTAAACTTGTTCTCGCCAAGGCGAATTTATAGAAGCCTGTGTCAAAAGAACAGCTGCTTTCTCAACACCATCTTATATGAATACGCTGTGATTTGATTTTTTTCATTTCAATTCGCCTTGCTTTTGTGTAGGGATTATCAAAATTAATATTTGTTTACAATAAAACTTTCGATTTTATAATAACAAATTGTTTACACTGGCGAGCAAAACCGTTCGAATGGTGATCCTTTTACAATATTAGCAATGTTTTTCATCATAAATCTTTATCGTTAATTTTATGTAAAACTATAGTTCATACTATAATAACAACTATATAAATTAATGTGTCAAACTTTATACACAATTTATAAAAACTCAACAAATTGTTATCAAAGTTTTTGAATTTTTTAGCAAGATGTCTAGCCTTTTTTTTGTTTTTAGTAGACAGTTTTAACTTTAGTATAATGAAATGATAGTTGGAATTGATCAGAAACTACCGTTGATTTTTTATAATTTTTTTTTTGTTTTTAATTTTGGACTTGGAAACTTTTTATACTTAAATTAAATATTATAACACTTTTAAAACATTTGTAAATTTTAATGAAAACCTCAAAAATGGTTTTCATAAATATTTTATTAAGTTTGAAATACTAATTTACAGGGTTTTTTCTATAGTTTGAACGATATATATTTGTATATAAAATTAAGAAAACAATTGTAATAAAAAAGAAGAGGTCTCCATTCGAGCGGATTTGTTTGTTTTCTATTTTCTCAATTCGCCAACAAATTCTCCTTAGGGCCTGTACCAAACGGTTGCAAATCTCTATAGTGAGATACCTTTTTACTATGGTGAGGAAATTTTCATTTTTTGCTGTGCCAATCAGTAACTTTTTACTGCAGAAAAATTTTATCTAAACAATGCAGTTGCAGAGAAGGAGAAATGTTTGCTTAATTTTCGTATATGGATATAATACATACTAATTTCGATTTTCTTCTTTGCTCTGTATGTTGTCAACAATTTCCAATTGATTGTCAAATTTTTCACTAGCCCTATGAGACCTCATAACTGTCAAAAATTTCCATTCCAATGTACTGTGCTACCGTTTGGCACAGGTCCTAGGACTGAGTTTGATAATTGCCACACCAAAGCCAAAAACAAAATATGGAAATGTAAATTTTTTGAAGGAATTTGCTGTTGGCATTGCCACCACCAAGACGAATTCATATCAGTTGATATATTACAAATATTTACACTAACAAATTAAACACACAGTAACAGTAAGATTTACAACAAACACATCATTTTGACTTTTGACATTCACCAAGCGAATTCAATCAGTTGCTTGATCAACAACATCTTATTTGAATTCGCTTTGCCCACTACCTTACTGAATACGCCTTGGTTATTGGCAACAAAAAATAAATATTCGAATTCGCTGTCGCTTATGGTGCGAGGTTTTTTAAGCAGGGCACGCAATGAAAACTCAAACATTCACGATCGCAGAAATTGTTTTCCATAATTTGTTGATAATATACATAAGAATTGTAAAAATAAAAAATAAATTGTTTTCAAACAATTGAGAACATTTCCAAAGGGCTTTTGTTTATAACAAATGCTTCTAAAAAGTTTTAAAACAATTGTTGACGTCATTTATTTATCATTTATTTATATTTCAGCGTAGCCTGAAAGTTTTAAGTCGGTCGATTGGTTAGTTTTTGTGTAATTAATGTACAGAGAAAAAATTACCATATTTTTTAGTTGCAAATAAAATGAAAATAAAAAAATGTGCTAAACGCGACTTGGTAAACCCGATTCATAACAAATATTTTTGCGTCATTGCAAAAATCAAGTGACCACTTGCCGAATTTTCACTCACTTATGTATGTTTGTATTTTTTTTTAATTTAAAGTATAGTGAAATCACCGCCAGCACTCCTTTATGTTGTGAAACAAGTTTTTCGCCGCATAGTAAACAGTAGCTTTGCAGGAGAAATTTTTTTTTCGTTTGTAGTAAGGGAAAAACTATAATTCAGTTTCTAACGAAATATTCTTCTTTTTTTTTTGATATACAATTTTTATTTTTGCACATACACTCACTTTATGTTTATTTGACTTATGCTTGCACTCGCGTGCGTTTCAGTCTGCTATTATTTAGCAAAATCGTTTTCGCGGTCACTCCACACACCTTACTCAATTACAGAAGAATATTTACAACGTGCGCACTGAGTTCGATTAATGATCAAGTGCTAATAATCATAACAAACGTATGTATGTATGTATGTATGTAATGTAAATGTTGAACAGTTTTAAACTAACTCAAACGAATTTGTAATTTACTATATAAGCAATAGAACAGCACTAACATGATAATTTATTACTCGTATACGTCTGCCCACAAAATAGAATACACAATGTATAGAATTTTGACGGACAGTTCCAAACACCCACAACAGCAATAGGCAACTGTTACGACAAATAGCCAACGTGAATGCTTGGAGGTCTACGCGTCTAATGCGGCAGTGTGAACATCTACACATCTACAATGTCGCATTAGGCAAACAAACATATCTACATTTGTATGTGTGTATGTGTGTATGTATGTGTGTATGTAGATATGCTGCATAAGTTTGTATAATTAAATTCAATATAGCTGCTACACACACACACACACACATAAATACATACATAGCATGTGAAAAATATTGCGAATTGTGACGTGTTTTTTTTTACGTTTATGTATTTTTTTTTGTTTCCAAAAAATGTATGCTTTAAATGCTTTTAGCGTGAATTTGCTTAGATTACGTCATTTTAACATTATATAGACAAGTTCTTAGTTACATACAGTGTTGTGCATAATATAAGCAGCAAAATACAATAGAATACAGTTGGCCAATTATGTTTATGAATTTATTTTTAATAATAAATTTTTATAAAAATATTGCTCTATATTCTGTAATATAAACCATGTAAATAAAAGTTTCAAACTTTTCACAAAAATTCATGAAATTGTAATACAATTTTCAAACTTTTTAATCAGAATGTTAACAAAACTTTCGGGTATGTAGCTTTTTTGTCCATTCAATTTTAATATAATAATGTGCAAGTTCGAAGTAACTAAAAATTCGCGTTGATTTTTGATAATTTTTTTTTTTTGCGACCGACACTATCAAGACATTTTCTTCCATACAAAGTAAATTTTTTTTATCTATATATGAAAGAAAATGTACGACACTGTCACAGCCAAAAAAAAAAACTTATCAAAAATCAACGCGAATTTTCAGTCACTTGAAATTTGGTCTTTGTTGTACTAAAATTGAGTGATCAATAAAACAGTTTTTAAATTTTTTTTTAAATCCGGATTACGAAGTTGGAAATTTTGATGAAGATTGTATTTTTTTATTTGTCGAATTAGTATAAATTTTCAAAAAAGTTTGTATTTTTTATTTATATAGTTTATTTTATGAAATTAGCAATAATTTAAAAAAAAAAACATCATTACACTCACACCATTTTTCATTTCATATTTATTTCTTACTTACCTTAATTGGCGCTATAACCTCTTAAGAGATTTTGGCCGAGTGTAACAAATTGCGCCAGTCACTCCTTCTTCCTGCTAACTGGCGCCAATTGAAAATACCAAGCGATGTCAAGTCCTTTTCCTCTTCTTCTTTCCAACGCAGAGGATGCCGTCCTCTTCCTCTACTACCACCAGCTTGAATCGCGTTGAATACTTTCAGGGCTGGAGCATTTTCGTCCATTCGCACGACATGTCCCAGCCAACGTAGCCGCTGTATTTTAATTCGCTGGACTATGTCTATATCTATGTCGCGGTAAAGCTCATACAGCTCATCGTTCCATCGTCTGCGGTATTCGCCGTCGCAAAGCCGTAAAGGTCCAGAAATCTTTCGGAGAACTTTTCTCTCGAACACTCAAAGGGTCATCTCATCCGATGCTGACAGTGTCCATGCTTCAGCGTCATACAATAGCACGGACATGACGAGAGACTTATAGTTAGAGTGCGATTTTTCTTCGTCGAGAGAGGGCTTTACTGCGCAATGGCCTACTCAGCCCAAAGTAGAACTTGTTGGCTAGAGAGATTCTACATTGGATTTCCAGGCTGACATTATTGTAGGTGTTAATGCTGGTTCCCAGATAAACAAAGTCCTCCACTTTTTCGAAATTGTAATTGTCATCAGTGATGTGGAAGTCGAGACGCGAGTGCGCTGACTGTTTATTTGATGACAGGAGGTACTTTGTTTTGCCCTCGTTCACTTCCAGACCCATACGTTTCGCTTCTTTATTCAGTTTGGATTTCATATTTATTAAGATAGTTAAATAAAAATTTTGTTTCTCCTCTGCAATCAGGATTCAGGAAAAATCATAGTTGCACGCACCAATAGTAGATGACATTCGAACGCCCTTCGATAAAAACCACTAAGACCTTCGATTATTTTAGTCATGCACTTTTATGTAGCAAGCTGCAGTGTTACTTTGGCCACAGTGCGCTTGGTCTTATGAAAAGCTATATATCTGGCAGATTTTAACGAATGCGAATTGATGCTGACGTTTCAAAACTGAAAGCGATAACTGCTGGTGTACCCCAAGGTTCTTCTGTTTGGCTCGTTGCTTTTTAGTTTATTTTTAAATGATGTCTTCCACGTTTGCCGAACTGCAAATTTGCATATATGCTTATGCAGATGACATCCAGTTTTACTTATCTGGACCTGTTAGTCAAGCCGACCGTCTTTATGCTAATGCTAATGTGGCGCTATCCACAACCTCCAAATGAGCGAGTGATAGTGGGTCTTTATTTAACATGTACTAAATCTTGTCACTTACCAATATATAACAAAAAAAACCAAAGACTTCAATTTCTTATCTCCACTTTACATTGAAAATGAGTCTATAGAGAAAATTCGCAAAATAACTAATTTAGGTTTTGTTATAAACTCTAACCTCACTTGTACTGATCATGTCAACAAATTGGTAAGCAATTTATATGTCACACTGAGGAATCTACGGCAATCTGGATTCTAAACTCTCTTTCAAACAAGACGTCGTCTTGCCTTACTGCTAATTATCCCAATTATAACGTATTCTGATCTGAGATAAATTAAGCTAGATAGTAGCTCTGCGCGTAAGATTGGAACACTGTTTAATAATGTGACGAGCTATGCTTACGGCATATCAAGGTTTGAATATAAAGGGTCTCGCAATAGAGACGCTACAAAAGTAGTCCGATAGTGACAGCAAACGACGCCACATTTTTTCCCGCTCTTTTGACATTTCTCTTCAGTAAGGTTTGCCATTTCATCATGAAAAGATATACGATCCAACAACGAGTCGAAATTATTAAAATTTACTACCGAAATTCGTAGTCAATGGCCTCAACTTTAAGAGCGCTACGTCCAATTTATGGTCGTCGTCATTTCTGGCTGAATGGCTTCGCCAATAAGCAAGCAAAATATGAGTTATTGGACAGGCGACAATCCAAACGTACTCCATGAGTCCACATTGCATCCCGAAAAAATTACGGTTTGTTGCGGTTTATGGGCCGCCGGCGTCATTGGGCCGTACTTCTTCCGTAATGATCAAGACCGGCGCGTTACTGTGAATGGGAATCGCTACCGCTCAATGGTAACCGAATATTTTTAGCCCGAATTGAATGATATGGACTTGGACAATATATGGTTCCAAGAGGACGGCGCCACAAGCCACACAGCGAATGTCACAATCGATTTATTGTAAACCAAATTTGGTGAACGTGTTATCTCACGAAATAGCCCAGTCAATTGGCCGCCTCGGTCGTGCGATTTGACGCCGTTAGACTATTTCCTGTGGGGCTACGTCAAGTCTATGGTCTATGCCAACAAGCCAGCGACAATTGATGAACTTCGTACGAATATCGAACGTGAAATTGCAACAGTATCGGCCGAATTATGCTTGAAAACCGTCGAAAATTGGGTTCAGCGTCTGGGCTTCTGCAAGCGTGCCCGTGGTGCCCATGCAAAAGAAATCGAGTTCCATACATAATGGCATCGAATTTACTTTCACAGGAATATAGAATTTAATTCATATCCCAAACCGTTTTTGTTTTATTTAAAAAAACGTTTGTGCGTTCCTATTGCAAGACCCGATATTTCACCATGGAAGCACCGACTTTTAAGCTGTGAGATCTCGGAGTATCACAAGGCCAACATTTGAATATTTTTATATAAGCTTATCACTTGCAAATATCCTAACTATCTCTATGTTAAGTTGTGTTTTACCAAATCTGCCCGTATAAAAGATTTTGATATCTTATTGTACTAATTTGCCTTAATAAATAATGAAATTAATGAAATGAAAAATTATACATATCTAATTTGGAGAACATCTC
Source organism: Anomoia purmunda (assembly GCA_951828415.1). NCBI lineage: Eukaryota > Metazoa > Arthropoda > Insecta > Diptera > Tephritidae > Anomoia > Anomoia purmunda. The sequence goes on from OX639995.1 coordinate 25,779,574, forward strand.
CGTTTTCGAACATTCGACATTTTTCATTAAAATAAAAATAAGAAATTCGGGTTATATATTTTTGCAATCTAAAATATACTCTTGAAGTGTAAAACTATTTGAAAAGAGGTTTAATACAAAATATTATTAATTCTTTACAAGATAATACAGATAATAGTTTTTAGCTTGTCAAAATCAACAATTTACATTAATTTTAAGATATGTACATAGATAATATAAAATTTTTTTAAAGAATTTGACAACCTACTGATTTGAACCCACTTCGTCAATAGTCATATGATTTCAAAGTTAACGCAACCTTATTCTCTATCAGCCTCGTATTACAATGAAGTTTGTTGCTTATAATATGCACAATACTGTACATAAATACAAACATGGATATGTTTGAGTTTATATCATCTTCCAATTCCAAAACTTACTTCTGCGTAGGCTTATTATTAGAAGTGAAAACGCCAAACCAGCATTAATTGCCGAATGGCCATAGGACGCCAAGAATGCTAGGAAACACGTTTGACTCTACCGCACTGATAGTGACGTAATAATAGCTAGAGAATGAGACAGCAAAGAAAAACTTCTAAAAAGGAAGAAGAAGCAGAAGCGCAGCAAAGACGGGCAAACGACAGAACGATTGAAAGTTTTATTAGCATTATTTGTGCAAAATAAAAGCGCACTCAAAAATGATGGAATACCTGATTACGACAATGCTCGCTGGCACAGAAATAATGAGGAGAAAGGGAAAGGCACTTCAAATTTATTGTTCTGTGCTTAACTTAATGCAAAAATCACTCAAAACTCAGAAAAATCAACTATTTAAGAGACTTTAATGACGTCAGACCTTCAAACGAGGCAAGTACGAAGTAACGAAAGTACTTTTGGCGTCACCTTCTTTACTCTGCATCGTGAAGTAAAAAGAGTTTTAATCAAGGCGAATTCATATAAGGTGGTATTGGGAAAGCTGGGTTAGCTTGCTGGACTGTGGGTCAAACTATTTGTTTGTTGGAATTCTCACTGTCATTGTTAGTGTACATTTTTGTTGTTGTACACTCAAGACCAGCTCTTATGAATTCGCCGTGGTTTTAGTTCGTCAGCGAATCACTAGATGTTGTCAAATCGACAAAGAGAGGAATAGCGGTCCGCGGAAGGCGCAATCTTTTATTCTATCATTCATGTACAGAAGCGGAGCAGCAAATTCTGAATTTCTGATTCAGTCTGCATTAGTGATATAGAGATTTTTCGCTTTCAGTGATTTTTTAGTGCTATTGCGATCGCTGTTCTTAAGTCATAACTTTGAAAGAATTTTAAAAAGATATTTTATTTCATAAAAATAAACAACAATTTTAGAGAAAAAGCTGAAATTTTTCAAAATAACTAAATATGTAATAGACGTTGAGGACATTTTGGCTCAAATTAATACAGCAGCACGTAAATTATGCTGTATTGCGAATCGCAGCCCAAAGAAGCCATAAAAATCACAGTAGGAGCAAAATAAGCAGGCCAATCATAGTAGTTATAAGTCACGATTTAAAAAAATCACCACCAAAATTCACAGTAGCAAAAAGTACCAATCACTGTCTCTGTTGATTAGCAGTAGCTGTTGCTTTCGGAGATTTTTGATTCACGCTCATCACTAGTCGGCATTCAGATTTGACAAAAGCGACATATTGCTGGGCTGCTGATTGGCTTTTCCTAGAACTGTAGCGTACGTTTGCCTTTTTTTATGTAGGAAATAATACCCAAAATTAAAAATTTAATTGCATTTAGTGCATTTGTGGACATTTCAAAAGCATACCCTGAATGCGAACCACAGTTTCTTCTTCAAAACAATGTCTATGTATGTAATATGCGGGCATACGATTTTACGCCTTAATATAGGAGTACATTAATTTTCATATTTAAATTTTTTTTTTAAATAATATCAAAAATATTGGCAATACAATTGTGACAAATTGGCAACTATAACTCAGCATGAGGTACTTATAGTACGTCAATGGGCGATTGTGCACATCAATGTTTTGAAATGCTATTGATACTTGGTGGTACACGGCGTATGAGCAATGGTAAAAAATTAAATACAATCCTACTAACATTATAACCTTGGGGCAATGATTGTTACTTTCCGTATATTTCTAGTCCAATTCGTTAAATAATGGGGAAATTTTTTTCGTATGTCACCTTGTGGGTGTTTGCTTATTGCGAAAATTTTTATATGAGCTGTGTGTTTGTTTTTGTAGGAGTTTGAACTACTTTGCATATGTGTTAGAGATTCAGTGATCGAATTTTTGCAGGGAAATGTTAAAGTTTTTGAGTGTATGCCGATCTTGTTACCGTTTCGCGCTTAAATCGCTGGACGGATTTGTATAAATTTTGGCTTATAACCTAAATTAACTTAGAGAGTATATTTTAAACAGAGTTGTCAACTGTTTAAAAAGTTAATTTCAATTAAATTCAATTAAATGACTGAATAAAATAAAAAATTGCAATATCGGTGTCAAATGTAAGTGGTTTAATAAAACTGAATTCAGATTACCCGTTTGAAAGGTTAAATTGAAATAAATTACTAATTGAAAAAAACATGGCAATATGAGTGTCAAACTAAAGAGCTTTAGAAAAGCTTTATTTTTTAAATTTTTCCAGTGAAATCTATCACCTACTTTAAAAAATAAATTTTGTTAAATGAAATATTATTTAAAAGCTAACTGAAACAAATATAATGGCATTGATGTGAAATAAAAGGAAGAACACTATCCGTTATCTAACACGTTATATAGCATACAATTCTACGAAAGTAGGCGTAAGATATTCAACAATTTTCCGTGAATTCATGTAAGGCATCGGAACGAATCTAACGCGTTGTCTCGGGAGGGAGCACGATATATGTACATTAAAACGTATCATTTATTCTGTTTTACATGCAATGGGAATAGGAAGTACAGTGCTAGATTTGTTTATGTGTTTTGGTGAATGAGTTATGTCGATCTTTCTGGGTACAAAAACATTTTTGAAGAGGGCTACCACCTTTGTAGAAACGTTGATACAGTTTAAGTGGTAAAGCAACTGAAATTCTACTGATGTCAAAAGAAAATGGTTTAAGGAAGAGAACGAAAGATTTCTATGTCTGATTTAGTTTCAATTTTTCAGTATTAAACGGTGTTAATGAGATTTCTAAATGACGCTATCATTTGATTTCGTTCTGCATTTCTAACAATAAATTAGCTAATCAGGCACCTGTCAATGGAAAAAAGTTCCAGCAAATAATCAACGTACAGGGGCAGGAGGCGACTATAAGTAGATACAAATTTTAAGTTTGTACTTTGTTAGTTTCAACGTAAATGCATCACTATGAATACTCTCATTTTTTGAAAAAACAATAATATTCAATTTATTTATTTATTTGGTCTACATATGTATGTAAAAATCTTACAGAGCACAGTTTGTTGGTCTTTGGTTTGAAGTTTAAGTCTTAAGTTGAAATGTCCTATGTTTTGTCTTTCGACTCATTCAAAATATGGCAGTTTTTTCATTTCCCACTTCCAGTTTCTCACTTCTCGGGATGGCTCAACTTGCATATATTTCCCAGTTAGTGTTGTTGCTTTATATGCAATTTGTTATCCTACCTAGTGTTCTTTTACAAGTCTGTTACAAAGAAACGAGCCTACTCTATGTAGATTTAGATGATACGATTTTTATGAATAATTTCCTACCCGTTTAAGTAGATTAGTTTAATGCGGTAGTTCCCGGAATAGGAACTCACTTAGGCATAAAATAGGAGTCCATTGTGATACCACCTGTTAAATGAACGGTAACTAAAATCGGAAATCCAAGAATGATTAACCGGAGAAACGTTGCGTACCCCGAATGAAGTCGCGCAAATCACCTATCTCCATCCCAGAAAACTCTTCTAGAGTACTAAAGAAGTACGAGCCATGGTACTTAAACCTCAGTCTCGCAAAGGCTGGGAGCTGAGCAGAAAATGAAGGATGAATCCACCTCATCATCCTCTATACAGCTGCGGCAGAAAGGGTCAGAGACTATGCTCAGCCTAACCGCATGTATACCCATCGCACAATGACCACTCAGAACACCTACGAGGGTCGCGAGTTGCCGCTTAGTAAGCGACCTCGATTACTTTGAGCGCCAACGATCCACTCTCGGCCAGAGGGTCCTTGCAATTTTGCATGTCGTGACATTTTCCCAGCGCTCGCTGAGACGACAGAGAGCCCATCTGTCCAGGAGTAGTCCGTAGGCAGCCAAAGGAGCCCCCACCCTCTCCTTGCATGGGGTAATAACTTCCAGGGTACCCTGCCGAGCGAGCTCATCAGCCATGCAGTTCCCTGCAATGCCGCTGTGGCTCGGTACCCAAATTAGTCTAATGTCGGGCGACTCCGAGGCTGCTGCGAAAGAAGTCAGGCACTCCCCGACAAGTCTGGATCTCACCATTAGCGATCCTAAGACCTTAATAGCGGCCTGACTATCAGAATATATGTTAGCCCATCTAGTGGGCATTACAATGGTGAGTAGCCAATCGGCTGCCTCCTTGATTGCGGCCACCTCTGCCTGAAACACACTACAATAGTCTGGAAGCCTGAATTTTCGGCTGAGGGAGAGCTCCTCGCAGAAGACACCGCCCCCACACTTTCCGTCCAGCTTCGAGCCATCCATGAAAAAGTGCACCGTCCTTCCGCCCCACAAGCTACCCTCCTTCCACTCCTCCCTACGCGGGATGTGAGAGGAGAAGGAGCAATCCCGAGCTGGAGCAGAGCAGACAGCAATCTGTTTCCGGAGGGACAAAGTTGGGGCTGGCAAGAATCCTAGAATGCCCAAAGGCCGAGCTGAATGTGTATCAATTGCAACCTAGCTGGGCTGCGGCACAGGCTGCTGCAATCTTGTCTGCAATGTCCACAGGTAACACGTTAGGCATAACATTGAGCGTGAGAGTGCGTGTGGTCCTAAACGCCCCACTGATTCCAATGAGCGCAGAACGCTGCACCCGCAACGACTCCATAAAATATTATAAGCATTATTATAGTTTCATAAAGCCAGTAATTTACCTTGGGAGAGAGGCCCCATCTCTTCCCAATAGCACTCCGGCAATAGTATACCGCGACCGAAGCCTTTTTCATCCTTTCCTCAATATTTGGCCCCCAGGAGAGCTTCCTGTCCAAAATCAGACCTAGATGCTTGACCCGGTCAGAAAACACAAGCGGGACGACACCTATTGAAGAGGGATGGGCAACCGGTACTTTATACCTTCTGGTAAATAGCTAAGGAGGAATTTTAAGTGTTCATTTAATACGGCAAGCACTAAGCTTCTTGTTAAGCATGAAATGATCGACTTTGTCGAATACCTTTGAGAAATCTGTATAAACTAAATCTAGTTGTGCAAGATTTTCGAAAGCGTCAATAATATTATTTGTTACTCGCAAAAATGATCATTAATACGATTTAACATTTTAACTTTGTGGATAGAATTAAATAAATCCAAAATAGTGCTTAGTTTAACTATTGGACGGTACTTGCGTACGTCATTTCGGCTACCTGATTTAAACTTAGTTAAAGTTAAAAAGGTCTAAGCAAAATTTTGCAAAAAGATAACAACAATCTGACTCATTATCCGATACAATAATATCGTAATCTAGTCGGAAAACTTTTGGTATTCCATCAATTGTTGATATTCAACTCCAATACATATAATGCTTAACCAAATAGTCGTGAAGAAGTTTTTTATTTCTTTTGCTGTCAACAATCGTTTGTATGCCGCGGTGGACGTGAGTTCGGTTCCCACGGAAGTCTATTAAGAAGAAGTCTGATGAGGAGATGCTGTGATCTCTGAAATAGCAGCTATAACTTCTACCATTGTTGTTTTACCAATAACTTCCTAATAAATAAACAATAAATGCGCTCATAAAAATTATTTTTGATACAAAGGAATAAATAGGTCGAAAAATTAATCAATTATTTCTTTTATATTTATTTCATATTATTTCTTTTATATTCAATTTATGATAGTGTTTTATATAAATGCCCAGTAGTTATGTATATTCAAAATAGTAGTATTTAAATATAAAATACAAATACCTTGCATAAAAATTATTTGACATAAAAATATAAAATGTTGTAGAACAAATTTGAATTGAAGTTACAGCAGATCCTTCCTCCAGGTAACTGGCGCAGTATTCGATGTCCAGCACAGTCTGTGTGTGGCAACAAAAATTCTCAGTTCGATTTCAAGGCTACCATTATCATCGGTGTAAAGCAGGAACCGTAACGGTTACAATTTTTAAACAAAAAGTCATGATTCAATCGTTATTTTGTTTGATTGGTATTCTTGGATTTTTATTTTTTCGATCAAATTTGATATTTATTTTGTGATTTTTTTTTTCGATCATAAAACATATTTTTGTCACCGCCACCAAACAACCAAGCTTTATCAAAATAATGAAAATTCAAGATTATTGAATATGTTTGATCGAAAAAATAAAATATAAAAAATAACGATTATGCAGATTTAAAACAAAAAATCTTCGAAATAAAATTAAGGTCAGATTTGTATGGCCTTTGGCATAAGGATTAGATCGATATATTCAAGTTTCGTTTTGAACGAATTCTTGTCAATGATTTTTTAATCCGAAAAAAGCAAAATAAATAAATAGTGTAACGATGTTTCTTAAGTAAATTAAGTTTTTTACCACTGCCGATTAAGTGAAGAGGGTACCCAGACGCAGGCTGACTGTTTATTTGATGATAAGACAACGTTCAGACAGGGAAACTTTTGTCGCGGCAACTCGTTACTTGTACGAGAGGGAGGGACGGGGAAAGGGGAAGGGCACCGAGTTGATCGTGCTCGGGCGACACGCTTTGTGTTCTTATTCGTCTCAGTCGGCAGCTAAGAAATTTGACATTCCTTTTCATTTATAAATTCTTTCAGTGGTTGCAGTTTTGTTGAGTTTTAAGTGAATACATACGGTAAGTTGGGAAATGTTAATGTTAAAACTTCATTTTTCAACACCTTTTACTTATAATCACAAAATTTATCAGAATGGTAAATGCCGCTTAAGCGAAGCGTACAGAAACTTGCGAAAATGATATAAAATGAAATGCCAGAAAATTGCCTGAACAGAGTTGCACTGTGTGAACGCGACGAGCAACACCAAAACGGAAATCGCCGATAATAAGCAACAAAAGTTTCCCTGTCTGAATCTAGTCTAAGGGATATCTCGATAGAGCAGACCGAGCGGTAGTAGGGTCCAATAATGCCAATACTTACAGGCAGACTTGTCCGACAATGAGTACATATCCTTTGTGTTTACTTAGGATCACTCATTTTAGTGATCACATATGTGAGTAATATTTTACAACATTGAATTCTTTATCTACCAACGTTTGCTTATGATGCAGATCCTAAACCAATTTACTTAAATTGTTTGTATGTATATGTACTTGTTACTTGTATTATTTACATTTCATAACTCAGGTGTAAAACATTTCATTACTCAAGAAAATAAATGAGGAAATTTACCTTGCCTTTCCTTGTGTTCTTTGTTCGTGGCAACCGTGACTCATTTCGTTACTGCCTGAAAGCGGCAGCGGGGGAAGTGATACCAAACAAAAAAAAACACAATATCAAAGGTAACCAAAGACTTTTTTAGGTAATTTTTTATTGAAATAATTTTTTATAAATATTTTAAAGGAGACAAAATTTATCGAAGTCTTAATTAGCAGCGCAGCATAGAACAAGAAAATAAGATTCCCAGTTTGTGACGTAATACAACTCTACCAGCATTATTTCGAAAATAAATAAATCGGACGGCAAGAATCACAAATACCTAGGATGAAAAAAATTCTGTGGTAACGTCATCGTTCAACCATGAATGATGCCTATAAGAAGTTCGAATGCCTAAATAATGCAATATATACGCGTTTTAGTCTTCCACAGGTAATCAATTTCTATTCCGTTTAATTTTTTAAAATTAAGGTTACACTTGTGCAGTAGCACAAACAGCTTTAAAAACGAAATGAAAAAACCCATTAAAAATGTAACAAAATGTTGGAATCATTTGAATTTTATACTAGAAATGTGTTTGAAAATTTTGTTTCTTTTATATTTATTTTTATTTTTTTTATGGAATTCAGCAATAATAGCATGTCCACACGCCAACTAACACTAGCTGTTTATGACTCATTCATGATCATTGTGAATGAATACAAGTGAGAAGTCTTCTAAATTCAAGATGGTGGTGGGTAATATTAAATGTCACAAATAGCCAATATTAAGTGACAAACATAGAAATTCGCTCGGTGAATGACACAAGAATACTGAGGATTACTACATCAGGTGATCTCAGCTGTGCCGAATTTTGACGTCTATGGGCTAAGATTTTTCCCTTGTATTTATTCACAATGTTTATGATATTGTGTGAAAACAAGCTAAAAGTAGGTATTTTCGATCTGCAAGAACTTTATAATACAGGCCATTAACGAGCTAATCTGTCGTACAACTTGGGATCGTTCTACAAGAGGTTGACGTGCTAATGGCCTTGTTGTACAACCAAATTTCTATTTGACAGACGGTTTCATGAAAATCAAAATATTATAATATACTGTCGCGTTTTTTATTTGATTATTTTTAGTTATGTTTGATAGACTTCATTATTTATGTTTTGTTAGAGTGAAAGAATCATCAGAAAATGATGATGAAAATTATTCGAGACAACTGAGGTTTTAAAGAAAAAAATTATAACATGCCTACCGCGTACCACCGCTAGTTAAAAAAAAAGTTATCAAATTTTTCTCTTTCCTCAATCCACTTTCTTGTTCGTTTCCCTTTTTAATATTACTCCTTTTTCCTTCATCCTCTTTAATTAATTCACTTATTACAAGTAGAACTAGCACATCCGTATCCATTGCGTTTGTTTTTTACTGTAGAAAGCGTCGGCAAAAATTATGTTTGATGATAAATCGAACGTCGATGTTTGGTCGTATGAGAACAAGTAGTAAAAGTAGACCGATTACCTCGCTAATGGCCTGCACAACTTTATCATGATAACCTCAAAAAAAAATTAAAAATTCGATGTGTTTTCGTAAGCAACTCAGTGCTCGATAACTTTTTCCCAAAACAAAATCGATAATCTGCCATCACTAATTCATAAAAAGTAATAAGAATAGTAAATAGAAAAAATCTGTATGGAGAAAATTTAATATTTATAAAACCCCAACTGCTAGAGCAAATCTTTTCTTGTGGAGTTTAATATTGAAAACATCTGAAAACAAATGGTTTTCATTTAAGTGTGGGCATAGTATTAGACCCCCATTGGATCTTCTCATTTAACAGCTGTTACCTTTTGCGATAGGGGGTATATTTATCATTCTTTGGTTTACATATGTACATACATATATTCCGTGTATACAAATTAAATTTAATCATCTTAAAGTGGGTTCTTCCAATCTTTATATAATATAGACAAAATAATATAGATATTAAGGATAATATTCAGATTTATTAGAAAAAATACTGGTTTTAAGCAATCACTTTAGCTCATCGAAATACGCGCCGGTCATTAAATCCTGTTGCTGTATATTAAACACCTTCATTAAATCATCAGCTATTTGTTGCCCCTCTTCTACCGTTTGATCCGCTCGCAGGCAAACTTCAAATTCCATAAAATTACCTAAATGTTTCACTTTATCCATATGAATACGAGTTTGACCATGTAGAAATAGGTATCTCGTTTTTTCCAAGCATCCTTTTATACCATTACTTTGGGCCAAAATCTTTTCAAGCATCGCCGGATCATCCACATCTAGTCTATTGAATGTTGAAAGTTTTGGACCAGTTTTATTTGGGCGAACATAATAAATCAGCTGTGATGGTGTTGGCGGGCTTAGATAGCGTAATTTAAATCTGGCGCCATCAGTAGCGTCCGAAATATTAAAAAATACATCTTTCTGTTCCAGTAACTCGCCAGTAGATTGGGTAAGTTCTCGCGCCACTTGAACACGGCGTTCAAATTCCTCATCGCTGCCAATTTTCGCCTTAATCTCAACGTTCCTTTCGTCAGAAGGAATGCTATTCTCCGTAATTATGGACATTTTCACTGATAACTTGACAAAATAATGCAAACGAATTTCTGAGCTGTAAGAGAATTTCGCAATTCAATAACAATAGCGCTTGTTTGTTTATAAAGTAGTAAGAATCAAGGTTAAGCCGGTAGCTGTCATAATTTATTTATTATCAAAACTGCTTTTATCAGCTATTGGAACGAACGAAAGAATTATTGTTCTATTCCGCAATCAAAAAGTTTCACCACGATAAAATTTTCTTTCGTTCACGAAATGTGACAATATTGTGCAATGCAATGTAGCGATTAGTGTTCACATCTCTACTAACAGAAAAGTGGGAGTCTACATTTTAGGCCTTTGGCACTTGATAGAAAAGTTCTACGGTGAAAAACTTTTTACTATGGTGAAAAATTTTTGCATAACTGCTGTGCCAATTAGTAACTTCTTAATGATCTAAAAATTTTTTTTTATTAAAAATAATAACATTTTGATAAATGCAGACACCAAAATTTTTGCGAATTTTTTAATTAAATATTTATATTATATTCATATCATTATCAAAAAATACTCAGTTCCATTATTTATGCAATATTTTTTTTTTATACGTATGTATTAAACTCGTTAAATTAAAATATATCTACTCCTATATTGAAAATTGATCACCTAATTCTCATTTCTAGCAAATAGAGACAGCACTGTTTGTCATGTACCCAATCAGCTGTTTTGGTTTAGCCATGTAGGTTTTTGTGATTTGTTTGAAACTTTTTATTGTATCTCAAGCTAAATGCAGAAATAATCTGGTGTACATATTTAAGAAATGTTAAATTGAGTAATGTTTTCTTCCGATATTTAATATATAGTGACATAAATTGCAATGCATTTATTAAATTCTTTGCTAACATAAATAATTACATAATCGTCATATGTATACTTTCAGTTATGCCTTTTTACAACAGGAATTTTAGACGAATCCTAGACAAGTGGCCCGGTAAGCAACGACTTGGTGTATACCGATTTTTGCCATTGTTTTTTATGCTCGGCGCTGCTTTGGAATTTTCAATGATTAATTGGACCGTAGGAGAAACAAATTTTTGTAAATTAGCCCTATTGTACCAGAAATATCAACGTAATATAATAATTTTTCAAAATTTCAGATAACACGTTTAAAAAACGCCAGGCAAAAAATTTTGTTGAAGATAAATTACAAGCGCAACAATCAACTAAAGAAGCGGCTTAGTATAATCGAACAATTTTATCAGCAAAATGCCTGCTGGAGTTTCCTGGGGTCAATATATGAAATTCTTATCGGCGGCGATGTTGTCGATGATGGCGGGTTCACAATTGGTGCACATGTACTACAAACCGCTTGATGATTTAAATGTTTATATAGAACGTGAAATTGGTGCTAAAGATACAGATAAGCCGCCAGATGTCAAAATACTACCGAAAAAAAGCTAATAATAAGAGCAATTTAGAAATAAAATAAGGGATAAAAATTAAAATTAATAACATGATCTTCGAAATTTAATTGTTTTATTAAATTTTCACTATAATAATAAACAAGTTTTTGTTATAAAAAACAACAACTTACCCAAGGCAAATTCACCTTGAGCTTATATTTCTGGAATGAAAACTTCTGAATAAGAAAATCAAAATTGTAGACTTCATTTACGTTGAGAACTATGTTTTCAATTAAATTAATTTAAATTTCCAGACTTGTTTGGACCTTAAGCTCCTCATTTTAGTCAACCAATTTGCATTTAAAAGTGGTATTTTAAACACGAAAATGTGTTTAGCTTCATAAAGCGAGTGTAATCGGTAATTCAATTTGTCAAAGGTACCATCTTCGAATACTGAGAAGTTGTTGAAAACGCATTCAAAACGGTCCGATTAATGTTGGATGCTAGCATATTCACGTTAAGTTTTTCGTGTGATTTACGGTGATTTTTCAGGCAGGTCTGTTGCCGGTACGCCTGTCCACAAATATCACAGACATAAGGTTTTTCACCAGTATGTATGTACTCGTGATGGCGGAGCGTTTTTCTTGAGGCAAAACACTCAGAGCAGTACTGACATTCGAAAGGTTTCAACTTCATATGCACTGCTCTAACGTGTGCTTCTAACTCAAATTTTCGAATAAACTGTCGTCCACAGTGTTCGCATGGCATCTTATCGGTAGAGTGAACTAGCATATGTTGTACAAGCATAAATTTTTTTGCCATTCTACGGCCACACACATTACACTCGTATTTCATTTCGTTACTATGCAATTGCAAGGTGTGATATTTGAGGGTGTAACGTGAATGGAAGAGCTTTTTACATACGTCACACTCAAAACGTTTTTTCAAATGCTCCTGTTCGGCTTGCTCTGCTTCTGTGGGATGTTTAGAGCGACGATGGTATTTGAGATTGCCGGATTGATTAAATGTCGCACCGCATTGTTCGCATACATACTTTTTCAAGCAGGGCGTATCCGAGTGTTTTAAGCGTTTATGCTTTTGCATTGCGATAAAACTGGTATATATGCGGTCACATCCGGTATAGCTGCAGGCATAGGATCGTGCCTCAGCTTCATGGATTTCCTTGATGTGTGTATACAGGCCACCAATGAAGGTGTATGACTTTTCACATCGATCACATTGAAATGGTCGTTTACTTCCTTCGTGAACTTTGCGTATATGGGCGTCTAGGGTAATTTTATGTGCAAAACTGTGACCACATTGCTCACATTTAAAGTTATTTTTAGTTCCTTTATTACGTCTCTTCGTTTTCCTATCAATTTTCTCTTCGTAAAGACGACCTTGAGTGCGTCTAGTTGTTCCGTTTTCTGTTTTTATACCTTTTTCAACTTGATTAGCTGCACATTGTGCAGACAAATTTCTACGAGAGTGAGCAGTAGGTGAGCCGCTTTCCGTTTTGCCCTTACTTCTTTTTTCTTTAAGAGTATTACATTCAACATTTACAGATTCCATGGATTCATCTCTTTTATGTATATCGTCTTCGGATTCTGCTTGGCTACAGAGAAGCCATTGCTGATTGTTGCTTTCTTCACTCAAAGCAGAACTGGGGCTTGAAGGTTCGCTTAGCGAATTTTTTGGTTTTGCGCAAATGGTCGTATCAAATGGATCAGGGTCTAATAAAATCTCGCTTACTTTCGTTCCATCATTCTCTTGATCTAGAAGAACAGACTCTGTTTCCATAAGGGTATCCTTAAGCTATATAAATGAGAAATATGTATATTTCGAAATTTGTTAATATGCATATTTTATTTTTACCAATAGATGGAAAATATCTTTTGTTTTCGGTTTAGATCCAATTGCAATTTGAATTTTCTGCTTTTCTTCACCTTCGTCTTCGTCAATTTCCACTTTGTTTACGCCATGATCCAACACCTCCCGTAACTTTCGTGCACTCCTTCTTATTAGTTTACGAAATAAATCAAAATTTTGAAGTTTTTTATAGCAGTAGAAGCATAGAAACTGAGGATATTCGTCCTGTTTTGATTCAGTTGGCCAACGCTCGTTGATGAATGAAGTGATAAGATTTTGCATTTCTTCATTATTAGCAATACTAATCCAAAAATCTTTACACTCGTACGCCTCTTCTGTTGGATTAATATTCGTTTCTAAATTGCTTATCTCAGTTTTTGATTTTTTCAAACAAGTTCTACAATGCTGCTTAATATTTGCCCTGGTTAAGATGGACATTCTTCACTAGTTTTTACAAATTTAAATTGATTTTAAAGAAAATCTTAAACAATTGTTTACTAGAAGAGGACGAGGACAAGTTAATGCTAGTGATGTACTTCATTTGACGGTTTAGCTAATGGAGTACGAGCAAAACCGGTTACATTTTATTTACTTACTAGCAAGAACGATATTATACAAGATCCCGTGACGAAGTGTAATATCCCAAATCAAACACACAAAGAATGTCGGAAAAAGAAGAATAAATAACACCAGAGTTTTCTGTGAAGTGTGTTTTAAATCTCCTTAAGTGTATAAATATGATTTATAGGCATAGATTTAATAAATAAATCTACAAAATAAAAAAAGTACGTATTTGCGGAGATTGAGAACTATCAAAATCAGCGAAACCAAAGTAATGGTACCACTTATAGTGGTACGGAGATATAAGCTCAGAAAAAATTTTCAAATTCTTTGAATACTTTGAATCCGGTTTATATAGTTGGACTGATATGTCCGCCAAATGAAAGACAGATTTTCACACGTAGATCTTACTAAAGTAACAAAAAGAAGTACGATATAAATTTTCTTATTTACAAAATTTAATGAACTAAACCGGTTACTGTTTGCTGATTTGGTTTCCAAATATATTTGATCTGGCATCTCTTCGTTGGACTAAGGTGACCATACAACATATCTCCATAATAAACAAAAATATTAGTTCAATAAATGTAAACATATGCACCAGTCTTACTACATAGAAACTAATATGAAACCTCGATTAGTATACCATTTCAGCTATGAAATTTTTATTAGACACAACATATTGTAAACAAATAACTGAAAACTATTATAAATCTTATACATAATTCCTAGCATAAGCCCAACTTATTAAAATGTTCATAATGTCTACCAGTATGTAGTATGTATGTATGTATGTATGTATATGCTTTCACTAATGATTAAAATACTTTATGAGATTTCATCTAAAACAAACATAACTACATATGTATATTTATGCGAGTATTTCCAACAGATGATAAAACTTTTAGCTTTTTTCACTCGTATCATTTTTAAAATGTTTCAATCGATGCTGTTTCATAGCTGTCGGTTGTCGGAAGTCTTTTCCACAAACATCGCAGAGATAAGGTTTCTCGCCGGAATGCCTGTAGCTGTGAAAGCGCAAGGATTTTTGCGTTTGAAACGATTTATCGCAAAGTTTACAGGGATACGGTTTCTCTTTCAAATGCGCTGCACGGTCATGATTTAACAAATCTTGATACCACATAAAACTCTTATCACATTGACTACATGGTATCCTGCCATCGGTCGAGTGTGTACGCAAGTGTTCGACGAGCAAATTTTTTATTGGGAACCGTTTAGTACAAATACCACAAACACGTGCCATGTCTACTCTAATATGAAAGCACATATGTTTTTTAAGTGACAAATCCGTTAGAAACGCCTTGGGGCATAAGCTGCACTTGAATTGAGCGTGTGCATTTAGCACTGCCTGATGCTTGTGCTTCATATGTTCTTGTAGACTCCGGACATACCTATACGTTTTGTCACAATGTCCACACGAAAATGGCATTTTAGTCACATTGTGTATCTGACGTATATGGGTATCCAATTCGGAATTGAACGCATAGCTTTGGTCACACTGTGAGCATTTAAATTTTTCGTTTTCGTTGATTTTATATTCCTCTTTAATTGTGTCATCCTCTATATCTGCACTTTGTTTGCTATTATATTCGGATATCGCTGGAGCTGGCGCCCCAAAAGGGTCTTGTGTACCTTCATTTAATTCGACATCCGCCAAGTTGGCCACCGATGTTTCGAAAAATACCTCTTCATTTTCCATAAGTGCATCCTTAAACTAAACATTTGTGTTTATTTCAATATCTTGATTATTTACAATATGTATGTATGTATTAAACATTTACCTGAAGTTTGTATTCGCGAATGGAAGGTCCAACCGGTTCATAGGTTTGCTCCTCACTTTCCTCTTCCTCATAATTTATTTCTACCTTTATTATACCGCTACTACAATTAAGTACTGTTCGTAATTTTTCAGCGCTTTGTTTTGCTCGTTTATGGAATACAGCAAAATTGCGAAGCTTATTATAGCATCCAAGACAAACATTTTCTGGGTAATTCCAAATGACAGAATTCGACGATTCACTACCATCGGTTGCTTCCAGATAAATGCAGATGAGCTGTTGCAATTCTGCATCGCTACAGATGTTGAAATGCAAGTTTTTATTATCGGGTATCTCGTCTATGTTGCATGCATTGGAATTTTTTTCTGTGCTCAGCACAAGCCTTTTTAAACATGTCCGACAATGGTCCTTTGCATTATCTTTTGTTAATAACGACATCTCCACTTGTTTTAGTTAGATTACCTTCCAATTAATCCGAAAATAGTTTATGTTGGGATTGACGAAATGAAATACAAAAACTTGTCCTTTACCTAAGGTTGCCACTCTGTTTGGATATTAATTTTAACCCATAAAATCGCAGGAGTGGTTGAAATGGCTCACGAAAAGTATGGAAGGGTAGATATAAAATACAACCTAACTTCTGAACAATGTTGTAAAAAATGTACCGTTTTCTTGTTAATTATTTTTTTAAATTTTGCCTACCACTTCAATGTCAAATTTGTTTGTTTAGATTACATTTTCACCATCTAATTACGTGTGAATTGGAAAATTCTTAATGGCGTGAATGAATTATCGATTTTTTCATTCTCATCGATATATACATATATGTATATGTTTATTAGGGTGCCTATCGGAATTATATAATGCATTATGCTTTAAAACTTTCAATAAATTATTTAGCTTTTTATATATAAAACGTTTAAAGAAAATCACCTGAGATGATAAAACAGTTTAAGTTTTTTTTCATTCGGTCCAGCTCACGTTCATCATTATATTTTTCTGACATATTTTGGGGAAAGTCTTATAATATAATAAAATGTTTAATTCCTATGGAAACTTTGTACCGATTTTTCTTTCTATGTATATATTTTGAAGAAACCCCCAAACTGCTAAACTCATATTTGATTCAGGCTCAAATTTAATTCTTTTGTATACAATCTAAACAATTTACCATAAAAAAATCTGAAAAAATTTTGTTATTCCTTTGTATAAATTTTTTAAATTCTAAATCAAAGTTTAGTTTTTGGCATCATTTAAGCCATATTTTCAGATTATTCTTAATAGAAAAAACATTTTAAAAATACCCTAAACCAAGAGTCTCGTAAGAATTTCCGAATGCTCGCTGAATTTTTTAAGGGAAGTTTTCTTTAAAAACTTAAACAGAAAATTATATTCGAATTCGTGGCGGGTTTAAGAACTCGGATGAAAATATTGAGATATTCAGAACTTTAGTAAATGCCCTATTGCGAAAGTCGACTGTGAAACTTGATCGAGAAAAATTTGCATCTATTACTGGGTTTTCTTTAGGTCAAATTGGACGTCAAATCTAGTCAATTGAATGAAAACTACCGAAATTTTGACGTATTTCAATTTTACGCCAATGTAAAATTATAAAATTACAACATGTGGACATTTCGTGTCATATTTTGTAATCAAATATTAGATCTAATGAAAACCAAACATAATAGCAAACGGTTGTAGAATGCTGATCGACAGTCAGTCATTGAACGAGAAATCGATACTTACATTATCATCGACAATCGATAATCTACTAATAGTCGTTTATCTACAGTCGACATTCACAATAGGGGCTAATATGTCATTAGACCGGTTCGGTCATCAAATGAAAGAAAAATCTAAGTAACGGTCTTCCCTAGTTTGAAAAATTGTTTTGAGGATTTTAGATCTTTTAAAATTTTCGTCCCATATATCATTCTTACTCTGAAGTGGCTGTTTAGCCTAATAAGTTTAAATAACTGAATTTGCGCTCTCACTCACACCACTTTACTCTTCATAAAATTAAACATTTTAATAGTCAAAAGTATATGTTCAATGATATACTGAATCGAGTAATAAGTAAAAACTTACGAAGATTTTAGCTGTTTTTAAAACACCCAAAGGCTGAACATTCGTATGGCCCTATTCAAAGTAGAGTTTCAAGCCAGGGTTACTTTTATCACAGCCCAGTCTAATGCACACTCACAAATACACAACTCTATATGAAATTATGTGGATAGGCTTACAGCATATATTTTCATAAGGGGACCCATAAACACGAAAATATCAAAACAAATAAGCCCATATTTTATAGATTTATTTTCAAAATTAAGATAATAGTTCCATGTGTTTTGATAATAGTTCGTATTGTAAAGTGTAAAATAAAATTATTTTTATTATTAAAATGATAACTTATAGCTAAAAGATTAATATAGAATAAAAATGAAATCAAATTAGACATAAATATAAATGCAAATTAGCTCATTACTCGTAAAATATCGTCAAATGAAATGGAAATCAAGATAAAATCAAAATTAACAGAGCTGTTGACCAATTAAATGCTAGTAAAGTATTGACTAGGATTTTTGTTTTTTAATGTTGTTTATATTTTCAACTCAAGTCAAGAAATTCATACATGCTACATACAATTACATCGATATGTAGATGCATACCTAATACGAGTATTTCAATAGATGCTGAAAAGTGAAAATTTTGGCACATAGTACGTTAATTTGAATTCTTTAAGAATTAATTGAGCATCTTTCTTAATCTTATTGAACACCTTTACGCGACCAAGGAAATTAAGTATTTATTTTGAAAATTCATATTCATCATTTCCAAATTATTAATAATCTCACGCCATGGTTTACATTTAAGTATTTTAAAACGAATACGTAGATATGTAATAAATAATAACTGTATGACATTAAAATTTCGTTGGAACAATAGTTCTATTCACGTTGTTCAAACTGAGAATTATTAATTACCTTGGATATTTGATGCATTGTACCATTTCAAATTTCCACAAATCTTCTTAAACAATCGCTAATGTAGATATTGCTATTTCTTGATTACTCGACCAACATAAGGGGACGCTGACTTTTTTTTATCCATAACTGAAATACTGAATGAGATAGCCAATGAATTCCCCCAATTGATTGCATATTTTCGTTCAAACACTGGTGGC
Source organism: Anomoia purmunda (assembly GCA_951828415.1). NCBI lineage: Eukaryota > Metazoa > Arthropoda > Insecta > Diptera > Tephritidae > Anomoia > Anomoia purmunda. The sequence continues at coordinate 25,798,443 of OX639995.1, forward strand.
TGGTACGGTGTGCGATTGTGAAAAAATTGAGTTAGTGACTCGGTTTCCTTTACCGATATTTAATTATAAAAATATATATGTATGTATAAGTTATTATGACACCATCGTTTAACAATATGACCCAATTAGTGTAATTGAGGAGGAATCTGCTAGAGGATCGGGGGCAGAAATAGGTTTCCAATATAGCCAGTTGTAGCTGACTGTAAAAAAGAAAATACAAGGTAAAATTTACCTATCATTCTATCCGCTTCATTCGTGGATTTATACTTACGCACGAAAGATTGTGGTAAACGTAATGACAATGTTCGACAACGATGTCGACATTCACTTGTTGGACGCAGAAAGATATATCGACTACCAAGCGCTTGTTGCACATACACATTTGCACACTCGGTGTCAGGCAAGGTGTATGCTGGTGCTTGTGCAGTGTCGATGGCTATGTATCGTTCCAGCGCGATACCCGTTCGTGGTACACGCAAAGTTGGACTGGCAAAAAGTTTACGCAAAAGACGTGCCGGTAACATACGATTACAGCGCCACAAATTGTGCGCTTCCAGTTTGCCTTTAGACTTTGCGTGATGTTGTGATAGATTCAATTTGGTGAAAAGTTCCTCCAGATTGGTTACATCACGATTAGTCGACTGCACTCGATAAGCATCCCGCAAAAAGATTTCACGATTATTGACATAAATATTGTAGAAATCTTCAAGCTGGATCGCATCTTGTTTTATCTTAAAAAGAAAAGAAATGGTTTAGTTTCAGAGTATCGAAAAATTAAATATAGAGTATAAATTGTGTTCGACCAGGCCTCACCTTAAATACAAAAGGCACAAACTCATTTGTCATATCGGTTATACCAACTTTTTTACTGCTCTCAGACGTGTTGGAGTCCTCAGAGTATGTTGTTGAATCTGGTGTCAAATCAAGTACACTCTGTACACTTGAACAAGGGTCGCAACTGAGCGCATCGATACCTTGGAAGAAAGGATTTTGCATGAGGCATGATTCATCGTACAATTCAGTAAGTCGCGGGAAACGTTGTATCAATGGCAGTGTAATGCGACGCCACATTCGCATGCTGGGATATATAAAGGATTGAACACTATGGACAATTGGTGATGACATTGATGTTTCAGAGGCTAATGAATCGCTGCGATTTCGATAAGCAAATACACACAAGGAAACTAGCAAAAGATAGAACAGCCAATATAGTATTTGTCGACGGCGATCAAGGATTTGATTGAGCAATTCAAGTTTAAGGAAGGCCATAGTAGTTGGAGCCGAGTATCCTCCAATATCCAAATCACGTTCGGTTTCCATTGAGCTACGTTGTTGAAAATACTGCCATATCACGTAATTATCAAAATAAAAAGGTCGCACTTGGAATGAGTTTTCAGCTAAGCTACGAAAATGGCGAAGTGCATTTATGTATTTTTGGAGCACTATGTGGCGTGTAGGCATAACGAGAGCGCCATTAGCCAACTGCCCAAAATTATAGTCATCCATTATGAGGTAAACTATGCACTCAATAATTATTTTTTCCGTTTTCCATGTTTTTTTTTTAATTGTAAAAAGAATTTTTATATTTTTTCCTCCTTGCAATAAATCACGAATAGTTCGCTTTGTGGTCGTTTAATTTTTCCAATTTTGTTTTGACATCGGAAAACTTTTTCGCTTTATGGCCATTTTCGTTCTATTCGCAACAAATTGTAAGCCATTCACAATAAGACATCAGACTAATTAAGGCCAGTTTTTCAGTGCAAGTTTTAACTTAGCTTAAACTCACATTACTTGAATTCGGTTTAAATATAAATTTAATATAACATACAGGGCTGTATTTCAGTGAGAGTTCAAGACTTAAGTTTTATTTTTTTCTTAAGAACAAATTGCGGCTTCACGAGTTTTATTTATTGTTTTAACAATAATCATATCTACTGAGTTTCATGTATGGCTCAGAAAATAAAACTTAATTTGCCAGTTTGATTTTGCAATTTTGAGTGGCAACGAGTAGTTGTTTAGTATTTTGTAGATTTATTTCTATAATTCATATTTTTACAGTTAAGCTAAATTAAATCACGTTTCTCACTGGAAAGTTGGAACGTGCTCTTTTTCTCTATATTCTTTGTTAATTTAGTTATGTGATATGCCACTCGTCGCAAGACGGCGAAATCTTGTATTTTACCCACAGTGTACTGGCGTACTGAATAAAGAAGGGAATCCCTTGTTGTTGTTGTTGTTGTTGTTGTTATGCTATTTTGGTTTTGCCGATTTTGACAATCCTCAACTGAAACTAGACAGCGTTTTTTTTTAGTATTTTTCAGATTTATTTCATAAAATCTGTCTTTTAATCCGCTTTTTAAGTTTTGGCGCAGTTACAACAACTTTCTCCTTGAAATATTGGAATTTATTTATTCTTATTTCTCTTGTAATCTTGTTTCCTAATCAAAAGATCTGTCACTTCGTCGCGGGAAAGCTCAATATTGTATTTTATCATTTTTGTTAGATTATAGCGGTACTTTTCTCTGTACGATGATTTTTATGCTATTGCTAATTATTATTGCGAAGTAGGTGATAAATGTCAAAATAAAAATTTTTTATTACATATCAATTATTATTATTATTTTTATTACATACTAAAAAAAAAATCTTTATCCTGGTTGTGTGCAGTTTTATTGCCAATCACTGTATATATGAAGAAAAATATACAAAAAGTGTATAATTTGAAGTAAATCAAAATAAAATTACGCTCATCAAGAATTGTTTCGATAGTTTTTCCGATTAACAACTTTGTGTTGATATTTGCACGCGTCTGGCAACGTTGTCTATTGGAAATGTGAGGCAATGACCAAATAAATGTCAAAACGCAGACTACTACGACATTGTGCGCGTACCGAGAAAAAGGAGACGTTGAGTATTTTTTTAAGTTGTGTTTCTAATTAAATTAATGCGAAATAAGAATCTAATCGTTTTCTAATTAAATCTGTGCGATAAAGTGATTGGTGAGTTTAGTTTATATAAAAAGATAATCTCCAATATCTATGATGCAGGAAAAACCGTATGGAAACGAGCGAGTGAGTGGAACGATTGTGTCTGTCGGTCCGTGCCGAGGGGAAGTCGTGAGGCTCTGTAAATTTCACTACATTCGAGAAAAAGTGAAGTGAAATTGTGTAAAAAAGTATTGATGCGCAAAACGAAGTGTATAGAAAATATAAATAACAAGAAATAAGAATGGTATCGAACCACCCTGTTATAATATGTTGAAAATTCTAGTTATTAAAAAGATTCATCAACTATTTTAATAGTTTAGTGATATTTAAAATAATGAAAATGTAATGTGAGTCAAGAAACAAAGGAGATGGTAAAAATATTGTAGGAAGCGCATAAAGCAGACGAAATTAAAGCGCACTAATGAATAAAAAGTGTAAAAATGTTATCGAAAAATGGATGGCATTATGCTACGCAGCGCTCGCGCCGCCGCAGACGGCGTCTACGCTGCATCATGTAAATGATAGTGCAGCTCTGAGGCAACGACAAATTTCAAAGTTCTGAATGACGAAGAAAACAATAGGAATATACAAATTAATTGTTGATTTAGTATGTATTTTGCAATTTATAATATCGAGAGAGTTTGAATCATTTGTTAATTGAAAATATGAGTGACGTATTGTAGATAAATGGATGGATGTTGGGGGAAAAGTAGCGTGTAAAATTTTGGTATTGCCGGTGTAGCGTTATGTGTACATAGTGACGACGGTCGGCTTTGCGTCGTACAATACGGCTAAAAACGTCGACGTCGGCGGCGTTGTCATGCGAATAGAAACAAAAGAAATCAATCGCAAGCGCTCGGTAGTAGTGTGAGTGAGCGAGTGCGCTCTATTTTTATTTTTATTTACTGGACGCGTAGAGAGAACTCAGCGACCGAACCTATAAACGTTGTCATCGCTCTGATTTATTTAACTCGAAAGTAAACTATTCTAAATCGTTAAATAATTGAAATAAAATACAAATCATATACATATGTACGTAAATATTTATGTAGCGCTTGGTGTGCTAGCAAAAATTCATGTATTCATTTAAAATAACGGATATAAAATACGATGGTTTCCTCTTCCTTAGCATTTTACATGCATACGCAAGGTCGAATTTAATTAATCCAATCCTTGGCAAAAGTGGAGATTACTTAGATGCTTGCAGTTGTTAGGATATTAAAAATATTTTCAGTTCCTCAAAATTACCACAATTGTGGAAAATCTAATATTTTAATTCTATTCATTGCTTTGCAAATTTTTACAACCGAAGCCTAAATATCTACCTGTAACGGCGTGCACTCCTACGAAAGCCGGGTATACGATATCGGAACGACCTATATCCAGCTAAGTACTGCCACTTCGGAGAATGCTTTTCGTTGTTACTACAACAATAACAACCTATCTCTATATCCGATCAAGGACTGTCATGCCAGCAACATTACCAGAAAGTCAATAAAAGCAGATCCTCTTGCTATGGTTGTTTTTGTTCTCTAAGTTGCACAGTAGAAAATGATATATATAGTTTTACAAACGCAGCTGTAAAATTAAGTGAACATTTCGCTACAAAACGACATTGAGAAATCTAAAAGGTAACCATTAACAAATTTTCTCTCTTCAACTATTTTTACCGCCCAATACGAAACTACTATGAAAGTAAATATTAATGTATGCATATAACATTTCACTACTAGTTCTTACTACGTTCGCAATTCATAGTAGTGCCGCTGTTTAAGTTAAGTGCTACCTTTACTCTTCCAATGCACGAAGAGATTTTACGCTTCAACCCTATTCCCTTATCAGCGTAGTATGACAATTATTGCAGAGCAATAAACTTCCACGATTACTTAATGAATCTGCCAAAAATCTTCCGCTTATAATTCACACAGACGGTTTTGAAAAAAAAAAAATAGAATTTTTGTTCTTATTTATTGAACTGTTAGCTAGTCTTTATTTGTAATTAAATTTTATTTGTAAATTCCAAATCCCAATACTGGCATACTACAAAGCGTCACTATTGCAGTCAACTGGCGGCGTGTTGCAAGTGAAATGGTGCACTAGACGGTTGCTATATTACTACACGACTTTCTTTCGGCTACTTTACGGTTGCGCTCTCGTTTTTTTCTTACTACCTAACTACTTACATACATACATATGTACATACGTATATAGTTTTTCCCATTATTGAATGAATTTATTGTAGAAGTGTAGTGGTTACTACAGTAAAGTGTCCAATGTGGACCCGAATTCTATGCTCATGCTGCACCTCTACCCATTGTTGCACTACACAAATGTGTCGATACGATGCTATGCAGTGTGTACAAGAAATATATTATACATATGTATGTATGTATAGAAAGAAGTACAATCAGTAGTTTGGTTGTAGATGAAGAATTGCAGAACGATTAGATTGTTGGAATACATGTAAATTTTTGTGTTTTTTTCAAAAGCAATATTCCCCACTCTATAGTTGCGACATGAAACAAGGAGAGAAAGTGCGTACGAATTTTCTCATTGAAATCAACTAATCACAAAATGTTAAAGAAAATTGAAAAATCATTAAATTCCACGTATGTACATATGTACATACATACATACATATGTATGTAGTTTTTGTAGCCAAAGTGTCTCGTAGTGCAGTGTGCATATAATATTCTTGATAGAGTCACATAAAAATGGAAGTTGTAGTGGAAGTGAAATTACGTTTCTAGATTTGGAAAAGAAAATAAGTGTTAATTGAATGTTATACTCAAGCGTAATGGGAACATTTTACTTTGTGCTCCGTACATCTAACACATGACACGCCTCTGGTATCTTGCAGTTTCTTTGGTACCTGCATTTCGTGTATACGGCGGTAGTGCATGTTTATTGCAATTACGCGTAAATACATAAATATACAAATACATATATGTATTTACATATGCATGTGTATCAAAATACTAACAATGTATTTTAAATATAAAAAAAGTGATCAATTGAATGATAAACATGTGAAAACACAGCTCTCGATGCTCAGCACTACTAAAATCGTTTAATGCGAATGGAATGTTGTGTATGTATAAATTCCTAAATATTCACAATACGCACATAGCGGAAAATAAACGACAATTTCTTAATATCTGTGAACTACATAAATTAAATAAACACATACTTAGATGCAGCAATGGCTTCGAGCTGGCGATATCCAAATAGAACCAAGTATCGTGCTAAAGGTAAGGAAAAAATATATTTTTTGATTGAACATTTTATTAGAAATACATATGTATGTACATATGTGTACAGGCATGTTCCGAATTTCGTAAAATTTGATATCGACTTTTGGGAAATCTTTTTCAAGTTTTTTAACCAATATACATATGTATTTAAAGTTTGGTACTAAAGCTATTTACATACATACATATGTATGTATATTACATGACAGTTGCTTCGTTTTTATAGTTTTCATAAATTGTGCGCTAATTGCAAAATACATAATATAAAATATATAGGGTGCATTTATACTTACTCTTTTTATTTCATTAATGTACATATATTAACTTTTTCTAAAGTTATGGCTCATTATATAAAAAACACCGTATAAATCCACATTTGAAATTTTGTAGTGAAAATAGGAAAATTAAACAAAAATTCATTAAATTTTCAAAATTTTTAATTCGTACTTCGATAAAAATTCTAAGTATGCAGTTTTATAGCCCATTAAATTTAAGTGAAATAAAACCCATGTTCAAATTAGCTGTAAATTTCCTTTAATATAAATATAATAATACAAAAAAAAATTGCATTTCGTATGGAAGAGAATGCGCGACACCGTCGGTAAAAAAATTTATCACAAACAAACGGACATTTTCAGCCAATTGTAACTAGCATTTCATTTTACTAATATTTAATGGACTAAAAAACTGCATATCAGATTTGTTTCTACAAACTCTGTTTAAAAAGTGTGTAATTTAGATAAAACTTTGCCGAATTTTTATAACTTTTGCACAAAGTTTGAAATTGGGATCTACATACATACATATGTATATAGTTTCTGTTAGGGAATGAGCTATAATTTGTTAAAAAATTAATAATTATTAAACAAATAGAAGAAAAATAGTCAAAACTTGTCAAAATGTCGCGACCCTCTTAATTTGTCAAACACTGTACATACACACATACATACATACATCTGTGGAATTTTTTTCACAACATTTTATCTACCGTTAACACATTCTTCTGCCAATCGTAAAATTACAATTTTCTGATGGAATTCCAAAGATTTATTTATACGATTACCTAGTTAAGCAAGATATTGCCTGCTATCATTGTAAAAGTTATATTTACCTTTTAAATTTTAATAAGGAAGATTTTACAATTTTGACAATAAAAATAATTCTAAAGTGATATCGAAAATGCATTGATGTACATATCGAAATTTTTCTAAAAGATGATTTTTCTTGATCCACATCGCTATTAGTCTGCAATAGGAATGTATTTATAAAAATGAATACCGTAAGCACTGTTATTTATGCAAAAATATTGTATAATTATGCCTTTAGAAATATTTTTCAAACAATACAAAGCGGCATAGTCGAACTTTAGGTTCCTGCAGAAAGGCTTTTCAATATTATTAATCTGATGATTCTCTCTGGCGGTTGAGGGAGCTTGGAGATAAAATGATTAAACAGGAGTGGAGTCAGGACGCTACCCTGCGGTACCGCAATCCTCCTCAGTTTGGATGTTGAGCCTCTAAATAATACTGATGATTGACGGTCCACCGTTTCAGTCCCAGCGGGAAAGTTGGAATAGCTTACCGTGTCAAAAGCATTTGACTGGTCCAACGCTACTAGCAGGTTTCTCTCGAAGGGGCGGTTCTGGTTAAAACCGCTATTCACCTGTGTTTATGGCTGTTGTTGTACTGTGAACTTTTCGGAAGCCATGTGGATGCTTAGCCGTGCCCAGGTGGTGGCGGTTATACAGGAGGAGTAGGGCCTCAAGTGTCTTTATCACAGGCGAAAGCAGGGAAATCGGTTTCCCTGGTTTCAGCAGGGAGACCACCCTTCCAACCTTCCAAATGTCTGAAATGGAAAAAGGTGGCCATGGACAAATTGAGGATTCCTGTAAGGAATCCAACTCGGATTACTCGTATCCCTATTCTAAAGTCAAAAAAATTGGTTTGTCAAAACTTGTTTAAAATAATGAAGTATTTTGTGTTACTTATGAAATAAAATGGTTTATGTGTTTTACATTAAATTGAAATATTTCGAGTGGAGGACAATTTTTTTTCAGTTTCTGTGAACGCGCTTGATTTTTTGATGTTCCCTTTTTAAAATAATAATAAACTTTTTCTGGCAAGACTTGATATAAATGAAAGTTTAAGTCTTGCAGAAAATTTTTCAATTTCACAAATTTTTACCTAAAATTCAATCTGTTTATTCAGAATTTTTAGAAATTTTTCAAGTATGCAGTTTTGTAGTCCATTTTCTATAAAATATCAGAATTAATGGTCTGAAAACAAAAATTCTAAATGTTGTGACACAAGTAAAGAAAACTATCCGGTGCGCTAGAAAAAAATAAAGTGATAGTAGACCTCCTTCTACTGATTCTTTTGGTGTACCAATTTTTTGAAAGCAAATGAATAGAGGGAGGTTATGGAGGGTAAAGCGAGAATTTTCAATATTTTTAAGACCGTAAATTAAAAATAAAACTATTGATCATACTTAAACCTAACTATATAACTATATAACGTGATATAGTCGCTCAAAAAACGACTCAAGAGAATGTATTTTGACTTTTTGCCGTTTTATTTTAGGTTAAGCAAAAACCTGACGTGATAGCTGTGTAATCGATGTTGTAGCTTAAATTTACTGGTTCGTTTCATTTCATTACATATTGCCTATTCGTTTGCCTCAATTATTTGCTTTACATTATTTGTATAAAAGATAGTGCGCCTATTTGCGATTATTAATATACTCAACGTCAGTGTTTTCATATCAAAAATTGCCTATTTCTTTTACACTAATGTTCGTGCATTTTTGACTGCACTTTTTGTTTTTCCCGTAATTCAATTCATTTCGTAAATGTGGTTCACTTCTGTTTTGACCTCGGCTTATACGATTAACGATATATCGAATATTTAACCCTTTTTTATGAAACGCTGAACTTTTTCAAACTGATGTAATTGCTACGCAAATTCCTCGCAAATGCGTAAACCTTTTAAGTAAACCGATTTCTTATACAAAATTTAAGTGAGTTTACAAGAATACCCATATGATGAATATCCATATTATATTCACCTCATCCAGAAAAAAAACGAATATCACCCATTTTCCGAACATTTATCCCCATCCAACACTAACTCACTTGGACCTAACAAAATATATGAGCTGTGATTTGGACACAAAAGGCTAATGCAAGAGCAAAAATAACCTCTATCAATAAATCATGTCTTATGTTAACTTATCTAGAACACAGATTTTTCTCTATGATCCTACCAAATACCAAAAGTAGAATTAATCATAGAATTTTTAAGAATTTGACGTTTATACTTCGCAATATAAATGGGGGGTTTAAAAAATTAAAAACTACAATGGTTAAAAAAAAAGAAAAGAGGAATTGAATTAGTTGTTGAAAGTTTCTTATGGGAAAGAGAATGGAGATGTTTAAAATTAATACGTTTCAAGATACTTGAAATAATGAAGTTGTAATAAGGTGCAATGCCTAGTTTTTGTTTTGAATGAATGTCTATGTTAAGGATAATGATTGGAACTCGAAAGTTGTGATGTAAATATATATGTATGTAAATATTTATATGCACTCATTTCACATATCTGTCTAATTTTGTCAATCACTTGCTTACATCCGGAGTTTTGGACTAGAGAAGTGGCAAAACACTACAACAACGAACGTCAAAATCGGCGCTGTCAGTCGAATGGCATGCGTACAATAATTTAGCACAAACTATTGTTTTTTGTGGAAAATATGAAAAAGTTCCAGTTTAATTAAGGATCACCCGGCGTTTTAAGGAACCTTAAGAGTCTCCTTGCCATCGAACTAATGCCTAGGACTTTTACAAGCACAGAAAAAAAGAGAATAGGTTGTAAAGTATATTTTATGCTTAGAAGGAGCTGCCCCTGTTTGAAAAGTCAATTTTAGTTAAATTATCAAGTTACTATATGAAATATTACATTATGGGTGCCAAGCGGTTCGCCTCGGAAATAAGGTGCATAGCAAACTTTGATGAGGGTTGCCACCTGTTGGAAAAGAAGACTGCCAGTTGTTTAAAAAAGTCAAATTTAATTAAAGTTTACATAGGTTATATGGTTGTCAAACGGTTTGTTTTGCTAAAGAGCTAGCTTTAGTTGGGATACGGTTGCCACCTGCTCGAAAAGTAAATTATTTACAAGCTAAATGAAATATGAAAATATGAATGCCAAACTGTTCAATACGTTTAGGCATATAGAGGGTTGCCACCTGCTGGAAAATTTGAATTTAATAAAATTATACATAAGTTTTAAAATAAGATTGTCAAACGGTTCGTTTGGCTGAGGAGAGACGGTTATAGCTTTATTATTTATATTCGTTTCGCTATGATAAAGTTTATAGGTATATTTTGTGGAGGGTTGCCACCTTTTTATTTATACGCAAGAATGTAAAATATTAAAATATGAGTGTAAAATTGATCGCATCGACGATAACAATGAGCATACTTTGAGAGGGTTGCTATAAAAAATTGAGCCAAAACTTTAATTTTTCTAATTTTCGAAATTTTAAAATTCTCATAAAAGTGTATTTCTGTTTATAGCCCCAACTAGCACTAGAACCATTTTTATAAGAACATGTAATATTTTTCTGAATGCACTTTAAAAGCGGAACCCTTAGAAGGCTAGTTATACTACCTACTATGAGGGTGGAGATTTTTTTCTCAAAAACTAAAAAATTTGTATACTAGTGTTATATAATTTAAAAAAATACGAAAGCTCTGAGAGCAATCAATACTACTTTTTTTGTTTAAAACAGGATACCTAAAATTTGAAGTTTTGATTTGCCATCACTGTTACGATTAGCCCACACGTTTATCACATGCCTGTTCAAGACGTAATTCTTTATTTTTGAATAAAACATTCAAGTACGAAGACTTTTGGGGGCATATGCCTGTCACTGGCTATATCGACGTCATCCTCTGGCACTGATTAATTCTGGAATATTCAAAATAGTTCCGTCATCGGTTATGATTGTGTGGCATTCACGCATTTCACAGCGCAGCCGGCGTCATACGTCGACTGCTCAGCTGTTTCTGTTAATTGTTTGTATTCATTCATATGTTTATATGCTTTTATTAGGCTGGGTCGTAAAAAATTTGTAATTGTACCCTAGATTGAAAAAATACTTGCACTAGGTGCGACATCTGTTCCTCCGGCATGTTGTAAACATTGAATAACTTCGCCATTTGTCAAACGATTTACTTTTGAAGACACACCTTCTCTGCCGGTATTAATAAACAAAATTGCCCCATTTGGGGAACAGTAAATCCTCACGAGATTCATGAAACACCATTACATAATCAATAAATGACGGTTTGTGCCGGCGTGTCCGCAAAAAAAATCATTGGACCAATTTTCTTCAAGGAAGGGGAAGCAGTTGATGGTAAATGATATCGGTGGATGTTGGGACATTTTGTGTACCCAAAAAAGCGTGAAAAGGATCTGACTAACTTTTGATTTCAACAACCCTGCCCGCCATGCTACACAACAAACCAAACAATTCGGGTTTTGTAACAAAAATACCGAAAAGACACAACCAAGAGCACCCGATTTAAGCCCCCGAACTTCGTTTTAGGGGGTTACTTAAAGAATGAAGTTTACGCCAGCAAGCCGAATGTCATTGACGAGCTCAAGACCAATATTCGTGCCGACCATACCGACCGAGATGCTCGAAGAAGTGATGGAGAATGTCCGAAGAAGACCACAGCTTGCGGTGGTTAATAAACTTGGTCATTTAATCGATATTGTTTTTAAAAAGTAAGTTGCATAAATCTATTGTTTCTTTCAAAAGTTATTCAACATTCTCATAGCGGAAGAACTGATAGCACACCCAGCAGTGAATTTTCGATTCATACAACTCTGGAACTTAAAAAAAAAGTAAAAAACCAATATAATTTCTTTTATACCGCTTTTATTTGTTTTCCGATTTAAAAATAAAGAAGGTATTTTTGTGTAGTATTAGATAATAGAGTGCAAAGCTGTCTAGAAAAGACTTTTGCGGGGCGCCTGGTGAATGGCATCTGAAAAGTAGATTGGTGTCGTGCAGGGGAATCTCCACATGCTGAACATATTTTGAGGATGTCTGTGTGGATTCTGGATATGTAGGAATCGAGTCTATAACTGTATCCAGATAGTAGTTGGACCAGACTAACCGGACTCACGAGGGAGCTGTAGATGCTCGTCGGCAATGGGTAGTGATTTGACTCGGGTTGGGTACAATATGATTTTGGTTCAAAATTCTGTATTTAAAATTCTGTATTCAATATTCTGTATTCAAAAATCTGTAATTCAAAATTCTGTACTGTTAAAATTCTGTATTGCGGAACACTGTAATTTTAAATTCTGTAAATCAAAATTATGTATTGGCAGTATTTTGTTTTGCAAAACTCTGTATTGAAAAACCGGAAGAGCATATGGATAAATAAAAAAGTGCGCACTTTTTTTATTTATCCATATGCTCTTCCGGTTTTTCAATACAGAGTTTTGCAAAACAAAATACTGCCAATACATGACTTGTCTTGACCCATATGGTTTCCTATATTATCAAAACAGATTTACATAAAGCAAATGTACATATGTTTGTATGTATTTATAGCTTCAGAAATTTCAAAATGGTCACAAAATTAGTCAAACGAAGAAGGCTGTAAAAGCAAACAACAGAATTAAAAGAATAACAAAAAAAAAGGCTTATATTAAGGCATGTTTCTTTTCTAAAGCGAATTGCTAAAAATTTAATAATATAATAATTGTTTCGCCATTATAATGTAATAACTTTTGTTTTGAATGAATTTTTGAATTTTTCTTTAATTGACGTATGTATATATACCATTGATTCTATAAAATCGGAATTCCATTATTCATAAAATAAATGTGCTATTCAGGTAAGCGTGCTTATCAGGTTATCTGCTTATTTGGTTATATTTTTACAGCATTTTGATCGAAAATAATTTTGATTCCAGAATTTTAATATACAGAATTTCAGTTCTCCATCATTTTGATCATACAGAATTTTAAATACAGAATTTTGAACCAAAAGAATTTAGGCTGGACAGAATTTTTTTTTTGATTTTTACAGAATTTTCATCCAAAAGAATTTTGAAAAGCAGAATTTAGTACCTCTCCCATTTGACTCCAATTTGCAGCATTCACAGGAAAAGAGTTGGAGAAGGTGGTAGGTGACGATTAGATAATAGAGTGCAAAGCTGTCTAGAAAAGACTTTTGCGGGGCGCCTGGTGAATGGCATCTGAAAAGTAGATTGGTGTCGTGCAGGGGAATCTCCACATGCTGAACATATTTTGAGGATGTCTGTGTGGATTCTGGATATGTAGGAATCGAGTCTATAACTGTATCCAGATAGTAGTTGGACCAGACTAACCGGACTCACGAGGCAGCTGTAGATGCTCGTCGGCAATGGGTAGTGGTTTGACTCCAATTTGCAGCATTCACAGGAAAAGAGTTGGAGAAGGTGGTAGGTGACGGCAAGATGACGTGAAAATTCTATGGATAAACCGTTTACATGAGTTTTTTTGTAAATAATTGCGGGAAACTCAAAACAGAGATTTCTTTTACTTAATTTTTATTTTAATTTGATTTTTTTTTTACCTTTATTTTTTTTTTATGGGGACCGAGCCGGCCTAATTTACAAACATAGATACATATGTCATGGTAATTTCACAAATTCGTGAACCAGCATACTGTATATTGTACATAGTAAGTACATACCCAGATACATACATATATACAGTGCCAAAGCTCGTGCTCGCGTAAATGAAACAATAAAGGAAACACCAAAGCGAAATCATGAAAAATATAATAGAATATAGAGTCAAAGTTGAATAACAATTACAGTGGGTGTGAAAAGTTTACGTACACGCCTTTTTTTTAATTTATGATACTCACAATACTGATCTTATTCGGGTATGCAAATTTTGTGGCGAAGTAAATTTTTTATAATATAATCAACTGAAAGTCCAGATTTGGCTAAACATTTCTTTAGCTATTTGAAAATTCCATTCAGTTGGTCTCACTTTTTTTGTTCTGTGTCGAAAAAATCTTGAATGAATTATAATAATCAGCTGAAATTGTAACTTCAAATTTTTTAATCCATCATTTTCTAGAAGTTCTTATTAAAAAATTTATTAAAAAGGTTGCAGTTTTTGCTATTTTTAATTTAGGTAAAGTTTGAAAATTTGAGTTAAGCGGTTTACCCAAATTTTGTTGTAAATTTTGAACATTTGTTTTAAATGGTATTGTAGTTGTTAATTGTTGTTAATTTCATTCTTAACTTCTTTTTGAAAATTAACGAAAACGTTACCGTGAAAAATATTGGGCAAAATCGTTGTACGTAAATTTTAATGACTAACTGTATACAAATAAATAACATAGCGTTAAAAATTAGGCAGATTTGTTGTACGAGTTTGTATTTATGTACATTCATATTTGCTAAGACGAATCTACATGAATTTATACTCGTATTGAAAACATGAAATATTCTATTGTGTTTGTTGTTGTTGCCGTTGCTCAGGCCCTGCAAGATCGGCTTAAATATGGTCGTTGTCGTCAAACTCATCTAGGGGGAGACCCAAGAAACGCGCAGTTTTGTCAGGGAAAGGGATGTTAGATGAGTTGGTTTGAGAGGGAAAGTGAAAAGGTGACGTATTGTATTGTGCGGAGAATTTTCACACATTGAGTACGTCTGAATAAGTAGGAGTTGAGTTGTGGTGGTTTGACCTCAATGACTGCATTCACAGGGCTAGAGTTGACGAAGGTGGTGATTGCCTCTCGGTGACTGTCTTTAGTCTGACATTTCAAGAAGATGCCTTCTGATGTGCCTAGGAGGCGGGTCTTCAAAAAGCAGGTGACCGTTTGGATGCCCATTGCGGTGGCATCCAACGAGGAACTGACTGCAGATCATGAAATTGTGCTCCCTAACTGAGCGCATTGAAACCTCCTGGGTTAAGTGGTCTATAGGTGATATTAGAAAGCATCCTGTTGCTGTCCGGAGTGCTGCGTTATGAGTCCCTGGGGACCAAATTGGAGCGGCATAATTTAGATCCGGTTGTGTTGTGCTTGTTTTTGTTGTTGTAACAACATGAAACATTCCCCATAAAATTTTGGGGACTGCTGCTGAAATGACAGTCCTTGGCCGGATATAATTCCGGGTCGTTCCGGTATCGTATAACCGGCTGTCGTGGGAACGTTGTGTTGTGCTTCCTTTCACTTGCTTTATTGTCTCACAACGAACCGGGTTCGATTTGTTTTATGCATTACAAATTGCTATTATCTTTCATCTGCGTTGTCTGAGTGTTTTGGAATAAATAAATTTGAAATATCTAAATTAGTTCAAGGACACGGAAAACATCGGTTTGTACCGATAAAGTAATAATTTCAGAGATTAACACATACCCAGTTGTATGGTCCCCATATTTTGCTAAGGCTATTGCCACGATGACAAGTTCAATCTCCATACTCGAGAAAGGAATAGGATTTTATTTTTAAAAGTTATATACACTCACCATAAGAAGTCTGCGTCCCCTGCGAAACTCAATTATAAACGCTTGAAAACACACTTTCTGTATCAAATTTTTCCGTGGTATTTTATGTTTAGCTTTTGTTGTTAAAGGGGGAAGTACATTTAGAGGCCGAAAAAAAGTTCTTTTTTGAAGTTCATTTGTAGAGAAATGAATACAGTTCTTTTCAAAGAAGTAAAAGTTTATTTAGAGGTTAAAAAAAAACATTTTTTACAAAAGTGAAAATTGAAAATTAACAAATTTTTGGAGGATCTTGTAAGTCATGTCGCCTCTGGCGTCGTAAATTGCGTAAGCGATGCTGGTCCCTACATTTGGTCCAACATTTTTTTACTCAAGAGGGTTTTTAATCGTAGAAAGACTAAACTATTTTCGATATTCGAAAATTAACCCCTGGATTCAGGCTGCTAAAAAAACTCCGATTTTGAGAAAAAATTTCGTTGTTGCAGTCAAAAAGGGTCTATAAATGATTTGTTTTTGAAATCTTTAGTCTATACAGAACAGTTTTTATGCTCTTCAAAATAAATGTTAGGTGATGAAAATCGGTTCACTAGTTTTTTTATATTCACTTACACAATTTTAAAAAACATGGCTTTTAAAGTTTGCGGTCAAGAGCTTAGCGGGCTCGGCGCCAGACACTTTCGAGAAGCATCTCTTGTACAATTTCGTGATATTCTATACCTATCGATTAAAGCAATAAAAACAAAGGTACTTCCCCCCTTAATGTATTCAGTATATTAGGTTTAAAGTTTTGTAGTTCTGGCTACATTTCATTTATCCTATGACTTAGTTGGCAGCAGAGAAAAAGTTTGCGAGTTGATAAACCAAGTTTTACTATGGAAAAAAGCAACGCCACCGAAAGGAAAATAAATAAGTCCCATTTAAAGGAAAATTATCCTCAAACTTTTCAAGGAACAATACACACAAATGCCAAGAAAACATTCCTCTGATTCAAAGGGTGGTTAAAAACATACAATATATAGGTAGGTGCTTTTGTTTTCCGACCACGTTCGTGACGGCCCTCGATATTGAAGTTATTTGAAGACAATGCGCAAAGAATTGTTGCGAGAGGAATGGAGTTAAATCACTTCAAGGGAAACTGTTAAGGTACCCGATACAGGGTCAAAACATCTAGGAGCATTTATTGATTTTTATGAAAAATTTTAAAGAAACATACTCTTGTTAGTTTTTTTTTGTTTCTTGCACGCAGACTTTTTCTTCTGCATTTTCTGGCCACATGAATGTTTAGTTTTGTTTGTACCATTTCGTTAAGACCTAAATGAATAACAAAATAGTGAGGTCCAAAGGTTTCAAGCCTGAACTATAAAATGAAAGTTAAATCTAAAACAACCACTTAATATTATTTTTCAATAATAAATATCTCAATTTATTTCAATACATTCCTTTGTGGCAGCATTAGAAACATGCAATTTTGGACGCGTTTTGACGCGTTGTCAAAAAATTGTTGTGCCCATTTGCAAATTCTTTGACGGTGGAATATGAAGGGCTTCCCCGTTCGTACACAGCATATATGTATGTATATATTATATATAATTTTTCAAACAATGATCTGAATTACGCAATGTCTTTGTAACAAAGTGCAATGATTTAATATTTTTTGTCGTGGTAGGTATCGAAAAGACCCAGTAGTTTGATGACATTAAAGCTTTTTACCTTCAACAAATCTACTTAACATCGTATACCTGAAACAGTTTTAGCTAACTACATAAAGCCTGGACACAAATCTAGAAGTATTGATATAGAATGCAGCTGCTTTTATGCGCCAAGTTTTTAATAATTTTTTTTTGAACAAACAACGAATATATTCCGTGGGTTATGATTAACAAATGTGGATGTGCCCCGTCCTTTTTGACTGATTTTTATGCTAAACATTATTTTTTTTTTTGTAATTTAGGAAAGATTAATATTAATAAAGAAATGTTCAAAGCATTGTCGCGTTTCTGGTACTATGGATCGTAACAAGTATTTTTGCCCACGCAACCATACCTCTAAAATGAATTTCGAGTCCGCGGAATTTTTTTTTGTGCAGTTATTTTCAAAAATACTCAAAAGTCGTTATATTTGGTGCATTTCAAATGCAAAAAAAAAAAAAATTAATTGAAAATATTGTAATTATTGAAATTTTTTTGTGTGAAAAAATGCGAACACAATATTTTGACCTGCTTTGGCTGGTCTTCTTTGGTTTGTGTAAAAATCGGAGTACTATAAATCGAAACACGACCGTTTTCGAGTAATTCATTTATTTCTGTATAGTAAAGTTTTCCTACATATCACCTAATACAACATTGAAAAAGTGTATACTAAAAATGGTATTGCGCTTGGGTTGCCAATGTGTAGACCATATAAATTTTTTTTTATAGGCGTAGTTGTTTTGTTTGTTTTTTTCAAACTTTAACTCTTGTGTAACAAACACTTTGTAAAAAAAAACTTTTTAATTACAATTTTTATTAAAAAAAATTGGCGATGTATTCTGTATAGAAGATAATACCTGACTGACACCGTTAGTAAAAAAAACATTATCAAAAATTAACGAACTTTTTTTAGCTAATTGAATGGGCTATAAACTGCGTAATTTTTTAAAATAAAAATTCAAATTTAAAAATTTGAAAATTTTATTAATTTTTGTTGAAGTTTTCTATTTTTTCCACAATTTTATTATTTTTAAACACTTTTTCAATTTTCGCTCAAAGTGTTTTGCATTTTTTTCTTTTACCAATTCTAATACGATGATACCTTTACCAATAATAATTTAAGAATCTAAATAGTACACTCAGAAAAATATATTTCCTTAAAACAGGAAATCAATTTCCTTATTTTAGAATTAGTGTTTTTTCCTCAATAATTGGGAAAATTACCTCTGTATGTGAACTTTTACCTTAATTCAGATTCAAGCTGAAAACATTGTGTCATTAATTTGAGGAAGCTTTTAAACCAAAAAAAGTGTCGAGGCGCCATCATTTGACATACAAATAGAATAAACAAAATTTTAGAATTGAAACTTTTTAGCATAAAATATATAAAATATCCTCCTGTGAAAATTCACATTGTAAACAGTATGATCTTAGTTAAACCAAAGCGTTTTTATTAAAACATATGTAGCAATAAAAATTAAAAATAAAATAGGAATTCAATTGTTTCATTTCTTTTTGAAAAAAACCCTTTTTATCAAACTGAGGAAATTTTCATTACCTAGTAAAACAAAACTGTCAATTTCCTCAACATTAATTTTTCCTAAAAATATAAAATAAAGTAGTTGCAAATTAAGGAGGTGTGCTTTCCTCAAACTAATGAAATCGTTTACACATTTTAAGGCAACCATGTCTTTAGAGTCATTTCAATTTGAAATGTTTCCTTAGAATAAGATATTTTTTCCTAGCGCCACGTAATGTTTTTTGGAGTGTATTAATACCATTATAACATAATGAAAAAATTGATGAAATAAGCATTTAATCAATAAAGGGCCTTCGCAGTGATTAACTCTCTTCAAAAGACAACCAGAAATGATTCATTTTCACCTCTGATTACGTGCCATACAATTTGAATATTTCTAAGGGTAATTAAGCATCAACAATTCAAATTATACACCGCCATCGAAGCTGCATTTATATGCTCAATTTAAATATAATAAATTATAAAAATAGATTCGTACATACGCGTTCGGTATTATGTATTTTTAAGTTGTTTGTCATTGCAACTAAATTTAAATGGTGGCACTTAGCCGCCTACAACGGCAATCTCAACAAAATCATCATCAACAGTACAAGAAATAAATATGAGCATATTTACAAATTTGTCGCCAAAGCAACAGTAGATTTTAAATTTATGTATATACACATATCTACATATTTTTATGAATGTTTGTGCAGCCAAAAATAAAATGACATCGCTTGGTAAATATGTATGTATGTATGTATTGTATGTATGTACATTAGAGGTGCCCCCAGTTAATATAAGAAAAATTAAAGCTATTCCAATATTCTGCATCTAAAAACTTACTGCTGATCTGATAAAACTTATCAACCTGACAGTTGGTAGGTTTATTGCGCTACGTCGCAAAATATAACATCGATAATAACTACAAATTCGTATTTGCCGCATAGTTTTAGGCGCAGTAAATCTGACAACTGTCAGGTTGCTGAGATTTATCAGGTCATCAGCATTAGGGGGGGTTAGAATTTGAATTGTGCTCATGAAGAAGTTCTATTTTTTCGGTACTCGTTCGTTGACCTTTAACATTAAAATGTAATATATATACCGAATAAAAAAATCGAACTGAAACTCAATGACTGTCACGAAACTATTTTTTTTTTACAAAATCTATTACTTATAAGTCCTATGTAATAAACAAAGCAATTCGTAAGAATAATTATGGTTAGAATTCTAACAAATCTAAAATCATCCTTATTCTCCTCATCGCTTTCAAAACTAAGGGATCAATATCTTTCTCCGAGCACCAGAAAATCAAAGCAGGCGTGGACTATGCCAAGATAGTTACAAGGAGAGCATAAAAAATGACGAAAAAGAAAACACAAAACTGAACTTGCATGTATCGTAGAAAATATATGAAATCTTAATATAGGTAGAAATAGCACACCGCTTTTAAGGACATCCAAGGGTTAATGATAAAATTCATAAAATTTTTTAACTCGCTTGACCACTAAATTGTCGAAAATTTGACATTTGTCAAGGTAAACAACATTGATAGATAAAAATTGCGCCGAGTTGCGAATTCTGTTTTTGACATTTCACTCGCAAAGTTACACTAGCAAAATAAATAGCGAATTCACTTTATTTATCCTGCTATCACCTTCTATGGATCCATCTAGGGAGAAAATGCGTGACACCGTCAGTAAAAAAAGAAATTATCAAAAAACAATGGGAATTCTCAGCTACTTGAGACTTGCACTTTATTGTACTAAAATTTAATGGGCTATAAACAGAATTTTTATAAAAATTCGAATTAAAAGGAGTCTAACTTAAAATTTTGTTGAATTTTCCTATTTTTTCCACAAAGTTTAAAATGTGGATTTATACGGTGTTTCTTATATAATGATCTATACTTAAAAAAAAAAAGGAAAGAAATTTCGGTGGATATCTCCGCCTATTTTTTGGTCGGCTCCAGTGGTGCCAAGGAAAGAGCTCTGATGCGGACACACAAAAGCCCCGGCACCTGTCGAATAATTTCCGAATGGCAAATGGAAATGGTAGCGCTCCACTACTCTGTTTGGACAACAAACTCACCATAAAAATCCCAGACAGGAATAAATGGGAAGGTGCCACAGACTTAGACCCAGGGTCTACGGTTATCTATGCAGATGTTTCCATGCTAAATTGAAGAGTAGGCACCGGGATTCACTCTAGCGAACTCGCACTAAACCTCAGGTTTCGCTTACCGGATCACCGTTGCTTTTTTCAGTGACATCTAAACGGCATAGTGGAGGCAGCTCGGTAGCTCCCAGCCTCGAAAGGGATGGTTAATTCTGATCAGGGCGAATTCAACCTCTAACATGCGGCCAATGCAGATTAACGACTGAACTCATCGAGGCTTTAAATACCAGTAGTTTGACCAAAACTTGACGTAAAACGATCTATAATCGAATCTCCTTTGCCTTGGCCGCTCCTCTCTCAGACCCATTGGTCGGTGCAATAACTTGACACTACCTTGTGGGTGCACGCGGAAGGAGGTACATAGAGAGTGAAAATTATCTCTGCCACTGTTGTGTCCTGGCGGTATGCGAAACCGGTTTTTTAACGAGTACTCTTCGGATTGTTGAGTCGACCTGAGCTCAGCGAAAATTCTCGACTTTCTGTGCTATGTAAGGTGCACTCGGTGGTTTACCGTCTAAAGGAAGGAACTAAGCAAATAAATGGCTTTCGTCAGCGGCACCGAAACGGACTTCTGTTTTTTAGTCTACGTGTGCCTCCGTGACCTCAAGCGGTGGTATCCGCTGTAACTTAGCCTAATCAACGCTACTTTTGAGTCACTTGAAACTTGCCTTTTGTTTATTAAAATTTGACTATAAAACTCCTTACCAAAAGTTTTAAAAGCTACAAATTACAAAAATTACTATAAAGCTCATACAGTTCATTGTTCCATCGGTATTCGTCGTCGCAAAGACGTAAGCGTCCGGTTCCAAGATCAACACAGTCCCTCCACTTTTTCGAAATTGTAATTGTCGACAGTGGTGTTGGAAGCGCCTGACCTACTAGCTAAACTCAAAAGAAAGAACTTATCTGGATTGAAGAACAAAGTTATCAAAAGAAAGTAGAATGGGAATGAATTGGGGCTTATGAAATATTTACTACTTTCGAAGAAAAGTGATTTCATTTTATGTAGGTTTTTATTACTTTTTAAGAAACCTTTTCTCAATCAGGGAAAGAAGTATCGCAATTTGAAGAAAACAGAAATTTTGTTTTTGTTTTTTAGAGAAGAAAAAACTAATAAATAGTTTAAATGACTTGTGGTTTTATTCAACTTTGAAAAATATTGGGTTTGACGAGCGGAGAATATCTCTGCCCTTATATTTGTGTGACTGTTTTTATATGCAAGTTAACTGCCGAAAGTATTGATCTAAATGAATTGCATATAACATACATACATATGTATGTACCTTTTTTGTATTGAGAGTATTTTTTATACCTTTCATGAGAATGAAATGGTATATTAAGTTTGGTCCGATGTTTGTAAGTGCCAGAAGGAGAAGAGATAGACCCATCAAAAAGTATACCTAAATGATCAGGACGATGAGCTGAGTCGATTTAGCCATGTCCGTCTGTCTGTCCGTCTGTCCGTCTGTCCGTCTGTCCGTCTGTCCGTCTGTTTGAACGCAAACTAGTCCCTCAATTTTAGAGCTATTTTGATGAAATTTGGTGAGCAGGTGTCGTTGTACAAATGATTAAACATTTGTCGGAATCGGCGTGATCGGGTGACTATAACATATAATACAACCGATTATTCAGATATTGCATTTTGCACCATAACTCCTCCATTTAAACAGCTAAAGGCTTGAAATTTTGCAGAAATATCAGCCATTATTAGCTACGTATCAGTATTGAAAATCATGAAGATCGGACAAATATAACATATAGCTCCCATACAACCGATTGTTCAGATATTGCATTTTGCACCATAACTCCTCCATTTAAACAGCTAAAGGCTTGAAATTTTGCAGAAATATCAGCCATTATTAGCTACGTATCAGTATTGAAAATCATGAAGATCGGAGAAATATAACATATAGCTCCCATACAACCGATTGTTCAGATATTGCATTTTGCACCATAACTCCTCCATTTAAGCAGCTAAAGGCTTGAAATTTTGCAGAAATATCAGCCATTATTAGCTACGTATCAGTATTGAAAATCATGAAGATCGGAGAAATATAACATATAGCTCCCATACAACCGATTATTCAGATATTGAATTTTGCGCCATAACTCCTCCATTTAAGCAGCTAAAGGCTTGAAATTTCGCAGAAATATCAGCCATTATTAGCTACGTATCAGTATTGAAAATCATGAAGATCGGAGAAATATAACATATAGCTCCCATACAACCGATTGTTCAGATATTGCATTTTGCACCATAACTCCTCTATTTAAACAGCTAAAGGCTTGAAATTTTGCAGAAATATCAGCCATTATTAGCTACGTATCAGTATTGAAAATCATGAAGATCGGAGAAATATAACATATAGCTCCCATACAACCGATTGTTCAGATATTGCATTTTGCACCATAACTCCTCCATTTAAACAGCTAAAGGCTTGAAATTTTGCAGAAATATCAGCCATTATTAGCTACGTATCAGTATTGAAAATCATGAAGATCGGAGAAATATAACATATAGCTCCCATACAACCGATTGTTCAGATATTGCATTTTGCACCATAACTCCTCCATTTAAACAGCTAAAGGCTTGAAATTTTGCACAAACATCAACCATTATTAGCTATATATTAGTATTCATCAAGATCGGAGTTCACAGTGTAAATCGGCAAGATAAATTCAGGACAAATATTTATTGCGAAAAGTAATAAGCTCAGCGCAATATCACATGAATCATAGCGTTAAACGTTTGGGAACTATTTACGGATCTGATAACTATTTTCAAAGACCGACATATGTAGGTCTTACATATTAATACTTAATTATTTGTATTTTTTAAATGTTGAATATCAAGCGTCGATACGATATTAAAAATATTCAAAAACCATTCCCTTCTTAAAACATAGTTCTTTTTAATTACATAAGGAAAAGCATTAAATAATTTATAACAATGCCTTTACTAGAATTATTTTTATTGATTTGAAGGAAATTTTCGCTTTTAACTATAGGTAATACGAAATTGTAATACAATAACACGTTTTTTACTATTCTTCCATTCATGAAAGGTATGAAGCCTTCGGCATAGCCGAAGACAGCGCTGTTTTTACTTGTTTTTTTTTAATTTTATGTTTCTGATCAGGTTTTCAAAATACGTTCGTTGTGCTGTTAGCGAGTACGATCGCGCGCACGTTTTCCATCGCATGTGTTAATTTCATACATTTTACAAATATTTCTGTATACATATATGCAATGTATGTAGATGTGTGAGTACATACATATATGTATATGTACATATGTATGTATATTTCAAAATATGTGTATGCATACGCGGCACAGCGCCGCAGTTCGGTCTTTCGTTTTGGAATTCACAAAAGCAGCTTCTTAAATCAATAAACCTTATTTTCAATGCACATGTTGTACAAACAAGTACAGACAAATTCAGTTCGCTGTCATTTGTTTGTGTTATATGTTATCAGTAATCATACTTTGGATTTATTGAATTTCATTCATATATTTGTTACATTCGTATGAATGAATATAATTCTGTCAGTACTTATACACCCAGCGCAACAAAAAAAAAACCCACTTCAAGTCTTTCGCGGAAATTTGATTTTTGTGAACAGGGGGGATTCCGCGAATACTAATAAAATATTTTTTTTTCTTTGTTTTAACTATTTTTTAAAGTTCAGTTTAACTCACAGCATTGTGTATAACTACAAGTGAAAAATCATAGCCATAGACGTCAAAATTACGTCCAGCTGAGATCACCTGATTTGGAAGGATGTATTTTTTGGGGTATATATACCATTTTTAGACAGAGTTGTTTTCACTCCGTCTAAAAAAAAAATGTGTACTAGTAACTGTTGAAGAAGTAGTAAATATGCAAAAAGGTAAATTGTATTGAAAAAGCAATATAAAAATGCATAGTATTGATCCTCACTTCATGTGTACATCATTTCATAAATTTTACAAATCTTTTGCGAGCTACCACACAATAAAAAATTGTGTATACGAATCTCATCAAAACTACATTAAAATATAACAGTGTAGTTGATGTTTTTTTTTCATATTTTTCTTTCACAACTTCTTTGGTGTAAATAATTGTGCTGCTCAATAACATAAGGTAAAATAAATTTCAATCTTGCTTAAATTTGAATCCTAAATTAGCATATTTTTCCCACCAATAGAGCTACTTAACCTGAGCGATTGGAATGGAATAAATCCCGGGTTTTGTGTCGGCGCTGGTGCTAGTGGCGTGGCGGTGGTCAGCGGCTCGTCTGCTCCATAGCCGTATCAATACATGTAAATATAGAAAAAAATATATATCAATATAAATATAAAAATATTTGAAAATGTTCGATATCTTAGACGTTCGTTTTGAATTGAAATGGCCTCCTCCAGGCAGGGTTGCATTACAATGGTAACTTTGCCGAAACTTAGTTTGTTTGTACCAATTACTGCAAATGCTTGGTGGAAAAATGTTTACTTGCAACAAATTGCCTGTGAGCAATATAGCTAATCCCAACATATGTGAACACAATAAACGTAGAAAATATTGTTTCTTGAACTAACTTAATAAAACAATATACAGAAAAACGAATTTACAAAGCAAATGATCAGTAAAAATACATCAGCAAAGATTCCATATTATGAAAAATGAAATTAGCTGTTCGTAAAAATTGCAAGTTGCTAAAATCTTTGCATTCATGTGCTTTTTTGCTGTATAACTTTTACCGAATTTGAAATACTGTCGGTCATATTACCTGTCACTTGCTATTGAAAATTTCGGTCATAACGTAGTTTCTCTCAGATTCTTAAGAGCATTATGAATTTTCTGACTGAAATTGCCATATACTTGCGATAATATTTTTAAAACATTCTTTTGAGCATGCATTATGAGTGACTGCTTTTGTATTTGTATTATCAAGTAATTTCACTTTAATTTAATATCTTCATAGATATTTTCCCATACAAATATAACATATGTTACATACCCTTGCGGTCAATAAAAACGCACCCACCACCACTTTGGTAGACTATCTTCAGCTATATAACTGTAAATTAAAAAAAAAAATTTAATTTAAAAAATAAATTATTTTTTATGAAATTGTGTTGCACACTGTTCAGTTATGGTCGTGTTTTGGTTGTGTATTTGAAAAGTTGTGCAAAATGCCAAATAATCGGACGAAATTAAAGCGTGATCAAAAATTTCGCATATTGGCATTAGATGAAGAAAAGTTATCTTCTCGGCAAATAGCAGCTAGAATTTGTTGTAGCCATTCAACTATTGTTTGTCTTTTACAAAAAAAAAAAAAGAGAATAGTGATGTGTTGGAGCATAAGAAGGGATCAGGTCGTCCTCAAAAGTCAACTGAGAGAACAAAGAATATACTGCGGCGGATAAGTTTAAGCGACCGCTTTAAAAGTGCACTTTCTATAAGGGCGGAGATGCAAAATTTTCACCAAGTGGATTTAAGTGTCGAAACCATACGCCGACGGCTTAGAGATGTGGGTTTATATGGAAGACATCCTGCCAAAAAGCCACTATTAACACAAAAAATGTAGACTGCATTTAATCTGCTAAGCTCACAAAATTTGCTTTAGGATAATTGTGTAGTATAGAATGTTAAGTTTCCTAAAAGTCAAATGATTTGAGGCTGCTTTTCATATCATGTTTTGGGGCCTCTACACCTTGTTGATGGAATAGTGAATGCACAAAAATATGCGACAGTGGTTAACAATTTTTTAGTACCCGCAATTGAAGAGCCTTATTCTTATACGGATCGCCTAATCTTCCAGGATGACTCATCGCCATGCCATCGTGAAAAATGCGTATATTTTGATTGGAAAGAAATCTTGCATAAAACATCTATACAATATTGGTGTATATTTTCCTATTCAGCTCGAATTTTTATTTTTAGTTGGCCAATATATTTAACGATCTAGGGATTCAACGCTTGGATTGGCCTGGAAACTTGCCAGATTTAAACTCTATTGAGCACTTATGGCACATAATGAAGTGTGAAGTTGCTAAACAGAAGCCAACAAATAAAAGTCAATTGATATATATTTTAGAACTGGTTTGGTATGGTCGTCCCTTTATAAGGAAATCAATTGAGGTCCTAGTGAATTCCGTGTCTTCAAGAATTAAGGCAGTTATTGAGGCTATAAGAGGAACGACTCGTTAATAGGAAAGCCTATTGTGAAGTCTATATTTCTACCGTTAGTGGTGAAAATGATTTAGTCGCTTTAAGTTAACTTCACGTTGTTTTCTTTAAATTAATCATTTACATCATCGAATGTACATTTTTCTTAATTTTTTTTAAAATTAATTGGCTATTCCATATAAAAACCATTTTCGACAAAATTTTTTGTGGATAACTAATTAACACTACGTTGCCAAACAAATAAAAATGACCCGAATATCCTAACTTTGTAAACAAATTGCTCATGTGATCTTATTTCAATTATATTTGGTGGTGCGTTTTTATTGACCGCAAGTGTATATTACATACATATATATTGCACTACAAATATATTTTCGAAACTAGTTTACTACTGCCTTTCAATAAAATTAAAAGCGGAACAGAAAAGTTCAATATAGATACCTACAATTTCCAGAAACATTTATCGTAAAATTTATTACTTTTTTTTTAGTATTTTGTAATCAAAAATAATATGCAAATACAACACAGCAACCCGTATTGGATTTTTTGTGCAAACACGACCCCCTTTGCGAAAACCTTATCAAAGTCGATATTCGTCACCCTGGTTTTCCTTTCTTAATATTATTCGAATTCTTCTTTTCGTATATCATTTTTCGTGCAATTTCTATTTCCATTCACAATGGCTCATAGGCTACGCTCGTTTCGGTTAGTCGAGAAAAATCTTGTCTAATTGACTGTGGCTCAAAAGCCCATAATTCTTATAACGTCAAACGAAAATTCTATGTTTGTAAAATAGCAGCAGACTCACAACGAGACAGTGCATCGTTTATATTTTAAATACCATGCAACTGAAGAGGAAATGCAGGCTTCTTTTAACCGCAAAAAATGGAAGAACAGCGGCTCAACTGGGCCAAAGGTAAAGTAAAAATTCAACTTGATAGGCTCTGATGGCTATCGCAATGTTTGCTCTAAACCAGCTGAACGATTTGTGGAAAATTGCATATTGCTTATTGTATAGCATTCCAACTATATCATGGTATGGGGATGGATTTCAAATACAAAACGGAGTTCCTAATTATAATAGAGGGTATAGTAAATGCCGAAAAGTACGAATCTATTGCACTCAATGAGGTTGTACGCAGCTTAGAGTCCTTAACATAAAAGGAACCATATCTAATTTTTCAGGAAGATTCAGCGACATGACATCGGATACGAACTGTAAGTTTTATCATGCCCTTACCCATTCAACCACTTATTACTATTAAACAATAGATTAGATTACAAAACTGAAGAAAGATTTGGTCATAGTGTCACTAGATTGGCCAGGGAATAGTGGGAACTTTTTGGATATTATTGGCGCTAAAATTCGAACGAAACACAAACCTAAATCATTGGTGGGATTGAGAAAAAGTATGGTATGAGGAAATCACGCCTGAATATTTAAAATATTTGCATGATTCTAACAACAAAGTATTAAAAAATAAAGAAAAAAACAAATCGTTTAAAATGTAGTCACACTTTGTATAATTGAAATAAAAGTATTAACAAGAACCAAACAAAAATTTTTGTTTTTCCGATTTGTAAAATTTTTCAATACTTTTTTCAAGAGACCAAAAGTTGCAAAGGAACAAAAATGTAAGCCGTTTTTTTCAAACTAAACAAAACAAAAAAAATGTTACAACAGGTTTTCCTCAAATTTATTTATTATTATTATTAAATAAATGAATGAGGGTGACCTGAAGTAACTGTAAATTATTATTCCTAATTATACCAAAACTAAGTTATACACAATTCGAGAAATATTGTTTAATTTTTTGTAGATATGTAATCTTCAATAAATCTATATTATTAAAAACTATTTTTCTTAAAAAAATGCTGTTTCTTCGTTGTTTGGCTACGCAACGTAATTTAAATGTCTTAACCCATAGGCTTTAAACTTTTTAATTAATCAGTTTATGAGCTATAAAAAGTACGAAATACAAAACTCTTAATCGATTCAATTTAATTATTTCTTTTTAAAAAAATCCCCACACTTCGCTTTAATTGATGTACAGTTGTGTTCAGAAAAATAGTAGCAAAATGTATTAAATATTTTTTCTCTTTCCTCACGCCGAGTGTGTAGAATGTACGTGCTTCATTCGGAGGGCCCTGCATTTGAATACTGGCCGGAGCAGGAAATATCAAAAATTATAGAAAAGTTGTTTCTAATAGCGGTAGGCAATGACAAACCTACGAGTGTATTTCTGCAATGAAAAAATATTCTAGATAGAACTACATATATTGTTATAAAAAATTATTAAAATTAAATGAGTACATAAAACAATATTATCAAAAATTGTCAATACATATTGCTACTAATTTCGTGATCACAGGTGTACGTACGTATTTATAGGGTTCATACAAATCGAAATCGATTATCTTGCTCTCATCATTAGCATCGGTTATAATTCTCCTTCAATGATGCGAAATCGCAAACAACTGTTCTTAATGTTTGTCTGGCTAGCTAGTAGCTTGCTGTTGCCAATTTCAATTTGGTATGATGCAACGTTTTACCACTACTGGCTGACTGCGCTTGGCTAGTCCTGCCTCAACAATATTTTTCTTGTGCCTATGCCTTTTATTCGCGCTCCTCGTTGTTTTGATGTATACAAACAAAACCGAATGCCTCTTCTTTGGCTGCTTGTCCTTCTTCATACCTACATACATATACATATGTATATGCCTTTTATGCAGTTGCTTGTGTGTGTGTGTTTGCACTTTTGGACTGCATTTTTCATTGGTGGTTATGTTTGTATTTGCATGTTGCATGTTTGCTTGTGAATGTCCGTCTACACTCATGTAATGCTTGCCACATGATTGTATGCGCGCACAAGCTCGAAGTATTGGGTTTGCTGCATTCAAAAAATTTCCAACGTAAACTTTCATTCATATGTATGTGCATCCATACATACATACATCGCCTTGGCGAATAAACGCATTCATCCCTTTATGTTCTTTCCACTTCTGCTCTTCGATGCGGTAATGTGATGCCATCCCTTTGATGCTAAATTTTCAACACACATCGTTTAGTTGTTCATTTTTTGTTTGTTTTGATTATAGCCCGTAAAACTTTCAAACTTCGAATGTGCTCTCCAATAATTAGATAAAGGGCTTGGGAACGAACAAAACTAAAAATAATAAGTTAGATTGTTTTTATGCACCGAAAAGTAGGAAAATATGCACAAAAAATGCGTCGAAAAAGTAAAAGTATTCACTAATATAAATTCGGCAAACATTTATTATTAATAAATAATGAATGAATTTATTGAAGTGCTATCCAAAAAAAAAAGTTACATATACATACATACATACATACATAAAAATTGTTAACCAAGAAAATGTAGAGCTTCCAATATATAAATATCCAAAGATTGTAGGTCTGCACAATACAAACATTTTATTTCAAGTGAAGAAACTAAAAACTTCTGTGGTACTAGTTTTTAACTTTACAAAAGAAAACTATGGTCGTTTTAATAAAGATCAAAGTTTCAATGTAAATGAGTTGTTTCAATAACATTTTTTTACAAAAATAATAGCGAAATTTATTGACTAATTTTGTCAATTTTTTTTATTCCTTATTTAATTTAAATTATTTAAATCAAAGAGTCAATTCAACAAGTTTAAAAAAGTTGTCATTAAAAGTTCCTTGCGCCGGCCGCCTTAGCCGAGAATGTAGCGTGTGCGCGCTTCATTCGGTGGGTCCCGGGTTCAAATCCTGGGCGGGGCAAGTAACATCAAAAATTATAGAAAAAGATTTTTTCGAATACCGTTCGCCACTCGGCAAGCAATGGCAAGCATCCGCCATTTTTCTGCCATGAAAAAACTTCCAAGAAAAATTATTTGCTGTTCGGAGTCGGAGTAAAACTGTAGGTGTTTTAATTTGTGGTACAACATTAAGGGTCACTTGCGAGAGAGCAGGTTATGTATTTAACTTGGAGTTTACCGGTTAAATTGATAAATTTATTTGCACAGCAGTAGGTTAGACATCAACTCAAAGTTAAAAACATAAATATTTAACCTAACAATTATTCAGGGTTACATTGTTAAGTTTGTGGAGAAGAAAAAAATTGTCAAACAAGTTTTTTAAAATAACCACAAAAATTTTAAGCGAACCGCTTTTTTCGACAATGACGGGGAAGGAAGCCTTCGAATTCGTTCTACAAACGTCTACAGTTGATGACAGAAAGAGAAATGGTCGCCATCGTGTGGTTCGAACTAATTCAGCCATAAAAATTGTTTGCGAACGCATTCGCTGAAATCCCCTTAGAAAACAGAAAACAGAAAATTATGTCAAGGGAAATGGATATATCGACCAGATCAATGTCAAGTCTTATACAAGATGATCTCCACATGAAAGCCTGCCGTCCGGTCAACTGGTCATATTCTGGCAACGCGCTTGAAGCAAAGAATTAGGCTTAACAGATGCAAGCGGGTTCTCAGTGGCACGCGGTCAACAGCCATAAAAGTATCCTTTTTACAGATGAGAAAATGTTCACTGCTGAAGAATTTTTAATAAGCAAAATGACAAAATCTACGCAAAAACTACTAAAGACGCAAAAAATATTATTCCAAGGTTCAACGTGCTCACCATCCAGCTGTTGTAGTTGTTGATGTTGTTGCTGTAACAGCATAAAATATTCCCCATAATATTTTGGGGAATGCTGCTGAAGTGACAATCCTTGGCCGGATATAAATCCGGGTCGTTCCGGTATCATAGAACCGACTGTCGTGGGAACGATGTAAAAATGCTGTAATGATTTGGTGGGGAGTCTCCTGTAAAGGCTAACACCTCTTCACATCTGTGAAAAACGGGTTAAAACTGGAACAAAAGTGTACCAGCTGAATGTTCCAGAAGGCGTGGTAAAGCAGTTAAGCAAAACTTTCTTCGATGGAGAGCATTAGATCTTCCAGTAAGATTCCGCTGCAGCACACAAGGCAAAAACCACCCAGCAGTGGCTTAAAAGTAAAATATTCCATATTAAGCAACAAAAATCAGCAACAACAGTAATGAAGCCAGTTTACTTCATACGATCAAAAATCATAGCTGCTATACCCTGGAAAAGGGTCAAACGGTAACTGCAAAATGGTATACCGAACACTACTTAAAATTACGTAGTTGGAAAACCGGAAGATTTGGGTCTGCGGGACTACTTTTTACAACATGACCACTTTAAAATAATGAGTAACTTTTTTGCATTCTTTGACATCGAAGAAATACGACCAATACTATATTACCTGAATTTAGCAGCTTGTGATATCTGGCTATTTCTAGAGATTTAAAAAAATTGTAGGGGAGAAGTCTTTAACAGCAACGCGGAAATAATTGAAGTGGTTAATGCTGAACTTAAAAGGCAAGATTTCGGATACTGTTTTGAAAAGGTCAGAGAACGTAAATAACAGAGAAGGCTCATCCCAGTCCATTCCGCGATTCGTTCCGCTGCAAACATATCACACTCATTTTTTCCACCACAAGTATACAGTAGACCGACTGAATTTAACAGTAGAAACAAATGTGGTGTAGTTCAGTTCCCTGGGTGGTGGCATTCGGTCATGAGTCTTCTCTTTTAATTTACGTTCTCTGGAGAAGTGGATCTATTGGTTTTAGAAATTCATTGAAATCAATGGCGATTATGTAGGAGAAAATAAAAAAAATATACGAAGATTAAGAATAAATATGAGAAGATTTTGTTTTGTCGTTTTTGTCGGTGAGTTAAGCGGACTTTTGTTATTCCCCTAGTTTATGCTATTAGGGCGTAATTTGCAAAATGTACATAGGTAGTGGCATGGAAGGTAAAATTAAATTGAGAAATAACGGATAGTCTGATTTACATACATACATCCATACATACAATATATAAGTGCATATTAACTGCATTCCTTCTCGCATTTCAGTGGTATCTCGATATTCATTCAGAAAATGAAATTTTATCCTCAACTACTATACTATTCAACCGTCTATCGGATCAGACGTACTTTGTTACAAGTACAATGTATACGGTAGGTAGACATGTGCGCGCTCTCATCTTCAGTCAGTTGTCCTCAATATGGTTTCACACTTCTGCTTTTATCATCTGCATAAAGCATTTGCTGTGTGTTTTTTGCTTGTTTTTTTTTTTTAATAGCAAGCAAGTGCGTAGACAAACCATATTGTAGTGACTAGCTCTTGAATAAATTTCTGTCTCGATTCAGACAATCAACCTACATAAATGGATGCATTTTTCACGTAACAAACACACATTTTGTTTTTTTTTTTTGAGCTGTATGCGTGTAAGTGCGTGTATTAAGCATTTGACGGATAGTGCGTGAGCGTTGAAGGGACGCTCTTCTGCCAACCCTTCTTCTTGCTACACATCTACATATATTTTTTATTTTTTATTGGTATGTAAGTTAGTATATCCAAAGCTTATGCTTAGCTATAATGCGGTGTAGAAAGGGTGTCGCTTGTGTCGTAGGTTAGTGCCGTATTAAATTTCTATGTACTCGTACAATGGCCCCAATGAAATTTAAGTAAAGTTGCTCGTTTGTTTTTATTAACTTTCACACCTTGAAGTCCTTTAATATTTCAACACTTTTGTGGTTATTCGATAGCTTACAGTTGTTGTTTTTTGTTTTTACTTAAGTCCACACATACATGCATATGTATTTACATAAACATACATATGTGCCGCTCTGCGAGAAAAAGTATCTAAGGTGGCGAAAAATCGATTTCCAGATTTTAATTGTTTTTCATTTCAGCAAGACTCAATCTTTCATTTGCTGCAAACTAAATTTTTAT
Source organism: Anomoia purmunda (assembly GCA_951828415.1). Taxonomy (NCBI): domain Eukaryota; kingdom Metazoa; phylum Arthropoda; class Insecta; order Diptera; family Tephritidae; genus Anomoia; species Anomoia purmunda. Next base: position 25,832,568 of record OX639995.1, read on the forward strand.
CTCGAATACTTTTCCATTTATGAACGTTGAAAGTCAGTTATAAATCGCCATCCACGAGCTACATACATATATCGGGGACCACTGAATATTTCCCCCTCTACTCACTGATACATCTTCGCGCCACCTTAGGTACCTTTTATCGCGGAACGTCATATATGTATAAAATATTCTCTCCCACCGGTTGAGATCTTTTCGATTCAATTTACTTTAAATTTTTTGTAAAAACTTTGTTAAAAACCATTACCATTTATTGCAGGGACCATAAAAAAAACATTGTAGACGTTTACCGAATTCTGAAATTTGACGAAAAAGTGTAAACAGTTATTAGATAGATGAAAAATATTGTTGCAGTTGCCAATAAGAGTTATTTCCTAACATTTATTTTTTGCCTAGTCCGATAATTACTATGCAGAACAAATATACATAGAAGTAATAGTTATTGACGACGGAAAAAATATATCTCCTGCATAACAGTTATCTGACAACAAAAAAAATAAATGTTGGGAGATAACTCTTATTGGCAATGGAAGACATATTTCTCCTTCATAACAGATATCACGCATCGTAAAAAATAAAATGTCTGTATAAAAATTACATACCGTCTAATGTCCATGGCAAAAATATAAGGCTTGGAAAATAACTCTTATTGCAAATGGAAAAATTATTTATAGAGAAATAACTATTATAAGAGAAAAGGTTAAAAGTTAATCAATAATTATTATAGTTAGATTCAAATTTTTCGTGTAATCTAAAATTATTATTCAAAGACTTATATTACAAAAACCTTTTCATAATAGTTATCAGTGAGATAAATATTTTTAACTCCGGAAAGACTTTTATTTTGGAACTTATGTTATAAAGACTTCTCATAAAAATTATCAGCGTTATAAGAGGTTTTAGGTCTTCAACAACTTTTATTTTGATATTTTTATAATAAAAATCTTCTCATTATAATTGTGAGCAAGAAATAATTTTGTGTCTTGAACGACGGTTCTTTTTTAGCACCATTTCGGTATTAGTACGGACTAATTCGGTACTATTTTGGGCCCCGAAATAGTTCCGCCTTTAAAAATTTAAAAAACGTTGCCATAGTCATAAATATTATGCAAAGACTTGTATAACATAAGTCTTAAAATAAAAGTCTTTGAAAGACGTACAAAAATGTATCTCACTGATAATTATTATGGAAATACTTTTATATTATAAGTCAGTCTCAAATCAATAGTTGTTGTTTTAAAAAAAATTTTCTCACTCATAATTATTATGAAAAGCCGTTTATAATATAAGTTTCAAAATAATGTATATCGAGAATTTGAAAAATTTGTCTGACTCATAACTATTACCAGAAGACGTGTATAATGCTTATAAAAATGAGGATGACTTTTTTAAAACTCAAATAATTATTATTATTCTGGATCTGTGATTATTTATCCTGCAGAACAGTTATCAGGCAACGTAAAAATAAAGCTTTAGAATGTGTATGATTTTTATCGGGGAAATAAAAAATATTTCTCATCATCTCAATATTGCTGACAATATTTGACGAGCAAAGGACGAATATTGATATACATGGAGGTTTAGAGACTATGACGACGCAGAATCCATTCGGCACTTTCACCCTAACCTTTAATAAATATGTTTCTTTGAAGAATTTAACAGTTTAGCCTCTGTCTCAACGCAAGGGCTGACTGCATTCGCCAAAAAATCGGGCTGGTTCAAGGAGATACGTACTAAACTATTGAACTTAATACAATCTGACCTAATATAAGCTATATTTTCATCACCACTTGCTGTAGATCCTTCAATTGATTATTTTTGGGTCTACCAATATAACGTCAAAAAAAAAAAAAAAAAAGAATTACATTGAATCCAGTCCACCGTTAAAATTATCCGCTACTTTATTTATTTAGCTTTTTTTTTTTGGGGTCCAAGATGTTTTCAAATATGCAGCCAGCTGGACGAAAAAGTAAAGGTTGACGTTAATTTTTACGTGAATGAAAATGTGCCCACTGGCAGCAAAAAAAAAAAATGAAAAACTAACGAAAATGCCCCTTTAAACTTCCACTTTTTTATACTTTTTACATCCGAACAGTTCTTAAAAGTTGTGATTAAACTTTTTGAAAATTTTGATATTTTTTTAATTTGTTGATTGTTTTGAATTTTGATCAATGTTTACAATTTTTTTTAATGATTTATGTTTTAGAATGAACTATATTTAAAAAATAATAATAATAATGTTATGGAAAACTGCATACTTTGCAGTTTAGGTATTTGAATAACCATTCACTGTATAATATCGAACATGAGCGATTATTCGATTATTTGCAGTGCATACGTTTATTTGTAGTTCATATTATTAATCAGGGTTGCCACTGAATCCATCGTAGTAGAATATTCGAATCTCCGAAAATCAAATTACGAAACATTCAGCGGCCGTGCTGAATACATTTCCATAGGTTTCGTCGCTAGACGTTCCGTTCAGTACTTCACATTACAACTACTTTCACAAGCTTGCACTTACATGTCATCAGCCAGTTCCATACGTGCACTACTCAAAAATTTCAAAAGTAACACTCCGATCGATCTTTCGAATTATAGCTGATAGTTCGATTAAAAATCGAAAATACAAATGCCAGAACAATTTTCAGGGCCCTACTTGATATCCAAATCTATTGCAAAGAAGTTTCTTGATCTCCCCTTCAACAACGCCTCATATGTAGTAAACTGAATTCGGATTCATGATAAGCCATTCCACAAACTTCCAAAAAATTTGTCGCAAATCCTCGTTGATTTTTGTACTGGTTTGAATTTTTTAACCTAACATATCAAATTTGTAGGACCGTCCATCAAAAATAGTAAGAGGCAAAAAAGGCTGAAACGAATCGCCTAATAAATGATATTTTAGGTGGCATGCAAATTACCCATATGAGTTATAGGGAAAAATGGAAAGCCTTTGCGACGGCTAGACAAAATTGTACCTAACAAAATTACAACATAGTCAAATGGCGCGGGTAATAGATAGCGAAAGTGGAATGTATTGAATCGTAATTGTCTTTTTCTTCGTGCCCGAGCAGTCTGGAATTTTTTCAGTGCACAAATAAAATATCAAAAGTTTCCGAAAGTATAGATATTTGTCTGTTGTCTGTTGGTAAATAGTTTACAGACTCGAAACCTACTAAACCGATCGAGCACAAATTATAGTGCATAGAGCAATGGAAATTTCCGGTAGGTGGCGCTGGGGATGAGGTATTTCTAAAACACGTATTTACAGTCCGATTTGATTCAAATTCAAAACCATTTTAGCCACATATGGAAATATAAATATATTATAAAATATTAAATTGTGTCGATAGGTAGTGCTGGAGCCGAAATATCTCTAAAACCCATATTCACACTTCAATTTAAATAAAATTCAGAATTTACATATATGTACGTATATACATAGGTAGTTAACTATGTATATGAAATAAATATACATTAAGTTATTGTTTTTCCAGTTTTTGTATAAACAAAATACAAACTACACTCACAAAAACGAACACAACAACAAAAACAAATGAAATGGCTGTTTCCTTAATTCCCGGCGCGAAATGTGGTTTTTTTTATATTCCACACTCTTCCGGCATTCTTGGCACTTTTTTGACACTTTGTGAGAGAGCAAGTTCTATTATTTTTTGTTGAATTATCGCAACCAGCCGGGATCGTGCGGAACAAACCTATTAGCTCGCGTAGCAGCAAAATTTAAGTGGCTGAGAGCTTAAAAAAAAATAAAATAATGTAAAATAATGTATTAATATGTCAATATGTACTTATGTATGGACATGTATGAATGTATGTACGAGTATTATATAAATATTTATGTCTTCTACCACCACTTGACGCGTCCATTCATTTCTTGTTGCTATACTCATTAACGATATTTATTATAAGGTTGTCTTGAAATTCATACTTACATATTTATTTTTTAACTACTGTTTGTTGTTGTTGTTGTTGTCAATTTTTGCTTTAATGCTGCCGACTGCATACCAATGATGCACTTGTCGATTAAGGCTAGAGGAGGATAACCTTCGTTAAGAAAAACTAGAAAAGAAAAATGTAGGGGATTTTTTTTTAGTGGTTTTAGCGCTAAGCTAATGGCTTAATTAATATTTACAAAATTGTAAATATATTTAAGTACATATGTACATTTGTACAGTGGCTCTCAAAAGAAAAGTAAACAGGCTTATCACTGTAGACATAACGGTCCACTGTTAAAAGATTTACCGTTCTAATAACACTCGCATCTTTCTTTTTTTACGAGTACGAGGGAAATCAAATTTGACTCTCTCATTTTAAGTTATTTGCCATTGTGAATCAATACAAGTGAAAACTCTTCTAAATTAAAGATGGCGGCGGCTGATATTAAATGTTACAAATAGCCATTATTATTTATCAGAAGGTTGCATCAGATGATCTCAGCTGTCCCGAAGTTTGACGTCTATGGGCTAAGATTTGTCACACGTATTTATTCTCAATGTTATTTATGTAACAAATTCGAATCACACTTATTTCGCAGAAAATTAACTAAACAGTAATTGTTTGGCAGACTTCTTAAAAAAAAAACAACGGTTTAATAAAGTATAATTTTTAATTGCGAATGCGTAAATTATACAAGCTGTAACTAATTTATAATTTTTCAATTTAGCAGACAAATTTGTTTATTATATTCCTCAGATTCATCAGGTCGTTATTTTGTTTTGTAAATAAGTGATTTAAATGAAAAAAATTGGAAGTTGTGCACGTCTAACCACAGATTACCGGAAAGCTGTAAATAAAAAAGGAACATTTTAATATTTTGGAGTGAAATCTTCTAAGCCCAGATCTATCACCCAATTTGGCGAAATTAAAGAACTTAATATTTGTAGCTTAGCCAACTTTTTCTCCAGAATAGTGCAGAAAATATGTATTTTCTCTATCATCACGATTGACAAGAATGTCACAAAATAATGGCGGCCAGGAGTTTACTTATGTATGGCACATACAACTTTTGCTTTACTTACTTACTGTTACCACTGTTATGTTTTGATAATTATTTGTGAATTAAATATTTAGTTGTACTTTTTATAACTTAAATATTATATTTATGAAAATAAGGGTTACTTTTTAATTTCTATAATTAAACTACGAAACATATAGACATACAAAGAGCTCAGAAAGCTAGTTTGTTCACTTATTTGTGATAGTCACTGTATATTTAAAAGTTATAGATTTAAAAATTAGTACATTAGTTGTAGCCCTGTAAGAAGAATAAATTAATTCTAATGCCGTATTTTTTTTTAATATTTTTTTTTTCATATTTTCCCATTACAGTTCCACAAGATCCCGAAGATTATTATCGGCTGGATCCAAAGAAATCCAATGCAGAGAATGCCTATGATATCTATACGGCGCTTTGTTGTCGTGACACACGCGACACGAAGCGCCTCTTTTTACTTAATGGGCTGGCCACACTTTGCCAACAACAGCAGTCGGAGCAGCAGACTGCAAAAAGCAATTTGGGATTTAATACGGAAGAGTTGCTTTATGGGTAAGTTAAATGTTTTACATTGTTTTGTTTTTTTCATCATTTCTCTGCATTTATTGGTAACGCCCTACCGATTGACGTTGGTTGAAATATGTATGTAGATTTACACGATGCTAACTTTAAGTATTAAATATGTACTTTTTACACGTGCAAACATTTGCTAATGTTTTTAGCCCCTGTAATGAAAACAATTATTTAATTATTACTTAGCCGAAGTGTTCGTTTATCAAGTAGAGTATGTGGATTTTCGTTTCCGTGCATTTATAGAAGCACTAGGTAATAAAAATATAAACAAATTAATTTTCGAAGATTGAGTTCAAAGTAAGCCGGCAGAAAAGTTCATAAAAATTTTTATTATGGATAGGTTCTGGTTCAATTCTCTGGCTCGTAGTCCTAGTCGTAAGATAAAACACCTTTGAACTACAATCAAACTTTTAACTTAAAAGATTTTAGATTCCGGTCAATCACAGGCATGCTCGAATAAGGCGCCAAATTTTTTTTTTTTTAAGGAGAAAGCGGTCGACTCGTTTGACTTGGGTGGATGTCGTCTCTGGTAGAGCAAAATCATATCGATTCTAAAAGTATTTCTTTTACTTTGGCTGCCATCGAATTGGTTGGTTACTTCGAAAAATGTCGGAACACTTAACTTTTTTATTATTTCTTCTTCTTAACTGGCACTATAAACGCCTAGGCGATTTGACCGATTCCAATATAGGGCGCCAGTCATTCCTTTGCTTTGCTAACTGACACAAGCGAGAGACCACAAGTAAAGCCAAGGCTTTCTCCAATTTAGAGGAGGATTTCTTCTTTTGCCATCGCCGGCAGGTTCCTCGTTGAATACTTTTAAGACTGGGGAGCATTTTCCTCCATTCTCTGAACTATATCTATATCGTCATATATGCAGCTCATACTGCTCACCGTTCCATCTTCTGCGGTATTCGCCGTCGCAAGGACGTAAATGTACTAAACTCTTTCAGAGAATATTTCTCTTAAATACTCTACTCAGTTGCCTACTCAGCCTAAAGTAGTACTTGCTGATAAGAGAAATTCTTCGTAGGATTTCGCGTCTGACATCATTATTGGTGTTGCCACTGGTTCCAAGATATACAGTCCTCCATTTCTTCGAAATTGCAATTGTGATGTTGGAAACAAGGCGCGAATGCGCTGTTTGACCGGTTGAATTCTGCATTTCGAATTATCTTTTCCAGCGTGAGGTTAAAGAAGTCACAAGATAGAAGAGTCACCCTGACTGAAACCTGTTTTTGTATCAAAGAGCTCGTGACAACCTCTACAGAAATCATGGAATCGTACGCCTAATCATTGGCGCATTTACCAATCCAACAGTGCCCTGTTATGACAGATACAGTTATGTTGACGTTATGCTTATTGAGCTTCATTAGTAAACCCGTGCGTTTAGCACTAAGTACCGACCACAATTGCTTGGCAGTCCATCTGTCATTTGCCACCTTAAGAAGCCTATCGGAAGCAAGCAGCCTATATTTTTTGGGTGAAATGACTCAGCCATCTCCTTGAGAGATGCGCTGCATTTCATAAGTACCGTGGAGGTTGTCGTCTTTTTTTTTTGAATGATTTTTATAGCCGCCTGGCTATTAGAGAAAATGTAGATATCACCTTGGATATCGTATCGCACTTGGCCAGTTTCGTGGTTCTGTCAATTGTCATCAGTTCCGCCTGAGAAACGCTACCGTGGCCCGTTAGATAGAAGCTAATGGAGATTCCCAGGTGTTCAAAGTATACGCCTCCACCAACTCTACCCTCGAGCTTTGAGCCATCTGTGTATACTAATACATGAATGGACTCGCCCTTTCCTACAACATCTCGTTTCCACTCTTTCCTTTAAGGTAAGAGAGTAATGAGAGTATCCTGACGTGACCATAATGTGTACTTGACCACCCACTTGTTTAAAGCGTTCAGTCGAATTGCAGCACCAATTGCGACCTGTTTAGAATGTAGGTCTACTGGAAGTAAGTTCAGTCGGGCATACAGAGCCTTGAATGCTGTTGTTCTCATCGCACTCGTTATGTGTATGGACGCAAGTCTTTGGACTTTATCCATTTTGTTGAAGTTTACCCCTTTCTCAAGGGCATTCCACCATACCACTATAGATATAGTAATGGAGAATCGGCCTAACTACCACGATGTAGAGCTAGCTTATTATTTTGGGTTCCATCTCCCACGTTTTTCCAATTGACCTACTGCAGCAGTATAGTGTACCGTTTGCTTTACGCGCTCTATCTGCAATATTGGACGCCCAATTTAGTTTTCTGTCCCATATGAGGCCAGATATTTGGCCTCTCCCTTTACTACGAGGGTCTCCCACCCTAGAGTTGGATGTTCGAGATCCGACGTTTTCTGTTTTCTAGTGAAGAGCGCCAGTCCCATCTTTACAAGATTTACTCCCAGTCCTAGCCTGTCGCACCAAAGAGAGAGTTTTTTGAGAGATCTTTGAAGTAGAAAAGTCAGAGTTGATAGGCGTTTGCCCGACTCTTTTGCGATCGACCATTTGGTCCGCTGGTTTTTCATACTCCCTTTCCGTCAAGATTTTCAACGGGAAAGAGTTGTCACTGTCAAAATAAAATATGTTAATAAAACCCACCATATGTATCACCCTTTTCACCAAAACAACTTTTCTGATAATTTGAGTTTGAAATTGCTCAAAAACTTGAATATTTTGAGTGAAGGTTCTGATCAAGGCGAATTCATATAAGGTGGTGTTATAAATACAACTACAAAATTCCTATGTAGTTTGTTTTTTCTTTTGCATAACTGTTGTCAAAATTTACATACATTTTGTTTTTTTACGGCTTTTGATAGCTCATACGCGAAAGAAAAAAAATCCTTGTAGGTGAATAAAATAAAATCAAATAGGCTGCTATAGTAACACAACCAAGGCGAATTCATGTAAGGTGAAGGTGAAGGTTGATCAAGCAGCTGATTGAATTCGCTTGGTAAACGTTAAGTTAAAATAATCTGTTTGTTGTAAATCATACTGTCATTGTGCATACAATTTGTTAGTGTAAATTTTGTTTTCGAACGTACAACCAACTGATAAAAATTCGCCTTGAACATCATCTTATATGAATTGGCCTTGGTTCTGATTCTACATACAAAATTATATAGGAATCAGCTATCGTTAGTTGGGCAAACTGTTTTTTTTTTAAATGTAATTTGGTGGGTATGTAAAGGGTGTTTTTTTTAGACTGATAGAACTTTAAATTGAAATAAAACTCGTAAAAAATGAAGTATGGTGCCAATTTTTTTTCATTTGAAAGATATTTTCATGACATTTAATATTTAAAAATATTTATGGACTTTCGGCTTCTGTTCTTGAATCAGTTGGATCTTGTATGGGTGTAGCCCAATTTTCTTTGCGCAAAATTTTCCATGCTGTAGATGTTCAAAGCCCATCTTGATGAGCACGGCGGCGAATAGACAAATTCGGATCTTCTCCAACACGTATCACTTACAGCACCAATCTTTTCTTCTGTACGTACAGTTCTTTGTCTTGTTGTTGGTTTTTCATCGAGTAGAGTAAATGTTGTTCGAAATTTATCAACAGTTCGACGAATAAGTTGCTCTGTTGCTCGATTAAGTGGACCACAAAATTCACGAAGTGCTCTATAAGTTTGGCGAACAGAACAGAAATGTCAAAACGAAATGTCATTTACCAGCAGTTAAGGGACAGCTATCTCTATCAGTCTAAAAAAAACATCCGTTATAATAGATACTATAGATAAAAAAGTGCTGTGAGATTAAAACAATTTTTTTTAGTAGTACACTGATCAAAGAGGTTTATATATATGTATACCCTCAGTAACAGCACTACCTATAATATTTTTTTTAATTATTATAATATTTTTTAAATACGTTCGTTTTTTTAGCCTAAGCGCCTCGCTTATTCACACATTTACGCAAGTGCGTGCCGCCGCCCTGCGCGCCATTCGTTATGCGCTGTCTACACCGCGCGATGTTAAAATATTCAATTCTATGCAACTGCAACATTTAATATGTCGCTCCATCGATGTACTACTGAAGAACGACGATGAACGCGTACAGGCACTGAAATTGGTGAGTATTTAAATGCGCAATTAATTTGTGTTAAAAATTAAAATTTTTTTCTATACCATGTACCCCATTTTTTGTTTTTGTTTTTTTTTTTTTGCATCTATGTAGATTCGTAAAATGCTTGCCATCTCACCTGCCGATATAAATCCAGTGTTGGTGCGTTGTTTGGTCTCCCTGGCTGATAGTGGCATCGAAGATGGTGATAATATGTTGCGGGCCTGTCTTGCAACGCTATGCGAATTTGCGGTGCTGAATCCTGCGTTGCTAATTGTCTGCGGCGGTGTAACGGCAATTACACGTAATGTCCTGGAATGTCACAATCCTCGCATTGCTGAAAGTTTGTGCGGCGTGTTACTCTATTTGCTGGAATGGCCACACACACGCAACATATCGGGCGTACGTTTGGACTGTCTCGCCGCACCATATTGCGATTTCACATACCGTTTGGGTATTATGGACAAAAATAAGTGCGTAGCAATTTTTGTTTTATTTAATTTCTTTAAACGTGAGCCTTACTTGATTACTATGAGCGTCTGTTTTTTTTTTTCGCCCCTTAGAGATGCCCGCGAACTACGGTACACCAGTTGCCGGTTGGCGTTGTTGTCAGTGTTGCGCAGCTGGACTGGCACTATTGAGTTCTGTAATCCCAGTAAGCCATCGGGCTTGAAAGCAATAGTGGATACATTGTATCTGAATCAAACGGAAGTTAGGGTAAGTACATATCTACACCTGTGATCACGAAAATAGTACCAATAATTTTGTTTTCCCTTATTTAATTTTAATAATTTTTTATAAAACTAAAAAATTTTTTTTTTATAGAAATAAAAATAAGTTTTTATAAAAATAAAAATATTTTTTTATAGAAATAAAAATAAGTTTTTTTTAAAAATAAAAATATTTTTTTAAACAAATAAAAGCAATTTTTTAATAAAATAACAAAAACCATGCATGTTAGAACTTCGAAATGTTTAGAAAATTTACAAAACTTCGACAAATTTAAAAAAAATCATCGTAATTTCGAACCAATAATTTTATTTTTTCTTATTTAATTTTAATAATTTTTTATAATAATAAAAATAAGTTTTATAAAATAACAAAAACCATGCATGTTAAAGCTTCGAAATGTTTAGAAAATTTAGAAAAAATCGACAAATTAAAAAAAAAATTATCGCAATTTCGAATCAATAATTTTTTTTCTTATTAATTTTAATAATTTGTTATAAAAATAAATATAAGTTTTTATAAAAATAAAAACAAGTTTTTATAAAGAAAAAAATTTTTTTTTTATAAAACAACAAAAACCATGCATAATAGATAAAGTTTCGAAATGTCTAGATAATTTACAAAAATTCGACAAATTTAAAAAAATTTCACAATTTCTGGGTATGCAGTTTTGTAGTAAATTTAGTTTATGCGTTTTACGGAAAAAGGCGCAAAAAACGATAAAAAATTAACATGAATTTGTAGGCACTTGAAACTTGCGCTTTATTTTATTTATTTAAATTGAATGGGCTACAAAACTGCATACTCCGAATTAAAAAGTTGAAAATTTTAATGAGCATATTTTTTTTTTACATTTGTTGAGTTTTTATAAATTTTCTAGAATGTAGAGAATTTGGACTTAAGAAAGACAGAATTGTCAATATCTACATTTTGCTACTGTTTTCGCGATCACAACTGTTAGCACATTAGGGTGCGTCATTAAAAAAAAAAAGTTGCTATTTTCCACCCGAATATATGAAATTTATTATGTTTTAAGACTTTCTCCAAAATTTAGTTTTTGAATTTTACTTTTTAATTTTTTTTTTATTTTTTTTAAAAACTATTTTTGCAAAAAAAAACTACTATTATTAAAAAAAAAAATATTTTTTTGCGGTATTTTCAAATCGGTCCAGTTTACGTAAATCTTAAAATTTTTCGGAAATATTTTGTTCAAAGTCTTAAAATATAATGCATTTAATAATTGCTAAGGAAAAACATTTTCAAATTTCACTTTGCTTGGGGAGTGGTGCACCCTAATGCATAAAAATACAATGCAAATGCCGTTGACTGTCGCAATTTATTCTAATGTTTCCATTTAATTTTTTATGTGCTACTTAATCAAATTTTATTTGCACTTGTTACTCCACTCCACAGAAAGCAATATTGGATTTGCTTTATGAGCTACTCAATCTTCCGCAACTACCCTGGACGGATGATTATACGATAGCTCTGCAAACAGTCGATCCATCAGATTTTCAGGTAGTACATTAATAAATATAATATATAAATGTTCCTATGCTAAATTATTAATGCAAATTTCTACATTTCAGGATGCGTGGTTGCTCAGCAATGGCTTTGTTGCCATGGAAGGTCGCAATATACTGCCAAGTTTGGCCGCAAGAGCACCAAATGTTTGCGAACAACATTTGGCATTATTGCTATACTGTTTTCTTGAGACTGGACTTTTAAATGCACTCGTCGAGGTGATCAGATCGAGCGATACACATTTGTCGGTGCGCGCAACTGTGTTAATTGGTATGTGACAATGCAATGCGTTCGCTGATCGCTAATCTTCTTCTAATTTTATACTTACAATTATTATCGTTTGTAGGTAAAATTTTGCATTTAATGCATACACATTTGCCTGCTGATATTTGTAGTACCAGCCCGGCATTACCAACACTAATTTCGCACGCAACTCAGGGTAATCAAAATGCCACCGCCGCAATATCAGCTTTACAAAATTACCAAAAAATGCTACGCAATCGTCCTGCTTCATGTAGTTTATTTTTGGATAGTATTATACAAGGGGGAAGTAAGTTATCTCTATGTAGTTTGCATTCAAAACACACACTAATGCGAATATATACTTTATTTTTATTTAGCTTTAATACAAACACGCCTATTTCGTCGAGAAATCAACGCGCAGGATCATACACGTTCGTTCAGTGGCAGTGCATTACAATCGTCTGCACTTCCTGGCCAATTGTCAAGTGGCGGCACTCTGAGCATGGGAACTATAGGTGGTCTTATGACGAGCGATCGTCAGCGTTTGGATTCGGTTTCTTCAAGTGATGAATCGAATACGCAGCCATCTTCATCGCGTCGTGCAAGCTTTCGTTTTAAGCGAAAGCTTTTGCCCTTCTTTGAAAATCAACGTGTTGCGAAATTAATACGCGATTCAAATGTATTGGCCTCGCCTGAAGGCAGTGGTTGGGATTGGGAAGTGGTTATCACCATTCTACGTGTAAGTTTCAAAGAAAATATTCGTTAAATTTAAACACCAGTATAATTGTTTTACGTTCGTTTTTCGTTTTTTTTTTTGTTACAGTCGAACTTAATGCGTAGAGTAGATGACACAGTTACTAATTTTCTGAAATCTCTTTTGGACTATTACAAACCGAGCAAAAATCGTTTTTCGCATCAGGACTTGGTGCATGGTAGATCAATACCAGCATTCGTGATAGCTGGTTTGGATTTCATTGATTGGCTCTTGGCCAGTCCGATGGTATGTAATAATTATTTTCTGTTTGAAGATTGTCATATTTTTCACTCTACATCTATGTATATAAGAATATTTCGCTCGAAACCGGGATAGGAGATAATTATGTTTCTTTTTGAACTTCTTCAGCAGGGTGTAAAGTTGATGCATATTGGAACGAGTTTCCGTCATCCCTTTAACCAAGTTTGGTTTGCAGACAAATCCGTTTCGACGTTGTGTCAATTTTCATTCCACATTTTAGCTCCGTCGTCCCGTCTTCAGTGTAATTTTTTGTTCGAATGAAATTTATAGGAACTGATTTGCCAAACCAAATTTGACAAGGAATGACGAAAAATTGTTCCAATATAAATCAATTTTACCTAGTCCTTTATTTCAACATTAAATAGGTTAGGTTACTGTGGTAGTTCCCCAAAGGGAACTCACTTAGACATAGTAGGAGTCCGTTGTGATACCACCTAATTTATGAACGGTAACGTGAATCGGAAGTCAGGAAAGTCAGGAAAGATTAACCTGAGAAACGTTGCGTGCCCCGAATGAAGTCACGCAAACTACTAATCTCCACTCCAGAAAGGTCTTCTGGAGAGCTAAAGAAGTACGAGCCTAGGTACTTGAACCTCAGTCTCGCAAATGCAGGGCAGCTGAGCAGAAAATGACAAGATGAATCCACCTCATCCTCCTCCATACAGCTGCGGCAGAAAGGGTCAGAGACTATTTTCAGCCTAACCGCGTGAATACCCAACGGACAATGCCCAGTCAAAACACCAACCAGGGTCGAGAGTTGCCACTTAGTAAGCGACATCAGCTCCCTTGAGCGCCCACGATCCACTCTCGGCCAGAAGGACCTTGCAATTCTGCATGTCGTGGCAATTTCCCAGCGCTCGCTGAGACGACATAAAGCCCATCTGTCCAGGAGAAGCCCGTAGGCAGTCAAAGGAGCCCCAACCCCCTCCCTGCAAGGAGAAATGACTTCCAGGGTACCTTGCCGAGCAAGCTCATCAGCCATGCAGTTCCCTGCAATGTCGCTATGGCCCGGTACCCAAATTAGTCTAACATCGAGATATTCCGAGGCGGCTGCGAGAGAAGTCAGGCATTCCCTGACCAATTTTGATTTCACCATTAGCGATCCTAAGGCCTTAATAGCGGCCTGACTATCCGAATAAATGTTGGCCCGTCTAGAGGGCATTACATTGGTAAGTAGCCAATCGGCTGCCTCCTTTATTGCGGCCACCTCTGCTTGAAATACACTGCAATAGTCCGGAAGCCTAAATTTACGGCTGAGGGAAAACTCATCGCAGAATACCCCTCCCCCAACCTTACCATCCAGCTTCGAGCCATCCGTGAAGAAGTTCACCGTCCCACCGCCCCACAGGCCACCCTCCTTCCACTCATCCCTACGCGGGATGTAAGTGGAGAAGGAGCGACCCTGAGCTGGAGTCGGCAGACAGTAATCTGCTTCCGGAGGGACAAAGTCGAAACTGGCAAGAATCCTAGAATGCCCAAATGCCGAGCTGAATCTGTAACCATTGCACTCAAGCCGGGCTGCGGCATGGGCTGCTGCAACCCTGCCTGCAATGTCCACAGGTAGCACGTTAAGCATAACATTGAGCGCGAGAGTGGGTGTGGTCCTTAGCGCCCCACTGATCCCAATGAGCGCGGACCGCTGCACCCGCTCTAGCTGCTTAACCTTAGATGCCTTGTCTAGTGAGTTCCACCAGACCACCACTCCATAAAACATTATAGGCCTTATTATCGTCTCATAAAGCCAATAGTTTACCTTGGGAGAAAGGCCCCATCTCTTCCCAATTGCACCCCGACAACAGTACACCGCAACCGAGGCCTTTTTCACCCTTTCCTCAATATTTGGCCCCCAGGAGAGTTTCCTATCCAGGATCAAACCAAGATACTTGACCCGGTCAGAAAGCACCAACGGGACGCCACCTATTGAGGGAGGATGGGCGACCGGTACTTTGTACCTCCTGGTAAATAGTACCAGCTCTGTCTTGCTAGGATTAATCGCGAGCCCACACCCTGTAGACCACTTCACGATCAGATTAAGGTACCCCTGCATGATATCAAACAGGGTGCTCAAAAACTTACCCCTGACAATGAGAGTAACATCGTCAGCATAGGCAATAACCGTGCAGCCTTCCCTTTCCAGCTCCTTCAGTACGCCATTGATAGCAATGACCCAAAGGAGTGGCGAGAGAACTCCTCCTTGTGGAGTGCCTCTACTCACCTTTCGCTGGATGGAGGCGCTGCCCCATTCCGCCACGACAGTTCTGTCCCGGAGAAGGTGATTGATGAGCATTACCAGACCCGGCTCAACCCCAAGTTCCGCCAGGGATCCGACTATTGCCTGTGGCTGAATGTTATTAAAGGCACCTTCTATATCTAGAAAGTCACCAACTGCAAAGTCCTTATGTTCAAGAGACTCCTCAATGACATTAACGACCGTATGCAGGGCCGTATCCACGGACCTGCCCTTCGAGTAGGCATGCTGAGCAACATTAAATAACTGATGATTATAAGATATCGGCATACACCTCAAATTTTACTTCTAAACAATTTTTAAACCCAATGTAGGTAAACTCAGAATGTAACTAAATTAACGTATTGGCATATTTTTATATACGTATATCTAATTTTTATACACTTTTTTTAATAAGTTTATATATACATTTTTTGATACAATGTGTATTTTTTTTATATATATTTTTTACATTTTTTTATACATATTTTTTATTAATATTGAAACTAAATTAGACAAATAAAACATATTTTTTACATATATTTTTTTATACATATTCTTTTTTTTAATATTTTATTAAATTAAAAGTTTTTTTTCAATTGTTTTTTCTTTTGTTTTTAAATCACAATATGTTTTAATTCTTTCTTTTGCTAGATCTGCCTTCCAAGCTGTTGTTTTAAAAGAATAGTTTGTGCGTTAAGTGCTCTGAACTACAGATTTTTTTTATTACTTTCCAATGACCATATTGACAGGATGGCGCTCAGCAGGTTATACCCCATACATACCAAACATAAGCCCTATATGTGAATAGCCCCGTCGTTATTAAGTTAGCAGTCATTCGTAACCTAACACAAAGGATTATAAAAAACAAAATAATAAATACATGTAGTTATTATGGACTTCCTGAGCTAAAAAGAAAGTTTTAAAATATTTTGTTCGGAAATTTTTTTTTGTGATAATGGTCATTTTCTGGTCTTTGGGGTATCATTTTATTATCATAAAGGTTTATTTCTACAATGTTTTGAAAGGTTGACACATTTTTAAAGGCCAATTAAGTAAAATTAAATAAAATTTTGTAATATGAGTGTCAAATTGTAGGTTCAAAGAAAGTAAACTTTAGAAAACTTAATCATGAAAATTTGTCTAAAGAATGTTGCCACCTATTTAAAAAAATGTTGCTGTAAGTAAATATCTAAGCCTCTGAAATATGACAGCATTGCTGGGGAAATATGCATGAGGATGAGCTCAAAAAAAAGTTGTCATTATTTTCAAAATAAAAAATAAAAAAAAATTTTGATATGTTTGGAACTTTTGAATTGCCCTATTGTTTGATTTCTTTGTGCATTTCTAACAACAAATTGAGTTGCATTAAACCCGAATGACGGACTGCGCAGTAGCCGATGACCAAAAAGTTTCAGCAACCAGCAATTATGAAGTAGCGGTATATTTTTTTTTTTTAGATAATTTATGTATATAAAAAATTGGCCGTTTTCTTTGTTACAACTTGGCGCAAACCCGATGGACGAATTTCAACTAAATTTGGGCAGTAAACTCCTTAAACCCGTGGCACGGACATAGGCACTATTTTAATCCGTTAGGTCGCGCATGAGTCGAGATATTTGGAAAATACATATTTATGGTCCGATATTGATGATGTTAGAAAGATATTATACTTACTGCCCGAGATAGCACTAGACGCAAGTTATTAAGAAAATATGTGGTGTATGTATGTACTGAAATTTATTATATTAAAAAGGGAAGGTGTTGGTGTTATAAAAAAATACTTTTATGAAAAATCTCTGTCTTTGAACTGGTTTTGATGAAATTGGAAACGGATAATAGAGGTGCGACAAGAATTGCATACTATTGCCAAAAATGGATCCGTTAGATGGCCCCAGAATAGCATATCCGTATTTCTGGTCCGATATTGATAATATTAGAAAAGTTTGCGTCAGTTGACCAGTTCAAAACTATGCCCTTTAGTAACGGACGAGATTAAGTTTACTCTTAAATTAGTTACAGCTATATTTGACACTTTAGCCAATGACCAAAAATTTTCAACTATCAACCGTATTCAGCAATCATGAAGTAGAGGTATATGTTTTTAGTACGTAAAAAATGAAAAAACAAAAAAAAAAATTTTGGCGAAATTATTTATTTCATTTTCTGTTGCAATCGAATTCATAACGTTGAACCGAATGTCGTGCGAGCGAAGCTGCACGTAAAAGCTAGTTCTATATAAATTTGCAGTCAATAGGATTCAATGCAGAAAACTTGGATTATGACAAATTTGGAACTTTTTATTTATTTAATTAGTCAATTACATGTTATCTATACAAACCGAGCCTTAACCACAAAAATAAAGTAAGCGATTTTTTTTTCAAATTTTTTTTTGTGCATCAAAATTTAAATAAAAATATGTTTTTTTTTTGGAGATCTAATATATGGTATTTTATTGCACTATATCGAAATTTAAGGCTATTTTTAATTATTATAAAATCCATGTATGTATGTATAACTATTTCACATTTTCTCTGCAGATGGAGAGCATTCGTATACTCACCGATTATTTTTCGGACATCAGCAAACAATTGCTAGCGGTGAGCACGTCAAGTCGCGTACACGATTGCCTCTTTAGTCCACAACACATGAGCAATACAATGTGTCAGCAGTATTTTTTATACATTGGCCGCATGTGTCGCGCACAAAAGGGTATTCGAATTTTAACTGACACAGCTGTTTTTGAGCAGTAAGTTCTTACCGTTAGCGATATTATTCAAGATTTATTCAAATTATTAAATATAACTTATTACCACCCTCCCTTACAGCTTAATAAATTTAGTGCGCAACACAGATCATGTCTGCTATGTGAAATTAGCTGTTTCCGGTTTGGATTACTCTTTAGAATCGGTGACACGCAAAGTGCTAGAGAAATCTTTAACTTCAGCTAAAACGCGTAGTGGCCGCTTGTATGCTACACAATTTTTAACGGTGCTATTACGTGCACGTCTACATAACTTCGAAGTTTGGGGTATACCGTTGATAATACAACAAACGAAAGATCCCGATCGCAGTGTTGTACTAGCAGCATTGGATGTACTCGAAGAGGCTTGTCATGAAAAGGTAGTAGGCATAGTGGTGTCGTTGATTTGATGTTGCATTTTTTAAATTAAACCCCAACATTTTACTCATTTTTAGTATTATCTCGAAGAGATTGTTAGCTTATGGCCGAATTTGAAGTCACTCGGCGATGTTGGACGCTTACTAATGGCGCGTTACTATTCTCTTTCGCGTGGCTTAAATCATTTAAAAGCTCGTATACAGGAAGATATTGAGTACTGGAAGAATGGCTACAATAGGCGGTAAGAAAACTAAAGAATTTTTTTTTAAATTTAAATTTAAATTGTTTTATATTATTTAATATCCACTCATTGTTGTTGTAAATATTATTAGATATGTCATGCTTGTCGAGGCTAATACACATTCCAGTTTAACATTGCATACACGCAATGAAGATGGATATTATAGTCGCCGCAATTGCAATACCCGACCAATTATTATTCCACCAAATATTCCACCTCATATTTATGGTCAAATGGTGCAAACGGCTCAAGGCACAACAGCATTAAGAAAATATGGTGATTTACCGCATTTGGTTGATGTGGTTAGTCGGGGAAAGTGCTCAGACGATGCAGAATGTCTGGAATTGAAAGCGGCTATTTGGGCAGTGGGACATGCATCGACACACTCGAATGGAATTGAATATTTCGTAGAATCAGGATCAAGGTAAGTGCAGATTTGGAGAAATGAAATCAAAGAAGAAGAATTGCTGAATCCTAGAAAAATTATCGAACATTTTTTAGCATTAAGATGATTTTGACTGCCGTTTAAACAACTGAATTAACTAACTTCCTTATCAAATTTACCATAAATTTGAAATATCACTTCATTATCAACATAGTTTCCAGAAAGAAAAAAATGAAATACTGCCATTTTGTTTGAAAAATCTTAAACTGTGCCTTTACAGTAGAAATGCGCGAAAATTATTAAAAATTTTTTTTAGTCAATTTTAGGCCTCAATAAAATAACGGCGTTAAATTAGAATGGGTCGCGAAAAAAATTGCAACTATCCCCCATAGTTTGAAAGCTTACTTTCAAAAGATTTTGGTGTGTCCTAAAAAAGTCAATCAGGTTTTTTGTTTTATTTATTATTTGATTTAAATTGAAAAGATAATTTTGAGTATTTTATTGTTACGAGCACGGTGTACTGAATTCTATCATTCTTGTGTTACGTGTACAAAAAAAAAAAATATGTACCTCGCTTACTTAAACATTAAATTTTCTGAAAAGTAAAGCTGATTAAGGGAGGGTAGAAAGAAATTAAAGAGACACTAAGAGCGTAAATTTACCGCTTTCACTAAAATTTAATCTTGTACAGCAATTTCATTTGAACATTTAGAAGATATAGATAAGTTTTTTTTCTAAAAGCGGGCGCCCCGCCAGGCAATGTCGAACCTCCGAGCGTATTTCTTCCATGCACAAAAAAAAAAAAACTTCTCAAAAATCACTTGCTTTCGGGGTCGGCGTAAAACAGTAAACTATGCAAGTTTTTTGGATCAAACCATGCAGAAAGGGTAAATCATTTGGAAGGTTCCGAAATTTTAGTGTACATAAAGTTATAAGAAAATTATAGCGCACGCCATTCTGATCAGTGTTGGCTATAATTTTTTCGTTTTTTTTTTGTTTGTTTGTTACTATTTTTTTTTTACGTAAGTGGAACTCATTATATAACAAACTTCTAGGACACAGGAATTTTTGTAAAAATTTCAAAGTATGCAGTTTTATAGTCTATACAATTTTTTGTCGCAGAGATTGTGATCTTAAGGGAAATCACGTCTATTTCCCCACAAGGTGATATTGAAGATTTATTGTAAATTGTAAAGTTATAAAATATTTTATAGACATTTCGTGGCATATTTTGTCGCCAAATATTTTTTCCTAACGGTTTCTACTTTTCTGGGGTGTCAATTATCTATGAAAAGTTTTAATGGTAGCCTCTACATTAAACACATTTTTTTTTTACAATATTTCAGTAGTACTTTTTCACTAATTCGCGTGATTTTAAAGGAAGCGGTTTATATACATACATTTTTCGGTTAATAGGAAGAATCGTTACGTACCCAGATTGATAAATAACCAATGAATTTTTGAGCTTTTTCGTCGGCTCTCAATTCAAAATGTTTAGAAAAAATAAATAAATAAATAAATAAATAAATACATACCTTAATGAAGCGATAACAAATTTAATAAAATTAATTTGATCTATATGGTCAATTACATCACGATTATGTTCTTCGAAAAGCAAAAGTATGCGAAAAAGCAACAAGAAAAATAATACGATTAATATTTGTAGGCGTGATTGAAAAAAATTATCTATGAAAATATCGATCAACTGTGATTGAAAAATTTAAAATCCAAGATTAACGATTTTTTTTTATCGAAATAATAAACATTACAAAAAATAAAAATCACAAAATAATATTCAAGTAGATATTAATTGGGATCAATATAAATCGTAAAATATTGATAAGATCAGATTGGGTTATTAAGAACCAAAATGATTTGATAGGTACAAAACGCTCATTAAGTGCATAAAAGTACACATTTGTCGGGGGATAATAGGAAAATAAATTATTTCAATTTGTTCCTTGCTGTCCGTCATCAAGTTTTGCACAACGGTTTTGTTGCCCACTTTTAGCGATGCTGTCCGCCACATTCTTTTTAGTTCTGTAATTGTTTCGGTTGATTTCCCAACTTTCAAAATTCTGGCTTGTATCACAACCCAATATCGCTCTGTTGGGCGCAACTCTGGCACTATAAGACGATTGAAGTCTTTCCTTACGTAATATGGACATTGTCACTTTCGAACCACTTTTTGATGATGTGCTGGAGCCTGCCAAATCCGGCCGAAATATAATTGAACCAATATGATGATGTGGGAGGAGGGGCAGAAGACGTTTTCGAAGACACTCCTTCACGCAAATCTCAGTGTTGATGGTTTCCATAGTGAAGAACGGCCTGGATTTATGCCCACATTCATAAAATGGCTTGGCAAATTTGAAGTTTTCTGTCAAAATTCAGAAATGTCTTCTCCAGACTGCAAACAGTAAATTGGTTACTCGACATAGTCTTCAAGTCCATTTTCAAATAAGTTTTGTCAGCCATAATCACACAAAAATTTTTATTTGCTAGTTGTTTACGCGCAGGGGAAATGCTTTTGTTTTTGTTTTAGATTGTTTTCCGCTGCGTTTTAGAACTTTTTTCTTGTTTTTTAAGTTTTTATACAATCTCTCTTCTTTATTCGAGTGACTTGCACTTGAGTGGTTTGAGCCTTTTTGGCGACATCTTTTGGCTATTACTTTCTACTCCAACTGGGCGGCCACCTATTGGCTTATCCTTTACTTCTATACTTAATACAGAAAACCGTCCTTCGTGCAGTGTCATAGGAAGATCTCCTGAGTTTAGCCAACTTTTTGTAACCAATATTGGGTTTAGATGAGAGATGAGAAGGTAAATAAAGTAAAAGATCAACAACGAACTTCGAGAGAATGAGAAAATGTCGCGGTTATTTGGGTACGACGCGCGCTGCTACTAGTTAGCTTTAGCGAGATTTTAATTTGCAGAACTTTCTATATCGGTCCTTAGTTGACTTTTGCTTTGAGTGAAATATTCTCACTGATTGTTTTTCTCAAAACAAAAAAAAAAAACAAAAAATAAATAAAAATGGAAACGATTATATTTGGTCCCTGATATTGAGTTGTAACAGTGTTATTATCTTGCATGTGTACTCGTTTTATTTATTTATATAGTTATTTACGAAAAAAGTTATACAGACACGATCCGAATTTCGAATTATTTGAAATCATCGCGATTTCAATTTTTTTTTGTAAAGATTTTTAACCAAAATTTTTTTAAGCTTAGCACAAAAACTATTTAAATTGTATGAACGATGTTTATTTTGTACTTTTCATATAAAATATTTGGCATATCGTTCGATTTTCAGAACATGTCTGATAAAGTTTTATACAATATTTAAGATATAACAATTTTTTTTTAATTTCTTTTAGAATCTACGAAAAATTGGTGATATTAGCAATTAAATGTGTTGTATACTCGATACGCGCCACCTGCTTCAGTGTATTGGGTTTGATTGGTGGTACAAACGATGGGGCAAATGTACTCTACAAACTAAGTATGTTTTTCATTCGAATTCATTTATTTTTGTTTTCCTCTCACCTAACCAATTAATTTTTTTTTTTATCATTCATTGAAAATAGGTTGGTTATGTGTGCGCCATGATCGAAATACAGTTTGGCCAGTCCATCAGCCGGAAGATTGGATGTCGAATAATTATACACCGGTGCGGCATCCTTACGAGGATATGCCGCCGTACAATTATACGGGTATTGATGATCAAATCGATGGTTCCTACACAGGTAGCTATTGGAATTTGCTATTGAGCGGTAGTAGTACAACTGGTCATGATGGCGGTGCAGCTAGCGGCAGTTCAGAACCACCAGATCCTGCCAATACTACTGCGGAGAGTACTAAAACATCTGATGATACTGCCACAATGAAGCCACCACAACACCAACAACCACAACAGCAGTCGCAACAATCGCAACAGTATGTGGTCACCGCAAAATCGAAAACCTTGCCGGAAGGCACCTACATGCGTCATGGCAAACATCAACGTTCATTGTCCGAATCGAAGACTACAGATGTGATTAGTTTAATTAGCGGCACAGCCGTGGGGGCATTGGGTGTACATTATCCTGCACATCGTGTACGCTACAATTCATGCACCGATTCGAATACATCGGGTGTGAGTAGCTGTGAATCGGTGACGATGCGAATACCGCCTGTTGGGTGAGCACTTGTTTGCATATTGTGTTCAATATGTAGTAGATTTTTAACATTCCAATACTCTATTGAATTTGAAATAATATTGCAGCGAATTTCAACAATTCCCATTGAGTCCTATACCAAGTATGTCAAATCTGGTTGTCGATGTACCACCACAAAGAAGTCTCTTATTGCGTGGTACCTCCTTAGTTGGCGCGTCATATTTGCATACCTCACTCAGTCCGGCGGACATAAAGGGTTATGCCCAGTTGCGTTCACTGCGAAAATACTGTCGACCGATGGTATCCGAATCGGCCACAGATGTTTACGATATTATCGATCGAATTGAGTTTCTGTCGCTTGGTTCATCGGTGATGCGACCACGAAAATCTTCCTTCGGTGAATCGCAACGTCGCATGAAAGTGCGAAGCTTGGATAGACAATCTTCGTTGCGCATTCCGTAAGCTGTTGTTGTCACATTAATGTGTAGTAATTTTTTTTTTATCATCATATTCCTTTTCAGGCGTTTGGATTTCGAAGAGTTGCAGCAAGTACCACTGCCGACGTTAGCCGCACCAAAGTTTTTAGCACAAAACGATTTGAAGGGTCCTTGTTATTCAGGTAGGAGAATCTATTTTGGGAAATTGATTTTTTTCTGTTTAATAACGATGGGAAAAACATAAATTTAACTATTTTTCGAAAACCGAATCTTTACCTATTAACTTTGTTCCCAAATTGTTTGAATATGATTTATTTACTCGCGAAAAAGCCGGAAAACCTTCTTCCATTCCATTGCGCCATTTTTTGATTTTTAATCGGAAAAAGCGATCTTAATGCGATTGATAAGTCAATAACATTTAAAATCTTTTTTCACTTTTGCAATAGTTTTTTTTTTAAACCAAGGGCTTAATACTTGCTTGGGAAGCATGTAGCCGCTGCCCCGAACAACCAGTTCATTTGTCTATTGTTTTAAGTGTTTAAAAAGTTTGTATTGCCAATAACGAGAAAAAAAATAAAATTCAAGCAACTTCGAAAAAAGTTAATATCTATAGCTTTCGAAATATTTCGAACTTCGAAAAATCGTCAAACTTGGTTTTTTTTATCATGGTGAACCAGAAAAAATTAATTTTAGAGTTAATATCTATAGCTTTCGAAATATTTCGAACTTCGAAAAATCGTCAAACTTGTTTTTTTTATCATTGTTGGCATTCACAAAGTTTTACTCATTTATGAAAACAATATTTTAATATAAAACCTTTTAATCAGACTCGTGATATCTGCTATTTAAAAAAATATATATTTTCAATTTACAAAATATATTTAACAACCCTATCGAAATGTTTAGAATTTTGAAAAATCGTTAAATTTGTTTTGTTTTTATCATTGTGAGCCAGAAAAAATCAATTTTAGTTAATTTCAAAGTTAATATATAGTATATAACTTTCGAAATATTTCGAATTTCGAAAAATAGTCAAACTTGTTTTTTTTTTGTATCATTGTTTGCCTTCACAAAGTTTGACCCATATATGAAAACAAATATTTTAATATAAAACTATTCAATCAGACTCGTGATATCTGCTATTTAAAAATATATATATTTTCAATTTACAAGATACATATATTTAACAACTTTAAGTAAATCTAATGTCTATCAAAAGCTTTAATGGTAAAAATGAAAATATTATACATAATTTTCACTACTATTTTACAGGTATATGTCTTCCGAAAAATCTCCTCGATCTCTTTCCCGCACGCAATCTCGGACGTACTTATGTCTCCCGCGACATTCAAGATCAGGATCTGATGGATATAAATTTGCTTACTGCAAACCAACAGTTCCTGAACGACTCCCTGAACAATGAATGTGCCGATGAGGCTTCGATTATTTCGTCGCTCTCTGACGTCTCTTCGGTGAGTAAGCGATCAAAGTGGCTCGGCGCAAAGCATGGTCGTAGTAATTGTCTTCATTGTACGCGTGCGCGACGAAATCGTACGCACACACAACGCCTTGATAGTGATGCTGCCGCATCGGCATCGGCCGTAACTATGGCAGCAAGCGCTGCACTTGCGACGGGTGATGAACTTTATACAAGCAGCGGCACCTTAGTGGCAGTGACAACGACCTCGCATGCCACTCGTAAACCGAATAAACAATCGCTAACCGCACAACAATTGCCAGTCATACAGCAACAGTCGAAGTCGCAATCGTCACAACAAAATGCACAAAGCTCTTCAACTATCCAATTGTCTGACATCTCATTCAACTCACCCGAGAGTATACTTAGCGAGGAGAGTATGCCTGATCGTCTGACAGCGAATATATTATTTAACGTTCAACGTTTGGCGAATCCAGTCAGCGCGAAACAATCGAAGTTGGCGTTATTGGAGATGAAACAGAAGCATCCAACATCGTTTCAAGATATTTGCCTCTATTCAGAGGTCTGCAAGACATTGGGACGCAGCAGCTATCGAATGAATGCGCGTCGTTTTCTGCAAGAATTGTTCCTCGATTTAAATTTCGATTCGTTTTATGTAGAACCCACAGATATTCTCTTAAAGAAGGAGAGATGTTTTGGTGCATTTTCAGAACGTACGGAAGCAGAGCGGACACAAGAACAAAGCGGAAATACACGTCTCGCGAAGGGTATGAGTAGTGCGTCATCTACAACGGGTGTTGGGGCTATTGCTGTAAGTGCACATGGAGAAAGTGGCAGTGTCGCTGCTAAACCCTCAACGGCTGGGCTAAGCTACATGTCAGTTCACAAAGCGGTAACGCACCACGGTGGCAAATCACAGCCACTGGCCAGTGTTTACGAAGCAAGTTGTGAAAATCTACTACAGGATGGTGCAACAAAATTTGAAGCGGGCAAAAAGTTGAAAATCAAAGATGATGGCAATACCCAAGTGGATAAAGTCGCACGACTAAGAGCCATAGGCGGCTTAGGTGCCACATCAACCTCGGCGAGTGTTGCTTCGTCGTTAGGTCGTGATATCAGAAACGAGCTACGAATAACCTCCGATAGTGATGAAAGTGATGGCGAAGATACCAATCGTTCAACACAGTGGATAGCGGCCAGGTCAGTGCTGGCGACTGATGAAACCGACGAAGTGGACGGCATTGCGATACAACGTTGCTCCATTACCCCTGCCTCATCGACGACTGCATCTTTTTCATGCAATACGGCATGCACGAGCACAGCTTCCAGTCAGCCGACGATTAGCAGCAGCAATTGCAGTAGCGAACAAACGACTAATAGTAGTAATCGTAGCAGTATTTGTACAGTGAGTCGACAGCCAACGACGGGTAGTGGATTCGTGGAGCGGGTCACCACAAATAATAATAATAATTACAACAACAACAATAATAACAACACTAATGCGCATACCAATGTGAATAGCAGTAACAGTAGTTCGAATTTGAATGCGAACATTGGCGCGAGTACGAGTAGCGGCAGCATTAGCATCAGCACTGGCGGAGTTGTTGGCGTTGGTGGCGTTGGCGGTGGCGGTAGTGGGGGTGGCGACAGCGGCAGCAATACAGATGGCAGCAGCGCGGTCACGTTAGAGAACCAAAACAAAAAGTATACACGCGGACGTTTTTATACGCTTGAATTGGACTTGAGTTGTACGAAAAATAAATTTCCCATTACAGATCGTAGTCGCAGTAGTGCAAATTGGCAAACGGAAAGTGCTGTCGCTGGTGCTGCCGCTACTGCTGCGAACACAACTTCAACGACTGCAACAACAACTGCTACTGTGCATTTGCGGCGCGGTAGCCATGTGACGGAAAATGAAGGAAATGCAGGCAAACCAATGTGTAGCACAACAGCAGCGACGCTACGAACGAACCAAATAGAAAATTCACATACAGCTTCAACAACAACCGCGGCGGCAACGACGACGACGACGACGACGACGAACATCAACACTAACTTCCATTATCGATTGCCAATCATGCGGCAATCTTACACTGCCGGCATTATGCCACAAATGCAATACACCAACGTAGAAGGAGGTGGTGGCAATGTTAGCTGTACAGCTAATGCTAACAGCAACACAGCTACGATTCCCGATACGATTCAATCTGCGCTAATTAACCCGGTGACAGTTGAGAATAATGTTAATGCAAGTAATCAGCCATCAAATTCTGCAGCTAGCCTTACAACGCTAACGATAACAAAAAGTTTGGCAGCGTCTTTGGCGAAGCCTATCGGTAGTTTGTACTGTGAGAAACGATTGCAGGCGCTCAAGTTGGATGCGAAAGCAGCTGACACTTAAAAATATCATACAAAAAAAAAAAAAAAAAAAAAAAACGAAAAGAAAGAAACGACCGAAACCGACACATAAGTTCGTTAATTTTTTTCGCGTACTCCCTTCTGTTTGATTTCTGTTTGTCAATTTATTTTTTTCATAATCTAAATTGGTATTTATATACTATACAGTGAGTCAAAGTAATGTCTAGTAGGTGATTTTTTATTTACAATATCCACAATGTTTGTTGTAAACCTTATTGCTTTGTTCTATAACTAAAAAAAAAACGTGAATTCAAATTTTAAAACGTTGTGCACAATTATAAGAATTCAAATTTTTTTTCAAAATGCCTAACTTTTTTATTTGAATTTTTAGAAAACTTGGGTATTAAGCTCGAATTAAGTTTGGCTAAAAATTCCGATTGATTTTTGGATTTTTTCTTAAACTTTAGTTTCTATAACAAAACAAAAAAAAAAAACATGAATTCAAATTTCAAACTTTGTACACAATTATAAGAATTCAACAAATCTTTTTCAAAATTTCAAATATTTTCATTTGATTTCAAATATTTTTATTTGGTTTCAAATATTTTTATTTGATTTCAAATATTTTTATTTCATTTCAAATATTTTTATTTGATTTCAAATCTGTTTGAATTTTTAGAAAACTTGGGTACTGATTTTATATGAATTTTTTTTTTTGTAATTTTGCCTGACGTACTTTGTTTTGCATGTAAATTTTCGTTGATTTTTTATTATTTTTGCCAAATAAACTGCGTGCTTTAAAGAAAAAAAATTTTCCAAGACCAAACTTTCAAAAAATTTGCAAAAATCAATTCTTAGTCTCCTCAGATTTACATATTAAAATATTAAAATTTAATTGGCTACAAAACTGCATAGCAAAAAAAAAATTTTTTTTTATAATATCTGATTAAAAAGTTTGGAAATTTGTTGAGTTTTGTATAAAGTGTGAAATTTTGATTTATATGGTTTTGTTAAAGCACATGTGACGTTTTTATAAAAAATTAACGAAAACAATTTGTAATGGAAAACATTGCGCATATTGTAAAAAAAAAATAACATGTGGTCAGTTGTTTGAGTCACTGTATATTATATTTCCAGTTGGCTTTAACTTATGTAACGTGCGCGAGCAAGTAGAGTCTGTGATAAAAAATTAACTTTCAGGCGAGTCAGTGGGAATAGTTTCGAAAATGTTAAGATATGATGTTTGAAAATTTGAGGATTTAACTATTTGTGGACTTATCGTGTTATGAGGAAATATATAATATCAAACAAAGGTTTTTTTTTCAAGTTAAGTAAGCATTGAAAATATGAGACATATGGAAAAGATTTTTGAATTGTATTTTATGTAACTGTAAAGATTTCTTTATAATTGTTCTATTTTTTAATATAAGTTCTTGAAATTTAGATTAGCCTTTTTTCGTTTAAGTTCAAAGTGTTATGTAAACTATAAAAAAAAAAAAAACAAGAATATACTGAGATACAAATAAAAGTATGTAAGTAATGTATTAAAACAAGATGAAGCTTTTCCTCATTGAAAAAAAAAATACTTGGAGTACTACTGAAGTAACTGCTCGCAAACTGCTCGCCTAAATCTAACGAGAGCAATTTTAAAACCAGGCTACAGCCAAATGTGCTCCAATATAAAGTAGAAATTCACTTTTTGTGTTTAATTTAAATTTTCGAGGCTTGTGTTGCAACCAAAAAAAAAAAAAAAAAAAAAAAAAAAAAGAATCTTAAATTTAGTAAATATATGTACATACATATATACAAATGTATCCGAAGCAATTGACAAAACAAAAAAAAAACAACACAAAACTGAATCGCAGAGAAAAACGCATAAAGCTCAAATCAAAGTTTTGTTAAAAAATTTAAATTTTTTTATTATCAAAAAATCTAAACAAATACTCTCTGTATTCATATATGTATGTGTGTAGGTACATACATATACATACATATATACTAAAATTCATATTTATGGAAAACAAGAAAACGGATTCCATGAAAAGTTGAAATCGTAATAAAAGTGAGGTGGCAGTTTTGAAATAGGAAAACATTTGAAATTCACAAATGTAAATTGAAGAAAATTAGCCAAACTACAAATACTTATGCAGAGGGGATATGTCATTATTTGCTTTGTTTTTATTTTTGTTGTTTTACTTTTGTGTAAAAATTAAAATTAAATTGTCTGATATGTTTAATGCGCATAAAAATTGCTGATCAGTGTAACCGCTAGCGATTACAAAAAAAAAACGAGAATTTCTTTTCGTTGACCATTGACTGTCAATTGACAAACGGATTTTCTTACTCGTAAAAAGTAACCAAGCAAATTGTTGAAGTGTTTTTTGTATAAAAATGATAACTACATTGGAGCACGAATTGAATGTGGCATACCCCATAGAAATCCTTTTAAGTCATAGATAGTATCTTTTATGTTGTTGAAATTCATAGAAATGTTGCAAGCACGTTCTATTTTCGAAATTACTCTTGGCCCGTTTGCAAACAAATTCTTATCAGTTTAAAAGCCAAATTTATGTACAATCTTTACTTGTTTGGTATCACTTAATTTTTTTTGTTACTCAATATAATATTTCAACCCGATAGGAGAGGTGCATGTCTGGGGAATTATGGCAAAACAAAAAACCTTTTTAATGTAGCTTGATAATTTCATCGCCGATTTTAAATAATTGTTATTATAATATATATGCACAGTAGTTTTTTATTTTAAGAACAGTCATCATTTTTGGCACAGTGGTTGCGCGCATTCTTTGCTGGCGGATTTTCGGAGATCAAGTTCTGACAAAAGTCTGAAGAGGATATGTGGCGATGTACGAAATAGCAGCTATAACTTCAATCGCTTTGGCTGTTTTTTTTTTTTTTTTTTAAAACTTTCCAAATAAAAAACTTGTCTTAACCTAAAAAATTATATAAGCCAATAAATTTTTTATCCAGAAACCTATAATTTTCCAAAGGTGTTCGATGCGCTAAATCTAAATCTGACTGCAGAATTGTTCTATCAACATTTTTTCTTTGCCGGAAAGTTTTTGACAGCTGACTTCCGAATTTCATGGAATTTTATATTTTATATGTGTAAATCTAAACAGTGAAAGAAAAAATATTTTTGAACAAACTCAATGACATTTGAAAGGGGAGGACTCAAAAACCTATCGTGCATATATAACTTCAAAATTGAGGGGGAAAAACAGTGTTTTCTAAACTTTTAGGTTAGGATATTCTAAAATCCTGACTTGATAGGGGCAATTCTGCGACCAAATTCAGATTTAGCGCATCGAAAGCCTTCGGAAAGGGTCTGGTCTATTTTATGGATATTTAGATCAGTCTAATTTTGTTGGTCTGGCTTTTTTTTTTTTTAGAAAATGAAGTGGTAGCCCTTGGCAGAATATAAATCCAATACATTATCAAATGGTCTTTGTTGACAGTTACCACTGATGCTTAATTCCGGTGGGAGGCACACGCGGAGATGAACGGCAACGGAAATGTTTCATGCCAGCAAAACGCTTATGATTTGGCATTTTCTGTTGCGGCGTGTGTGCTTTTAGAAAAACTTGTTACCTTTTGAACAAAAAATAATTGTATATTTACGGCTTTTGAGTCGCGTTTGAGGCGGGCGGGAAAATTTTTAAAATATGGTTTTTCCTGTAGCTTTATGGAAACACAAACCAGTAAACATTTTTTTACATCATTTAAGTTTTGTCTTGGGCCACGGTAATTGGTACCATAAATTAGAAAATTAATAATTAATTGCTTTGCCACAACTCCTCAGATATGTACATACATACATACATACAGTAAGGACATTAATATTAACAAGATTTCAAAGCCGACATATATACAAACGTTGAAAAAATTGAACATAGTATACATACATATGTAACTAGTTCAATGAGAATCGCATTTCCGCAATAGTTAGTTAAATTTTTGTTATAAATATATATTTCACAAACGAATTTACTATTTAGTAAAATTATAAAAAAAAAAAAACAAAAAACAAAAGACCAGCAGGAAACTACATAGATTAATAAAACCAATAAAATATAGCATTTTTCTTTCCCCTGATATAACAAAGTGAACTGCTGACTACTAGCTACATTTTTTGTGGTATTTTATATTTTTGAATCCATTAGGGGCTGTATTTTTGTTAAGGTTTGTTTCTAGTTTAAAATCCATGGAGAAATCGAAAATAAATTACACAAAATCTAACGTTTCCCACATTTCATACAAAACAAGCTACTTGGTTGCGTTATATCAGTGGGACTATGTAAAAACTTATCTTGCAGCAGTTAGAGAAACTTGACTCCCATTAAAAAGTTACAAAAAAAAAAGTGGAAGAAAGCGATAGACAACGTAACATTTATAAATAGTAAAAGAGGGGAAAAATTAACAATTTGCCTGGTTGGTATTCACTTCCCTGTGAATTTGAGTATTTTGCCTAACAGAAATTGCCGGCTAAAATGAAAAATTCCGAGTAAAAGTGAAATGCAGAACATGACCGATTAAACGTTTTCTTTTTTATTTGTTTGACTAAAATAATGAAAGTCAGCGTAATAGTTTACAATAAATATAGCGAAATATAAATATGAATTAAAAAGATTCACTACAAAGCAACAAAACTCAACTCAATTGCCATTATAAAAATGAATGACTTCAACACGTTTTGATACTAGATAATAGAGTTATTTACCATATTTTGCAGTTACTTTGTAAAAGACATACATACATATTCTATTTTTTTTTTTAATTTCACTGCTGTTTGTGTATTGATATTTTACTTATTATTCGCAAGTGGTTAAGATTTAAAATTTACTTTTTAAACTTGCTCAGATTTTTAGCATTTTCCTTGACTGTCCTTAAAAATGTACAAATCTTTTTATTGTTGGTTTTTTCCCCTTCAAATTTTTAAAACACTACTAATGTTTTCGCGTTTTAGTTCCTTTCTGGCAAACAAAATTACAAAACATATTTAAAAAAAAAAAAAACAAGCAATAATACACCAGCGTGCTTTGAAATAGTAGCGCTTTGCGTTTAAAAATTTTGACAAAGTTTTTGTTTTAATTAATTTTTACACATTTTTTCTAAATATATTGCTTATACTAAACAAATCAAAGTTTGAAATTTTGCAGAAAATTTAGAAAAATTCTGCAAATTTTCAACTAAATTTCATACTGAGAATTTGGCCAATTTTTCTGGTACGCAGTTTTGTGACTCATTCAATTTTAGTATAATAAAGTGCAAGTCCCAAGTGACTTAATATTCAATTTAATTTTTCGTTAGTTAATTGTTTTTTTTTTTGCTGACGATGTGGCGCATTTTCTTCCATACAAAAAAAAAAAAAAAAAAAATGGTGAAAAATCTGAAAAAAGCCAAAAATCAACGCGAATTTTGAGTTATTTGAGTAACAAAAGTGAATACAAGAAAATTTTCTAAAAAATTCCGACTAAAAAGTTTGAAATTTATTTGGAAATTTGCGCAATTTTTCTAAATTTCCAGCTAAATTTCAAACTTGGATTAATAAATAAAATAAATACAAATACTTTGTCAAAATTTGCTAGAACAAACTACCGCAACTATTTCAATACCCGCCGGTATATGTAAAAAAAAAAAAAACAAACACCAACAAATACAAAATAATAAATTATCAATGTAACTGCGTTTTTGTTTCCTATTATAATTACATGTAAAACTTAAATACAAATAAAATAGTTAACTTACATATTAAGCAATTGAACGAAAGAATTTATTCGAGTTTGTTTTTTTTTTTGTTTTTAAATATATTTACTTAGTTAATATCATAGTATTCACGCCGGTTTCCTACAGTTTCGTACAATTTTACGTACATACATAGTACATACTATATATACTTTTTAAACATAAATTAACTTGTAAATTATGTTATTAGTTTATAGTACAAGATATTATTTTTTAGTAAGCGAAAAGTTGATTTCCTTTCCTCCCCTCACTCAGCGGCTTACACAAAGACTTCAGCTAAATAACATAACTAAATATGTTACAAGGAAACTATTGTTTTTGTTTTTGTTTTGTGCATAGTTACAAAACAGATATGCAAACTAATAGAAATTCAAAATTCTAGCTAAAGAAAAAAATAATGCGTTTCAGTCTAGCATTTGTTTTACCACTATAAGTGCATATTTGTACGAGTATACATTTTTCAAACGATACATATTTTCACACCTAAAATTAGTGTTAACGTAAAAACCATTTTTGAAAATAGTAGTAATATTAAGTTAAAGAAATACTTCAAATAAGTTTTAATGTAAGGAAAACAGCAGTTAAGATTATATAATATTTAAAAAATACTTTGCTATTCTATGCGCAAAGTTGACGTTTTTAATTAGTTGAAGCTACACACACACACACAACTACTAATGATATACATATACAAAAATACAAACTAATAAAACGAAGTGTAAATTTAAATTATACGAAAAGCATCGTATAATAGACATAAGAATAATCGAACATCTGCAACAGAAATGAATAAAAACAAAATAAAATAAAAAACACGATTGACGGAATCTAGAACTAATGATATGTTCATTAAATATAAATAGTATATTGTGTTAATTGTAGCCCGAAAAGAACGCCAACATGGGGCGGCGTACTGAAACAAACGTTACAGAGATATCCTAATAGATATTTAAATTGTGCAGCTTTATTTGTATAAAAGCAAATATTTATGTACTATATGTATGTATGTACATATATGTAAACATACATACAAAATAAAACATACATACATAGTACTGCGGTTAAAAAATCAATTCTTATTTATTATTTAACAACTAAACTGTACAATGTTTAGCTGATTCTATAAACTAAAGAGAAAGAGAAAAAAAAACCAACAAACAAACAAAAAAAAAACAGCAAATAATTACATAGATATAAGTGAAATACAATGCATAATCGCAAAGAAAAAGTACCGAAAATCTGTGTTTATTCTTTTAGTTGATTGCAAGGTAAATATTGTATGGGGGCGGTGCTTAATTTTTAAGGTAATAGCACTAATCGCATAGTAGTTTAAATTCGGCTACCTGCTTAATATGCAACCTTCTAAAATGTACCAAAATGCAATAAATTCTTTTTACGAATCGGATATGTATAGAGGTAGAGAAGATTTTACGCGTCCAAAGATATATCACTAAATAATGCTCAGATAATAGCCGATTTTAAACGTAAGTAAAGTATATATTTACACATATAAATTATAAATATATCTTTCCAAGTATGTATGGCGCATTCCGCGCATCACCTTATGCATCTCCAATTTTTTTTCACAATTTTTTATGCTATAGTAACAAAAAAGAGAGAAAGGCCTCCCTAGTTTTCGTTTTTTTTTTTGACTAGCTTTGGAGGTATCGATTTTTGAAAAAACAACGTTCCATTTTTTAAATGCCCTTAACTTCACGTCAAATTTGACAAATTTTTTTAAATTACATGTTTTTCAAAACACTTTGGAAATATAAAATTAAAAGAAATTTTAAACCCTTATTTTTATAACTTTATTGAAAACTAAAATTCATTCCGCAACTTTTAGGCCTAGTCCGATAATGGGATAACAATGGGTTGTTTTTTGTTCGATTTTCTTAAATTTCATGTATGGCTGTGTAATCAATGAATTTAAAAAAAGATCTACATTTTTATTATTGTTATTAAAAAAATGTGTATTTCAGTTCACAACACAAAAACATTTTTGAATAACAATAAATAACTTATATTTTTAATTAAATAAATAAAATATAATTTTAATTTATAACTCATAATTTAATTTATTTTTAAATTATTATTATTTATTTTCAAAATTTAATAATTTTATATTGTAACTAGCTGGTACTCGCGACTTCATCGGCGTAGATTTTGAGACCTAAAACCGGCAGGTTTGAAAAATTAATTTTAAGAATTTTCAAAAAAAAATTGCGATCATATTTGATCATTAATTTATGATTTATATTTTTTCGATCAAAACTAATCGTAATTCTTGTATTTACAAGTTCTCGATCAAAATAAGCGACAACAAGGCTGTTGGCGATGAAAATAATATGTTTTATAATCGAAAAAAATATCACAAAATATCGATCAAATATGATTGGAGAAATTTAAATTCAAGAAAAATTAAAAGTCTCAAAAGAACGAAAAAATAAAAAAATGAAACAATCAAACTTTATTGATTTATATTACATATGACATACGGATTATATTGATCGACTAGAGTTTTGTTTTCAACAAATTCTTGCCAATGATTTCTTGATCCGAAAAAATCAAAATAAAGGTTATTTTCGGTCGCTGCTCATATCATCAATATGGCACCATAAATACGGATTTTATTCTGTGAGGAGATCTCTCTCAGCCGGAAATTTAAGAGTCCGGACTATTGTAGTGTGTTTTTCCGGTGGAGATGACCGATTGGCTACTCACCAATGCAATGCCCTTTAGACAGGCAAACATTTATTCTGATAGTCAGGACATTGGATCTTTAATGGTCATATCAAAACTTGTCGGGAGTGTCTGACTTCTCTCTTAGCCGCCTCTGAACACCTTGACATCGGACTGGTTTGGGTGGCGGGCCATAGCGACATACCCTGGAAGTCATTACTCCATGCAGGGAGAGGTGGGGGCGCTTCTGGCCGTCTACGGACTTCTGTTGGATAGATGGGATCTCTGTCGACTCAGCGAGTGCTGAGCAGCTACTACGACTTGCAGAATTGCAAGAACCATCTGATCGACATCGAACCGTGGGCGTTCGAAGGAGCTGAGCGGCAATTCTCGATCCGCGTAGGAATTTTGATTGGATCATGGGGTTTGGCTGAATATAGTCTCTGAACCTTTTTGCCGCAGTTGTAGGGAGGATGACGAAGTGGAATCATCTTAGGTACATACCTAGGCTCGTACTTCTTTAGCACCCCAGAAGAGCTCTCTGGGGAGGAAATTACTAGCCTGCGGGACTTCATTCTGGGTACGCAGCATTTCTCAAGTTAATCATTCTTGGTTGCGGTATACGTTACCGTTCTAACAACAAGTTGTATCACAATGGACTTCTCTATATAATTATGTCGTAAGTGAGTGTCCTCTGCGGGGACTACCACATCAACCTAACTAGGACTCTAGCCCTGGTTACTCCGTGTGAAGCGCTCACATGCTACACACTCTTCGGACGCCATCTACCGATCCATTTTTCGCAAAATTATCGGTCGATAGATTCTTAAATCACCGCCTAATATTTGAGGTTACTTCAACCTCGTACTTTCATCTCGTTTTCTAATTATAATGCGACCTACAGAAATATTTAGCCAACATTTTTATACAAATATCAAATTGAATTGCAAATATAAAACCGAAGAAGGATTTTTATAGTGCATATTTGTTTACTTACCGCCGCTTACTTTTTAGTTACAAAATATGAAAATTCTAGTTCCTTTTATATTTTCATTTTTATTTTATTTTCATACTATTTTCGAAACAACATTTTTTTTTTACACTTATTTTGTGTGGAAGCGATTATTACTAATTATGATTAGTTAATATTACAATATATGCGGCTTACTCTTTAAGTGAGTACCCTTCATTACTAAATACAATTTCATTGTTTCAATTGCACAATAAAAATCTGTTGTATCATTATAGAATTTGCAATATGCAAAATAATTTATGCAAAAATGCAATTTTTTCAAATCTTTTCAACTTGTCGCGATAATACAAAAGTTTCACAATTGAGCTCTACAAATCTTGTACAAAAATCATTTTCTTCACATAAGTAAATTGTTTTGTGTACATTTTTCTTAATACTAAATGCGTAGGTATGCGTATGGTGTATGTTTGCGAATGTCAAGTCTTTGGGAATATAGTTATAAGTAGTGCGATTGTAAAAATGAAAACTTTAAGATTTGTCTCGCACAAAAATTTTGTATACTACATAAATATTTCATAATTATCTATATAATATATTGATTTTTATTTAAATCATGCAACTGTTGGTTTAGTATAAATTAAAAAAAAAAACAAAGTGATACTTTTTATTATTGCACACAATCGGTGTTTTTTTTTTAATTTATAATTAAATGCAATACTCAATAATGTTTAATATAAATATTTGAAGTCGGAAAAGAAAATAATTTTGCCATATCGCCGCTACCATGTCGAGCTGTCCTATTTTAAAAACTATCTCTTGATATTTGATAAGCCGTGATTAGTTTGAGAGTGGGTTATTAAGTTGGAAAATCGTTGTATTTTTATTTGTTAGAGCGAGGGTTAGAATTACCCTCTAAAATCAAGCGAAAGTGCCTACTATTATCGAATATGAAAAAAAAACTTTTTTGTTCGTTTTTTCTGACAAATTGAGCTTATTTTTTAGAATGTCGTCGAATTTTTATCTTCACTAAAGGCATATACATTCATATTTGATCGGGTCGGTCCTCATACGAATAAAAATAGTTTGTAACTAGATTCAAAGCTTACTTTGAGACGGTTTTAGGGCCATCAAAATGATCGTCCTTGTCGAGTCCTAAAAACAACAGGCAAAATCGATTTTTTCTTCATAACTGTTTTATTTATTACTCGATTCCAAATTGCTAAATATCGCTGAAAAGTCTTTTTGCCGTCTGAAACAAATTTTGTGTCACTAACGCATTTCGCGATGTCAGTGTCTCTTTTGAACTCAAATATAATTTCTGATTTGTTTTTGCTTATTATTGGACTTTTAATTCCGTGGATTTATTCTGTTTT
This sequence comes from Anomoia purmunda, assembly GCA_951828415.1. Classification (NCBI taxonomy): domain Eukaryota; kingdom Metazoa; phylum Arthropoda; class Insecta; order Diptera; family Tephritidae; genus Anomoia; species Anomoia purmunda. The sequence goes on from OX639995.1 coordinate 25,870,880, forward strand.
GCTAAAAAAAAACTTTTCTTTACAACAAATTATTAATGCTCCGTTGTCGATCACGGATATATTCATAATGATCGCTCTGAAAACGAGGGTGCTCGAGATATTTTCTTCTGGGTAGATGCCGAAACGTCACTATTGGAAATTGACGAACTTCTTTGCTATCCTCAGCAGTTCCCATATTTACATTAAGTAGTTCGACATGATAGCGACGTTATACATACAAATTTATACTCGCTTAAATTATAAAAAGCTTATTTATTTTTCAACTAAAAATTAACCTCCTTGGAGGTTAAGAAATGTTTAATTAGAACTCCAATTAATACATAAAATTAAATTATTAGTCAGCTAAAATATCTTGGATCCCTAGTTCAATTTCATTCACGTCTTTATAATCAACTGTATAAAGGAATATTTTTCAGCTTTATGCTTTGATTTGAATTTAAAAAATCGCAAATTGGATGCTCTGCTAAAAAAGCAAATGCCTCTTATTATCCTGCTATTTCAAGTACGAATATTGAAGAAGGAATTAAAGTACTTAGTAGCGATCCTAGATAATAGAGATTATACTTAATGAGCTTAATTGGGCATCATTTGTTTGCATTTAAAATAATGCTATAAACGTCACACGCGCTGCCACTTGGCAAGATCCACCAAATTTTCAGCTTCCAATGTGGTCTTGTTGCGGACCTTGTGCTGTTAGTTTTCTTTTTCACAAATTCGATACGATACAAAAGTTCAAGTCGATTTAAAAAAATATCCTTTTAAAGCTATCGAGTAAAAACTATCAGTACTGAATGCCAAAGCAATGATATGGTATCGTATCTTTTCGAAATTCAAGACCCTACGTGGGCAAACTCGGCGCTTAATGAGCAGATCAAATATGAGTATTTGATCAAATATGAAATCAGGGGCATTTTGGTTAGCACAAGGCTTACGGTTTTAGGACCTAACGCTTAGAGATAATTCCGCTTACAATAATATGACGATGTTTCCCGAACTGACATTTAAAAAACTGCGAATATATTCAATTATCTTAACCATTTAATGGATATTCATATACAAGTTCATATGGAGTCTAGAAATTGGGAGGAAAAGGACATATTTGATATAAGGCAGCCGTAAGTGAAATAAAAAACTAAAAATCATTTGGTTCCTCATTCAAAATTAACCATTTCAAGTTTCCACAGAATTTAATACTTTTCCATCACCTGTACTCTTGGCAAATATCCAGTACCATGCTTATTTATATTTCTTTTTTTGTTTTGTTTTTATTAAAAGCCTTTACTGTATTAGCCTTTACGGTACTAACCAACATCTATCTTAAAAATATCTTTTTGTTTAAGAGAGATCAAGTAGTTCGACACAAAAAATGCCTTATACAGCCATAACTATAATTACAATACTTTCGACTATCATTCTGATAGCTTTAATTTTTACAAAATCTTTACCTTGCACTTTCGTGCATTAAATCAAAGTCCTACATACATATTTATATCTATTACTTTGAGTTTCCACTGAGCATTGATGTGACAAACACTTTAAATGTTTGGTTTTCTCATCACATTCTATTTAATGTCAATAAATGTTTGAGTTTTTACCAATGCGCAGTGGATATTCGGCATTAGAATTTAGTTATTAAAATTATACTCTTGCCTGAATTAATACTCGTGATACATAAGTGTTGTACATGTGCGTTGTAATAGTAGATTGAGAAAATTTGTTCATGCAGAAACTATTCTCATAAATTCTAAATGGACTTTGGCTACAGTCTCTCTAAGTAATTGTATGTATGTATATCTGATACCTATGTATGTATAAACGTACATATGTATGTGTGTATTTACGTATGTATTAATATGTAAGATTAATTTAGTCTATAAGCCTGTAAGGCCATTTTATATATATATTATATATGAATGTGCAAGTAAAATTAATGGAAGATCGCTTAGTCATTTGATTTATCTAATTTTTATATAGCTAAATATTCTACTTTTATTTTGAGAGCAAATACTGAATATTTTTTTTTAGTGTATTCTATGTATAAGTAAATATTTACTTAGTATTTAAGTAAGTAAGCCCAGATTTGACTATTGTTTGTATAGTGCATGCAAATTACTCGTACTAAGAATTTTTGTATTTCTTTCTATTTATGATCGATGCATTAATTATCATTTTGTATGATTATTTTGTTTTTTTTTTTAGCTGTCGTTTCTATTGCGTTGAGTTTGATAGCTGCGTTTGTTGTTGTAAGTACATATTTTATAGTGACACTGTATATGCACATTAGGATGGGTCGCCAAAAAATGTTGCGGGTTGTCCAACGGAATTAAAAAAATTTATAATGATCTAAGAGTTCCGCCAAAATATTTCGAACAAATATTGAGATTTACCGATTTGAAAATACCTCCAAAAATACTTTTAAAAATGATTTTTCAGAAAAACCACCTGAGATGATAAAACATTTTAGGCTTAACCCTTTTTTGCATGATGATGGAAATTTCAGTGACTGCATGGTAAAAACGTAGCATAAAATAAAACAAATGCCACAATCATTATATGTATATATAATATTATGTTGTTCTGATGCTTTTTGTGGTTGAAAGAAATTTCCGATTTTGCAAATATTTTTTATTTTTTATAATTAATCTGAGATTTTTTTCTAACAAACCGATATTAGTGAAAAAAGGTTTTTTAAATTCTATTTACACATTTTGTACTAAGCTTGACCCGCTCATTTGCATGATGAAGAATATCTATACTAGGATCCTTTTGAAATAATTTCCTTTATTCTAGAGCATGAGTTATATCACCCTCATTTATTTCACATAATAAGAAAAAATCATGCATTGAAGGGTTAAAATATTTAAAAATTCGTTCAACGGAATCATTATAGTTATTCACAGTTTTAGAGAGCGACCGAACCTCGACTTCGGCCATGTTCGGCCAATAAAGTTCGGTTCGACTGCGCGCAAAAAAAACCGAAATTTATTCGAACATTTGTAAAATCACATTAATAGAAAAATATAATAAAATTTATCTCTTAATAGTTTTTTGTTTTTTTTGGAAAAATAAGCTTTATACCTTACAATTTAAAATATTAATTTCGGTAAAAAAAATAAAAATATGTATCCATGTTTATTTGATGAACTCAGATGGATGTGATTGAAATTGATGTAAGTACCGAAAGTTGCCGTATTTCGATTCGGTTCGGCTCTAAAAATCGGTGTTCGCTCGTTCTCTACATATTTTACTTAGAACAATCTTCAAAAAAATGTCAAAAATTCCGTTGAAAAATGTATTAAATATTTCCTTGCAGATTTTTTAAGCTTAAATTGTTTTAAGATCTGAGGTGATTTAAAAAAAATATATATAAAAAAAACAAATTTTTTTTCATAAAAAAGTTCCATTTTTAATTTAACTTCAAATTCTATATGGGCGCAGCTCACGTAAATCTTCTTTTTAGGAAATATTTTGGAGGAGGAGTTAAAATATAATAATTTTTATAATTGGTCGGAAAAAGGGTGAGGTTTTTTTTTGTATGGGGAGTAATGCACATATGTATGTACATATGTATGTACATATGTATGTATGTATATACTGACATATGTTTAAAATAATTATTGCATGACGTATTGGCAAGTTTTAACAATTTATTTATTTTATATTTAATTATACATAGTTTTTTTTTTAAATCTAGTTCGCTCCATAAAAAATATAAATTAAAGTTTTTAGAATATTGGGTATCAAGGCTTTTTCAAAACAATTTCAAAGCAATAATGAGTACGTTTAAAGTGGTTCAAAAATTGCGTGGATTAAAAAATATTTTTTTATGACCTTATGCCATTTTTTTTATATACATAGGCGAGACCGGGGGGTTGTGAGACGGGTTTTGCTTTTTGACGAAAGATATAATAGAAACGCAATTTTTCTGCCCGTACATATTTTAAAATCATGATTCAGTGTAACTTCACTCAGACAAGAGTTTCATTTGTTGAAATTTTAGTACGACCTTAACGTTTTGCCTGCCTGCTCAAAAGTTGTTTTTTTTATGGATTTTCGCAATATTCGGGGGTTGTGAGACACAAATTTATAAGAATGAAAATGGCTTAATTTGATCAAAATTGTTTATTTTAATCTTTAATAAGGCATATTATGTGGTCTACAATTTATTCAAATTGAAAAGATTTCGAGGTGATAATAGAAAGGCAAATAAAAAGCAGATTAATTCAAAAAATCAAATATGCGATCAATCAGATTCACAATGAATGCAGGTGTAGTAGCCGGCTGTCAAATTGGCACATTTCACGTGAACAGGTCTGTCGCAACTATTGCAGTAAATCGAGTTGTTCCGGTTCAATTTTTTAGGCATAAGAGCTTTGCAAATGATGCAAAAGTCACGTTCATCTTCAGAGTCGGACATATTTTGAATCGCCATTAGGGCGTCCGCGCTTCGATGGTAATGCCTTTTCTGCCTTGTACTTCTTGTTCTTCTTATTCTGTAAATATTTTGCTTTCTTTTCGTCAGATTTTCGGCGTAAATTGGCCACATTAACTTCTGAAGTCAAAATGGTGCTATCTATTGATTTCTGACCTCGATTAGATTTCTTGATCGGAGTGTTGTGTTTCAGAGGACCATCAATCATCAGAGGAATCCAACAAAAATATTAAAATTATCATTAAACGTTTTGGTTATCTACAGAAACGCTATATCAGGCTATAAAATACAATTTTATGTTCCTAGATGACCGTAATAGAATGTCTCATAACCCCCCGAAAGCATTGTCTTACGACCCCCCAATAGCTATATTTTAAATATGGCTACTGCTTTACGAACACATTGAATGTTTATGCAAAATTCGTTCCGTGTGTCAAAAGGCTACTCACCAAGGAATGTTTCAGATGTAAGCACTCTTGGAAATAGCTTGTAAAACAAAGTGAAAAGACAGCAAACACGAACGATCACAAAATGGGAGTCGCGATTTGGGAAGACACAAAGAATCGGCATGAGCGGAACATTTGTGATGTGGATATGAAGATTGAAAACAAGCAAGAAGTTTCGCAGTCAGCTGGTAGATGTCGCCCTTTTTAGTTCAGGGCTGTAAGCGCGTCTCACGACCCCCCGTGTCTCACGACCCTCCGATCTCCCCTAACAAATTGTACTTTTTGAGAAAAAAAAAATTAAAATTAAACAAAAAATAAATACAGGCCTTTTTATCAATACGTCGTGCTACTATTATTATGAACATGTACGAATCTATGTATTTACCGTTATATGCGGCAGTCGATACCGATAGTATATATTATTAAAATGCAGCGAGTAAAAAGGAACTACATATGTATGCTTGGTGATTAGTGTGCAAGAATAAAGCTACTTTGTAATGTAAGTATGTTTTATAATATTTGAATGTTATACTATATTATTCGTTAGCTAAAAAGCGGTTGTGCTTAAAAAATATTTTCTCCACTTCAGGTGAAATTTTTTTACGAATCTCTGTGTTTCTTTAAGTATAGTAAATATTTTTGAATTCGTTGCTGAAAAAACTTTTCCTTCAAAAGTCTAGTTAATTTCATACTGGTATGTGTATGTACATAGTAAGGCCTAATTGTTTCTGTCCTACAAAAAATTGATGTGTTCGAAATAGAAATCTTTAACGACATTAATTTACTAGACTTTTCCTCACCTATCCACAACCAAGTCAAACTGTAACTGTGTTGGTGAGAGCGCGATGAGAGCACATACACGCGTTTACTCATTGAATTGACTACCCAGCCGAAAAGGTAATGAATAAAATGTGGGGCGAGTTAATCAATAGCTTGTACTGCATATTGACTCTAGAATGCATTATAACTAACGTGAGAAAAATAATGTATTGTATTACTCTTATTTTGTCAAAGACTGAAAGACTATTATATCGATATAAATTTTAAGATTTATCAACTTTAGTGCACTAATAACATAGTACAACAAATTGAGATGTTTTTTTTTTCAACAGAGTAACCATGGTACTTTTCTCATAGAGGACGCCGTTTCGATGACGTTTGCTCGAGGAGCTTGTGGTTCACCACGCCTGAATGTTTTTGTATTTAACGGTTAAAGGGACTACTACAATGGATATGTGTACCACAAGTACAAAAACTTGAAGAGCCACTTCTTTGATGCTTGTGGAAATTTTGTTCTACATAAAAAGCGAAATTTTTGATATCTACACTTTAACCCGTCACCATTACTCCTTCTGCCATTTTTTTCATATTACTTCCGAGGGCAATTATTTTACTTAGCGTGGCTGCTTTTTGTGGAAATTCAATTAAAGTTTTGAAAAAGTGATGGTCGTGGATCAAAGTGTAGATAAGGAAGAAAATTTGATTAGCCATCAGAGCTCTGACTCTTAATGGTTTTGTACTTGGGGTAAAAAGACCCCAGTGTGATCTCCTTAACCTTTAAGCGGAAAAAAAATACAGACAATAAAGTTCTTCAGCAAAAATTATCTGCACGTTGTCCTCTTTCAGAAAAAAACTATGATTACTCTGTTGTACAGTGTAATTAATTATATAATTTATTATTGACATACGTTTTCGAATACATTTCGAGATATTTTTACACAACTAATTAAATCAATAATAATGTAAAATACTTTTTACTATTCAAATAATCATTATTATTTAATATTGCCACGAAACTGAAATTTAATTTAATGCATTACCACATTGCCTGCTGGGTAACGACTGCGACAACTGAACGAAAAGGCGTAACAAACAGAAACAGTAACGGTTATAACTTTTATTTAAAAAAAATGGCCTTTTAATCGTTATTTTTGGAGTTTTATTTCTTTGCTTGGAAAATATTAATTATTGGTTGAGTTTTATTTATTGGTTGAAAAACAATCGCTGTGCTTAGAGTTTTATATTTTGCGCGGAAAATAAAATTTAATTTGCGGGTGCTTTTTGTTTTTACTCATAAAGCATCTTGTGTTTAACTTAAGAGGCGGAATATAACTAAAAAATCGTGGTGCAAATAGCAACGTTGGTAATCTACGTAGATAATCTACATTCTTTGGTAGGAGAACTGATACAAACACTATGACGAGTACGAAGGTGTAAACATAAACTAATGTAAAGATAAATGTGAAGACGAAGACTAACAGAAAAACCGAGACGAGTAAGATGTTAAAAGCTATTACGAAGGTATAAACGAATTCGATAACGAAGACGAAAAAGAGGATGAGTAAGAAGTTGAAAACGATAAATTTGAGAGCTAAAAACACTCCGAATACGGCTATTTAGTATCCAAAGAGGTACTTTAAACACAAAAATATTTTGGGAAGTATACGAAGTGAAAACGAAAAATAATAACAAAATTGAATTGTTTGGTAATTTTAAACAAAAAACATAAGTGGTACATATTATTTATAAGTATGCATATAATATCAGTATTGTTTATACAAAAGCAATATTATGTTTAACAACTTGAACTCAAATGTGATTCTTTGAGCTAAATTTGATATCAACTTGAGAATTGAAAATTTCACAAAAGTTTGAGAAAAGTTGTATAATCATGTTTGATATCAACTTAGAACCATAGTTTTTTTAAAAGTTGGATAAATACTTTATAACACATTTTTTTTTTCGTATAAGTGGAAGATAATATGAACACCGTCACCAAAAAAAATACTTGACCACCGGAAAATTGCACTTTATTACAATAAAATTAAATTTTAGAAATTTTTTTTTTCGAATTTCGTTTAATTTATTTATATGGGATTTGCTGTAGTTGTAGATGTAGATAAACTTAATTAAATTAATTAAAATGAAAAAAAAAAATAATATCAAACAATTCAATTTGAATTTGAATGCAGCAATAGTTGCATAAGGGCGACCTGACCTTTATCTGGAGCAACAATTCAATAGGCTTTAAAACTCAAAGCTCTGACTCTTAAAATTTTTATACTTGGGGTAAAAAAGGCCCTATTGTGGCTCCCTTAACCTTTAAGTGCAAATAAAAAAACATAGATGTGCTGGACTATAAATTTTTTTTAGTAAAAATGATCTATACGTTGTCCTTTTTAAAAAAAAAACATCTTTACTTTTAAGTTATTACGAACACCTGTCAAACATTTGGACCTTTGATAAAGTGTTTAGTTTCTCTTTTAAACACAACCACTGTTTAGCCATATTGTGTATAATGCTAGATCGATTTGAAGACAATTGGAACTTTCAATGAAGTATGCCATATCGATTTGTGTTGGCAAATTTGCTAATTTGTGGTAATTTTTTTTTCGTTTTTTACATAATTTGTATTTTTTTAGCATTTATCAAACACTTACGTTAATTATCTACGTACGTACGCTTGTATATTCTCTTATGATTGTACTTATATTGTATATCGTAATTGTAAACTAAGTGTTTTACAAAGTTCGTTTATAAAGTTTCGAAGCAAAAAATTGTGCGTTTCTGATGCGTTCGCATTTCTATTCTTTAAATATAACATGACTGTATGCATACTCGTTTGATACCAGCTACATATGTATGTATGTATGTGTGTTTGTATACGTGTTCAATATCTAACGTATGGACTTCATATATACATAACGTAGATTTCCAAACAAATTTATGTAGTAAATTTGCGCTTTTAAATTTACCCATACTTTTATAGTTTTACTCGTATTGCCCCCCTTAGGGCCATGCGAAATTGATGCCAGTCATTTGATAAAATTTATTGTTGAACGGCCGATAAAATTCGCGCAGTCGTTCAATGGCAGCCTCCTCGATATGTGGATGATTGCGTCCCTTCGTTTTGCCCAAACAATGTGGTGTGGAACGCGCTTCCGACTTGAATAGACATGGGAAACCTTTGGTGGCATTAAAGTAAAAATGTTTTTCGGTTACAACGCGCTTGAGACCTAAAAAATCTTGTACACGTCCAATTTCGTAAGCTGGATCCATAATGAGTCGTTCTCCGCTGATGAAAAGCAGTTGGGATAGTGGAAAATATTTCAACCATTTTTCCAGATAACGCGAATAAACACCGATCTTGACTGGCCCCCAAGCGGTGTCAACTACAGCGAAGGAGCCATTGACGAAGGCCAAATCTTCAAAACGTTTCATATCCGATTTCTTGCTGGCCGCCTGCGTGTAATCGGATATGGCACGCGTTACAGGATCACGCACCACAATGAGCAGTCTGTGGAGAGAAGAAAAAGATTATTTGAAAATGTTTATTTTTGTTCTTTCCTTTTGTTTGGCGAGGTCCCTTCTCAAATCATTTTGCATTTCGAAATTTTACATGGGATGACGGAAAATCGTTCCAATATTCAGTTGGTCTAACATATGGTAATTTTTTGTCTAATATTCGCAATGTTCAAATACATTTTTTTTCGTTATTACTTTATACATTTTTTTTGTAAACATTTTATTATTCTATTTGTATAACAAAAAGCGTATAAATCAAGATTTTAAACTTTATTCAAAATTTACAAAAATTCAAAAAAAAAAATTGACCATGTTTTTAAATATTTTAATCAGATTTTTTGCATTATAATTTTGTATGTTATTTTATTTTAGTAAGTATAAAGAAGCTTCAAACTTGCGTTGATTTTAGAAAGTTCCTTTTAATTTTTGTCTCAAAAATATTACTTGCTAAAGCTCCGTCAAACATTGAGATATGTGATCTTAAAAAGGAAATAAGTACTTAAAGGTCTGACATATGACAAACTCTGAGCTATATGGCACATAACAAGATGATGCCAGGTAAACCTTAAAACGCTGGTTTTGTAAGCTCACCTTTGAGTAATGAATGGGGATCCACCACAAACCTTGGCCCTACTACAGGGCATTTCAATAGGAACGCTACAAAAGTTTTTTTTAAATAAAACAAAAACGGTTTGGGATATGAATTAACTTCTTTATTTCTGTGAAAGTACATTCGATACCATTATGTATGGAACTCGATTTCTTTTGCATGGGCACCACGAGCACGCTTGCAGAAGTCCAGACGCTGAACCCAATTTTCGACGGTTTTGAAGCTTAAATCGGCCGATACTGCTGCAATTTCACGTTCGATATTCGTACGAAGTTCATCAATCGTCGCTGGCTTGTTGGCATAGACCATAAGCTTGACGTAGCCCCACAGGAAACGCGTTCACCAAACTTGGCTTTTAATAAATCGACTATGACATTCGCTGTGTGCCTTGTGGCGCCGTTTTGTTGGAACCACATATTGTCCAAGTCCATATCATCCAATTCGGGCCAAAAATATTCGGTTATCATTGAGCGGTAGCGATTCCCATTCAAAGTAACGTGCCGATCTTGATCATCACGGAAGAAGTACGGCCCAATGACGCCGCCGGCCCATAAAGCGCACCAAACCGTAATTTTTTCGGGAGGCAATGTTGACTCATAGAGTACGTGTGAATTGCTGCCTGTCCAATAACGCCTATTTTGCTTATTGACGAAGCCATTCAGCCAGAAATGACGACGACCATACATTGGACGTAGCGCTCTTAAAGTTGAGGCCATTGACTCCGAATTTCGGTAGTAAATTTTAATAATTTCGACTCGTTGTTGGATCGTATATCTTTCCATAATGAAATGACAAACCTTACTGAAGAGAAATGTCAAAAGAGCGGGGGAAAATATGGCGTCGTTTTCTGTCACTATCGGTCTACCTTTGTAGCGTCCCTATTGAAAAACCCGTTATATCTATAATCATTATTCCTTATAGCTCAAATGAAAGGCGACTGCTCTCACTATAACCAAGGCTGTGACTATTTCACGAATATAGCAATCCTTAGGTGACATTTGACTCCGACATTCTTGAAGTTATCTAATTTTATTCAGTGGTCGATGTTGAAACGGGATACCATTGAATTACGGCTATCGAATTTTGTTGTTGTTGTAACAACATAAGATATTCCGTACAAACTTATGGGGACTTATGGAGAATGTTGCTGAAGTGACAGTCTTTAGCCGGATATAAAACCGGGTGGTTTCGGTATAGTAGAACCGAATGTCGTGGAAACGGCTATCGAATTTTAAACGGGCTTTGTTTAGTTAAACCGCTATATCGACATATCAAAAACGTTTCTTGTAGTTTCTTCGCCACCTGGTTTCAAACATTGGGGCATTAGTTCCCACCAAAGAGAGTCGTTTTGACCTAACTTCAAGATAGAGCTTAAAAAACAAATTTAGAAAGTTGTTAGAAGATTACTGTGTTCTAGAAAATTATTCTTCGGAAAATTTCACTACATTTGTTACAACCTAACTAACGCACTGTGCGAAGATAATGCATTATAAAGATATTAAATCTTATATAATTTGACCAGGGGATTTTCGTCCACAATTTGATTTTAAAACGATATTTTTTAATGGACAGTTTTGTGTCAGTTTTTTCTGTTGTCCTGTGTGGGAACTTAGTCGAAGGACTGTGCACATAATGCCAATCTAGCAAAGACCATGACGGGTCTTTTCACAAATAATAAATAAGACTTAAAAGTTCCAGATTCCATCGCTATATGGAATTACTCTAATACTGCCAAACGAGGTTAAATATCTGGCTTTTATTTTTAAAGCTTTGAGCTAATCGTCCCGTAAAAATACATGTTTGGTATTACACGATAAGTGAACATATCGCTTATATCGTAATTTGGTATAATGAAAACATCATATAAACCAAAGAAAAATATGTAAGCAAAAAGTGTCGAAGTAAACAAAAATATGTATTTTTCTAAAAAAATGATTGTTATATTCTTGGACACATTTCAACAAACTTAACCAGCAGCAAAAAATCATCATGGGCGTTTTCATGAAGCAGCATTATCATTTAGCAAAAAATATGCGTAGGACAAAGAAACTGCTTTAAGACTTTCCAAATAAAATTATAGCTCGACATGCCTGTTATTTAAATTGTTTTATAATTGTTTGTGCAAACATTGAAATGACATTTTCTTGTCAGACTTTATATTACATTTATTTTAGAATAAGATGTACCTGGTGATAAAATACGATACCGCAGTAAACATATTCCGTAATTAAAATAATATCGTACATACGATCTGTCACGTAAACTAATGTTATCCGATTGCCGTTTCGTTCACTGAACACGTAATTCGACCCCAGGCAACGTAATGCGGAAGAAAGATCTATGAAGGCTATAACGACCATATATGCAAATCCGTTATAGGAAATAGCGCGGTATTAAACTCTCAAATATACATTCGGAATACCTAGGGATAGTAAGATCTATCCTGTGCCGTAGAACAGACAGTGCGGTGGATGCCCCAAAAGAAATTCATATATATGTAGCTTTTCACAAGAACATTGCCCTCAACACCAACTAAAGCCCTTGAAACCTCAGTTAATCTTCTCCCTGAATTTCTATAAGGAGCTGCCAAGCGGCTCGTTTCAATGGATCAACAAGTGGGAGTGACAGAAGATCTGGCAGCTCAAAAATTCGGGACAGTCTTCTCGATAATTTTAAGTACTAGAGTACTATGTACTGCTCAAAAATTCGGCACAGCCTTCTTGATAATTTTAAGTATTAGGGTACAACTGTACCCTATGTATGTACTGATGGTTCTAAATTGGGATTGGAAATGGGATATAACCTCAAAATGCCTAGCTTGAAACCAGCTTTCGACTGCCGGATTACTACAGCGTCTTTCGGATTAGGCTTAACAAAAATATAATATGATTCTGTGAAAAGGACAGGTATGCCCCTGCTGGACATATGTAAATACCTTTTGTAATGCGGGAATACCTTTATCTTCTGGAAGACTCTAGATAAATGCAATGACAAATACAAAATGAGCCGAGAAACCTTGTGTGGGATAGCCCGCCAGCTCTAGCCTAGAGCGAACAAAACAAAAAAACATCCTTCAGTCTAATCAATTTGGAATGCCCCGAAATAATGATAACAAGTTGTCTATATGGCGCGATGTCTGCATTTGGTCTCCCTACAAAATTAATACAGCTATATTATGGGTCTGGCGGTGGACCAGGGCAAAACGAAGTACCTCCTGCTTCTCATCATACCCGTGCTATTGAATAGTGAAGAAGCATCGACTAAATAACATCGAATCAGGTGACACTAGGAGAGCCCGAGAGAACGATGGAACGATGAGCTGTGTGAGCTTTAAAGTGGCATAGTTCAGCGAATTTAGATTCAGTGGCTATGCTGACTAGGAATGCTGTAGGTATGGAAAAAATACTCCAGCCCTGAAAGTATTCAATACGGTGCCCAATGGCTATAACACTGGAAAGACCAGGTGGAACAGGACTTCACGCCGATGCGCAATATAAATTATTATTTGGATAAAACGAGATCCCACATGTATTTCTAGTATAGAAGTGATCATATAGGATTATATGTATTAGATTTCTATCTATTTATATAGACGTATCAGAGGTTCGTTCACCAAATTTAATTCTTTGGCGCCTGCCCACACCGCCCTAAGGGGTTATGGATAAAACTTAACTGAACTTGGATATTTTTTTTTTTTTAATTTACTCCACATTTACTCTTCACTTACTTTGTTGCTGCATTCATTTGATGCACCCGCTTGGGTACCTCTTTTGTCACAAAATAGCTAGGCGTTTTCTCCATTGTTATTTGACCCTCTATAGTATAGGGCATATGATGACGATACCAACGCAAACCGCGCTGATAGTGACGATCAAAAAAATGCACCTCACAGCCAGCGGCGCGCACATCCGGATGCAGTCGTATGAATTCAAGTAGCGCGCGTGTGCCACTCTTTTTCACGCCAATGATGAGCGTGTCGGGAAGATGACGCGACGGATGTAGACCTTGTTGGCGTAGGAAACGATATTTAGGTGAACCGTCGGCTGCTTCCTGTGGTGCATTGGCTGTGCTGTTGTTGCTGTTGTTGTTGCCATTTGAGCCACTTGACGGCACAATACGTACAGCGGAAGCGCCATGATTTTTAAAGTTTAACGCTTCCGGTGTGTGGCTCATTGCCACGCTGGCATTAACGCCATCGATTGTGTTGCCAGCGTTGCTGGGGGTGCGAAGCTTTACGGCAGCTGTGGCAGATGATGGATCAGCTAGAGCATCGACGGAAAAGAGTAGGCTGCGTAAGGGATTCTGTGGTGTACGGGGAGAGGGAGAAGAAAAATTGTTTATTAGCAAGTTTGGAAAAATTTAATTGCACTATATTAAGATGCTTTTTTATGCAGTATTGTTGTACATACATATGTATGAATGTATACATGTGTGTGTGTGTTAATGAGTTTATTGAACTAAAAAATATTATACTATGTAAAAATTAGCCCACACCTTTTGGAATGTACGACTGATGCTCGTTAATAGGCACGAATTAAATGTATATGATACATATATTAAGGATATGCAAATAAGCAGCGTTATCGCCAAACTGCGATTACTCAGATTGTTGAACCAGTTCATCACAAACATTCTGGCCATCCTTGGCTTCTTTCTCCATCAACTCACTAACTCACTAACTCACATTTGACATTACTAAATAAATGCTTTCCAAAATATGTATTTATTTATTTTCGCTTAAGCGTAGATCACAATATTGTGTTCAATATTTCACTAAAGTAACTACATTTTTCCAAAATCACTTTTTTTACGGCAGTAAACTAGCGCGATGCACAGATAATTGCACAATTGCACTGATTTGGCGAAGAGGAAAATTTCCTAAATTTCCTGCAACGATTTCCCTTCGAAAAGGGTTGCTTGTGCTACATATAACCCTGTGTGTGTTTGCGCCAATGAGGGCAATTGATATGTATTTGTGTGTGTAAATAAACTACATGTATACAGAATTCATGCATTCAAGCCAAACACTGTTAATAATGATTGTATATGTATGTATGTGTGTGTCGGTGCGGGCGCGATAAATGTCAAATATCCGCCATGAAAATGCCGAGCAATATTTTTTTTTTCGTTCTTCACTTCACACAGTTCTCTTATTGAATATTATCAAATATTAAAATCTATCTAGTCTAAAGCACAACCCCACCAAACGCTCGCGGCATATGACAACCTAAAATACCGAATTTGTAGAGAAAGCAGAAGCCGCAACAAAAACAACACAAAAGCAACTGGCAAAAAGGATAACCGACAGTGTGCATTGCTGATTGAGTTAGTGGTGGTGCCATAGCTGGGGGGGGATGGGGGGTTGTTTGGTTGGCCGCAAAAGCGCCACTAAGAGATTGGAACGCCAAAAAGCATTTGACACACACAGATATACTGACATTTTTGTACTTTTCGTCAGCTATTTACACTCGTCGTAATGTTTGCGAGTACTCTCCTCTCTTACTGAGCGGCCATAGCGTCTTGTTATGGTAAACAATTTTACCGGGTATTGAAGGGTGCAAAACGACAATCAACCCTCGTGATAACATACCCGGTAGATTCATTCATGAAATGCGTTGTGATACTTGCCGAGTTATTTGTACTTGCGCAGTGCCTATGCCGCTCAGTTTAGTTTTAAAGAGAAGATTGTTTTGATGGTAGTTTATCGGTGGGTCGGTACGTAGCGTAGGCGTTGCAATTTCGTTTATTCGAGAGAAAATTTAGTTGTGTGAGGGCTTGTTTAATAAACATGCATGACAACAATTTGCAAACTACAAAATCCCAGTAGCAAAAGTCATCTATAACCTCTACATTCATATCCCATCATAAAAATCATCCGCAAAGGCCTACCGCGCTATTTCGACGCCAAAGAGAAGCCTCATCGCATGAATATTCTTTTAAATATTGCTCCTAAAACTACATATAATGCAGAATATAAACGCTGTTTTGTCTTTGTCACGTCCTCAGTATGTAATGACAAGAACAATGACAGTTGTCATCGTTAGAACGCTTAAATCAAGCATTTGCGTCATAGTTTTAGGAGCGGTATTTAGTTCATAAAATTGTCATGTGATGAGTTTTGTCATTGGGTTTGGAATGGGGCATTTTGAGAAATGCAAAATGATAGCTTGGTCCTTGGCCGAAGATCTCCTACAATTTGAACGGTAAATAGCACACTACGCGACTCTGAACCGCAAATGATTTGGGTGAGAAGTTTGTTCATCGCAGAAATATACATCCGAAAGTTTGCTATTGCGAGGGCCGACCGCTATTAGAAAAAAACTTTTCTATAATTTTTGATGTTTTTACTAAGCGACAACTCTCGGTTGTTTGCTGGGCCATGTCCGTTGGACATTCACGCGATTAGGCTGAAGATAGTCTCTGACCCTTTCTGCCGCAACTGTATGGAGGATGATGAGGTATATTCATCTTTTCATTTTCTGCTCAGCTGCCCTGCCTTTGTGAGACTGAGGTTCAAGTACCAAGGCTCGTACTTCTTTAGGACTCCAGAGGAGCTCTCTGGGGTGGGGATTGGTAATTTGCGTGACTTCATACGGGGTACCCAACGTTTCTCAGGTTTTCCGATTTACGTTACCGTTCATAAAAAAGATGGTATCACAATGGACTCCTCTACTATGTCTAAGTGAGTTCCTACTGCGGGAACTACCACATTAACCTAACGAGTGCGTAAGAATAGGAGTCTGAGTCTTATGCGACTTCCCCATACAAACGACCGCTTTATATAACTTTAATGAAGATGAAATGGTACTATAACTTTTGCCCGATGTTTGCAAATATAAGAAGAAGAAGAGATATACCTATACCAATTATATCAAAATGATCAGGATGGCGAGCTGTCTCGATTTAGCCACACCCATTATAAGCGCATACCACCTAAGGCTTCAACAATCTTTCGGGGAATCTCTCTCTCGAATACTCTACTCAGTAGAACTTGTTGGCAAGAGACCTTCACTGTAGGATTTCGCCATTGGCTTTGTTGTTGCTCAGCGTCATTTTACATATCCTAGTAGTTTTGCAGGGATACCGAATTCTAAAATCGACAAAGAGATGATGTGTGCAGATCCCTTCTCACATGTCTTTTCCAATATTTGGCGTATTGTGAATATCTGGTCGATGGTAGTTCAGTTCGCTGATAGTTGACTTCAGTCTTTCACACAATACGCTCGATATGATCCTGTATGAAATATTTAGAATACTGACTCCACGGTAGTTGGCTCATATTGCAGCATCACCCTTCTTGTGGATTGGGTAGAACACACTTAAATTCTAATTGGCGGGACTGCATTCGTCCGACCATATTCCGGGAATGATCTGGTGTAAGCTCATTACCAGCTCTACGTTGCCAGAAAAATAAATAGGTAGCATTTAAAAATTGATTTGTTTTTTATAATCTGCAACAATATTTTGCCTAGAAACAAAATGCTATCGTTGCCGCAATTAGTCTATAGGGTAGTGATATTTTATGTATAAATTGTAATAATTTTTTGCATCGACATGACACAGTCATTTCTAGAAAACAGAAACTGTGATGTAGGGATATTCCTAAGCCAGCCATGCCGAAGCGGTTATGCCGCTTCTATAAAAGGTATAGCCGAAAAACTTTGCCAGCCTGAGGCCACCCCTCGACCACCAATGCTTGTCTTACTTTTAATATACCCAGTCCTTTATTCACCTCTTGGATATAGACCAGCTGAGATTACAGAAGTGGTCAGCGCTCGAGAGAGTGGCGGATGATTATTTTCTTGATAGTGGGTCTGAAACCGCATTTACTGCAACTACACAGTGCCCCAAAATAGCATAATTGTATTTTCCTCCAGTAACTGGAGAGTGTTATAATACCCTTTAACCAGTTTGGAAGAGAAGTTCCGATTCGATCGAACCGTAGGTAAAGGCCGCTTGGCAGTCTTCATACCTTTTTCAAGATTTTTAATGGCGAAGATTGAGATTGCATGAACCTTAACATGAAATACAGTAGACCAAAAGCCAATCGCAGTAGATAGTTTAGTAGAAGGTTCATATATATTCGTAAAACTCAACTGTCTTCTCGTCTGCATGTGATCGATTTGTCTACTAATGTACAAATCTATGATCCATTAGTCCAATTGCTCCGATTTGGAAATCTAACAGTGAATTAATTTTCTACCCAAGAAGATTGCCTGAGCCCTAAAATTGGGAGTTTTATTCTTTGAGTTCAGACCCCGCCAATAAGTCCGATGTTTCATGACACGTTCACATGATCCGTGTGCCTTTATTTACAGATTTGTAGAAGTGTGAACTACAACCAAATCTCTTAGCTAGCGTTGCACTTATTTTAACTTCATTCCAAAAATGGAACATACTCGAATTTGAAGGAAACCTATTAAGGGTTTTCATAAATGTATTTATGTACACGTTTGTTCGAATGTGTGAAAATGTTACGTAATGAAATTTTGTTTATACAGCATCACCTTAAAATGCCTTCAATTCTAGCGAACGATGGTATGGGGCGTATGAGTGACATTTAATCTAATTTTCCTTCGTGAATAAAAAATGCAGAGGATCTGATGACGAAACCAGGTAAGTTAAACATAACTTATGTATATTTGACCGTTTCTTCAATTTTCACATAACTCAAAGATAATATGATAAAATCAGCGGCAGAATTCGTATATATGTATATCCTTTAGGGTGGGTCAATTAAAATTGTTCAAAGCATCATAGCGATTCTGGTACTATGGATCGTAACAAGTATTTTTGCACAGGCAACCGTAGCTCTAAAATGAATTTCGAGTTCGCAGAATTTTTTCGGCAGTTATTTTCAAAAATAATAGAAAGTCGAAAAAGTTGAACTAAATTAAATTAATAGGATTGATCAAATATCTCAATACGGGAGTCAAATGGAAAATAGTTTCAGCGAGCCAAATAAACAAAAAAAAAATATTTTCTGAAAGGGGTTCCGCGTGCTTCTAAAATTAAATTCCCATAACTTGATTAGATAAAAGAAATATTACTATATGAAGGTCAAACGAAAGAGATATATAGGATTGTTCAATTTACAAGTTATTTAAAAGGAGGTTGCCACCTGTTTGAATGGACAAATTCAATTAAATTGATTACATAAAATAAATAGTATCGCTGTCAAACAATAGCGGTTTAAAAAACATTGACTCTAAAAATATACATATATTATTTTTTGGGCTAATTTATTAAATCCACAATATTAATTTTTGAGCTCAAGGCCAGTATAAGGAAAGTATTTTGGAAAAAAGACAACAACAGTCAGGAGGGGTAGATATTATAGCTAAATTATAGCACCTAACAAGCCTACTGTAGTTCATTTGCTACGTACTTGCCCAGCAAGTCGTGGGTTGTGGGTTCGCAGACCGGTGGAGTCATGAAAGAAATCTGATAAGAAGATGTGGTGACCTCCGATAAAGCTATAATTTCTACCGCTCCTGACTGTCCTTGTAATTTTTTCCAAATACTTTCCTTATACTGGACTTCAGCTCAAAAATGAATATTGCCGATTCACTCTAAAAGTAATTTAGAGTTGCCACTTAGTTAAAAGGTTAATTGGATTTAATAAAAGGTTAACTAAAATACAACTTATAGGAAATTTATGAACGAAAAAATTTCTGAAGACATTTGTACTACTCAGAAATATGTATATTATTTATTCCTTTAATAGGTAGTATTTGGTTCATGTACCACTGTGCAAAAAAAATTTTATTGAATTAAATCGAAGAGTATTTCTAAACATTGCACAGAAATATTTAAATCATGAATGATTGCATGCCACTGCAATATAAGCGGTGAATAATGCCGATGCTAACGATTTCAATTTCGCAATGCAAAGTGTCATGGGAGGTGAAATAGTTATCTACAAAACGATCGACACAGTCTCTCAAATAAACAATGACATGAATTATCACAATAACGATTCATAACATCAATAAACCAAAAATGCCCAATGCCACCAGAACCGCTGTTAAAAAGTTGATGCACAACCCCATCGAATCAACAATTTTGAAATGCGAATTCAAAGGCGAAGACGTGCTGATTCCCCGCACTTCACACAAACGTATTTTTTTTTTTAAATTACACCTAATATAACAAACAGAAACCATTCACTCAGCGAATCGAGGGAGGGAGGGCAAGCTAGTCGCCCTATAAATGAAAACGACCTAAAGAATTTGTCGACATTAATAGATTCTAGGTATGACTTAAAACCGTAGTAGGTAGTAAAAGTAGTTACATTTAAGACTAATTTGTGCTAAATTATTAACTTATAAAGAGATTTCTATAACTAGCCAAAGTTTTGATACCACTAAGTCGATATAAAAATTCGCAAATTAATCTTATGGCGACTCCGAAATGGAACTATGAGGAGCGTTTTTTTTAGAATGAAAGAAGCTCTGATATATGTGGGTTGTTTATTTTCACATTCGAGTTTATAAGCAAACATTTTTTTAAATTATTGTAAAGTAAAACCATCATATAAATCTCCGCTATAACGTTAGGGGTATTCACACCAAGCTTATTACTTCGTTACTTGCCAATTTTAAATGTATTTTCATTTTGTAAATCCAACGAAAGCGCCAAAGTGTCAAGTTACGAAATGCTATGGTTGCTTGCTAACTTCGTAGTTTGTCAAAATGGCAATCAGCTTTTTAGCACTTGAGGTTTATTAATAGAAAAACCCACCAGAGTGTGAATACCCCTGATGCTTCTCGAATCAAAGATAACGTCTGGAGTACATACCATTCTTTTATCACAATGTGTAAGATAAATGATTACTGCTGCCATCAATACAAAATTTTGAAATACTTAGTCAATCGTTACGGAAACTTCGAAAAGAGCACATGTGAATATTAATACGTAAAAATGTATCACTTTCCAGACATTTTGGGTACGTATTATTTATACAGTTAATCGTAGTGACTGCGAATAGCATCTAATCAAAAATTGTATATTCAAGTATACCTATGCTTATTCGCAAGTGGCTACTTCTTTGGCTACTACTACAAATACGCCTACGTTTACGACAATCTATGGACGCATTGGTATTCGGCGCTCGGTGCCATTATTGCTGTGGCCTTGGCTGCGGGTCTAACATTGAGGAAATATCTACAACGTCACTATAGTTATGATCACTTCTACGTTATCTTCTACGGTTTGATATGCTACGTTATCAGCTCTTGCTTCATGTTGACCGACAACTTGGGTATGTACATACATACATAATAAATAACTAAAAAGAGAAAAAAATACACAAAAACACAAAAAATTGCTCACTACTTTTGAAAGCATTCAAACAATTCATTTGCTCTTTAGATAACTGCTTTTATTTTGGCTTTATCGGTATTGGCACAACAATTATTCCCTGCTACAACTACATCAGCATACGTAGTTCTTCGCGTGGTGTGCGTCCGGCACGCATTGCACTCGGAAATACATGCTACTTTAGCGGCTTTGCTGTAGGTTTCTACATCTTCAATGAATTCGAAGTTGCTTACTGTGGCTGGATTTATGTGACCATCTCGCTAGCTATGCTAACTGGAGTGGTGATTAATGAAGTATTTCAATATTTTGGATTGCACAATTACAAAATATCCTATGATCTTGTGCTAAATTTGCTGAATGAAGAAAGAATAGTTTTCCTTTCGAATAAGGAGATCTATGCGCTTTTTGCGGGCAGACAAGATTTCAATGTGACGCGAAATCGCCAATGGCTGGTAGTGGGTATCGCAGTGGTCATAGTGATGGAACGTGCGCTTTTATATTCGTCATCATATCTGCAATTAGCTTGGAGCTCAACCTTTGCCCACTTGATAAGCCAGCATCTGTATGGTCCATTTCTACTATATACGCTTGGCTGTGCAACAGGTTGCATTTTAATGGCGCGTTACAAAACGAAATTAGTCTATTTGATGTTTGGCGTAATTAAAATCACTGCACTCTCTGCGTTACTGGGCGTTTACGATGATAGCTCTACCGAACAATGCTTCTTCTTTTTATGCTTCTATTATACTTCCTTTGGCGTGTACTCCAGTGTAGGCCTACAGCTTGTACTCGAATGTACACCTCTACTTTACACAGACTTGGCTTTGGCGGGGGCTTTTGTAATCGAGCTGCTTGTGTTGGAGATACTAAAGTACGAGTTGAAAGTCGATGATGCGTGGCACGAGCTACTAGGAATGGGTATTTTTATTATGCTCTTGACAGCCGTTAGCATAGCATTGGTACTAATTTTTATGCCACGTTCACGTGGACTCATTGACATGCGTAATAAACTGTTGGGCATTAAGCGAAAAATGCCGGTCACGCCGCCACAAGCTGGACCGTGGAATACGCACTTTTTTCAGTATCACGATCTACAGCCGCAAGATGTGAGAAGTGTGAAGTTGGATGGTAATTGCGTATATCAACAATATCCGAGGGAGTCGGTGGGCAAGGTGGAATTGCCAAATTTTGGTCAACGACTAGGGAGTGCTAATACGGCAGAGGAGGCATTTTACTGACGAAAATTTGGTGAAGATAGCTTGTAAAAAACGATTTTTAAAAATGACAAATAAATTCGAGTGTGTTGTTTCGACAATTTACTCATTAAGAAGTAGTTAATTTACAATTTAATCAAAAACGCTATTGCGGAATTTAAAAAAAGTCGCAACGTGTCGTAAAGTTATAAGATCATAAAATTGTAAAGAAGCTAAAATTTGTTTTTGTTGTTAGTGTTGGATCGGGATTCTAGAAAGAGATATCTTAATCTTTAGTGATAGCCAGGCTGCAATCAAGGCTCTGAGTTCCTTGACTTTTAACTCAAGCATCGCGCTGAACTGTCGCCAATCTCTACAAGAGATGACCAAGCAGATCAGACTGTACCTCATTTGGGTCTCTGGCCACAGGGACATAGAGGTAAACTGCGTGGAAGACGAACTTGCAAGACAAGGTTCAACCAAACAGATTCTTCAGGATAAAGAACGCATTGGTATGTCGTTTGCCACTTGCAAACTGCTACTTAGAGAATAAATATATGATATAGTCAAACTACCACTTGCCGAACCTCTAAGCAAATGTGGCTGAAATGGGACCGGAAACGGTCACGAAGTGCATACTCTCTAAAAAAGAGAATATATCTCTAACTTGGTGGGAGCTCTAACCGAGCACTGATTAAAGGGACGCACGCTGAAACGCTAGACGTACCTTTCCGATGATGCTGCAGGAGCTGTAAGAATTATGACGACTGTGTAAATGTCCTGCGCTGTGCAAAAGCTGGCTGCGATACCTGTGATCACCGTTTCTGGAAGGCCTTAGTGAGGTTTCAAAAAACCGAGATTAACCGCCTGATGAGATTCATCAGCGCGGCAAAATGGTTTAGCAAGGGTTAGTCTTTCGGTGGATTGTGTAAATGTTCGTGGTAAGCCAATGGGCCTTCTATTTATGGCCTAAGAGTGACGTGGTAGGCGGCAGCCACTCCTACCTACCTACCTACCTAGTGGTGGGTTGCAGAGAGAATAGAATTAAAATAACCAAAGTTTCAGTTCTTGAAATATTTAGATTTTATGCCTTTATTACAACATACAACAGTTTGTGAATACCCATCATATTATTGTCTATTCGTAAGACCTCGAGTCACAGTCGAAAAAAACTGCGTAATTCATCGAACGTGAATTTTTTTTGGATAAAGCTTCTAGGTGTCGCTTGTTTAAGAGGCGTGACTAGCCGGACAGCTGAAAAAGGTGAGGGGTCAAAAAATGTACGTGCATCGACGGTTATCAAGTTTGCATCTGAATTTTAGGTTAAGGTAGGTTAAAGTTTTCCTCTTTCTACACCTTCTTGTGGTGAATCAGTATAGGAAATCATGTAATCCTTAGATTTTAGATATACGATGAGTTTAGCAGTACTATGGACCGTTTTAACCCTTTAACTACCCAATAGATATTAACCCTTTAACTACCCAATGGATATACTTTTGTTGTTTCATTTGTGAAAATCGGCAAAAATACCTATGGAACAGGAAGATAACGCATTTATATGTACCACAAAAGTATTGTTTTACAATTCAATTATTCAAATATAAGCTTTTGAATATGTCAAAACTCTAAACTCCACTTGAATGGTAGAAATAAGTCAAAACTGCACATGTGTTTAAGGGCTAAGTTTCTACTTATTCAGGACTATAACTAAAATGTTGCACGCAATCAGATTTTACGTGAGCTGCGCCGATTTGAGAATACCTCGAAAAATATTTTTTTTAAATAAATAAAAATAGGTTTCTAAAATTTTTTTTTAAATTCAGATGATAAAACAAAACCAAAGAGGTCAAAAATGACATCACAAACCCCATTTTTATGATTCCGTTAAAATTTTCTTTAAACGTTTTTGTACAGACCCATTAGGCTTAAACTTTTTTATAATCTGAGGTGATTTTTTTTACAAATATATTAAAAGAAACTGGTTTTATTTATAAGAAAACTACTTATATTTTTGGAGGTATTTTCAAATCGGCGCAGTTCGTGCTGATCTTAATCCGTGCACCCTAATGTACAAAATTATATTCTTCAATGCTTTTCCATTCGCGAAATTTTCAGTTGTAGAGGATTACGCTCCAACTCAGCAACCCTGTTAGCATCTTTCATAAAACATGCGATTAGATTAATTCTTTTCACTTCCCAACACTACATCTCAGGTCGCATAACATTTTAACGAGTAGGCTCAACTTGCATATTTTTCTGAGTTTGCAATTCGTTATCCTACCTAGTGTTGTTTTGTAAGCCGGTTACAAAGACACCAGCCTAATATTCCACTGGTGTCAAATCGAAATGACTCAAATTTTTGGCTATTTTCATAATAATGCTGTTCCGAGAAATAGCCTAATTGAAAAGTCTTTGATTACGTACCTACCTGAGTGTTCTGTCATTACGTAGGGAGTGGCTGAAAGTCATGTTAACCAATTCATTTCAAGAGCCAATAACGACGTTATCGCCTACCAGAAGATACATAAATATATGATATGATAATCTATGCATGTGGACATATAAAAAAAAATAAGTAACTAACAGTAGCAAAATTAATTTAAATAGAATAAAACAACATCAACAAGTACTTCAAATCTTTCAACAGTTGAATTTTCCCAGGTGGTGTTTTATTGATGAGCAAAATTCCTTACTTCCACGCTCTCGCAAATGAGCTACAACAATCGTTATCTTATCACAATTGGTAGCAGACTTTATCAGAATTTATCATGGCAAAAACAAAAGGTTCGACGGAGAAATAAACATCGAGACAGGCCATGTACAGCGTAGGTATTTTGCAATTCAGTTTGGGTCGTCACACTGCGTAGTGTATTCGGTGACAATACATACAGCGCGATCAATGTCAGGGGAGCCGTGAAATTGTGGCGGTTAATATAAGAAAATTGTGCAAATTATTACAATTCTGATATTCTTTATATAACATTTTATGTTTTTATTGATCACCCAATTAGAAAATGGCGCGTAAACTCGTAAATTTTTGGGAGAACTTTGTGAATCAATTCTTTTTGTATACACCGACTCTTGTGGGTACGTTAAAAAAATAATTAAAAAAAAACGAAAATTAAAAACTATAAACGAAACGAAGTAATTTGCATCCATCCTTTCAGTGTGTTCCACTTTCTTGCCCTGCGGACTCATTTTCGGCTACACAATTTGCTCACTGATCGCTCAGCGCAATGTTAATGCGGGATTAATTGAATATGGTCCAATGATATTTGGTGCCTGTACAGGATTTCTTATTGCTGTTACCATGTTTTTGGTGAAATTCGTTAAAGGACGTATAATTTTTTGGCATATTCCGATACTTTTGGGTGCGGCCGTTAGTAATTTGCTAGCCAGTGGTTTCTACTTTGGCAATGGTTTGAGTAAGTGTGGGTGTGGTGTTCAAAAAAATTGTTTTCATAATAATGTACATATGTATGTGTGTGTACGTATGCATGTGTGTGTGCGCTTATATTTACTTACATATATACAATAACACAGTGCAACAGAATTATACGTATTTCTTGCAACCAAATGTAAATGCTAGTTTATACGTCCCATAAGAAAATCATGAAAGGATTTTTATGCTTGGTTTTCATTAGGTCAAATTTGATGTCAAATATTGTCGGTTGATTGAAAACAGTTAAATTTTTGATATATTTCGATTTGACACCAATGCAAAATGGTAAAAAGTCAATATGTTGGCATTCCGTGTAATATTTTTTCGTCAAAAATTGGAACTAATGAAAAAAATGTCTGTATTTGATTCTCGATTTTTATGAATGATATATGAACGTATATTAGAAAAAATATTTTTGTTAAAATTATATGTACAATTTTACATGGAGCTTATTGTTGTTGTAATAATGTGTTTTGAATATAGGCTGTAGTTTTTATAAAAAGTATCTTAAAAACCGAAGATCAAATATAGAAATTATAGGAAAGCAACTAATTTTGAATCCTCACAAGGTAACTGTTCATATCCAAGGAGCACGATTTTTAACTTTTTTTATGAAATGGTCTAATGTATTTATTAGAAGTTGGTGGTCTGGAATTGTAATGGAAAATTATGGTATACTAAAGTTTTGTGGTCGAGGATTTCATTCTTTATGCATGTACATATGTACATATATGTTTACCAAAAACTTGCACTAGATGGCGCTGCTGTACAACTTTTGCTATTTTTTATGATTTTTCATTAAAAAAATATTATTTTGTCATTGATTTGTTGTTTGTTGCCATATCAACTGATGGTAGACGATGTGGCACTGATCATTTCATTTTGTTTTTCGCTATAGAAAAAAAACAAATTATCATGAGAAAAAATATGTATACTAGCTGGATCGGCGCGCTTTGCCACACCCTACATGTCGAAAGATTGCGACTATGATTTAGGATGAAGAAATAGAAAAAAGTTAAAGCCACATTTGTAAAAGTTCAAAAGTAAATACATAGCTAATGTGTGTTATAGATTTGAATCAAAAAGGATTGTAAATACGACATTTAAAGATATCTCGGCTCCACGCTACTTGTCGGTCCAATTTTCAAATAAAAAACTACATTTATGTGGCTAATATTCTGAATTTGGATTGAATCGGACTGTAATAAAGGTACTTAAAATTATTTTGACTCTAGCGACACTTGTCGGATCATCTTTTACCCTATACACAACAGACGACATTGCTAATACTTCCCATGAATTTGAGTTCAATCAGTTCAGTAGTTGTCGAGTCTATAAACTACATACCAACAGACACATACGGTCGTTTTAGATATAAGAAGAAAATAATAACAAATTGATATTAAGAAAAAAAATTATGGCTGAAAGTGCAAAAAATTCCAAACAAAATTATGAAAACATAAATGAAGTTAAAACGCTACATGTTTGACTTTTTTTGAAGCTGTACACCCGATGACAAAAAAATCTATTTCATATTTGAACAAAACTGTTTACATTGAATGGCTTGCAATGGTTTTAGAGCCAATGTAAAGAATGTTTCGTCGGTTATTAAAAATTGTAGGGCAAAAAGTTGAAGGTTGAAAAAACGACGAGTTTCACTAAAAGCGTATGTGCGGAGAAAAAATATAAAATATTTAAACAAAATCAGAGTAAGCAAGAAACAGCGCGAATTATTAGTATTAAGTAGTTACAAAGTTAAAGGTACTCGCACTGTAATTTTTCAAACTGAGCAGTTTGTGAGGTCTTTTTTAATTCTGTATCGTTGTGGCAAAATATATACTTGTGTTTATTAAATACTAGAGAATAGTAAATATGTTTACATATTTATTTTATTTGATTTGAGTTTGTATTTAAATAATTCGACAAAATCAACAGAATTATATGGACATTTTTTTCAATAAAAGTTACACAAATAAAATGGATTTCTCAGTTTAAGAAACAGTAGAAACACTTTTTTTTTAATAACAAACTATAAAAAAATACCAAAGTTGTACGGCAGCGCCACCTAGCGAAAATTTTGGTTACTTCAAATACGGAGGCATAAAAATCAATTTTGTATCACTGTGCAATTTATCATCGTTGAAATATTCATTAATTCTATTATTCTATGATATGTACATATATACATATATATTGTTTCCTATGACTACATATGTATGTATGTACATATTACAATAGCTTTAAGTTAATAATCATTTCTTATCACCACCATTGGTATTAATTGATTTTGATATACACCTTGCATATTTGCCGTAGCAATGAATTTTACAATAATCACATAAAGAAAACAGGCATATGTACATATGTATGTATGTATGTATGTATGCTTACATACATATAATATATGGTATGTATAGTACGCCTTACAGTTAGTAACTAATAAATCTAGGGGTCTTCACATTATTGGTGCCAATTTACAATAAATGCCGATTACTGTTTATTTTCCATTTTCCTTTTTCCTGGCTCGAAAATTAAAGTTTGTTTGAAAGATCCGTGTTTTAAATACACCAAATACAGTTCTGTCCGTTTGTGTTTGATCAGCAGCCGATTGCTGATTGATTGATTGATTGAGAATATTTATCATAATTACTTATTTGGGGAAAGCAGTAATAGATGGCTAAAAACAAGGAGGATTCATAGAAGGTGGTAGCATGATAGCCAATGCGAATGCGTAATGTATTTGGTTTGTGTAATTTTGCGAGTGAAATGTCAAAATTTGAATTCGCCCGGTATTGCTCATGTATTTTGCATGTGTTAACAAAACGACCAACCGAATTGGGAAATAATAACAAGCATTCACCCCATGGGATGCTATCACCTTATATGAATTCGTCTGGGATAAAAATATGTATATAAGATTGTGAGACCTACCTCTTGTTGTTTATTGGAACTTATGCCGAAAAGGTATATGAGCGAAGCAGATAACTTTAAGGAATAAGCAGAGTGGGGTCAACAGACTAACGTCATTAAATAGAGACGACCCGAAAATGAACGCAAATTAAACGGTCGGGTAAATTGTTCATCTAAAATTAATAATTAGTTCTGCAAAAGTATTTCTCTGTGGACTGTCTGGATTCGCTTATTTTTTTATCGGAACCAAGATACATTTAACACATAACTACAACAAGTTTGTTTTTTTATTTTTCACTCCAAGTGTCCCACCTAAACTGTCAA
Source organism: Anomoia purmunda (assembly GCA_951828415.1). Taxonomy (NCBI): domain Eukaryota; kingdom Metazoa; phylum Arthropoda; class Insecta; order Diptera; family Tephritidae; genus Anomoia; species Anomoia purmunda. Next base: position 25,899,864 of record OX639995.1, read on the forward strand.
AACCAACTCCACACACACACATATGTATAATGTTTAAATTGCACCACTTCCTCTTTATATTTCACCCATATAAGAATTTTAACCCTTAATTCCATTTATTCTAAAGAAATCTAAGCAAACAAAGTTAACCTCAATATGGCAATAAAGAAACCTAAGAATTTAAAAAGATTTTCACATTTTGCTTTGTCTTTCATTCTGAGCTGGAATAATTCCTCAACCAAAAATACTATCGCTCTGTGCAACATGCAAGAAAAAAAGAATAAGTCCAACGGCTTCGTCTTGGCATGTACGCCTTGTCGGAGCCACAACCGCTAAACATTGAAGAGCACATGGAATTAAAACTAATTACTTACATACATAAAATATGTTGGTTTTAGTTGAATCATCATAAATTAAATCATAGATATGAGAAAGAAGCATAAAATATCGACTAATCATATCATACTATATCATCTGATAAATTTTTCCTATGTAAGTGTCTTCGCTAAGTCATCGATAATCGCAATAAAATGACACAATTATCTACCGACATACATTACATCGATACGCTCCTATTGATGACAATCAATAGCACCACTGGTTACTATGAAATGTATGTATGTATGTACGTATGTATTTTTCAAAATGATCGCTGAAAACGATTTTGTATGAAAATCAATTATATTGATATATTTTAATAAAATAAACATCTTTTGTAGATATTGACCAATATTTCCTATATTCCAAATGTAAGAAAATAATTTGAATTTTTGATTAAAAAAACGATAGAGTTTATGTTTTCAAGAATTTCTTTCTTTAATTTTTGGCAAATTGCTATTCAACATGTTTACAATAATAACTATATTTCCTTTAACTGGACGAGCTTAAGTTCTGAGAAAGAAAGTTATACATGCAAAACCTAAGTTGCTAGAGAATTGAGGACTCAAAAGTTGCCCCCAAAATAAGCCAATGTTTCGCGCCACATCTGTAACAGAAAATGAATTTACAACCTTCAAAGATAAATCGATAGGTAAATTTAAAAAAATTAAAAGAGAAAATAATAAAAGTCAATCCATAAAATTTTTTAAGTCATCGTTAACAACTATTTTAGAAGAAGACAAAAATTCTAGATTGAAATTATACAATTCTTTGGATAATAATTATGATCGATGCACATTTTCTAAGTCATGTTAACTTTTATTTTGAGACTTACTTATATTATAAAAGTCTGTCGATAATAAATGAATGGGACATTTTTTAAGACTTCAAAACACTTTTATATTGATATTTTAAGCTTTTTCATAATAATTATGATTTAGAAAATTTTAAGCCTCGAAATACGGAACTTTTTCAGGACCGCTTCGGGGCTAGTTCGGCATAATTTCGAGGTCATTTCGGGATCAAATTGGTACTTGTTCGGGAACCAATCCCGAACCAGTCCTGCCCTAGTCCCGATAATTGTCTCACTAATAATTATTATGGAATGACTTTTAAAATATAAGTCTCAAAATAATCATTACCGACGGCTTTATAATTTTTTCTTACTCACAATTTTTATCGAAAAACTTTAAATATTTTCAGTCTCCAAACGACTGTTGCCGATGACTTTAAAAATACATATTTGCCACACTGTAATAATTATAAACCATCAAATAATTATTATTCTAAGTATTAATAAAATAGCGAACAAAGTGAGTTAAGTATTTTGTTTATAACTTTTATTTCTTTGTTTACGTATATATTTTAAAAGTTTCGTCGAATTGATTTAATTTAAAACTAAATAATGCAATGACTTTCATTAACAACAACAAAAAAATGTATTTTGCGTTCCTGTACTTCCGGCCAATTTCCTCTCTTTGTGAGAGAAATTTACATTTAGTCTTACTGTATAAAATCCGGAATATTCCGTTGTTTCTCATTTATTAACTTTTTTGGATAAGTGCACGTTTACTTCCTATGTAAAAAAATTAGCTTTTACTTACCTCTTTTATCTTACAAAAATATTAGTTAGGCCCAATCGGAGACACTTGACCGTTATGTATGATGAAATTTAGCTATATTCGTATCTTATCATAGTAATATTAAAAAAAAACCCAGTTTTAAATTAGCAGTTTAATCAATTAACTGTACTCTCATTGTTTTAAACCCAAATCGCAAAGCGGCTGTCATATGATTGCTCATGTGAAATAGGCAAATTCTAAATTACTATAATCATTGTTTATTATCGACGTACTCTGTTTTTAAAATTCTACTAATGTCTTGATCATATCTTACGAGTAGAGTGGCGCGAGAGTAACTAGGGCGAGTGGTCGTTCCGTACAAACAGTTAGACGAATAGCACTACTCGACAAAAAAAAATCTCCAAGAATAAAATAGGCCTTTCCTAAAGTGAAATTTTCTCCTGATTCCGAATATGACTTTCATTTTCTTGTGGCAGATCTAGTTTCCGAGATATCGGCGAAAATATGAAAATTCCCATTTTTGCGGAACACTACTTCATATAGGTACGGCAAAAATTTGTATTTTTCATTTTTTCGTTTTAAACTGTTGAATTATGCATTATACTAATTCCCATAAAAATGTCTTGCCTTCACCTCCCTCAAGTATCTTCAGTAGTTTGGCCACTATGCCAAAAAACGTTCAAAAAATGTTGAAAAAAAACGAAATTTTTTACACAATTTCAGATTTAACCACTTTAAAATCGGAAAAATTCTACTGACGAAAAAAAGTTAGCCCTCCTATGTTGTAGGTAATTTAACTACGAAAATTTTAAGCATACCAGTACAACAATCGGACATGCCATTGAAACTATAGCCCCATTAACTTGCAAGCGTCTATCCTACAATTTTTTTATAGAGAAAATTTTTATTCAAACTAGGTTTTTATTTTTTTATAACGTTTTATTATAGACATATGTTTGCACGTTAAACTGTATTCAATTGAGTAATATGAGTATAAATCAGCAATTCAGTAAAAAACAACAACGACAACAACATTAAATACATACATATCTACATCTAAAAAAGTCAAATTGAGCGATTTTACCGTGGTGGTCAATAGTGAGGGACGTGGGTACTTCTAACTACCCGTTTATAATTTGCTGGGTTTGTCTCCCGTATTATTGTCCAGCAATAATCTCCCATCATTTCTTCATTCCAAAAACCTTGGTAACGCTTTTCAAAAATCATGAGGTCTTGGTGAAACCTTTCACCCTGTTCATCACTTTCAGCACCTAGGTTTGCGGGAAAATTATCCAAATGTGAATGCAAAAAATGCATTTTGAGGGACATGTTGCATTTCATAGCACTGTAGTTTTTCAACAAGGCTTTGACCATCTCTCTATAGTTGGGATCTTTGTTGTTGCCAAGAAACCCACTAACGACTTGCTTAAAGCTGTCCCAAGCCGCTGCTTCTACTGATGATAAATGATTCGCAAAATTTTCGTCTTTCAGCAACTTTCTAATTTGCGGACCAACAAATATACCTTCTTTTAATTTGGCTTGAGTTATTTTAGGGAAAAATTTCGTTAGGTACTGGAAGGAAGCCTTTACAAAATTTTTCATTAATCCTAATTTGATGTGAAGTGCTGGCAAAATAACTCGTTCGGGATTTACTAAAGGCGGGTTTGCGATATTGAAGGCACCTGGTTCGTACTCAGCTCTTGGTGGCCAGTTTTCCTGAATATAATGGGTTTCTCTAGCACGGCTGTCCCAAAGACAGAGAAAACAGCAATATTTAGTGAAACCTCCTTGAAGTCCGAGAACTATAGCTACAACCTAGGATGTATTTCATATACTATTTATTTTAAACTGTACCACCGAAACTGCTTACCTTTAAGTCCGCACAAATTTTCCAATTAAATTGTTTATATTGAATGAGCTCAAGTAAATTTGATATGCTTAAATAAGTTTCTTTAGTATTCTCAGAATGTGCCACTGGTATTGACGGTAACGAATTTCCTTTATGGAGTAATGCTGCTTTTAAACTATGCTTTGAACTGTCTATAAACAAGCGCCAATCATCCACTTTATTTTCTAATTTTAGTGCTTCAAATAAACCTTGAACATCATTGCAGTAGCAAATATTTTCACTTTTAGTAAAAAAAGAAGAGAAAGTCTTGTGTCTATTTCGAAATTTGGAAGTACTTGTCGAAGGGCCCAGGCTGCCCCATTGCTGCAAACGAGATCCTAGAACTTCGCTATCAAATTTCGATAATTTCAAATCTCTGACCAAGTCATTAAGTTCGGCTTGTGAGACTCGATGTGGGATCTCTCCTTCTTGTCCACTTTCTGAATTATCTGCTTCGGAGTCACTTTCGCTTGAGGCTTCAAAACTTATAGGCTGTCTAGGTATGGGTAAGGTATGGTCATGTAGTTTTGGTTTTTTAGCTGATGCCACATTTGGATAACTTATTAATTTCCTCTTTTTTCTCGTTTTACCTTTAAGGTCTATCACGCAAAAATAGCACTGGTCGTGGTTAAAGGGTTCAGTCCACATCATTGGAACACCAAACTTCATGTTATGACCTTTACCCGATACCCATCTCATTAAAGTTAATCTACAGGAGGCGCAAATAAAATTAGGTGTCCAAGATTTATCGAGATTTTTTACACGGAAACCGAAATAATGAAAGTATGCATCTCTGACAGAATTAGTTATTTTCCGAGCTGAGTTTCCGAAAATATAATGTCCGCAAATAAAGCAAAAATCATCCGGATTATTTTTACATTTAAAATCTCTTTTGCAACAAGCCATTTCGTAAACACATCTACCGATATAGTATGTATAAATTTGCACTACAATTTGCAAAACAAAATTTACAACAAACAGTAGTGACAATTAAATACTTGATGTCTTTTTAAATTTATTAGACCCTAAGGTAGAGTGACCAAATGAAATGTCTCGCCAATTTTATCAGAGTAATACTAAAATTGTAGGATAGACGCTTGCAAGTTAACGGGGCTATAGTTTCAATGGCACGTCCGATTGTTGTACTGGTATGCTTAAAATTTTCGTAGTTAAATTACCTACAACATAGGAGGGCTAACTTTTTTTCGTCAATAGAATTTTTCCGATTTTAAAGTGGTTAAATCTGAAATTGTGTAAAAAATTTCGTTTTTTTTTCAACATTTTTTGAACGTTTTTTGGCATAGTGGCCAAACTACTGAAGATACTTGAGGGCGAAGAAGGCAAGAAATTTTTATGGGAATTAGTATAATGCATAATTCAACAGTTAAAAAAGAAAAAATGAAAAATGCAAATTTTTGCCGTACCTATATGAAGTAGTGTTCTGCAAAAATGGGAATTTTCATATTTTCGCCGATATCTCGGAAACTAGATCTGCCACAAGAAAATGGAAGTCATATTCGGAATCAGGAGAAAATTTCACTTTAGGAAAGGACTATTTTATTCTTGGAGACTAAAGTTGATCAAAATTTGTCGAGTAGTGTAGTAGATCGGGTCCTCAGTCGAACACAGTCATAGTCAAAATAAATTTGGCTTTGAAGTTGATGGGAGCTTTATGACATATTTTCAATGGGTTATCTGTCAAAGCGCCATTTTGTTTACGCAACTCTTATGGCCCACTCGGCTTCCTACGTGTGACAAAGGCACACTAGAGAATGTCCAATATTTTTTTTTCTTAAAGCAGAGTGGCTAGATTTTGACATGTCAACACATGGTAAATTTTTTGTTTTTGTTTCGTATCCAAATCTGAGATACTCGGGTTGGTTAATGTTGTAAATCTGATCAACTGATTTCTGTCTAAGAAAACAAAGCGGAAAAAAGTACGGACGAAAAATAGGAATAGTGAAATTACTTTAAGTTTTTTTTAAAGAAAATAAAATATGTGAATAAATATCGTTTTCCGATTAAAAGGACGATATCAAATACATTTCGGCAACGAAATGTCAAAAATCAGTTGTTTTTCAAACAGAATTTGTCTAACTCTAATACATTACCAAACTGTTTTTGTGACTTGGCTTTCGTCAGTTTATGATAAATTTTTTCAGTTACAATATTCGTTGTACTATTAGAAAAAGCATGTAAATCAAAATTTCAAACTTGTACAAAGTTCAAAAAAATTCCACAACTTTTCATAAAATCTCTTTATTTGAAGTCTTTAAAAAACTTCTGCATATGCTGTTTTATAGCTCATTTGGCTTTAAAATATGAAAATTTCAGGAGGCTAAAAATTCTCGTTGATCTGTGAGAATTTTTTGAAATTTTGGTCTAGGTAAGTTTTTTTTTCATTTAACGCAAGCAGTTTATATTCAAGACATCCAGCCCAAAAAAAGTAGTAAAAATCAACGGAAATTTATATACAATTTATCCGTTATATTAAGAAATGTGTTTAAGATCCGAAAATTTAAATTAATAAGTTTGTAATTTTGATGAAAATTTGTTGAATTTTATATAAAACGTTTAAAATTTTGTTTTATTTGCTTTTTGATATATAACAACAACCTCTAAATTTATAAAATATTAACTAAGAAAATTTATCATGCAAACACGGTGAATATTATAAAAAAACACCATGTGGTTAATTGCTTGAGTGACTCTATATTTTTATATCAAATAATTACAATTAAAATAAATAAATTCGAAAATTCCTCCCTATAGAGCATGCTCGAAATTTGTTTGGCAAAAAATTTATTTTAAATCGATCACTTTATTATGATAACTGTTTTGAGTAAAATTTGATGTTTGTTTTTAATTTCGCACAAAATTTGAAATTGGATTTAATATTTATTTAAATTCTAATTAATAAGTTGAACTTTTGATAAAAAATTGTTGAATTTATTTAGATACATCTGCCCAAAGCTTGTAGCTTGGATTTAAACGTTTTTCGTTGTAATTAAACAATATTTTTATTTTTAAAAAATTACAGTTAAAATACCGTAATTTGCACTTTTTTTTACTCATATACCAACTGTGAATCTAAATTTTATTTAAAATACAATTGACATTTTTTTTTGTGAAATTTGATCATTTTTATTCGAATTTCACAAATCTTAAGGTTAGATTTTATTTCTGTTTTTAATTCAGTCCAATTTTTGTATGGAAAATAGTTTAATTTTTTCACATTTACAAAAGTTTGTATCTTCAATTTTCTTCGTTCTAGGTTGGAGGTCATTTCATGTAGTTTATACTAAGAGATTACAGTTCGTTCTCGCTGTTTATTGATCAAAGCACTATTGGAAATTTTTCCAATTTTTTAGCAAAAATTAATTATTAATTAACATGTAGATGATTTAAAAAAAAAAAATATGGGGGTTTTTATTAGTTGACATATAATTTCCAACACTTTTGCATAAAATAAAGCTTAATCTCCTAAAGGAGATACTAATATTTATGGTTTTATTAAAAAAATTGAATGCAGATATTAAAACCATTTACTAAGTTACAAATTACAAATTTTCTTTTCACTTAGCTGACGATTTTAACAAAAAAGTTAAATTCAGCGACTTTTGTAGCATTAACATTTCAAACAAATTTATTTCCTCTTTTCATTGGCTCAACACATCTAAATAGCAAATATATCACTATTAGATAGATATACTTATGTATGTATGTATGCACAAATATAACTATATAGAAGTTCACCCTTCAACCTTTAAGATCCTCTGTGTCCTCTGCTCCTTGAAGTACCCCGTCTAATTCCCAACTCCCTTAGGAAGTATACTTAATATTATGGTTGATGCCGCGAGCGTCCAAGTTCCTTCTCTGGGCTATGTGAGCCTAGATACTTCTGCCGACGGCGACTCCCGGTTTGAGTTGCAGAACACAGCTTGTGCAGATGACTTCGCAGCCTGTTTAGAAGGTTCATAAACTGTATAAAGCGTTTAAGGTTATATCCTCGCGATAGACACTTCGCGAGACGTAACCTTGACTCGAGGTCGAGGTGCCAGTGTTTCTCTCTCTTAAATTATTATCTTCTTTCTTAAGCTGTTCCTTAATAGTGTGATATCCTATCGACAGGGAAGGCTCCGGTTTTATAGGTATTTTTAACACCTAGCAAATCTATCAGCTTCCTCATCATCTTCGATACCGTTATTACCTTGAATCCAGAGGAGCTGAATATGATTCCATGTTGCTAGAGAGTTGAGTTTATTGACATAATCAAGATTTCCTAAAAAACAAAACCCACCCATGACATTTTAGTAAAAATTTAAGCCTATAACAGCTTATAATATTTGGCCTTCAATTTTGAAAAACATGGAATTGCTGAAATTACCTTAGAATGAATTTTTTTCACGTCGCAGATCAGACAATTTTTTGCTTTAATCTTGAAAACTTATGTTATTAAACAAAATATGTAGCTAATGAAAACGTAGAATCGATCACAACACAACACTCACACTTGCTACTGTGATTGTCTGCCTACAAATGTATTTTTTGTACAGAAATAAAGTGCACTTTCATATGCAATAAAGGAATCTTTGATAAACAAAAACAAAAAAAAATCAATTACAATACATGCTAAGCGAGACTTTTGGTCGGAAAGTCGGCAAAATTTTCGGGTTCTATTGTTTCTTCGTACCTTCTAATGAAAATTCATTTAAATTTTCCCCCATATATTCTGTGCAATATTCACGGCATGCTTCTTTAAAGAAGTTTACATCTCAATTTAAAGCTTATTCTTCCTTTATAATTTAATTTATCTTCTGCTAAGCCAACTTTTAGGAATCTACTATGTGTAAGACAACTTGTTATAATGATTATTTATTTGTTTTCCGTTAAGTCAATAATCTTATATTTTTATTATATGTATATTATGCAAGCGTATTACTTATATATTGTTTAATAATTGAAATAATATCTACTATCTTTTAACCTATTCTTTTAAAAACTATCTTTTCAGACATTGTCGGCGCATTCTTCTCATACCTCGCGTACAGTTTAAATTACATCGGTGGCTTGAGTTTCCTACACACCACGCTTCATAAGCGCAGCCGCTCTATAATGCTCACCCTGGCATTTTCAATCTTTTTGCTTGGCACTGCCTCAGCTGTTAGCCTTATCGGCACTAGCTACACAAAACCTGACAATAATATTAATGCAACAACTGCAGAAGTACCAAAGAATCTGTATGTGCCTTTTGCTGGTGTTTATCTGGCTATTTCACTGGCGATTTTAGCAATACTTATCGGATTGAAAGTGATGGATTATTTCGGTATGGTAGATTGTCAAAATATATTGGATAATGAATTTCGTATAGCGAATTCGAATGGCAGTATATTTGAGAAACGTGTGGATATCATTAAGCGTGTGAAGTTTCTTTATGTTACCAAAAATCAACAATGGAACGTCACTTTGGTGGTACTTTTTACCGAAGCAATACAGTATGCGCTCTTCGTGTATTTCATGTTTTGGTTTGTAATGAATCCAGCGATACGTTTGACTGAAGTGGACAATGTGGATGCAATGTTGTGGGTGGTCTTTGGCGGTTCTGTTGTTTGTGTATGCATTGTAATTTTCTTTAGCATAAAAGTGACATTCGTTGCAAATGAGATTTGCCTTATTACACTTTGTATTTTGAGCATGATCATTATCAATTCAGTGGATACAACAATACCGCTATGGTTTATACTATTCTTCTTCGGCATGTCCTTTTCGAATTTACAAATTTCACTTGTGGAAGTTTCACATTTTCGCTTTACCGAATTGCTATTCTTTGTGTCTTATTTGGCGAAATTGATTAGCACTAGCATAGTGTATTATTATTTTGTTGCGAATTCTAAAAATTCTTTCTTCTATGCAACGGACGTAAGTACAATTATGGCGCAAGGATTTGTGTATCTCATAATCACAGCATTAGTTGCACTTGTGGTTGGCGTAAAAGTACCACGAACTCATCGCATGACACTCTTCGAAATACAATACGATTTGTTAGGCATAATATTCAAACAACATGGGATTGAACAATTGGATGTAACGTGCCTACAGGATGGCTCTATACCAACGATAAGCGCACACGCGCACTACTGAGTGTGATATACGCATAATTAGATTATACCTAATTATATTAAAAAAAAAAATTATGAATTTATATTTTAATTAAGAGTAGATTTTATTTATAAATCATGTACTTTTTTGTAAATAAATGCTAGTATTTAATATATATATGTACCTGCCGCTGGATGTCAATATGTAGTTAGCGTTGATGCGTTATATGGAATATTTTCACAGGTGTCGTGCGATCCCAGTAAAAATTGCAATTTTCCAAAGGTATTACTTTCCGCTCAACGTATCGGAAATGTAGTGTAGCTGAAAACAAAAGAAGAATTCGAACTTAGAGCAGTAAAGCATTAAAAACAAAAAATCCAAAAAAGTACTTACAGAGCAAATCCAGAAACTTGTGGAGCGTGTGTTCATTCCTTACGGTTGCAGCAAGCAACATTTCACAAGCACTTTGCTTCATTTTGAACACATAGTCAATGGCATGCGTCAAGGAGTTAAAAACCGTATCGTCATATACAACGTCAGCTGCTAATATTAAATCTGGCGCGAATGAATTTGGCCATTTCATTTCTTCGATAGCTTCCCATTTTAGCTCATTCAAACTTAGTAACTTTTGGTCTATCACATAGTCAAATTCGCTGATTTCTTTTGCTTCTGTGAAATTTTGACAGAGATTATCTTTCATTAGTTTTATGCATTCGCGGCTACCGTCGGTTAGTAGTAAATGCCGGACGTCACAACATTGCGCCAAAATCATTCCACATAACCCAGTGCCGGCTCCCAATTCTAAAATAGACTTTCCCCTCACTATTTCGCTATTCTGTACTAGATAGTCTGCTAATGCAATTGAAGCCTGCCAACTGCACAATCCTGTCGTGCCTTCTGCCACAAAACTTTTAGACTCACGCAATGTGAGTGCGACATTAAGTTTGGGTTGCAAGTAATGCTTGTATGCGTACTTCTCGGTTGTGTCCTGCGCTACGTGCTGCTGTACAGTACAGTAACTTTCATATACACTGTCATGCACTTCGTCATATCTTTGCTCCAATTGTTGTAATAAACGTTTGAGGAAATTAAGTTGATAGCTGATTTTAACGGGGTATTTTCGGTTAAGTGAATGTAGAGTTGTGTTTTCTATGAGTTTATGTTGCTGTTCCCAAGTAAGGTCTGCTGGTATGGCCTAAAATAAAAATGATAATTAGAAAATTTTAGTAATTGAAGACTTGATTTGGCAGTACCTCCCAGTCAATGCAATGTAGGGGATGACCACAGAGGAATTGATAACTTAACACTTCAATGAGTCTTTGGCTATTTATTTTCATAATTTTAATTTTTAGAATGTTTATTAGCTTTTTAAGTAAATAAATTAGTACAAAAATGCACTAAAGTAAACAATACCAGGAGTTTTGAAGTAAACAATGAACAGCTGTTTTGCAGAAGCCAGGTATGTTATATTCACGTGTGGGCACGCAGGGTTGCTTTTGCAACACAATCATTTGGGAAGTGAGAAATAGGCCCATATCAGATAAGGTAATTATATAGGTCCATAGTCAAAACGGACGGATAAAACACATGTTAACTAAAAACCTAACTTCAACTTAAGAGGGTATTTGACATTTTAGAACACCTTTACTTGTTGTACCAAGTTTACCCCTTTACTTGTTCTACCCAGGATACTGCACAGGGTCAGCCATATGCAACTAAGAAATTACACTAGCAAAATATGTATAGTGATTCACACTTAAAAAGGTCCAGTGTATTTTTATTGGCAACAATCCGCATATTAAAGTTTGTTTTTATGACTTTTTTAATAGAAAATAGTTAATTTTTTTTTAACCCAACCCATATACAGCATAGTTTCAAACTTAATACAAAAATTACGAAAAGCCACAAAAAGTTTAAATTAAAGTTTAAAAAAAAATTGAAAATTTTACCGTAAATTTGGAACATATAAATAATAAGTAATTAAAAAATTTACATAAGGAAAATTAGTATAGTGCCTCACATCGGGAAAGGTTCAGTATTATTTTTTGTAATATTGACAGCATTACCCATATTAAATTTTTTTAATGGATTTAAAAAAAATAGTTCGTTTTTTAACACAAACCATATAAACCAAAATTTCAAACTTAATACAAAATTTGCGGAAAGCCAAAAAATATTTTTTCAATCATGAAAGCCAAAAAAATTAAATAAAAGTTTCAAACAAAAATTGAAAATTTTATTCTAAATTTGGAACAAGTAAAGAATAGGGTCCACTGAGCAAGAAAAAAAAATAAAAATTCGGGCGTGGCCCGCCTTCTGCTGATTCTTATGATGTACAACTTTTTTAGCGTAAATGAATAAGGGTGGCGTTATAGAGGTGTGGAATGGGAATTTTCAAAATTTTTAAGAGCTTTTATTTCAAAAACTATTAAGATTTTCGAAAATATCGATATGGTTGAATAGGTAATTACGTGATCTTTTATCTGATGTACATATTCGTATATATATTATAAATATATTTCAAAAAAATCAAAAAATTTAAATAATACCCATTTTTTGAGGAAAGATGAAGTTACCTCTATAAAAAATAGTACATAAAAATAGCTTTCATTTGATATACAACTTAATATAGTTAGGTTTAAATATTAAAAGATATTTTGGTTTATTTAATTGTTTTTGAAATAGAGGCTATTAAAAATATTGAAAAACTCTTTTACCCTCCAGTTGGACACCATAAGAATCAGTAGAAGAAGGCATACCACACCCATTTTTTAATTTTTTTCTAGCTCAGTGGACCTTCTTCTTTCCTTATGCCGTACATTTTTTCAAGTCTCTTAAATTTTCGTGTAGTTTTTACAAAGTTTAAACATTGTATTTTCATTAAAAATTAGTGCAAAAAGTAGCATGCCAAATTTTATCAATATTGCAAAAAATAACAATCGACCATTTTCACGGGAACTGATTTCTTTCTCCGTGGTATAGGAAACCCCAAATTGATGTGTGTTTGTTGTATATTTGTTGTAACATTGACTGTTATTGTACGCATAATTTGTTACTGTAATTTTTGTTTATGTAAATTTAACATCACCTTGTATGAATTCAACATCGAAAATCGCAGCCTCTCAAAATTGCGAAGCATATTTTCTACTGGAATGTCTCAAGATTATGTTAATTTTTTTTTTTAATTTCCGGACTTTTTGATTTTCAAAATAAAATTCTAATCATTTGAAACCTAAAACGTCCTTTTAGAGAAACAGAGTATTTTAAGCATCTTACAGAAATTAGTCGTTAAAATCTGTCTCAACATTTTTTATGACTATGTACGATATATTTTATATTTTGTTTTGCTAATACTCAAATTGGACCAAACTGATTTATTTTTAAGAGATTAAGTCATAAGTAAAAAATAAATTCTCCGTTTTTTGAAGTGAACCTCCGAAATTATGAAAAGGAGCTTCGAAGTTTGAACTTAAAATTAAGAAAAAAAACTATTTTGTTGAATTATTGTATGTAACTATTGTATGCAACTATTAGTACCTCAATTGAATAATTTATGTATATAATTTATTTAAATTAAATAAACAATTAACGTTATCACTACATACATAATACGAAATGAAGTCGATATTTCTTGAACGAACTAATAACTAATCGGCAAAATTACCGAACGGATTTGGACGGGATTTTTTTAAAATCCAATCTGTATTTATCAGGGAGTGTAACAGTTACAAATTTTATTATAAAAATCGCTCTTGAACGATTATTTTGCGACTTTTACTTAATTTTTCAATAAATAACAATTGTTTTTGATTTTTATGTTATAAATCTTAAATAACATATTTTTTGATTTTTACTTTATAAATAAAAAAAACAGTTATTTTTCGATTTTTTTTTAAATCAAAGACATTTCATTATAGCAAAGCTTACAATACTAAATACTTCTTTGGTTTCCTAAAAAGTTTTTTCTGCAAAATATTAAAATTATTTTTATAAGTATGACTTAAAAAATAAAATTCCGCGGCTGATTAATATTGATGGCAGTTTTCAATAACTGTTATTTTTTATTTAAAAAAAAAGAATAAAAAACAGCAATTAATTCTGATGTATAAAACAAAAATTTAGAAATAACTGTTATTTGTGATTTTTAAAATAATATCGAAAAATAATTGTGATCTGGGATTTATAAAATAAATACCAAAAATAACTGTTATTTTTTTGTTGTTTTCTCATATTATTCCTAATGCAGACCTGGCCATAAGCTCTAAAATAATAAATTATACAGACGATTCATAAAAAATAAGGCCAAAAATAAAAATAATTTTTTTGTTTCGCATAAAAATTGCAAAAAAAAAAATTCTTTGAAATTTGATTCTCGATGAATTAAGAAATTGATAGGTATATTACACTTGGTTCTAGAACATTTCTTTATAGTGAATTTTTCAATTACAGTTTTCAGAAATAACTTTTATTTTCCGTCCTTGGTATTTGCAGGACGCGACCTCAATGAAGTTTGGATAGTAATAATGCGGCTACTAAACAACAAAGCCGCTGGAGCTGATGGCATACAAGATGAGCCATTCTACTTATAGTATGGTGGCGAAGAGCTGACAAGTTCACAATTTTGTATTCGCCATTCTGAGTGTATCCAATCTAACTTTAGATATGTACATATAGTCCTTAAAAATACAGATTTTTTATTAGATATTTATATAAGTAGAAGTGGTTAAGTATTGCAAATGTATGAAGGGCTGATAAGAACATTTAAAGTCCGGCTGAACGTAGCTAATTTATTTATGAGAAGTTGTCTATGGAATTTTATAAAACCGTTTAAAAGTAACACGAATATTTACTAGTATATTTAGTATTATATAGTATGTGATGCAAAACTCCTGTGCAGGGGCATCAAGAAATATAAGAAATAGAAAATTATTTGTCATACTACGTCGTTAAAAAAATGTGTTAAAAATATTCGCCATTAAATTTTTTTTCCATTTCTGTACTACTATGTTTTATCAAATCAATTAAATAGACCTGTTTTTTTGAATCTTGAAGCAAATAAAACCAGTTTTCAGCTTAAGAATTAAGTTAATAAGAGCTAGGAGCATAGTAAGAACTCGGCACAAATGAAAATGGAGGGAGGAAAGCCGATTATTACATTTCAAAACAGTTTCTTCACCAAACGAGGATAAAAGGTGAGAAAAACCTTCAGATTGCTAATAATTTGCACATTTCGAATCTTCCATTTCTAAATTTGGCGTCAGTAGTATAAGCTAACTTTGAAGGCACATTAAAATTGAATTCATACAAGCTGGTGTTATTAAAATATCTGGTTTTTTCATTTTCCATGACATTCTAAAAGAAATGGTTCCCAATGCATCTTGATGGCTTCCATACCTCTATTCTTTTTTATTATGAAATTGTTAAATTGAAAAATTGTGTCTGAATTCGCTTTCGTTTCAATGTAACTGCAACTATAGTAAATACAAATTTTTAACTTAAAAAAAAAACGGCAGACAGTAGTATCAAGGTGATTTCAGATGAGGTGGTGTTACTAGAACAGCTGATTTAATGTTTTTGTTTCTACACTTGTACGGTAGGATGTTAGCAAAGGCGAAAAGGCGAAGTGTTGTTTTACTTTTAAATTACAAGCCTTTGCATTTCCTGCCTGATGACATTCTAACCAAGGCGAATTTATATAAAGTGACGTTAGTAGAGCAGCAGATAGCTTCTTCTTGATTAACTTGGTATTTGAGAATGTCAGCAAAAGCGAATGAAGAAATAATTATTTTACAAATCACCAACAACTAATGAGTGGCGCCTTTCTTTCCATTGTCATCATTTTACACGAATTCGCCTTGGTTTCAGTTTACTGAGGTGAAGTCAATACCTAAGTAATTGGAAATAAGTTTTTTATATCGCATAATAAATTAAGTTTTAAGCAGTAAATACATTTTTTCTTGTATTTTTCGTGATTTCGTGCGTCTTTTCCCATCTACTTTACAATTTTATTTTGCCAAAAGTTTGTCCTAAAATCCATTCTTTGTTAATGATCTTTTGATTGGAATTGTTTTGCGTAGGTGAATAAAAGCATAATTGAAGCTTGTGCCAAACATCATCAACACAATCAACATCAAAAACACTGAATAGCTGAAAACAATGAATTACCACCAGTGTCGACAAAGTCATCAACAAATTTTAATGATCAATGAAATCTCGATCATTGAGGCATCGCCCGATTCTAAACAGTTTCTAATTGTTCTTTAGATAGACTTTGTTCGAGTGCTTATAGAGAAAAATGGGTTTCTGGGTCAGTTTTTTTCTGTAAGTACGTTTGGTGTGTATGTGATGGCGTTTAATTGATTTTACGACCACCTAGTTGACTACAGAGTAAATAAAATTGGTTTAGGGTTTGCTGTTGCGCTAAGAATCATAGATTGTGTTCTTTGTGTTTTTCTTTTTGCTCACAGTGAAGATTTATATCATACAAACTTACATACTACATGGACTTACTTTTTACAATATTCAAAAATGTAATTTGTTTTTATAAAAATATAGTTGATTAGTATTAAACTTTATATGAAATTAAAAAAAAAATATATATAAATTGCTATACAAATTTTAATTTTTTAATCGAAATATTTTAAAACTTCGTCGATATGCAGTTTTATAGCATAATTAATTTTAGTACAATAATTTGGTTAAGAAAGTACTTTTTTATAGTTTATGTATAGTTTATGTATGTGCACCTACAACTGTGTACTCACATAAGGGTGGTAAAAAAAGTAATGTCGAATAATACCCTAAGATTGTTCTATATTGAAGGAAAATACAACTACATTTCATTGCTTTTTTAATCCAAAAATATTTCGAGGTCGCCACGAAATCCCAAAACAATGCAACAACGGTCCCATAAAGAGTAAAATTACTTATTTAATGATATAGAATCAGCCTAGATTAAAATTTTGAGTTTACTTTTCTCCACAGTTCTGCCATTAAATTTTTTTATAAAAAATTATATATTTTAATATATCAAAACGGCAGACGCGCTGCAATCACGTTTTGAAAGTCAGTCGACTTTTAGACACGCCCAAAGGAACCCTCGATGGGATTAGTGAACCCCCATTTCACCAACGGCAGGTGCCTAGCATTAATATGGGGTGTGCTACTTTACTGTAAGGCTGCGGAACACTGGCCTTTAGACTATTTGGACGATTCAATAATATAAGTTTGGATAACCAGGCAGTTCTCACGCACTCTCGGCTGTTATAGCCTTCGTTACTTAATTTATTAATTTATTGGAACTACAACTAAAATACTTTTGGCGCGGATTTGCATCGCCAAATGCAGACCTTAGAAAATATGGACATTAGCATGTAAAATACCAGGTCGAATGGATCGCACACATTGCTTGCCTTTCAAAAGGGAAGGTCTGGGCAACAGTTCATCAAGAGGGGTATACCATTTGCCCAAGGAAAGATATAGCACATAAGCCAATATTTTTCGAAGCCGCTTCCCAGACAGCCGCCAGAAGGCATCTTAATGAACTCACGGACGAGAATCAAACCGACACGAAACAACCAAGCAGTTGGATTCAACAGCTTACAAACAGACGATAAACAGCGAGAGATCACCCCCTTCACCAACTCTCGCCCAGTGAATGCAAACCCCCATACATAGCAAACAAGGAGCTCCAAATATGATCTGGACACTGTAGTAGACTCTACTTGTACTTCTCCAGAATGAACCCCGAAGCTCCCAACATATGCATGCCCGACATGTGCAGATTCTCCGATCGATACCAATAACATAATCACATGCTCCCTCAAACCTATTCATCCAACACCCCTCTACTTTTGATCTAGCCACGTCGAAACAGCTCGTTTTCAGGACACGACCCTGGGGACCAAGGTTAAGCTGATTGCAGAAATAATTAAATGGTAATATTTTTTAAGCTCTTTTTATAATTAATTAAAATATTATTCGAAGTAACAAATTTCTGCAAAAACATCCATTAACACAAAATGCATTTACTAACTACCTACGTTTTTCTGCCCTTTTCACAAAAGCCGTTCAAATTATTACACGCTTGCTCTTTCCTTCTCAAATGCAACCTTACAAGGCGGTTGAAAAACACAAACGTCAATCGATTATCGAACTTTTAGCAATTGAATCCTGGTGTATTTCTTAATTGGTTTTAAAAATAGTTTATTTCACACAGCAGATTGTCAAAATTAAAAAAAAAAACTTACCCAATAGCGCTTTGCTACCAAGGCACAGTAAACAGGTAGGAGCAACAGGGTTGATTCTCGTCATTCGAAATGGGCCCACGATCTGTCAAACGACAAAAGAATATGAAATTGTCCTCTTGGCCCACCAGTATTATCAAAATACACACCATGGCTGTAATTTCTCTAATGCTGCTACCTGTTGAATCTTGCTACCGACTCACACACGCTCGTACGCAGACAATTTTGAAATCAAAATACATTTTTTATAAAAAAAAAAACATATCCTGATACCGTTGAAAAAAATTGTGTTGAAAAGAAAATAATTCGAAGACATTGCTTTTTCCTCATTCAATATTTTAATAAATTAAGTTATACCTGGGGCTACTGCCTAGTCACTAGTTAAAGTTGCATGGGAATCCTTTCAATAGGTTTGGAGATTAGTGAGTTCAAACAGACAAATAGACAGATAAAAATTCAAAAAATGGTCCAAATATATTCTATTTTATTCCCTGCATCACTTCCGGTAATTTATTTAAATTTTCAATGCACAAACATGACTTTTGAGAAATTTATTATATTCTATCTACAATATTTAAAAATTAATTTAAATTTTGTATGGCACAATCTGTGAAAATTCGCAACTTGTACTTATAAATTACAGTAAAAGCAAAATATAAAAATACTACCAAATATCCTGCGCAGTTGCTAACGCCTCAAAAACTACAACGTGTAAATTTTGTGTATTTGTGTACTGAAATAATTTATTCAAAAAAGTTTGAACTCAACTTAAATATTATATAAATGTACATTAAGGTGTATCACTAGAAAAAGTTTCCGGTTTTACACCGCAATTATAAAACTTAGTATGTTTTAAACCTACCTCCAAAATATTTCGGAAAAACATAAAAATTTACGCAAGCTTGGCGGATTTGAAAAGACTTCCAAAAATGGTGTTTTTTTTACAAATGAAAATAGTTTTCTAAAATATGTTTTTTTTCAGGTATTATAACCGTTTAAACTAAACCTGTCTGCTTAAAAATATTAAAAACCTCAATCAAAAGATTCATAATAATGAGATTTGCCAAAAAACTTTGATGGGTTTATTTACAACGAAATAAAATAAGGTGTGTACAGAATTTTTAAATCGCTTTATGATCAGAGGTAATTTTTTTTGAAAATATATTTTAAACAACTATTTTTAATATATTTGCGAAACATTTTGGTTGATTTCTTAAAATATAATGCGTTTTATAATTTCGATGGAAAAACTGTACCGATTTTTTGGATGTAAAACAAAATAAAAAAGATTTATTTAAATACAATAATTATCAAAATAGCTTCTCTCCTTTGAAAGCCAAATTGTTACAAACCTTCTACATATTATCAATCATCATACTTGAGTTAAGTTTGTTTATTACGCTTTCACGCAAAAACTACTTAACCGATCATCATGAAACTTTGCACATATACTCCTGAAGGTATTAGAAGTAACATAGGATACTTTTTATTAAAAAAATTAAAAAATTTTACGAAAAAGAAGAAAATTGTTTGTCAAAATATCGTCAATTAATTCTTACTCTGCTTTTATTTGAAAAAATGCCTCGGAAGCGGAAATCTGGTCTATCCAAAAATTCATCGAGGGCCCGTGCCGCAAAAGTTGCACGAAATCAAGAAACTTCGGCTCACGCAGAGCTGAGAAGACAACAACAAGCTGAGCGACAAAGAGTTTTGAGAGCAGCTGAAACGCCTCTTCAGGCACGAGTTCGTTTAGAAAGACAAGCTGCACTGCAGACAACTAGAAGAGCGATAGAAACACCAGAACAATCGCAGGCGAGAAGAATTCATAATGCAGACATGCAGACCACGCGCCGCCGAAATTTCATGCGTAATGATTGGGCTGTATTTAATGGTACTGGGTTTCAATATGATCCTTCAATTGAATATCATACTAATCCATTGATTGTTATTGGCTCAATGAATAAAAAATGTCAGTACTGCGATGCTTTTAAGTGGAAAGATGAAACTGCTGGAATGTGCTGTTCCGGTGGTAAACTTTCACTTCCATTACTTGGTGAACCAAAAGAGCCTTTGAAAACTTTATTATTAAATGTTACAGATGAGTCAAAGCAATTTCTAAGCAAAATA
This sequence comes from Anomoia purmunda, assembly GCA_951828415.1. Classification (NCBI taxonomy): domain Eukaryota; kingdom Metazoa; phylum Arthropoda; class Insecta; order Diptera; family Tephritidae; genus Anomoia; species Anomoia purmunda. The sequence goes on from OX639995.1 coordinate 25,920,164, forward strand.
AGAAAGTATAACTCTTGCTTTCAAATGACATCCTTTGGAGTTGATAAAGTGATAAGAATGCCCGGGTTTTCACCAACTTTTACTGTACAAGGACAGATATATCATCAAATTGGATCACTATTTCCAGAAGATGATGATCAGCATAAATTTCTGCAGGTCTACTTTATAGGTGATGAACAAAATGAAGTAAATCGTCGTTGCCAATATATTGAAGGAGTAGAAAGAGAAACGGTATTGAAAATTCAACGAATGTTACACAGTCACAATGTTTTGGTAAAAATCTTTAAAAATGCGATAGACAACTGGCCTTCAGACAACTACAAAGTTATCATTCATGCTGATCGAACTCCACGTGGCGAACATGAAAGGCGTTATTATGCGCCGATGGTCAATGAAGTTGCTGTTTTGGTTACTGGTGACCCGAGCTCTCCACGAGACATAGTACTACGTGCACATGATAATACGCTAAAGCGTGTAGCTGATACTCATAGATTCTATGATGCTTTGCAGTACCCATTAATTTTCAGTAAAGGAGAATCTGGATATCATTTTAATATTCCAGTCATTAATCCAACAACGGGACAACTAATTCCAAATAAAAAAGTTTCCTGCATGGACTTTTATGCGTATTACATGATGCTTCGAGAGCATGACTTCAACCTTCTTCTGCGTACAAGTCAACTTTTTCATCAATTCTTGGTAGATATGTATATTAAAGTAGAGAGCGAACGTCTTCGTTACATTTCTCTAAACCAGAAAAAATTGCGAGCTGAAAATTACATACATTTACAGGATGCGATTAGCGCAGACAATAATATCAGACCTAACGACATTGGCAAAATGGTTATTTTGCCGTCCACTTTTGTGAACAGTCCCCGTTATCTCCATGAGTACACGCAAGACGCATTTTCTTATGTACGAACTTACGGAAGGCCTGATCTCTTCGTAACTTTTACCTGTAATCCTTCGTGGCAGGATATAACTCAAGAGCTTATGTCTGGGCAAAAGGCCACTGATCGACATGACATAGTTGCCCGCGTATTTCGATTAAAGGTCCAAAAGTTAATGAACGTTGTAACAAAAGGAAAAATATTTGGAGACGTCCAGTGCCATATGTACTCTATTGAATGGCAGAAACGAGGTCTACCACATGTGCACATATTAATTTGGCTAAAGCAGAAGCTACTTCCTAATCAAATTGACAACATAATTTGCGCTGAAATTCCAGATCCAGAAGAAGATAAAAATCTGTATGACACGGTTATTAAAAATATGATACATGGTCCCTGTGGAGCTCGCAATCCAGCGTCACCTTGCATGCAAAATGGCAAGTGCACAAAAAAGTATCCTCGAGAAATGATTAAAGAAACAGTTCACAGTGATAAGGGTTACCCGTTATACAGACGTAGGGCGCCTACTGATGGTGGTAAACAAGTTAACATTCGTACTCGCAGTGGGGAAATAAAGAGCTTTGATAATAGCTGGGTAGTTGCTTATTCCCCGATTTTGTGTAAATTATTCAACGCCCACATTAATGTTGAAGCTTGCAATTCTGTGCGTGCAATAAAATATATTTGCAAGTATATCAATAAAGGAAGCGATCAGGCGATCTTCAATCTGCGTAATGAAGGTGCTGTACAGGCCCTCAATGAGATACAAACTTATCAAGCAGGAAGATATGTCAGTAGCAATGAAGCAGCATGGCGGCTTCTTGGCTTTCCATTACATGAAAGATATCCCACTGTTACACATCTTGCAGTACACTTAGAAAACGGACAGCGTGTCTTTTTTGATGAAAATACCTTTCAAGACAGGATTTTATCTCCTCCTAAGACCACGCTGACTGCCTTTTTTCACCTTTGTCAGAATGATACTTTTGCAAAGACATTATTGTACTCTGAGGTTCCCCGTTATTATACATGGAACAGTTCAAAAAAAGAATGGCGTCGTCGTATTCATGGTACACCTGTTCGAAACCAACCTGGGGTTAAAGCATCGGATGCTCTTGGTCGTGTCTATACCGTACATGTTACGAATTTTGAATGCTTTTGTCTGCGCATGTTGTTGCATCATGTTAGAGGTCCAATTAGCTTTAAAGAACTTAAAATTGTCAATGGTCAGGAATGTCAAACCTACCGAGAAGCATGTGAAGCTCGGTGACTGTTAGAAAATGACAATCATTGGGACGATGCTATGGAGGAAGCTGTACAATGCCGATCGCCAGATAAAATCAGGGAACTTTACGCTACACTTTTATCTTCTTGTGGTCTTTCTAACCCTCAAACTCTTTGGAATAAGTACAAAGAATACATGGCTGAAGATATTTTACATCAACTGCAGCAAGTACACACAGATATTACTTTCAATGAACATGTCTACAATAAAACGCTAATTATAATCGAAAACAAGGTTTTTACGATGGTTGGAAAAAAATTAGATGATTTCGGAATGTCCAGCCCTCGACGAGACAATATGGATGATTTTGATAATGAAATTGCACGAGAGCTAGATTATGATTTCATAGCACTGCAACATCAAGTGGCAAAATTAGTCCCTCAATTACTTCCAGAGCAAAATCATGTTTTCCATCAAGTTTTACGTAAAATAGAATCCGGCAGTGGTGGACTCTTCTTTCTCGACGCACCAGGAGGAACTGGAAAAACGTTTTTGCTTAACTTATTATTAATGTCCGTCAGAAAAGACCAAAAAATGGCAGTTGCTGTAGCTTCGTCAGGTATTGCCGCGACGCTATTAAAGGGCGGTCGTACGGCACATTCCGTTTTAAAATTACCATTGAATTTGGCACAGGAAGATTCGCCCATCTGTAATTTTAGTCAAAATAGTTCACGAGGTAGGATGCTGAGAGAATGCAAGCTTTTAGTGTGGGATGAAAGTACAATGTCTCACAAGAAGGCTATAGAAGCTTTAAACCGGACCCTCCAGGACTTGCGAGATAGTACAGATATAATGGGAGGCATGGTAGTTTTATTGGCTGGTGATTTCCGTCAAACCCTCCCAGTGATTCAGAGGGGGGCACCAGCAGATGAAATTCAAGCGTGCATTAAATCATCAAGCTTATGGTCGACAGTTGAAAAACTCCGCCTGAAAACGAATATGAGAGTGCATCTTCATAATGACGTGGATTCAGGACTTTACGCAGAAATGTTGTTGAAAATTGGTGATGGTTGTTTAGACGTTGACGCTGAAGGCTACATATCACTGTCAAGAGAATTTTGTAATTTAGTAGAAAGTGATGTGGATCTCATTGCTAATGTTTTTCCGGAATTGCAACAAAATTTGTGTAGTGATCAGTGGTTGTGTGCAAGAGCAATATTAGCACCAAGAAATGAAATTGTTAATAGGATCAACACTGACATTTTAAACGAGGTTCAAGGAGAAATGAAGGAATATTTGTCAATGGATACAATTATGGATGCGGAACTAAGTACTTCATATCCTGTGGAGTTTTTAAATTCACTTGAACTATCGGGTGTACCGTCACATAAACTTCAATTGAAACTAAATGTACCAGTAATGTTTATGCGAAATCTAGATGCTCCTCGGCTATGTAATGGAACAAAGCTTCGGATAACAAAATTGGGACAGAACATACTTGGTGCTACTATTTTAACAGGTGTCGGTAAGGGAAATAGTGTTATAATACCTCGGATACCAATTATTCCCACTGACCTTCCATTCCAATTTAAAAGGGTTCAGTTTCCCGTCAAGATTAGCTTTGCTGTTACTATAAACAAGGCACAAGGACAAACATTACAGGTAGCAGCAGTGCATTTAGAAAACCCATGCTTCTCTCATGGTCAACTTTATGTAGCCTGTTCACGTGTATCTAATGCCCGGAATTTACACATATTTGCACCCGACGGGAAAACTTATAACATTGTCTATATAAATATCTTAAATTAATACTTTGTATATTATTTTTTTAAATTGTTAGAATTCAGAATTATTTATTTTTGTTACGGTGAAATATATTTTAACATTTGTTGTTGTATTTCAATAAGCATATATTAAGCTGTTGAAACTTCATTGTCTGTAGTAATTTTTAAAAATTGTTGATCTCAGCCAAGCAATAAAATTTAGTTATCATATTGACTCATTTCTATTATTATATCCTTACACTTTATCTCTCATACTTATTTAATTGCTCCACTGCGGGCGAAGCCGCGGGTAAAAAGCTAGTATATAATAAGGATAGATAGGGAAAATATTCTGAGTATTAAAATTTTGGATACAAATTTAGTTTATGGGACCGAAAGCTGTAAAAATTAACTTCGCAAAGATATACAAGGCGAATTCATATAAGGTAGTTTTATAAGTGCAACTACAAAATGTATTTTGTTTTTGCTTATGCGCAAGAGTTGTCAAAATTTGCATACATTTTGTTAAGGCGAATTTGTATCAGGTGGTGACGTACAAAAACAAAAATTTACCCTAACAATTTATATGCACATTGACAGTATGATTTACAACAAACACATCATTTTGACTTAACGTTCACCAAGTGAATTCAATCAGCTCCTTGACCTACTTCAATTTATATGAATTTGCCTTACACTTTGTTTTTGATTTTACGGGTTTTGAAGGCTCATAGGTGAACAAAAAAAAAATTTACTACACATTAGTTGAATTCGCCTTGCTTGAATAACTTTGCAAATTTTAAGAGTTTACTATACTGAATTCTAACAAGTAGAATTTTGAACATAGGGCTCTTTCCCGTATCGTTTAAATCACGATATTCGAACTCGAATTTTGTCATTTGCTGCAATTGCCACCAGAAAAATTAGAAAAAGTATTTTCCTATGATTTAATACTTCGAACGCTGGAATAAGTGTTTTTGAAGCGCCCTTCAACATCGACCGTCGACTTTGTAGTAAAATTATAAAGTCGCAAGCAACGCAATGCGAAACACAAATAGATTTACACCTCAAACACCAAGCGCATAAATAACAACATGTACAGCTTTTAGGTAGGTCAATGGGTAATGAAAAGTTAATTTAACTATTATGCACACACACACACGTATGCACATAACGCTTCAGTTGTAGCAAATATTTAATTTCCTTCAACTTTCCATTACAACCATAGGCGATATTTGCGTTCAGGTAGTGGAAATAATCAAAAGCACACCTGTGGTGCACGAAAACAGTGAAAATATCAACAAAAAAAAAAAAATAGAAAAAAGACAAATAGGTAATAAAACATTAGTTGTACTCGCACTGGGGAATCAAACTGCCTAGCAATGGAGTTGTTTGTTGTAGCAATGAATTCAGTTAAAATGGAAAGTGAAACGGATTTTTACTTTTCCACCATTTATTTAGTTTTCCTGATATGCAAGCGATAAATCGTGAAAAATATGCAAAAATTAATATGTAAAAAAAAGTGAAATGAAAATGTGCATATAAACGTAGACATATATAATTACTTGTACACATTTATGGATCGCATGTTTAATAATAAAAATAATTAATACAAAACGTACGATTTTTGAGATTAGAGCAGAATATTAATTAGTTTTATGAAGTGAATGCGTTCACTTTAATATAAAATTAAGAAATTGTAAAAATATAGGTTTTTTCAAACGATTTTGCATGAGGATTTATTAGTGAAGAATGCCTGGAGACGTTGGAATCCACACAATATGACCGGAACTAAAAAAAAGGCTCGTGTAGATTAGTGCAAAAAAATACTACAAAAAAATACAGTTGGTGAGCTTCTGAAAACGTTTGTAATAACGTACCAACTGACGAAACCTGGATCTATGCAAATGAGCTTGAAAAAAAACAACGATCCACTGTCCGGGGATCTCACGATGAGCCAAATCCAACAAAAGTGGTTCGTGGTTGACGACGCAGTTCGATAAAAATGATCGCTTTCTTCTTTCGTAAAACTGCTCTTGAGGATTGATAAAGCAGTACTGAACTAATCCACCCGAAGTCGTCCCACGTAGATTATGGATTCACTGTCTTGCCCTTAAACTGGACCATTCTACCATCTAGGATTTTAGGGTTTTCACGTGGGAAATATAACTAAACTGCGTCAAAAGTTCAGACCTACTCATTGTTTTCATACCAATTTGATCTAAAGTTACGGGGCTATACAATACTCACCAAGGCTCAATCAAGCAGCTGATTGAATTCGCTTGGTGAATGTTAAGACAAAATGATGTGTTTGGCATAAATCACACTGCCATTCTGCATTTAATTTGTTAGTGTTAATTTTGGTTTTTGTACGTATAAGACCACTTGATATGAGTTTGCCTTAATACTTACGTTATTTACATCAAGGCGAATTAATATAAGGTCAAAGCGAATTGATAAAATTAAGGAGACGACAAGCGATAAAAAAATACTTACCTACCGTACAAGTGTAGATACAAAAATATCTAATCAGCTGCTCTAGTAACACCACCTTATATAAATTCGTCTTAATATGGATTGTCAAATATTTCTTTGACATTCGTTCAAGGTGGTGACAATACCGACAGCGAATTCGTTCACAAAATTTACATATATTTTGTGATTGGGCTTTTGATGTGGCAATTGTCAAAGTCAGTCTAAGGCGAATTTGTTGGGCGAATTGAGAAAATGGAAAACAAACGAGCAAAACCAGTCGAATAGATTATACAATATGGATAAGGTTTTTAATAATACATTTTGTTTTGTTAATTTTATATAAAAATATAGTTCGTACTACTTTTAACAAAAGCCCTCTAAGTAAATGTTTTAAGCTTAATCAAAAATGTGTAAGGTTTTTAATAATACATTTTATTTGTTAACTTTATATGCAAATACAGTTCATACTACTAATAACAAAAACCGTGTAAATAAATATTTTAAACTTAATAAAAAGTGTATGAAAACTCAACAAATTGTCATTAAAATTTAAAATTTTTTTTGGAAGCGTATTTAATTTTAGTATAAAAAACTTCTGAGGCCAAAATAAAAAAAAAAATATAAAAAATCAACGCTAGTTTCTAGTCACTTGAAACTTGCACTTTTTATACTAAAATTAAATAGGCTATACAACTGCATACCTAAAATAAGTCTAAATTCTTCTAAAAAAATTGAACAATTCTGTTGAAATTTCGTTGAGTTGTATAAAGTTTGATGTATTTGATTATGTTATAAACTGTATATAAAATTAACGAAAAAAAATCTTGCTAATATTGTAAACAGGCCACCATTCGATCAGGTTTGCTCGCCAGTGTTAAAAATTTGTTCTTAAAACATCAACAATTTTTATTGTAAACAAATATTAATTTTGAGAATCCCTACACAAAGGCAAGGCAAATTTAAATGAAAAAGTCAAATTAGCTGTACTGGTCAAGTGGTGTTGAGTAAGCAGCTGAATGAATTCGCTAGCTGGATTGAATGTAAAAACAATTGTGAATAAATACAAGCGAAAAATCTTAGCCCATAGAGGTCAAAATTCGGGACAGCTGAGATCACCTGATGTAGCAACCTTCGCCTTTCTTCTGTTAATCACTGAGGGAATTGCTATGTCAGACAATTAATAATGGATATTTGTGACATTTAATATCAACCGACGTCGTCTTTAATTTAGTAGACATCACACTTGTATTCATTCACAATGGTAAAAATTATGTGTTTGTTGTAATTCTCACCGATTGTCACTGTAATTGTATGGTATGGAATGAATTTGCTTTGTCACCTTCTATAAATTCGCCTTGATCATGGTTTTTTTTGTTTCGTTGTCATGGGTACTGATTTGTCATATCTTAGATAGAAGTAGTCCCTTGACTTCGACAATCCGTACGTAACAAATTTTGTTTATGTTCTAGTAACATCACAAAATATCAATTCGCCTTGAGATTAGCTACATGCATTTTCAGGCAAGAAGGATTTGCTTAGAATAGTTCAGGATTCTTTTAGATATGGTGAAGAAAGAATTTGGTGCTCGAATTTTCGCTGAAGCAAAAAAAAAACAAACAAAAAATATTAATAAAAAACTTTCCACATCTAGTAAGCAGTTATATATTAACAAAACTATGTACCTATTACCTGCTTTCATGTTAAGCAATCAAATTTCTTCCAATTGATTTTTCTCCCTATTGAATGTACAGCCGTAAAGGTGTGAAAAGTGAAAATTTCTTCATTATTTCAAATTCGCAATGCAGACACATAAATTTCGCTTGCTGCAACGAAAGTCAGTCGTATTTGTGTTATTTCCGTCATTTAGCTAAGGTGGCTAAGTCAGAGTGGTCGTCTGCGGGAAATGGGTGAGTTTTATTGAACGAGCAATAACCTCGACGCCCAAGCGGCGTCAAACGAAATGTTGCAACTTTGTCAGCTCGCCGACAGCAGCCGCTAAAATGGAAAATTAAAAGCAGCCGAAAAAGGGGTTTGGAAAATAGAAAAGGAAAACGAAAGTGCACACTATGCCCGTACAATACAATAACTTCGTTTACTAAGAGTCGGTTAAAAAAAAAAACAAAAAAACATACGCCCAGTTTGTTTTAGTTTGTGCAATGAATTTGTTATAGGGTGATGCTTTTCAAGTGTACATTTAAATTTATATTCACAAAGCATATTATACATTAGTTTTTAATTTTTCCCCGCGGAGGGGGAGGTAGTAGGATTTGGTGTCCAAACGCCGCCCAAAATTTTAAATCTGTAATACTCTCTTGGGATTAAATTAGCGGGAAAACTCGAAGTTCGGATTAAACCGAACTTTAAATACCCAACACATGTAATACTCTGATTTGCAATTAACTCGAAATAATTTAATTTAAATTCAAATAAATTATACTGAAGATAAACAAAACTTGACAAGGGATGACGGAAAATTAGTCCAATATACATCCATAATTCAATTCATTTATTTAAACATAAACAAAAATATATTATTGTGCGCTTAACGCACAACGACCTGTTCCAAAAACTTGAATTTCTTGTTAATTTTCGCTATACGAATGATGTGCGTCCGAATTCGATAATGGTCACACTTTACAAAATTTGATGGTTTGACACAGAAGTTTCGCAGATATACCTATTTTGGGTGCCTATTACCAAACATATTTTTAACCCACATATTCCTTTCTCCAAGGCATTGAAGATAACGAGGAGGCCGATCGATTAGCTAGAGCGGCGATAGGTCGACATACTATATGGGAAGTGCTTGGGAAGGAGAAAAATACTTTAAAGAAAATACACTGACACCAGATGACGGCGTTACGCCAGACAAACTATCTACTGGGAAGGTATAATAGTAAACGATCTAAACAGTTTATCGACCTCTCTAAAACCAACCAGACTTAGAGGCACAGACTCGGAATAACGTCGAACGAGTTGTGTCGCTTTTGTACCTCAGTCCTGGAGACCCTGATACATCTGCTCTTCGATTGTGAAGCCGTATCGAGAAAACAGTAGAGGTATCTGGGCTCATATATCCACGAGCAGAAACTGATACGCTCGCTACCAGCAATCATCATCTTAGACTTCTTAAGAGCGTAGGGGATATACGAGGTGTTATAACGAACGAAAGGGCACAATGAATCGCAAGATCGAAATGCAAATCTCAATACCAATATTTATATATCTAATTTAATATTGAATTATTATACTAAATTACCGTTATATGACCGGCGGGCGTGGTCCGTTTGTCCAATTTTTATAACATTAAAATGATGCCTACTGTGTTAACTTATTTTGGTAGATGTGGGTAAGGTAGTTTCAGAGATATTCATGTGTGCTCTAAAGTGAGTGGTGCCACGCTCATTTTCCCCAGAATAGAACCCATGCACTCCTTGCTTCTTCCAAATCACGTACACAAAATTGGAGGAAATCATCTTCTATATAGCGCATTATTTTGATTTTCATAAAACATCGTTATGTGGGCGTGGTTATTATTCTACCTTGAATCGAGGGCAAGGTATGCATCAAGTTTTGTTGAGATATGTCAATATTTACTGGAGTTGTCCGATGCATGGTTGGACGCACATGCAGACTTGGTATAATCGATTTATCTTTACTTTATGAAGATGCCAATATCTACGAATATCTAGGTTGCTTTATGCTGTTCCGAAAAAATTCTTAGTGAACAAGGGGCACTAGTACGCTCGGGTATAAAAAACTATTTTACATTAAATTTTAATAGTCCATCTAGAGCACCCTGTACATATAAATACATTAGTATCAAAAATAACAGCGCGCTTATAAATTGTATGGCCTTAAAAAAATAATTCGCATATGCGCTTACAACCAAACCATTTTCGGCATTTCGGACCAGTTTCAATTGCTGACGCTCCGTTGGGGCATTTTCAAATCTATTAAACTTAACCATAGCACAAACTACTCTATACACCCATGTAGAGTTTGACTATTTTCATTTGCAACAGTCTAGTTATGTCTGATGTTTATGAGTGGGCAGCAGCCGATGTCATTCAACTTGGACGACGCTAGTGGAGCCGTACACAGATATACATACGTACGTACGTACATATCTATACTTACTAATAAGGAAAAAGTGCGCACCTAAAATGGATGTAAACAGCTAGAAAAAAAAATGTTTGTTGTCAATGGTGAAAATTTATGAAAAAGCTTTTAGTTTTTCCTCGAAATGAAAAGTGAAAGTAAATTAGTTAGCAACAAATCAATAGCATAAACTGGCAGCAAACTGATAAGGGCTGAGCAGCCAGTTGGCGATTGACATGTGTTATGATTAGTGGACGGGAAGCGTAAGATCGTTGTAAGAAAAAATAATTCAGCTAAGTTTCACTAATAGTTACTAATACATACATACATAGATATATAGGAAAATGTATGCGGGAGATAAGTATATGCGTATAACTCAAAACTCTGTTTGTTTGTAAATTTAAATTTTTGGATTCAAAAATTAGCCTGCTCTTAATAAAAAAAATATAAATAGCGTTAAGGGCCCCCAACTAGGATATGCAATATCGCTGGAACTCTTCTATTAATAATACGAACTTCATCTTTTTTTTTTGCTAGCATGCTGGGGAGTATTTTTGAGGTTAAATTTGATCCTCATATCGGGCAACCGTAAATACTTTTCTATGTAATTCTGCAGTTGCTCTATTGGGCTAAAGCAGATTTTCTAGGGAGAATGTAAAGTAAAAGTAAAGCTTTCCACACACTAAAAAAATACCACCATTTTTTAAATAAATAACTATTTAGATGCCGTTCAAAGCGCTCAAAAATTTACAGGTAATTTCAGTGGGGGAAACTCGTGGTACAGAATCCTTAAAAATCAATTTTAGGGTGGCCCGAAAAAGTAAAGTTTTCCATACACCAAGAAAAATATCACTATTTTTTAAAGCAAAAACTATTTAGATGTCGCCGGAAGCGCTCAAAACTTTCCCATGTATTTTATGTGGAGGAAAATCACGGTACAGAATTTTTGAAAGTCTACATTTTTCAATCGGCAAACTTTGTTTCTTGTCAGAATTACTTAAAGAAATTTTTTAATATTTTTTCTCTTTGTGACCTATTTTTGATTCGAATTGTGTGGTGGTATATTTTGTAGACCACTTGATTTATATATATAATAAAAATTTTTTTTTGACAATGGTGTTTCACATTTTATTCGAAATTTCATGAAACGTGCACTAAATTATTGAGCTAGAAAATTGCATACAAAAATTTTTTTAAAATTCTAATGCAACAGTTTTGAGTAAAATTTGTTGATTTTTTTTAATTTCGCACAAAGTTTGGAGCTAAATTTTTTCTAAAAATTTGAATTCAAAATTTTAAAAACTTGTGTAAACCGATGTTTGTTTTGGAATGAACTATATTTTTATTAAAGACAATAATGAAAAATAAATGTGGCGGTGGTGGCGGTTCAATGCCTGACGCTCGTGAAATCTAAATTAAGAAAATTTCGAGAAACTTCAAACTTGCAGTCAAATTTGCTGAGTTATAAAATTGCATACTTCATTTTTTTTTAATTCTGATGCAAATTTTAGAAATTTTGAGTAAATTTTTTTGATTTTTTTAAATTTTGCAGACATTTTTTCTAAAAAATTTAACTCAAAATTTGAAAATCCTTTAAAACTTGGCTTTAACTGGTGTCTTTTGTACAATGAACTATAATTTTATTTAAAAAAAAAAAGAAAAATAAAGCAAAATAAATGATAAGAATTTGCCAATATGTGGTGGTGCTAAAGTTATGATACACACTGTATATAAATTAACAAAACGATTATATAAAAAATAGACAAAAATTTACTTCCTAAATTCCTACGCCACATAGCAGGACATTTTTTTACTTACTTATTTTTTTGGGTATAATTAATACATATGCTTCGAATCGGGACAATCGAAAACAAAATTTATATACTTCATTGTATTGTCAACGAGGTCTGATCTATGATTAAAATTCCTAGTCTCTATCTTAATGCAAATTTATCATAAAATCAATCGCAATTTTTGTATTACATAAATAGCAACGAAAGCGAGTTAACTAGAATATTTTAAAAATAATTATTTAAACAAAAAATCGTTTTTTAATTAAAACATTTTGAAATTCACTAAAAAATAATTTTTCCGTGGCACACGAGGTGTTAGCTATTCCATTATTTTCCTTGAAATCTGTGATGTTAGAGTTACTAAAATTTTTGTATGAGTTAAATGTAAAACGTGACCGTATGGACGTAGAAAAAACAACTTCATATACATATTAAGTTAATTATACTTATATATTGCATATTTATACTGTCAAATTAAACGCCGTTCTTAGAAAACAATTAAATTAAAGTAAAAATACCAGATTATTAATTTTTACACAAATTTCTAAAACTATATTTGGTGTATAATTTTTTTTTGTTTTTCTAAGGCTTGGAACTAAAACAAATTAATTGAAATAAATATAAGACATTACCTTAAGGTAGATAAATTTGCCTTTAAATTGTTTTGTTTAACATAAAACCTTAAAATACTGAAACGATATTTAAATCTTAATAGCGAGGCTACTATGTATATTTGTCTTGTTATTCGTTCATTATCTGTAAATATATGCAGCGGCTTTCTAAGAAAATATTAATTGTGCGCTGTTACGAATAGAGTAAAATGAAGAAATATATTCTAACAGGTTACTAGCGTTCGATTTGTTGTAATAAATAGTAGTTAAAATAAATAAGCTAGTAATACAAATATTTTACAATTAGTTGGAGATATAGCTACTGCGTTTCTATATAAAAGTACAATAATGCAACTAATTTAAAGGCATAATCTAAAAATTTGTAATTTTATCGTGTATATACCGTATACTTAATGAATATATCTTTTAATTGAAATTTATGAAAGCTGATCAGTTGCTGAGGTGACAATTTTTAGCCGAATAAATGCCGGTATTCAGTAAGCTGTCTCAAGTCTTTAGTCTCAAAACAAAAACCCACGAATTTATGAGCTTGTTCCGAGCAGGTTACAACACAAAAATATTGAGGAAAGTATTGAATAAGTGCGTAAATGCAGTAGCACTCGATCTATCACTTGGTCGTTCGCTATATTTTGCTTAAATCCGTAAAAAATAACACTATTGTCTCTACTGCTTTCCAACATAGTCTCTGGTGAAATATTTTGAGACTGGATCTAACTGAATACCGAAATCGTCTCAAGGCACAAAAAATGTCTCTAATTGAAAGTCTCAAATTTAGTGACTTGAGATGAGACTGTGTTATACCTGCATAAATCTGGGTCGTTCCGATATTGCATCGTGGGAGCTGATCAGTCGTTTTTATTTCTTATAGAAAATATTTATATGAAAATAAGAAAAAATGCAAATAAGAACGACACAAAAATTTCTCAGTTATTGTTTATATACATACATGAATTTATAATTCCAAAGGATCTGGAATTCTTTTTTCGCTACAAAATATCTTCCAGCGGTATACATATGTTGTAGCTCTTAGCTGAGAGGTGTGCTGATTTCGACACTCGAGTTTTGTAAAAATGGCGTACAAAAGCCTGATTGACGACACAGACGCATCAATCTTTTTGCAGAAAAAGAGTTTGCAATAATGAAAAATACATGATTGCATCTAAGGCGAATTCACACTAGGCGGCAGCAGCTAGAATCCAATGTATTTCGTTTTTGTATTTTTGTGGATCAAATGTCGAAATTTCGTGCGATTAGTTTTTACATTTTACGGCTTTAACGTATATACCAAAGAACGTAGATTACAAAGAATTCGCTTGGCGTTTCGTTTCCTGTGGTATGAACTCTCGTCCGATTTCACCACACCAGAAGCCTATTGGACCAAATAAGATTCTAATATCAGTCAACAAAAGTCAAATTAGTTGTGGTATGGTGAAAAGGCGGCAGTGATGCCACGCCTTTGTTTCATATTTTTCTTACATTCTATGGCAACCGCTGTCACAGGAATTTTCAAATTCTTGCAAATTTACGTTCGGTAAGAGTTTGAGAGATTTTTTCTTACAGTGAAATTACAATGGATCAGTAGCAGCGGCAGTGGCAGTAATCTGTTAAGCAATTGGTTTAAGTGGTAGCTCTTACATTGGATTAGTCTCAATAAGGAGTGCTGTCAGTTTTAGGCCAAATGCTAAATTTGTTGTAGCTGCCGACGTGTACTAATCAAGCACTTGGGAAAACTTAGATTTAGGAAATGCAATTTTGTAGAATAATGTGCTTGGATAGTTTTAAAATAATATTACAGCTCTATAAATATTTAAAACCTTCTCTTAGCCGAATTTATTTTTTGAAATCCTCACCCTTGCTTTTACTGTTCACTGCCTCATTGTAATTGAGTGGTAATTATTCGGTAAACATATGGATACTGTCACTGTTGCAAATTCCCTATTATTCTCTAATACTTCGAGCGATGGATAAATCTAGCTGTACTTCCGAAGCGCATACTTAATTTATTAGTTCATCTGATATCTAAAAAAAAAAACATGAAAACATTTTTGAAGTATTTTAAGAGGTAACCCTGCGATAAGTATAACATTTATTAAACTTTCGTGTTTTGTTTTATTTGAATTCATCATCGACAAACTTATTTCTATCTTCGCATTAACAGGCGATATCATAATGGGCTCCTCTACTTTGCCTAAGTTAGTTCCTACTGCGGGAAGTACCACATTAACCTAACCTACAGGGATTCTCGCTTATTGTGCTCACTGCATCTTATCTATGGATTATTGTGCTAATGTTTTTCCAGGGATATAATTATATTTTTTTCCAAAGAAGTTCTATTGCTACGATATCAACCCTGTAATACTTTTTTTCTTTTTCAAAAGTATCAAATACGTTCGACTTCACCAACTAAGTAAGAACAAATCAATATTTTCTTTATTCTCAATATTTTGTGGCAATCGTTTACATAACTGCTGATTGAAATGACTTTTACAAATTTCATGTATTTCAGACTCTGTATAATCATCAGTTATGCATATTCTAAATTTTCTTTACTTTAATAAACTAAGTCCAGTTAGTTTTTCTTCAATATATTTTACAAAAAGTTACCATATGTATTAAGTACACGGGTTTTCAATAGGAACGCTGCAAAAGTTTTTTTAAATAAAACAAAAACGGTTTGGGATATGAGTTAAATTCTTTAATCCTGTGAAAGTACATCCGATGCCATTATGAATGGAACTCGATTTCTTTTGCATGGGCACCACGGGCGCGCTTGCAGAAGTCCAGACGCTGAACCCAATTTTCGACGGGTTTCAAGCATAAATCGGACGATACTACTGCAATTTAACGTTCGATATTCTTACGAAGCTCATAAATCGTTGCTGGCTTGTTGGCATGGACCATAAACTTGACGTAGCCCCACAGGAGAAAGTCTAACGGTGTCAAATCGCACGACCGAGGCGGCCAATTGACTGGGCCATTTCGTGAGATAACACGTTCACCAAACTTGGTTTTCAATAAATCGATTGTGACATTCGCTGTGTGGCTTGGGGCGCCGTCCTGTTGGAACCACATGTTGTCCAAGTCCATATCATCCAATTCGGGCCAAAAATATTCGGTTATCATTGAGCGGTAGCGATTCCATTCAAAGTAACGGGCCGATCTTGATCATCACGGAAGAAGTACGGCCCGATGACGCCGCCGGCCCATAAACCGCACCAAACCGTAATTTTTTCGGTATGCAATGTTGACTCATAGAGTAAGTGTGAATTGCTGCCTGTCCAATAACCCATATTTTGCTTATTGACGAAGCCATTCAGCCAGAAATGACGACGACCATAAATTGGACGTAGCGCTCTAAAGTTGAGGCCATTGACTCCAAATATTAATAATTTCGACTCGTTGTTGGATCGTATATATATCTTTCCATGATGAAATGGCAAACCTTACTGAAGAGAAATGTCAAAAGAGCGGGGAAAAATATGGCGTCGTTTTCTGTCACTATCGGTCTACTTTTGTAGCGTCCCTATTGCATGACCCTATATTTAAAGAGTACAACAGTACATTTTTTCTGAAGTTTTTTTAAGTTAAAGAGGGGAATGTCGAAAAATTTGTTCGAAAAAGAGGAGAAAATGCCCAAAAATATTGTTTTTGCGCAAGAAAGGAAGTGTAGGGTTTATATAAATTGAAAAATTGGAAATGAAAAATGCATTAAATATAACTTATTTGCATAAATTATTTTCTTACATTGTAACTTTGCAATATCAATTTCGGGGCTACTTAGGCCGTTTATGAAACTTTACTGACTTATAGTGTTGTTTTCACTAGAAATGCAGCTGTTATATCGAGTCCTAACAGAAACAAAAAAAATGTAAGTTTAATTAAAAATTTTGATGTAGAAAAGCTTCTATTGTATTTAGATTCATTTCTGCATTAAAAAAATTTCGAGAATAGTCACTTACTTTTTTTTTCGCAGCCAGGGCTCGGTGTTATATAGGGCTGCGTTACATATTTACGACAAAAATTATACTTGCATCGCTGAAGTACACTTTGCTCATAGTATATGAAATTGCAAAGAAATTATATATTTTTTTTTAATCGGAAGACTAATGTTACCCGAATTGAAAATAAATATTTTAAAAATATTGGACACCACGCAAAACATCAATAGAATAGAGTACGTTTGGGCGTCGAATTTGCGCCAGCACCTTATTTAAAATTTAATTTACACAAAATTTTTACTTCTAATCCTAAATTTTCCATTAAAATAAAATGACCGCAAGCCAACAAATTCTTCATTATTGCTTAGATATTCCATATAATAAAAATATAGACGCGGAGAGGGTATACCTTTATCCCGTACAATTCTTAACAGCTGAATATAATTTTAAATATTTCTACTTTTCTTGTTAGTTTTATTGTCTTTACTTTCGATATTTACAATATAAATTCATATACCCCAAAAGCCATCGTAGCATCGTAGGCCGTCCCTTGGTACCAAATGAAAAATCGTAAACTTTTTAAACGAAATTTTCAGAAAATTTCTGGGCATCAGTTTTAAGATCCATTCCATTTTAAGATTAAAAACTTGAAGCTGCTAAAAAATCGCTTTGATTTTTGATTGTTTTTGGTGCTGTTGTGCTGTGCATGAGTATCAAAAAAAGAGATTTAAAGTACTACATTTTTAACGTAGAAATACTTGGGTGATTCACAAGGTGTCAGAATGTGTCAGAAAATCATAAAGTCATAAAATTTTAGTTTTCAAAAGTTTTGTTTTTGTATTGCATTGAAACAAATAATTAAAACTAAGCAATTTTGTATTTTTTTTTAATTTTATGACTTTATGACTTATGATGCATTATGTTGACTTGTGAATCACCCGATTATATTTTAAAATACTACTCATATTTATTTTTTGCATATAAAATAATATATAATAAAATAAAGTTAAGTATCATAAAATAAAGTTTTTTTTTAGAAAAATTATAAATATAAATATATAAATGAATATAAAAATATACCATCATGGATAATGTAGAAAAACTACCTGAATATAATCAAGACAAGTTAAACTAGCCCAATCGCATTCTACGATACGCCTTGTATGTTGAAGTCTTCAACCAAGACAAATTCTTGTTGATTTTCTTATCTTCCAAACGCAAAGCCTTATATCTGAATAAATCGTTGTATGTGAGCAATAAGTTACATGGACCCGATTTTGATGATTTTCATAGGACACCTTTTTTTTGGTGTAGGCATTATAATGGAAAACCTCACATCTGAACAGTTAGTTGTATCACAGCTTCGAAACGCCCGATCTGGTCGATTGCGACAAATTATTAAGACATTAGATATCTATAAAATTGAGAGATTAGTTTGCGTTCAAAGAGATAGACGACCATGGCTAAATCGAATCTGCTCGTGTTCCTGATTATTTTAGTATACTTGGAAATCGGTCTATATTTTTTTCTTTTTATACCCACAAACATTGTTCCAAAATTATAATGGACTTTCAGCTTCATGACAGCACTGCCAGAAAATTAAAATGTCGATGCAAGTTTGTTTAATTTGATTTGAAAATTACCAAATAGTTTAAAGCTGGAATTTATATAGTATTTGTTCTAGAATGAACTACAGTTGTATAAAAAATTAATAAGAAAAAAAGTGGGAAAACTGGCAATAAGTTCATGCTGTATAGTTATGATACGCACTATAATAAATAGTATGAGGCTGGGTTCAAAATTCTCCATATTATAGACATACCCCCTCTATGTCTTATACGTTTCTTTTATCAAACGGAGTGAAATAAAATTATGAAACCGTTTTTCTAATAGTAAGTTAGAAATAATATGCTACATTTAATTATCTAAAATGTGAACCTGTAACGTGAGAACAAGCACCGAGGATAATAATAAATTTTCAATTGCACACACCAGAACTTCTCAACTCACTTCCATTCCACCCAAACGAACTCTGGGAAAATTTTGAAATTCGAATAAGCCAGGCACAAAGAACAAAAAATACAAACAAATGCAGCCAATACGTAAAAATAAAACTAAAAAAAAAAAATAAAAAAGAAAATAAAATAAAAAAATAAAGCATGCACACTGAACCAGCAAATTAGTTAGTTTTACCGTTGATTTGGCAAAGAAT
Source organism: Anomoia purmunda (assembly GCA_951828415.1). Taxonomy (NCBI): domain Eukaryota; kingdom Metazoa; phylum Arthropoda; class Insecta; order Diptera; family Tephritidae; genus Anomoia; species Anomoia purmunda. Next base: position 25,939,193 of record OX639995.1, read on the forward strand.
GACCGCAAAGTGAAAGAAAGATGTAGGCAACATTGAACTTGTTGCAGATAAGCAAGTATAGCAAATGTTAAATTAGCAACACCTTAAGAGCATAATTTGCATTGCATTACTTAGACACTAAACTCAGCTGGCAGATGAAGTTGTCGAACGGTGCGATGATTTTATTTGCAAGCGATGCTGCATTTTGAAAAAGGTTTACCTGAGATGCTTTGCAAATTTTCAAACACTAAGTACTAAGTAAGACACGACTAACTTTTCATACCTTGCCACGTTCGTTGGCTGTGCTTGTGAAAGTTGCAGCCGCCATAGAAATTGGTATAAACTTGTAAAATGGTACAGAGCAGCATGACTTGTAGCTATACTTAAAGAAAAAAAATAATAACAATAGACAGTAACATTTTGAAGGCATTTTAGTCACAGTTCTACCACATAATTGATTACAATTGCGGTTTTGGGAAGTAAAAATCTCTAATATTATGATAATTAACGAATAAAAGTTACGATAAAAGCAAATGTTTTCAACTTCATTAAGCTAACATTGTATGGCATGGCTATTAGCGCGAAATTCCTTTGTATTCTGTATTGCTAAATGACAAAAGTTGCACACACAACATATATAGTTACATTCAGCCACATAAGACCATATTTTGTATATTTAGTTTGACAAGTTTGCTACTTAAGTCTTTCGTTTTTGCACTACATTGAGCTAAGAAAATTTTTTTTTGCTCTTGTATGAGAAACAAATGTCGCATCATTTGATGTTTGTTAGCATATTGAATTGCCATTTGTCTATGTTGTTTAAGTTCATTCCAACTTTTACACATCTCCTTTCACTAGGCGATACCGTGGTAGATTCTTTGAATAAGTAAAACCAAATCGTTTATGTCTAGTTTTACTTAACGTGCGAAATTCCTTAATTATCTGCTCCTCTTTTTTGTTATGTATTCTTCTTTGTTGAACAATGACTAATATTGCTAAAGCGGAGACTTGTCATGGCTTTTGCGTATATATGCAGTATTTCTCTAGCAAAACAGAAGTTCTAGGAAAAATAAATGGGATTTGTTTTTGTAAACTTTTATAAATTTAAATGTGAAAACTGTGATCGACTTAAATAGAGCTCTGGTGAGGATGTTTGCGAAATACTCACAGCTTCAATCGTACAGTTTTATATTTAAAGTAAAACTTCTTTACATAGGGTAACGTCGCGCCAGATTATCGCATAACGAATGTCGCGTCGGAATCGCTTTACTAATTTCTACCACTATTTTCACTTATTTCTTTTTCACTATTTTAACTAATTCTCTCCACTGGTTTACTTTCTACCAATATTTCTACAATGCTACTACTAATTTCTACTACTATTTTTACTAATTTCCACCACTATTACTAATTTCTACCACTATTTTTACTAGTTTCTACCACTAGTTTCACTTATTTCTTTTTCACTATTTTAACTAATTTCTTCCACTAGTTTACTCCTTTCTACCAATATTTCTACAATGCTACTACTAATTTCTACCATTGTTTTTACGAATGCTCCTACTAATTACTACCACCATTTTTACTAATTGTACTAATATCTTCTACCACTATTTTGAATTTTTACTACCCAAAAGAAGCTTTAGTTCTGGCTGATGCAAATAGGTGCACACAAATTTTTTTTATAATAACGCTAGTAGTATATTTTGTGCCAAATTTGGTTCGTTAATTTTTTATAGTAACATAGTTCATTTCAATATTATTTAGCATAAAAAACGAAATTTTTGCAAGTTTCAAAATCTTAAATCTTTCCTTCGATTTGTGATAATTTTTCTTGGGGACAGTGCTGCACATTTTCTTCCATACAACGCATGCACGAAACGATATCTTATATGGAAGAAAGTGCGCAAGACCGTCAGCAAAAAAAAAAAAAAATATCTAAAAATAATAGAAATTCTCATTAACCTGAAACTTCCACTTTATTATACTAAAATGGGCTACAAATGTGGATACTTGAAATATGAGTGTAAGATTTCAACGTAATTTGTTTGCATTATCGTAAAACAATACAAAAAAAAAAAAACTTTAACAAATAAAAAATTTTTATTAAAATTTGACATTTCAAACAGGTGGCATCGCTCTCCAAATATTTGCATGAACCTTCTTCTCTCTTATAACTTAATATAATTTAATTAAATCCTATTTTTCAAGCAGGTGACAACGCTCATAAAAGTAAGCATTGAATATTATTTCCCAAATAAAACAATTGACACCCATACTATAATGTTTCATATAACTTGCTTATAAAATAAAATAAAATAAAAATACCTACCAAATAAAAATCTGTCTAGTCGCTTCGGAAGTTCGGAGTTTGACTACAAACGCCGTGATATGATGTAAGCGACAAAGCATTATTATTATTTTATAATCATTTTTTTAAGTCTTGAGTTAAGAAATTATTTCGGCATCATATTTCGAGATTTCTTTCACACTACTACCTTTATCATTCTGACAAAATTATGGTGACTTTTTTAAAACTCAACCATTAAATAAATAATTATTATTCTGGGTCTCTGTTTTTTGTTAATTTTTTTTGTGCGGACGATGTTGCACATTTCGTACCGTATAAAAAAAATTAGGTATGAGTGTTCCAACTTCTTTATCAGTTTCAATTATTTAATAGTTCAGATTTATACATAGCAGAATGTATGCATACAATTGTGATATCGCATCGATCCTCTAATATGGCTAGGTATTTGAATGAGGATTACTACTTATGTGTAAGCAGAAAGTATATATGTGACACATATGTATATGCATAGACGTATATGTATATACATACACATGTAGCTTTACGTACCTGATTTAGCACAAATTAGGAATCCACCTACAGCTTTTGTTTTCTTAATCTCGGCATATGACGTAAACGACGCAGTCATTGCTTTGGTGGAAGATCAAAAAGAATGCTGTGGAAAGTACGTCATTCGATATATACATAAATATGTAAATGCATATATACATCCAAATTTAAATGTGCACTTTTATATAACATATTAATTCATAAATTATATCTACTTTCAACTGAATGAGTTGGGTTATTTGTAAATATTAACAGTAAAGTTTTCAATTCGAAACAATTTACACCATATTGCGTAAGCAAAGGAAAACAAATTCCTTGCAAATTTAAAAACATTTAATCTAATCAACCCAGTTTTTACATCTTTTATTCCAATATTTCAAAATTTTCAGAATCCCGTGATTATTACAAGCTAATTCCCTGATTTTCAGAACTTGGAAAAACCGTGACATTCCTAGTACGAAAGTATGTTTAGTGGAGGTATTTTTCGGGTATTGAACTTCCTTCAGGGATAGCTATAAAAGAAAAACTTATGTTCAGTATTTTTTGGCATCTCATTTATTTTTCTGTGGTTTATTTGAAACTAAATTTTGAAACTAAATAAAATAATTCCAAAACATTTCTAAGAAAAATTGTTTTGTCCTGATTTAATGTCATCAGTTAAAAGACCTCCATTCATTCAGTAGTCTCGAAGATTAGGGAGTCAAATAGACCAACAAACAACCAGGCAGACATAAATTCTAAAAATGATCAAAAATTACAGTTTACAAATAAAAGTCTACGATAATTGTTATCATAAGACATATAATATAAAAATTTAAAATAATTGCTACTATAGATTTATTAAAGTAAAATCAAAAATAACTGTTATTTTTTTAATTTCTTATAAAAATTATAAATACAAATCTATTAACAAATTTTATTCTCGGCAAAAAAAAATCTATTTGGGTATTTTACTTGTTAGTGAAAAATTTCCTTGGTAATAAACTTTTCAGAGAGTTTAAATCAATAACTGCAATCTGCATTTCGTAGACTTAAACCTTATACATAAGTTCACTTACATGTGGGAATTCCGAAAATTTATTTAGTTTATAGTGAAACCTGTAGTACGATTCACTAACTTTAAACCCTCCGACAATCGCTATTTTTGACGACAATATTTGTCGTTTGCACTAGCAATTGTGCGATTCACTAACTTCATCTCGACTCCAAGGAATATCCGCAAATATGCCATGGTTATTGTTTTCAAAATTCGCGTTGTGTTACAGCGTATTTAGGATTTATTTTTTAATTAGAATCAAATATCTTTTATGCTGATAGGTTCTGGCGGCTTTCAGATTCTTCGTAACTGGTTGCTATCTCCGACCCGTAAATGAGCAATGGGGAATATCCGTGAGCCAGCCAGTCATCCGTAAGCCGACATTCGTCGTGTAACGGATGCAATCTATGATTGGTTGTTTCACCATGCCTCCTCATTATTAAAACTAAACTATACATCTGTTTTTATACTTGGATCATTGATTAAAGCTTGCTTTTATTAATTGCACATTAATTGAATGGTAGATATGGTGGTTGGCATAAGCCTCCTCATGTTTCTTTGGTGGCAAAATTGATATACATATATATGAGTACAATCGACGGCTCCAATAGTGCATCCCACAAAGGGTGACGACGCTGAAGCAGGCATTTCTTTAGCAGCTTTAGTCACCTCACTTTCTGTTGCATTCAAATAAAAGGGATTATCCACATCCCGAAGCAAATTTGGATCCACTGTTGGAGCGCTTACTTCTTCGTTACCTCGTGATAAATCATATTCCAAATATTCAAATGACATTAATTAATGTTCCTTTTTTAATTTCAAGAAAAGAAATCACCGAATTTTAAACTTATTCTTTATTTAAGTTGAAATCGCGAATTTTTCTTTTCTCGATTGAGTTAACGACATCTAATTTCTTGTCGCTTAGTTTTCGGTAATCGAATAGCTAACAACAACAGCTGATTGGGCGAATGCGAAAATTGTTAAAAATGAATACTGAATAGCAGCAACGTTAAAATTTTCGTTAAGATGAGTTAACCATGCGAATATATATAAAATAAATTGGTGAATCACACTACTGGTATGGAGATGTTTTTCTCCGCAACTAGTTACTCGTAATTCTTTTCAGTAATTTTTATTTATATTTTATTTTTTCCAAGAGCTCTTGCCGATTAATTAATCCTGTGTTTTTCAACTGCAATATGCCACTCAGAGCTGCATTTGCCAAAAAAAAAATTAATCCATTTACATCCATTCTTTAAAACACGTTCTTTGATTTAATGCAACTAAATTACTGACAATTTCAATAAAAAATAGTATGCAATCATCGTCAAGGTCAAGTTCTGAAGATTTCCAATTGCAAAAGTATATAAGATAATTATAGAAATTTATTACACGCACCTAATTCATCTCTTCATAAATAAAAGTCAATCATAGTAATATAAAAACAAAATATTAGCGGGTATTTTTTTTTAGCAATTAATTCATCATGTAGCGCAATTAAAGTACAAGGCTGCTAAACCAGACAAGTCGACAAACAAAATAGCAATCGTACATTTGAATACAAGTACATTTTTTTGCAAATTTTAAAGTGAGAATCGATGCAAATTAGCTGTGACTTCAAGGGGCTGGTGTGAGAATATATTTGTTTGAGTAGTTAACGTTTTCATTGTGACATAAAGTTGATTACCTTTAAAACAATGCCAGTACGTAGGAGTGAGCAATTAAACATTTTGCAATTGGAATAGAATTTTACTTAAGTAAATACAAAATTTACTCACAGCTTTTCAACTTACACAAGTAGTTCTCATATCTTAAATATTATAGGAAAATTCATACAAATATATACAGTTTTTTACAAACGTAAAATGATATAAATAAATTATCTTTGCGAAACCTGATAATTTTAAATACCTTTTTTTGCAGTTTTAGCTCATTTAGGTCTAAATTTTGGGACTTGGCGACTTTTTTTATATTCTTACGAATTTTTTTCTTTTAATGACGCAAATTTTGTGGATTTTTGATAAAACAACTTAGCTCCACTTACAACTTTTTTCTGTTATACCAAAACTCGAACGGACCTTATGAAATTCTTAAACCATTAATTTGACTAAAATTTACTGGACTTAAATCAAAAATGTAATATAGTCAAAAGGTGGAACATTTTTTTGGAATTTCATTTCTGTAATTTTATGTGTTTGTTTTCTTAATATATGAAATATGGGGAAACCCAAAATTTTTCAAATATTTAGACAGATTTTTTAAGGCATTTTACTATCTTGTCATGCCGAAAATGGGTTTGGGTAAAACTGTACACCTAAAAAACTGGTAGCCTTGATTAAAGATGTGAATATTTTTCGAAGAGTGTTGCCACCTGTTTAAAAAATTACAATAAATTAAATTAGTAAGTTATTTGAAGCATTGTATAATAAGTGTTAAACGGAAGAGATTATGAATGATTAATTTTGATAATATGTTTGAAGAGGGTTGCCACCTATTTAAAATGCCTAAGCAATTTAAGTAAAAAGCTATTAATGAAATATTACAATACGGTTGTCCAACAAAATAAGTCTAAGAAAGTTCCCTTGGAAAATTATTTTTGGGCAAAGTTGCCACCTGTTAAAAAAGGTAAATTCAATAGAAATGATAAGTTAACTTAAATATTCACTGTTAGTATGAAACGAAAGAGGTTTATAGGAAAATGCGTTTGAAGAGGGTTGCCACCTGTTTAAAATGGTAAATTCAATTAAATTAGTAGTTTAATTTATAAGTTATTCATAAAGCTTTAAAATTTGAATATCAAACGAAAAATTTTCTGAAAGATTTATTGAAAAATATTTGTGGATACGTTGCCACCTTTTAAAAATTTTGTTTTTTTCTTAATTCAATTAATAAGTTAACTGAAATATTATTGTAATATTATAGTATTGTGTGAATTGAAATAGGTTTATACCGAAATATTGAATATTGAAGAGAGTTGCCATATTTTTAAAAGGGAAAATTCGATTCAACTGATAAGTTAATTGAAATTCTATTATATTGTTGTCAAACCAAAGACGTTTAAGACACTTTAATAATTTTAATGAAATTTTCAAATATGTGTGTCAAATGAAGTAAGTTTAAGAAAAATGTATTTGAAGAAATATTTTTTGGAGAAGTTAAAAAGTTAATAGGTTAAATATAAATTAATTACCAAATTAATAATAAATGAAATATTGAAACACTGGTGTGAAATGAAAATGGTTAGGGAAGATGAATTTTTCTAAATATTTTGGAGAGGGTTGCCATCTGTTTAAAAAGTTAATTTAAGGTATTTTCCAACTACTTAAGGAGCTTGGTCAATACAACCTCGCTTTGCGAGTTGTCGGAGGTGTCGAAAGAAGAATCGTTGTTGATTCCACGAATTCCTCTAATTCACCAACTTACTGTTTTAATTCGAACGTCTGCACTTACTGTCGGAAATAAAAATCAATCGTGAGCACTAAAATTTACTGGTATAGATTTGCTCATATTTTTCATATAAAGTTTTAATTCTTCCACGCGTAGGGACTCCACCCGCCCATTTAATATTTATGTTACTTAAACTTTCAATTAACATTAGCTGGTAAAAGGACAAATTCACAACTACATCGAAGTTAATAAAGCATTTAATGAGACAAAGAACCAAAATAGAGTATTGAGGAGTGCAGGTTATGCGAAAAATTCTCAAACACTTTTTGCTTTGGTATTCTTTATATTTTCCTTGGCTATGTGGCGGCAGCTCATTAATCACTTTTCGCCAACCATTTAGACTGAGAACCTGAGAACAATTAAGTATTCTATTTGACAAGCAAAACCAAAAACAAAAAAACAAAAACAAAAAAAATCGAGTACAAATGTGGCAGCAGCTATTTAACTAACCACGCAAACGAACATCTGGACATAAGCGAGCGAGTGAATGTCTGATTGAGTAAGTAGCCATAGCTGAATTTTACGGTAATCACAACCAAGTGAATGCTATTTAAAATTTAGAATGCTTTCACACACTTAACTCGACGGAATTAAACGGCAATAATAGAAATAAAAAAAAAAACAAAATCAAAGTCAAAATCAGAAGTTCAACGCCTGAGGAAACTTACGTGAATTTTGTGTATTAGCGAATTTGTTAAGCTTTTTAAATGCACAGCGTGAGGTGAGATTTTAATATGATTTTTCAAATTTTAAATAATTTTATATTACGATTTAGCATTTAATTTTTAATTATAAGGTGATGAAAGTTTGATAAATTTAGATAATTACAGTTATTTGTGCAGTCTTCAAGGTTAGACTAATGTTTGGTACCTTGAAAAATCAAACAACAATGGAAATGAGCGCGTCTTCGGGTTCCCGCTGGTTTGGCTACCATTGTTCAAAAATGAAAAAATCATTATGTTGCCTTGATAACGGTATTATCACTATTGAGTTTCAAGGTTTATGAGTATTTTATTGAATTTTCGTAAGTCATGAAGGTTATCTGGTAAGAGAAACCCTTTGTTAAATTGAAATTAAAACGTAACACTACGATGTGTGAGGTTTGATTTACAAAGATGTTCAATAAATAAGTACAATATAAATGTAATTTAAATACATACTTTATTTTATTTGCAAATATTTCATTTGTTTTAGCCTTTTGTTTTCCAAACCCATTGCTTTTTTGTACAGCTAAACAAATCTACCTAATCTACTTTATCTACTTTCTTTGGTCAATCCAGCCTAACTTCAACAAAATAAATGACTTAAAGTCTTCTTAAATATTTTCCGTAGGGAAAGAATTCGTTCACAAAGTATGGGTCAAAGAATCGTTGACCAGTTTCTCTCCCTAATAACTATGCTGAACTTTTTAGCGTTATTCGTGAAACATGACTTTCCAGTGGCCAATACGTCGTATTATTACATAGTCGCCAAAATTCTTTTGAAGTTTTCCTCATTTCATAATGAATTTCATACTTGAGTTATTCGGAGAAATTATCTTAGTGCCACCTCAACAAGTTCTTTTAGGTTGTTTTTTAAATTACCCAATTCAACAGAGGGATTAAAATAATCAGCCGTATCCATGATAGGTAGATTTTCGCAGATTTTTACGGTAATATTTTCGTTGAGTTCGAATAGATAGGGTAATAGTAGTAGAAATTTGTAAAAATAACACTAGTAACTAGTAGTAGCATTAGTAAATTAGTAAACTTGTAAAACTAGTAGTAGTTATTAGTAGTAGAATTAGTAAAACTAGTAGTAGAAATTTCTAGAAATAATAGTTGTAATTAATAGCAATAAATACTAATAGCACTAGTAAAAACAGTAGCAGAAATTAATAAAAATAGTACTTGTAATTAGTGGTAGCATTGGTAAAATTAGTAGTTGGAGTTAGTAGTAGCATAAGCAAAAATAGTAGTATAAATTATTAAAAATAGTACTTGTAATTAGTAGTAGCATTGGTAAAATTAGTAGTAGTCATTAGTAGTAGGAGTAGTAAAAGTAGTAGTAGAAATTAGTAAACTTAGTAGTAATTATTAGTAGTAGCATAAATAAAACGACTAGTACAAATTAATAAAAAATACAATAGTACTAGTAATTAGTAGTAGAATTAGTAAATTAGTAAATAGTACTGGTACTTAGTAGTAGCATTGGTAAAATTAGTAGTAGTTATTAGTAGTAGGAGTAGTAAAAATAGTAGTAGTAACTTAGTAGTAATTATTAGTAGTAGCAAAATAAAAAGACTAGTACAAATTAATAAAAAATACAATGTTACTAGTAAATTAAATTAGTAAATTTGTAAAACTAGTAGTAGTTATTAGTAGTAGAATTAGTAAAACTAGTAGTAGAAATTTCTAGAAATAATAGTTGTAATTAATAGCAATAAATACTAATAGCACTAGTAAAAACAGTAGCAGAAATTAATAAAAATAGTACTTGTAATTAGTGGTAGCATTGGTAAAATTAGTAGTTGGAGTTAGTAGTAGCATAAGTAAAAATAGTAGTATAAATTATTAAAAATAGTACTTGTAATTAGTAGTAGCATTGGTAAAATTAGTAGTAGTTATTAGTAGTAGGAGTAGTAAAAGTAGTAGTAGAAATTAGTAAACTTAGTAGTAATTATTAGTAGTAGCATAAATAAAACGACTAGTACAAATTAATAAAAAATACAATAGTACTAGTAATTAGTAGTAGAATTAGTAAATTAGTAAATAGTACTGGTACTTAGTAGTAGCATTGGTAAAATTAGTAGTAGTTATTAGTAGTAGGAGTAGTAAAAATAGTAGTAGTAACTTAGTAGTAATTATTAGTAGTAGCAAAATAAAAAGACTAGTACAAATTAATAAAAAATACAATGTTACTAGTAAATTAAATTAGTAAATTTGTAAAACTAGTAGTAGTTATTAGTAGTAGAATTAGTAAAACTAGTAGTAGAAATTTCTAGAAATAATAGTTGTAATTAATAGCAATAAATACTAATAGCACTAGTAAAAACAGTAGCAGAAATTAATAAAAATAGTACTTGTAATTAGTGGTAGCATTGGTAAAATTAGTAGTTGGAGTTAGTAGTAGCATAAGTAAAAATAGTAGTATAAATTATTAAAAATAGTACTTGTAATTAGTAGTAGCATTGGTAAAATTAGTAGTAGTTATTAGTAGTAGGAGTAGTAAAAGTAGTAGTAGAAATTAGTAAACTTAGTAGTAATTATTAGTAGTAGCATAAATAAAACGACTAGTACAAATTAATAAAAAATACAATAGTACTAGTAATTAGTAGTAGAATTAGTAAATTAGTAAATAGTACTGGTACTTAGTAGTAGCATTGGTAAAATTAGTAGTAGTTATTAGTAGTAGGAGTAGTAAAAATAGTAGTAGTAACTTAGTAGTAATTATTAGTAGTAGCAAAATAAAAAGACTAGTACAAATCAATAAAAAATACAATGTTACTAGTAAATTAAATTAGTAAATTTGTAAAACTAGTAGTAGTTATTAGTAGTAGCATAAGTAAAAATAGTAGTAGAAATTGATAAAACTAGTAGTACGTATTAGTAAAAATAGTACTAGTAATTAGTAATAACATTGGTAAAACTAGTAGTAGTTATTAGTAAGTAGTAGCATAAGTAAAAAGAGTAGTAGAAATTAATAAAAAATAGTACTAGTAATTAGTAGTAGCATTAGAGAATTAGTAAATTTGTAAAACTAGTAGAAGTTGTTAGTATTTATTATTATTTATTGTTATTATTATTATTATTATTATTCGTTATTCGTTTACAATAAGACTTAAAAGTGGTAGCATAATTAAAAGAAGTAGTAGAAATTGATAAAAATAGTACTAGTAGTTAGTAATAGCCCGGTAAAATTACTAGCAGTAATTAGTAGTAGCATTAGTAAAAATATTAGTATAAATAATTTGTGCCAAAAAAACAACGAACAAATCATGCAAAGCAGCGGGATCGCCAATGAAACCTTCCCCGAGGCTTGGCGCGGCACTCGACCATCCTGAAGGAATTTCATCATCTCACAATTGTATCGCAGATGAAATTTGGACCTCCACGCTCCAACTTTCACTTTCATCTTTAGTTTCTGCTAAGTATTTTCTTCAACTGTAGTTAGGGGTTTCAACGAATTTCTGAAATTTGTATTGCCAGTAAGGCAACATTTGGCAACCCTATATGCAGAATTTGATTTATTTCTTTTTCGAATTATTTCACTTCCTTTTCTACATTTGTTTTGGCTACATTTCTATACCTCTACATATTCGCCTTTGTTTTATTTACACAATTGTTCTCAGAAAGCTTTTTGTTTGAATTGTTTGTTTAGTGTTTGTTTAGCGCCAACCGATAAGGTTTGATACATACAGTACATATGTATGTAGTTCTATCTTACTTCGTCACAGCTATTTGTCATTTCAACTTAATTCCAAATTTATTCCACTTTATCGATCGCTCTGATAACGACTAATGCCATTTGTTGTGCAACAACATACTACCTATGCTTGTATGCGGTAAAGGAAAACGAACTGTCAATGAGAATTTAGTTTATTTATAACATTCGAACCTAGCGGAGCGTAGAAAAAAAGCCATAGTTTCGTTGTTTTGTCGCTACGCTAAAAATCGATAATTCCAAATTGATGGCCAAGGATACGGAGTTGGAAATGATTTGTCGAAATAGCGTTCCAGTTGGTCAGATATATGTTGACCCTTTTCCACAGACGAAAAAGAAAATTGTCTACCATCCAACAGTGAAGCAATGGATGGCTTTGTTGTCAGGTGATATTTGCAAAAAAAAAAACAAAGCAAAAAGTTGAGCTAGAAGTTTTATTTACACAAAAAATATATCATCGGTGATAATGCCATTGATTTTATAGAGTTTATGCAAACAAAGTTAATCATAAAGAAAATCGTCTACTTTTTTGTAGTGCAGTGAAATAATCAATATTGTTTAGCTAAATCGCATAAGCCTATTTTTATTAATATGACAAAAATAACAAATATGAGGCTTAATCAACGAGTTGTATTTATTCTATCAGCTACTTAATATCGTGATGTATGTAGTTGAACATGTAAATGGTTAGCAACTTGTTCTTTATTGAAATTAAAAGTTTTTAGAGAAATATGAAAATAGTAAAACTATGCTAGATTTTAAAAAAAATATCTCTTGCTATTTAGTGTTATTATGTGGGAACGCATAGAATGATGACTGATTATATTGTAATTGGTTATATATTGGCGGGAAGGTATCAGATATTGGAGTATTTGAAAGGGTGATAAGTACAGGGTGGCCCATCTATAGTGCTTATCATAATGACAGGGAATTTTTGTAAAGCTTCGACCCTTTATTTGTAACATACTACTTTTTATTAATTTTTCACAAAAACACAGTTCTTACTACCACCAAAAAACGTATAAGTTCATTCTCTAAAATATATGCAAACTTCAATAAAATTCATAAATTTCAAAAAGCAAAACATAAAACGTAAATATAAAAATTTCAATTTTTTTTTTAGTTTCTTAGCCCATTTAATTTTAGTATAATAAATCACAAGTTAGAAGTTATAACTATTTTGGAGATCACCGCGCCTTAACATCGTAAGATCGAACCTACATCCTCCACGCCAAACTCATACTAGTACTTCTTAGGACAAGCGCCGCAAACACTTGTTCCAAGTAAGCCATGCTCATTATTGCTGCTTTGTTCATATGAAAAGGCTGAAAAATTAATGTACATATGTACAAAATTATTAGATATAAATTAATTGTTGAAATTGTAGTTCTTTATAAAAAATCAAAAAACGAAAAGTCAGTTTTGTTGGTGCATTAATAGTTTATTCAAAGAAGCAAATATACCCATTATTTATAGAAGAGATGCCACTTTCAAAATAAATCATCATAAGAAAAAACTTAAAACCCTAAAACCCTACTTAAGCGTCATTGTCGTGTAAAAAGTTCTAGCTTTATTTAAATAAAATCAGAATTTCTCTCGATCATGACATAATTTTATTTACTAAATGATTTTCCATCATATTTCTTCTTAAAACTTTCACAAACAACAGGAGAGTTACGGCAAGGCGGGGTATAATTCCGTATGAGGGCTCCTCCGGCTACCAAGTTTTTTATTCAATACTATCAGAGCATTAGTAGTGCGAATCACTAACTTTAAACGATCCGACAATCGCCATTTTTGTCGACAATATTTGTCTATTGCCCTAACGATTGTGTTATTCTTAACGTCACTTAACTTTTACCACTTCTCCGAAATAGCTATAATTTCTACCACTCCTGACTGTTGTTGTCTTTTTTCCAATATACTTTTCCTTATACACTGGCCTTGAGCTCACAAATTAATATTATCGTTTAAAAATATTTTCGCAACTAAGTTTTTCTAAATCACTTTCGCTGCACATCATTAATGTAGTATTTAAATTATTGATTAATTTGTATTTAACTTTTTAAACAGGCGGCAACCCTACTCGAACATATTTTTCAAACAAAGCTTATTATTAAAATCTTTGAATTTAATTTTTCTAACAGGTGGCAACCCTCTTCAATTTTTTTTTTTCGAAATTCAGGATTTCAGTTAACTGATTAGGGCAATTTAATTAATCCCTTTAAACAGATGGCAATCCTTTTTTAAAATATTTTCACATAAACCTCTTTAATTTAACAGTGTTGTAATATTTCGTGTATTTTATCCATAAATTAATATACAATTTTTAAACAGGTGGCAACCCCCTTTAGACATATTTTAGAAATTTGGCTTCCTTAATGTCTTTTGTTTGATACCCGTAGTGCTATACTTACTTTAACAATTGTAATTTATTTATCAAATGTCTTATATGTTATTTCAGAGCTATTTATATGTAAAACTTTACCTAAATCCATTTAGCCGTTTAGGAGTCAGAAGGTAATAAACCACGCGTTAAATATTTAATGCATCCATCTCCAGTCCCAAAAGAAGTTTCATTTTACCAAAACTATGAGCAACTTAGTGCCAAACTTAAGGAGCATAGAAACTTTTCCGCAAAATAAATTTTACGTTTACTTATGCTAGTCAATTAGCTCAGCAAATCTGAAATTTGGTATTAATTTTGCTAGCCAAAGCTTAAAACAACGCTCTTCTAAAAAACTTGGTTATTGTAAGTTTCGATAATTTCACGCAAAGGAGCCTCTAGGTTATAATGTACAAATTGTCTAAAATTTCTTTAAATAAGAATTCTTAATTTAGAAATCTACGCGCAGCACTGGTGTTGCCATTTCGAACATTCAAATATTGAAAAAAAAGCTATACGTTTTTACCCATAGTGCACTGTTGTGCGAACTATCCATTAAACATAGAATACTAATGTTTTTCTAAAACTGATTCTATTTTACGAGTATTTACTTATTTTATCTTCAATTAATTGGTAATTAGATAATTTTATATTCCAGCCGCCCTCATCTTTGTGCCGGGTGGTATGAGTATGGCATTTGGTCTCGGTTGGAATCTACACACCCACATTTCCACAACCATGCAATTACGTTACTCTTGGTTCATTGGTTTCATAATTGGCGTAGTGCTGGCCGTGCCGCTAATCAAAGCTGTACCTAAGCGAGTTTTTATGGTAAGTTTAGAATCAAATGATAATCATTTTGGTTTTTGTTGCTCATCAACGATCAGTTGGGATTTTGCAGTTATTTGGCGCCATTCTGGTGGTTATTGGCGGTATCATCTTCACCAGCGTGCCTTACAACTATAGCGCCGTATTGGCAGCGCGTTACATCAGCGGCATTGCTATCGGTTGCACCACATTGGCATTTATTGTGCACGCCAGCGAAATAGCAGCCACCGAAAATCGTGGCTTTTGCTTGTGGCTGGAACAAAATAGCATGACCATTGGCATTGTCATTCAAATCGTTTACACCTCGCAATGGACCTCGAATGTGCAGTTTGCCGCCGATCGATTGCATGGCATTATTGCGATTATTTTTGGTGTATTGGCGTTTTGTTGCGCGCATTTCATCGTCGAATCGCCGATATTTTTCATACGCCAATGCGACGATGCGCGCGCCCTCAATTGCATGCGACAATTGCAACGGCCCGAATATGCGGCGCCACGAGCACTGCAAGTGCTGCTGGACGAACAGAAGACCTATGTGGTGGAGACGGAAACTGTGGAGTGGCGCGACACGTTGATTCAAAGCCCATTGCTGCGTTTGCTGCTCTATCGCAGCATGGTTGCATTTGGTTTCTCGCTACCCATGAATGAGGCAATGAAGGTGGCCAATTTGCAAGTGTTGAGCGATTACGAATGGCAACCTATAGTTTTTGTTATCTTACGGATTGGCGGCACATTCTCATCGTTGTATATGTTCGATGTGACGGGTAGAAAAATGGTATCATTGGTGGCGCTACTTACCACGGCGGTGCTATCCATTGCCATTGGCAGCGAATACGATAATGAGCTAAGCATGAAGAGCGAGTATAGTATGTCGGTAATTTGTGTGCTTTCGCAAGTCTTTCAATTCTTTGCGGGATTGTTTGCGCCCAGCTCCTCTGTGTACTTGAGTGAAGCATTTCCGATGACGCTGAAACCATACTTTATTGCCGCATGTCTGATTGTACAGCAAACGATCCATATCATCGTCATTTGCACCTTCCACTTCAACACCTACTCTATGTACATGTATACATTGCTTGTTGGTGTACTGATGATTTTGTGCTTTTTGGTATTCTGTGTGACAATGCCAGAGACGCGGAAGACAACGCTCGGTGAGGCGCAAATTCGCTTTAGAAGTTTATTTCACTTCAAGTGCTGCTAAATTGTGGAGAACATAAAATGAACCTAATGTATAAAAGCGAAATGAAATAGTACATATGGCGAATTAAATACAAAATGGACACAACCAAAAACTTTTTTTTAAATTACTCTTATGTCTACGGCTTTATTTATTTGCTTGATCCTGTTTGATACAGGGACGGGTTATATTGCCGGCTCGTATTTTTATGTTTTGATTTTTGAGTTTAGTGTGCAATATTTACAATGTTTTTAATGCACATTTTTTCCATATATTTTTTTATAGAAATATAGTTTATTTTATAATATAAACCCAAAAAAAAATTTAAATATCGTCATAACATCTTCAAACTTTTTAGAAACTTTTCCCTTATACATTTTTCTAGTTTATTCAATCTACCTATATGTACATATATAAGTATATAAAAATATAGACGGCTTCTTTGCTGCAACTAGGCTCAAAAACCGATGATTAGATTTCAACCAAATTAGGCAATATATTCCTTAGACTATTGGCTCAAACATAGGCTACATTTTAATACCTTAGGTGGCGCATGAGTCGAAATATTCAGAAAATCCGTATTTATGGTCCGATATCAATGATACTACAAAATCTGTGGTGCTGGTTAAATAAAAAAATGCTTTTGCGAGAACTAAATGCGCTAGGTAGCGCTAGAAGCGAGTTATTCCGAAAATCTGTAAACAAATCTGTAATAATGGTCCGATTTTAATGTAATTAAAAGAAAAATATGTGAACAAATACGTTAGATGGCTCTGTGGTCGAGATTTCTTTAGTCATAGTCGACCATTAAGTTAGTTGCAGCTATTCTTGGCAGATATTCGATTGAAATTTGTGACCAAAAATTGCCACTGACTTTATGGTCAACTGAAGGATAACAACGCAGTTTTCAAGTGTCTCATAGTAGTCTGAGTGTCGGTGTAGGTGGACAAAAGTCAGAAAATATTATTTCTTTAAGTTTTTCATATTTTAATGTTTCATTATATGTCATGCCCCTGTTTTCTATGATTTAAGCTCTAAAAGAATTGTAAATGGCTGTGTCAATGCTTTAACCGACCCACACTCAAACCTAGTTGATGTTGCCCTGAAAATCATAGATTTACTTGAACGAAGCTAGTGGCCTCTAAATCTGTCATATTTTAATCATTCGTGTATTGATTTGGTAATGTGATTTATATGCTATTAGATTGTGCATACGATTTTGGTATATTTTCAATCCTTACATTTAAAAGTTCCCAACAAAGGTGAATATTTCCGAATTAGCATATAACAAAATTTAAAACGACAAAAGTTAAATTGTGTGAATTATTTCGAAGAATCATGGATAATTTTGAAAGACTTAGAATTTTGCGATATTCTTCTATATTATTTCAGCGACTTCAAAAACATATTTATATAGAAACGAAGTGGTGCCAAATTGTATCAAAAAGTAGTTGAGAAAATAGTTTTATCCGCCTAGATGTGGAGTTCAGACCACCGGTACGCCTGTAGCGCATTTTATTTGATATAAAAATAATTTTTTTATGCGTTATATGTTAAGTTATAAGATAATTATCCTTTTATGAAAAACAAGAAAACTTAACAGACGTTGCCTTATATTTATTTATTAATTGCCTTTGCGCATTTCGGGGTTTCTCACGCAGAACTTGTATTTAATGTAATTAAATTTGATTCTTAAAACAGGTGGCAACCGCCCTAAAATTATGGCTATGAACTTTCTCCTCGCCGAAGCAAACCATTTAACATATACATATATTTATTTTAATATTTTTTATAATTTGTGAGTAGTTTAATAAAATTTGATTTTTCAAGTAAGTGGCAAACCACTTCAAAATACAGCTATGAACCTTCTTTTTTAATATTTCATATACTTAACAGAATTAAATTTGACTTTTCGTTCGATATCGGCTAATGTTAAACTGTGTACGTAGTTGGGTTGTTTAATAAATCTTTTTATAATTTTTTCGATGGGTGGCAACTCTACGATTTTTTTTCTATTTAAAATTTGTTTATATATTCTTAGAAAACTTCCAATATTGCGCTTCATTTAAATTAATTACCTTGATAGCTTAGACATGGCAACATCATTTTCATGGTATATGGCAACTCTAACTTAGAATATGGTCCACAGACACTTCAAATACTTAATGTGGTTATTACCACACTATTACCGTACTATTATGTTATATACAAACATGTGTAAATAATTATAGAAATCAAAAATATCGATGAAATTTGATCGATAAAATAAAAATTACAAAATATCGATCGACTGTAAAAAAATATCACAAAATATCGATAAAATGTTATCGAAAAAAAAATCCCAATATAACAATTAAATATCATAATTTTTTTTTATAACACTAATAATCGCTACGATCCCTGGTTTAACACGTTCGTCAAAATATTTCGGAAAAATATTAAGATTTACGGAAGCTAAGCCGATTGGAAATTACTACCCAATAGACCCAATATTTTATTTAAATATCTTTTTTGTAATTTTTTTTTCGAAAAATGGCAATCCTAATTAATTTTTATCCGTTAAAAATTTGATTTTAAATTCTAAGTAAAACACTGTTATTAGTTTTTCACATATCTGGCTACACCATTTTCCATTTTTGTTTTAATTACAATTTTTCTACTGACAGAAATGAATCAAATAAAATGAAAATGAAAAAATCCACTGAGCCGTTCATGAGCAATCAATTTTTTGACATATATAGTAAATATATAGATTTATGCAAATAAATTTCATTAAAACCATTGTAAATTTTGTAAAAAATTTGACTACACACTTATTTTAGTTTATCAATATGTATAACAATATGTTTTTAAAATATCAAATAAAAGAAATATTAACTAATTAAAAAACGGTTTAAAGAATTATTTGTCAAGTAATCAAATTTTTGATCTGATACTTACATATATACAATGGTAATTACCGTTAACTTCAACTCTAACAGTAAGCTTACGAGCAACGACATTTCTAAGTAGCCACCCAGTCACAGTTCGTTATGACCAAATACTGCAACTCAATCAGATTACGCCCACCTATGGAGTGGAATTGTAGTAGTAGTAACTGGGTTCATTTGTATTTAAAGTTGTATGACAAAATTTGCAAAAAGTCTGCTACAGCTTGTCAACTGTTTGAGCCAAGTTCGTGTCTTAATTCTTTTGTTTTCCATTATGGATATTTGTGGCGTTTGGTATAAAAATTATAACTTCAATTAACTTTTTATATATAAAAGCCTAGTCTATAGAAACAACGTAAATTTAGTACTAATGATAGCGATACCCCCATTTTCGAGCGATTATATCACTGTAAAGGAAAATCAAAACAAATGTGTAATATATTTTTAATAAATAAAATAAGCGAGCAAAATATATCAATATCAAAAGTGGAATTACCATTTTTTTACTTAACACCACTGGCATAAGTGTAGTGTTGTTATACCTCTACGTAGGTAAAATGTTTAAGAAGTTGACTTGAGTTTCTATTTAAATGCTCTTTGTTGGTTAACTGATCAATTATAAATGATATGCGCGGCTTTGACAAACTGTTTCGCATTCTAATTTTTAATAGTAAATACTGCCACTTATCACTAAAAAATATCGATATGCCTGTAAAAGTATATAAATAAAAGTGTAGCGAAATCAATTGAATGAAATACTAGCATTGGGTGAGGATTGTACAGAAAATATTTTCTATGAAGTATTTTATAAATATTTATAAAAAGACCGCTTGATAAGGAAAGATAGGTTTCTTAAAAATTATTCCAAATACCACACTGTACTTAGTTAGACATACCTACTGCCATATTACATGACGAATTGAATAGGACTCTTCGATCTTTTTTATACCCGAGCTCACTGGTAGCATAAAGTAACCGATATAGATATGGACATATACATATATAAATATATACATATATACCAAAATTCTTAGAATTAACAGCGAATTTGATTAAACCATTACTATCTGTCCGTCTGTCCGCTCATTATTCGGATAAATCGAGTAATTATTGAGCTCTTTCCTAACGAAACTTAGTATACACATTGCCCTGGACCTAAAGTATTTTGGTATTGCAAATGGGCGGAATCGGACAATAACCTCGCCCACATAACGGTGTTTAGTGAAAATCAAAACACCGCGATATTCCAATAACTGTTGCAGATAATTTGCTCAAATGTGATACATAGGATTGGGTTTGGAAAAATAATATGTGTGCAATTGTTTTTTTTTTTGGATAATGGGCGTGGCCTCGCCTCCTTTATAAGAAAAACTTATATCTCCGAAACTACATGATTAAACTCTACCAAATTTAGTACACTTGAAATAGAAGTCAATATGCCCAATTTCGTTAAATCGGACAAAAACCACGCCCACCTCTCATATAACGGTAATTTTCAACAAATAAAAAATTAAACGTGAGAAGGGAAAACATTTCAAGCTTAGTTTTTATCTCTTACAGCAATCAGCTTATGAGTCTACTCATGCCAAATCGATTAATGGTTGGATCCGAAGATTTTTGTTTTCAATAATTTTTGAGGAATTAAAGGAACAATATTTACAGTTTTTTTTCGAAAGTTAAGCAAAATTTTAAATTTCATGGAAGATATTAAAGTTTTAAATGTTAGATTTATTATTAAAAAAATACTTTGAAAAAAAAAAATGTTTTTGAAATTTTTTTAAAGTTTCCAAAATTTAAAAATTTTTAAAAACCAAAAAAAATTTAAAATATTTTCAAAAATTCGTTCCTTCCTTTAAATATGTATATGACTTTTTAGTTTTGAAAATTTTGTTTTTTCAAATTCTACTGATTATCTCAAGATATAATACTTCTAGTTATAAAAATAGTTCTAACTTCATTTCAAGGGTGACATTTGGTATATAAAAAGAAGTACTCTTTGAAAAATATTTTGAAAAATTAAAAAACAAATCAAAATTAAATTCTAAAAATCAAAGTCCAAGAATTTCAAAATTGCAAAGAGGTGCTTTTCCCCCTGTCAAAGATATGAATATTTGAAATGGTTTTAAGCAACCTCTATTGAATATCCAAAAGCGTATTACAGTTATAAAAATTGTATTTAGTTCGTTTTAAAGGTGATATTGGGCACTATAAGGAGAAATATATAAACACTAAACCAAACTTGAAAAGGCATGATCGAGAATCGTTCAAATATACATCGAAATATATACATATACTTGAAACAGAGATTTTGGAATCTGTAAATTAGAAAACATGAAAGGTAAATTTGACATCAGAAAATCAAAATAAGTTTATTGGTAAACTTAAGGTTTCTTCCTTCAAAATGCCATACCTTTGAAAAAAAGAATCGCTTCGCACTTCACATGTAGTAAGCTCTGAAATTACAATTGCAAATATCTGAGCATGACATCCATACCGAAGCGTAAGAAATATTCTTAGTAAAAAATAAAAAAAAACACATTGTGATGCGGTTAGTTAAAATCAAACAAAAGAAATTGTTTACAATTTGTTTCTTCTAATAATTCAAACCCTTTAACTATTTTAACAATTTCTAGTGATAGCCTGATTCTTAGTGCCGTGCAACATTGCCATTTTCTAGACAAAAATCAACACAACATACTTAATATAAGTTGTTATACCAAATTCACAATTTGTGGTTAGTATAATGCCAAAACAAAATTGATAACATTTGGCTATTTATTATTATTTGCTAGCCTTATTTCTCACAGAAGTTCTTAGTGTTGCTTTTCCCATACCATTTATGAATAGATTTGAATTCGTTAACTTAGACGAATAATATTCAACTTTCTGTAAAAATGATGTATATTGGAACGATTTTCCGTCAAACCTTATCATATTTAGTTTGGAGACAAACCAGTTTCGGCGTTATGCCATCTTCAGTCTTATTTTTCATTCTCTTTCTTTGAACTAAATCAGAAGCATTGCTTTGGTGGTTTCAGAGTCCATATTGTTTAACATTCTTTTGATTTTTTTAAACTTAGCGGATCATGACACAATGTTTTTTAATATTAATTTTATTTAATAAACAAATTATTTTCATTAATGAAATACTTATCTAGTATTATTTATTTAAAAAAAAACTGAGACTATGAGTCAAATAAAAATGGTAAATAATTTACTTCCACACCCTTAATTTTACATACTACTTTACATTTAATATTTCAAGTCGTTAACCTCATTTTATTGCCACAATTGTCATTAATATACTAATGTTAGAGAAACGATTTACACCATTATACTATGATGCTACTACATACGCTTGTACATATAAATATAACAAATCCATGCAACAGTAACATTAAAGTGTTAAATGCCACAATTCGAAGTAGCATAAATGCCGCTACTGAATTACTTTGACTTGGTTTGCACGTTTAAATGGCCGGTCGGCACAATGCGGAAAATATTACAGCATAGTCATAATTATAGCACCTGAAATACAAAATTTTTAAAACTGCATTTATGTTTGAGGAAGTAGCAGTGGCGGCATTTATGAAAATGCGAAGTAAACATAAATAAAAGAAAACTTTAGTTCACACCCCGAATGTGGCAGCAAGGCGGTCGATGAACTGTGTCATGGAAAAATCGAGGAAATAAATGCATTTGTGAGTTGTAGACAATTAAATGAACAAATAATAAAATGTTATGTACAGAATAAGAGTAACCCATTTGTTCGGCATGGGATGAAAAAAAATCTCGGAAACGTGTTTGTCTCACGCTAAACTCATATATTTATTTATTTATTTATTTAATTTCATCAATTAGATTACAACTCAGTTTGATTACTAAAATTAAAAAAAAACTTAAAATCAAAAGAAAAACGAAAAGAGTGGCACAATAATAACGTACTTGTACAAAATATGTAGGCATGTAAATGTGTAACTGTATCAAAGAAGACTTGTTAAATTAAAAAAAAAACAAAAATGCGTTACTAGATTTAGTTTAGACGTGAAACTCTCACGAGAATTTGAAAAAAAAAATGTTCTAAATTAGAACAAAATTGGTTAGTACGAGTATACCTCAGACAATAGTGTAAGTGGTTCATTGAGCATGTAGTTAGTCTTAAGATATCGCTGAATCTGAGATCTTGCGCAGGACAATTGAAAAGTATTAGTTCAAGCAAGAAGTGGGATTAATATGGCTGGTGACTATGCCCCTAATAAACATTATAAAACAAATTTTTCTACGCATTTATAATGTAGACAATGCCAATAAAAGGCACCTACGAGTACTTTTTATAATTCGACAATACACACACAGTTAGCGTGGCTAATTGGTTGCGTACTCGCCTAGCAACTCCGTGTACCATGGTTCAAAGCCAGGTTAAGTCTAGAAAGTAAAGAAGTCTGACGGGGAGATGTGGTGATCTCCGAAATGGCAGCTATAACTTCTACCACTTTGAAAAATTGTTGTTTTCTCAAATTATTCCTAATACAACCCGGGCCACCTAACTCTATAAATTATACAGACGATTCATAAAAAATAAGGCCAAAAATAAAAATACACATTCCCACCGAAGGAAGTGAATTGCGTATCTGGTAAAGCGTTTTCGAACCGTTTCTACCCTTAAGAATGAACCAGTAAAGAAAGGATCCCAAATGATGCTGCAATACTCAAGATTCGATCTTACAATTGAAAAGTCAAACTCTTAAGCGTGAAGGGACTCCGAAATTAATTTCAATTCCTCATTAGGAAACCGAGCCATGTCCTAGCCGTGGGGACCATAGAGTCCATATGTTTAGAAAAATACATATTCGAGTTGAATATGACCCCCGTAAATTTTTGAAAGTTCAGCGACATCTAACCTTTAATGGTAGTCAACTCTTACTTCATGCCTACTGAAAGACATAAATTGACATTTACCAAAACTGGGAGGTAAATAGTTAGCATCACACCACGTTTGCAGTCTGAGTAAGTCCTGCTGATGATTAATGCAGTCAGACACATTTCCTATGCACATTTCGTATATCTTTATATCATCTGCGTACATTACACAATGCGATCTTTGTAAAATTTGTGGAATATTATTGACAAAAATTAAGAAAAGTAAGGGTCGCAGGTTACTGCCTTGCGGTATGCTTGAGGTGGCTTTAATCACATCTGCAATCCGATTGATTGCAGTTTTTTGAGTAGTAGTTTATGACTAACCTTATCAAAGGCTTTTGAGAAGTCAGTGAAGGTAACGTCGCATTTCTGCCCAATTTCAAATTGTTCAAAAACGAAATTAGAAAATAAGGCGAAGTTTGTAGGAGTAGATCTACCTTTACTGACGCTCAGAAGTCTCGAAAATAATTTTACTATAAACTAGTTTCTCAAAAAGTTTAGAAATGCTTGAGATTTTACAGATTGTACTATAATTTTGGTATAATGAATGATATATGTAATGAATGATATTTTCCAAACCTGTAGGAATACTCCTAAAAGTAGGGATTTGTCAAATATTAATGACAAGGGTAGGGCTAACGCTAAAGCACAGTTCTTTAATAAAGAGGGAGAAAAACCATCTTCTCCCGGTTTCGTATCGTTTGACAAAGCTGAAATGCCAACTAGAACTTCATCCCCTGAGAGTGTGTTATTGTCGGAATTATTAACTGCCCCAGTTTCTGGTTGAGGGACATAGACGGAACGGACAGAGTTGATTGGGATCAGTAAGATAGCTCGTGAGAAACCTATCGAGAGATATTCAAATTGGGTCAACAACTCAGCATACATTTTGGGCTCAAATCCGCTACCGAAAATAATCGCTATTTTGTTTTTTTCAAATAAAAAAGCCATAGGGAAAAAATTTTCCACACTAAACTCGAATATATCGATCTAGTTCTTCAGCCATATCGTCCCGTTTCTAAGTTAACGTCGTATCTACAAAAGAGTAGTAATTTAGAAATAAAATAAAAAAGTTTTTTATGCCCGGACCAAAATTATGCTCACCTCCCATACAACGGTAATTTAAAAAAAAAAAACGCGTTGCGTAAGTAACCATTAAAGATAATTTGCTCAAATTTAATATTTAGAATGAGGTTGCATAAGCAAATACACGGAATAAAAAAATAACAATTGGTAATAGGCGTGACACCACCCACTTTAGAACAACTAGGTATATTTCAAAAAATATGACACCAAACTCCACCAAATTTGGTGTACACAGTGCATTTCAAGTCAATAAGCAAGATTTCGAAAATTGTAAAAATCATACAGAAACCATGCCAACCTAGATTGATTATGAAATCCATGGAATCATAAATATTGGTAATAGTCATGGTATCGTCCACCTTAGAGCAAATTTGTACATCTCCGAAATTTCTTTGTCAAATTCTACCACGTTATGAACACTTTGCATTTATAGTCAGAAATCCACCTTAGAGCAAATTTGTACATCTCCGAAATTTCTTTGTCAAATTCTACCACGTTATGAACACTTTGCATTTATAGTCAGAAATCAAAATTTTGAAAATTATAGAAATCAAACTAAAGCCACCTCTCATATAACGGCAATTTACAACGGCAAATCAAAAAACTCAATATTTTATATAAAGAATTAAATTGGGGAGAGAAATAATTATATTCAAACTAATTTCCCTTTTTTATTCAAATAATATTAATAAACGTCGGTTAAAATTTCAAAATTTTGTTATACAAGCAAACCCAGCTTGCTTTGATGCGTCAATAAAGACATATTTTTCTTTAGATATTGAACATTGCTTTTGTGCTTAAAATATACTTTATATCTTGCTCTTAAGGAAATATGTATATATCGAATATTAAATATATATCTTCGACAAATAGCTGGAAAGAAATTAAGAATAGTATTTTCGTCTTAAATGGGACATGGGTCCGCCTTTTTCCCCCAAAAAATATATATCCTCATATTAACAAAGAATTTAGCTTTTTTATTGCACTGTCCTTTTTCCAAAATGATACAATTTGATCTATAAGACATATGTATGTATGCATGATGTATATCATACAATATCATTCCTCTGCACCGAATAGTTGCGAATATAAGACGAATTCAAATTTTCTCTTTCATAGGGGTGTGATACCGCCCACTTTTCCATATTTATATACATATACCTTACGTTCGGCCCGCATACCACATGCACCCATAGTAAAAGCTTCATAAAGAGCGGTTGAGTAATTTGGACGGCTATAAAGGACTCACATTAATTTTTATTATTATGTATTTTAATTATTATAAGATTAACTTTGAAATAAAAACATGCGCCAGATATTTAAAATTCGGTTGCACCCGAACTTAGAATTTCCTTACTTGTTTTCGTTTAAATTTTACTTTAATTCTGCCATATGAATACGACAAAAAATAATGAATAAATTTTATCTTTACATTCGAATTGTCACCCTACAATCACTGATGGCTTTTCAAGGTTGCTGCTTAAAAAACGGATTTTCTAAACAAAACACATATCTAACTATACGGTTAAAGCAGAAACGAGGCGATGTGCTATGAAAATCCGACATTATTATTTTTTATACGATATTTTGCTTTAAATCATTGCATAATCGACATTTTATGAATTTTATTTTTTCGACCATCGATATTGATCGATATTTGTGATTTTTCAATTCTTAACTATAACCCATTGCTAGATATTAGAATTTCATAAGATATTTAATTCAAATGAGTTGTACCAATTTTAGTCACTTTGAAATTTGCAAAAATCTTCTCGTATCAAAGTTCTTCCACTAAGTTTCTATTTATTTATAGTTTTAAACAGTTAGTTAGTTTAAAAGGTATTCTCAAGATATGTGTTGAGTTTCTTTACTTTTTCGTATATGTCAATGACAACTTTATAAAGGGTCTTGCACTAGGGACGCTACAAAAGTAGACCGATAGTGACAGCAAACGACGCCATATTTTTGCTCGCTCTTTTGACATTTCTCTTCAATAAGGTTTGCCATTTCATCATGGAAAGATATACGATCCAACAACGAGTTGAAATTATTAAAATTTACTACCGAAATTCGGAGTCAATGGCCTCAACTTTAAAAGCGCTACGTCCAATTTATGGTCGTCGTAATTTCTGGCTGAATGGCTTCGTCAATAAGCAAACTATGCGTTATTGGACAGGCAGCAATCCCCACGTACTCCATGAGTCAACATTGCATCCCGAAAAAATTACGGTTTGGTGCGGTTTATGGGCCGGCGGCGTCATTGGGCCGTACTTCTTCCGTGATGATCAAGACCGGCACGCTACTGTGAATGGGAATCGCTACCGCTCAATGATAACCGAATATTTTTGGCACGAATTGGATGATATGGACTTGGACAATATGTGGTTCCAACAAAACGGCGCCACAAGGCACACAGCGAATGTCATAGTCGATTTATTAAAAGCCAAGTTTGGTGAACGCGTTTCCTGTGGGGCTACGTCAAGCTTATGGTCTATGCCAACAAGCCAGCGACGATTGATGAACTTCGTACGAATATCGAACGTGAAATTGCAGCAGTATCGGCCGATTTAAGCTTGAAACCGTCGAAAATTGGGTTCAGCGTCTGGATTTCTGCAAGCGTGCCCGTGGTGCCCATGCAAAAGAAATCGAGTTCCATACATAATGGCAGCGAATGTACTTTGACAGGAATAAAGAAATTATTTCATATCCCAAACCGTTTTTGTTTTATTTAAAAAAAACTTCTGTAGCGTTCTTATTGCAAGACCCGATATTTTTAGGGCACTAAAAAACGGCATAAAATTATTAAATTTTTAAGTAGCTTGAAATTTGTTTTTATTGTTATTGTTAGATGGCGTAGAAAAAGTAGTTAAAACCCCAACGCATTTAATTTTTTAACAATTAAACGCTAACTTTTCTTATTTTTAATTTTCAATTAAATTTTCATAAAAAAATCCACTCTTACATAACTTATGGCGCAGAAAATAAATTGTTAAAAAAACTTATAAAGAATATTTGTGTATGAAACTAGCGAACAAATATTTATACATATTTCTCATATCCTATAACCAGGGGCGGATCAAGGGGGGAAGAGGGTTTGGGTGGTGCAAACCCCGCCGACATTTCCGGAACCTCTAATAGATAGCGTTTTCTGGCATCCGGCAGCAACACTTGCCTTCAAAGGGTGGAGTGGGCAATTAAATTGAGCCTTTACAAGTTCTACAAAAAAAAAGTAATAGTTTAAAAAACTACTAAAAAACACGCTTTAGTTGTAGATAGAACTAAAGTTCAGAAAATAATGTTTAATATAAGTATATATTAAATAAAAGAAAAAAATCTATATCATTTTTAGAAAGCGTGGTTACGATGGGGCTACTTTAAGAACTACTGGAATTTGCAAACCATAATTCATAGTTTCATTGACGGTCTTGACGCCAATATTTAACTTGACAAAAAACCTAAGGCTATTACTACAGAGAAATGATTGCGATTTCAGCTCTTGCGTAACATATTCAACCAATTCAATGAAGAAGTTCATGAGATGCGTGAAAATTCTGAGGCGAGATCTTTCTCGCTGCCACGGAATTAGCTGACGCAGTCAACTTAAAAACGGAGACTCCTAGACGCATAGGACAGCAGTGGAGTCGCGACAATTACGAAGGCGATGGAGAATCTTATTTCTGTCGATCAATATTCATCCGGTTTCTGGCTCATTTCTTGAGTGAGCTGCAATCAAGGTTTCTAGATAGTCGTGTTTTGCGGTCGAATATTCAGAATATTTTGTCAAGCAAATGCACAGAACTTAAAGCCGAGGAAATACGTTCAATAATGCAAGTTTTGGAAGACGAATTGCACAATGATATTGTGGAAGAAAGAGCAAAATCATTCATTGATACTCTAAGCAACTGCAGCAAGAAGTTCTACCCATCGATACATAGACAATACATATTTACGAAACAAAACAAGTGAAGACCGATTGAATGGGTTAGCATTATTTAACGTGCATCGAGACGTGGAAGTAACGAATGAGAATGTAATTGATATTATATCGAACTCGCCAAATAAAAGTAGGACTTATCAATATATTGTAATAAAAATACATTTTTGATCGAAAAAAAAATCGCCAAATATACACCTAAATTTTTATTATATACCAAGGGGCTTTCATTTTTGGTTTTTAATTAAGACAATTGAAGTGTTTACAAACATGCGTGTAAATTATAAAATATTTGTTGGATTTGTGTGATATTTTCAGTGCACGCACAACACAGTACGACAAAATCAAATTGGTGATGAAAAAATGAAAAAAAAAAACGAAAAATGAAATATTAATAAAATAAAAGTATTACATTAGAGGTGAACCTCCACAGTCCTTTGAAGCTTAAAAATCGATTTTCTCAAAATTCTGACGCGCTACAGCAAAACACCGAGGCAAGCGTATTTTCATATTCTGTTAACATTTCTCATGTGTACCAACCACTGTCGTACTATGTAATTAGGACTGTATGTACTATATATCTGCACTAATACATAAAACTTACGACTGCATTATTATGACCGCGTACAATGCCTTGAATTCAGGATACAACCAGTAAGTAAATAAAACAAAAATATTTTAACTTATTTGCGGATATTCGTTAGCGTTAGGTAACTTGTTTGTGGGGTACATCAACAACGTCGGCCCTGCTTTTGATTCAATTCGTGTGTGCTGCTAAAATGAAACTTGGTGACATTTTTACGTAATTCGTTACAATTTTGTTGACTGTTTCTCTAGTTTGCAAATAATTTCCTTTTCTACTTTTTTTATTTACCCTCTTCAATATACTACATACAAACGACAATGCGGAAGACTTACTTAATGAACGTTATACTCCAATGTCTGCATGCATTTATTAACACGCTAGTGACAGCTTTTAGTTAGGCATTGCATTTGATAAAGATATTAAGTTGTTCACTTATTTCTATAAATTATTTTAAATGCAAATTTCCGCATGGCAAAAAATTTGCATGACTAAGTGTTTGAACATTTTCGTTAATATTATTACTATTATTATTATCATCATCATCATCGTCATTTTTTCCATATCATTAATGAAAATTGTTCGTTCACAACAAAGCGGAAATTCAAAACAAAAGACTTAAGCCACGAACTCGCTATAAGTCAATCAACTTGCTTGATTGTAAATATCACAAGTGACCGCCGCAACTACTTACGCTTCTCACAGTCACTTGAACGTTTAAGTGCGCCACTTGAATTATGGTCAAAGAGCCATTCAAAAACTCATTATTGAAGTCTTCTTATTTCTACAAACGTGTAGTATCCCAACGCAATGTACAAAATGAGATGACAAACTCTCACAGTTCATCAAAAAAAAAAATTACCTTTATTTACATGGGAGTCAATATGTGTGCGTATGGGAGACACCGTTAAAGATGTCATCTGAGTTAAATGTAAAAATATGACATATAAACATTTTTTAACATTCTGCCACAAAAATATCGGGAATGTGGTAGTAAAACTCAAAATTTTTATCACTCATTTAAATACTAAGTTCATTGAATTTTTTTCTGTTTTTTCAGATATTTAAAAGCAGTAGCCATATAACCTTGTTTTTTACTGACATATTGTAATAAAAAGTCGCGTGCACATAAGAGCGCGAGCCAGAAATAAAATTTCTGTGCCGTCACTACAAAGAACTATAGCATTAAATATGGAGGAGAGTTATATAAGAGATCCTTTTTAGTTTTTCTTTTAGTTTTAGCTAGAGTGAAAGTGGTAGTAGAAATTAGTAAATATAGTAGTAGAAATTAAAAAAAATAGTGATAGTAATTAGTAGTAGTACTGCTAAAAAAGGTAGTAGAAATTAGTACAAAAAATTGTAGGTATTAGCAATAGCATTAACAAAACTATAAGAAAATATTCAAAATAGTAGGAGTAATTAGTAGTAGCATTAGTAAAAATAGTAGCAGAAATTAGTAAAAATGGTAGTGGAAATTAGAAAAATAGTAGTAGAAATGAATAAAAATAGTAGTAGTATTTAATATTAGTGCTGGTAAAAATAGTAGTAGAAATTAGTAAATATAAATAGTAGTAATTGGTAATAGCATTAACAAAAATAGTGTTAGAGAATATTAAAAATAGCAGGAGTAACTATTAGTAGTATTAGTAAAAATAGTAGCAGAAATTAATAAAAGTAGTAGTAGTTATTAGTAGTATAATTATTAAAATTAGAATTTGAAAAAATAATAATAGTAATAAAAAGGACCATTAGTCAAAATAGTAGTAGAATGTATTAGTATAAGTAGATTGGTAAAATTAATAGTAGCACTAGTACTGCTAAAAAAGGTAGTAGAAATTAGTACAAAAAATTGTAGTTATTAGCAATAGCATTAACAAAACTATAAGAAAATATTCAAAATAGTAGGAGTAATTAGTAGTAGCATTAGTAAAAATAGTAGCAGAAATTAGTAAAAATGGTAGTGGAAATTAGATAAATAGTAGTAGAAATGAATAAAAATAGTAGTAGTATTTAATAGTAGTGCTGGTAAAAATAGTAGTAGAAATTATACACATACATACACATGACATGCCGCTAACTCAGTATGTTTGCTTGTTTTTATGTTTTACTTCAATAAGGAAGTTAATAAAAATTGAATCGCTTTCTAATTAGGGACCTTCCTAATCATCGTGATATTATTGTTTGATGGTGTGCTATCTTAATACAAAATCAGTTAATTTACTCCCTCAAGCCTCGCATAATCCTCAGACAATAATCTTTATTTATCGTCA
Source organism: Anomoia purmunda (assembly GCA_951828415.1). Lineage (NCBI taxonomy): Eukaryota > Metazoa > Arthropoda > Insecta > Diptera > Tephritidae > Anomoia > Anomoia purmunda. Next base: position 25,971,051 of record OX639995.1, read on the forward strand.
AACTTTATGATAAGGATTCTGAGTGCGATAGTCAAAGAAAACTCTTAGACTTACTTTGTTTCTTGGTCGACTTTGTCTTGATTTTTTTCGGTTTCAGCTCAGTTGAAAGACTTCATTGCAAAGCTTGTGAACTGTTTTGTAAATCAAACTAGTACATCCTCTCCAGTTACAATGCACTTTACGAATGTGTGATTGAAATTGGCTTGTTGCGCTTTCTGGCATGCCTTCGTCGACATTGATTCGATAGGAAATCTGAAGAAAACGCACGTATACAAGCATAGATAGATGTTCTAGTGAAACCAAACTTTAAATACGCACCGAATATTTTTATAAAAAAAAATTACTTTTTGTTTATTTTTGAAACTAACCAAATAAATGGTATTTGGGATTTCGTTACTGTGCCTTGATAAGTTCCAGATCAGAGACGTATTTATTATAAGTGAAAAGAGTAAAAGTTAATCAATAATTATTATAGTAAGATAAAAAATTGTCGAGTAATCTATAGTCATTATTTAAAGACTTATATTATAAAATACTTTTCATAATAGTTATAAGCGAGATAGATGTTTTTAAGTCTTCAAGGATTTTTAATTTGGGACTTTTCTAATACAAGTTTTCTCATAATAATTATCAACGAGATAAACTTTTTTAAGCCTTCAAAGAGTTTTATTCGCAGATTTATTAGTCTTCTCGTAATAATTATAGGTACACAAGAAGAAAATATTGAAAGAATTTCGGGACCAGTTAGGTATCATTTATGAGCTAGTTAGGCATTATTTTGGGACCCAAAATAGTTCCTTTTCTCCAGACCAAAAAATAGTGGCTTTACTCATAATTATTATGCGAAAACCTTTGTACCATAAGTCTCAAAATATAAGTCTTTGAAAGACGTAAGAAATTTTTTCTCGCTGATAATTATTATGAAAAAACTTTTATAATATAAGTTTCAAAATAATAGTTATTGTTGATTAAAAAAATTTTCCTCACTCATAATTATTATGAAAAGCGATTTATAATATAAGTTTTAAAATAATACACATCGATAACTTAAAAAATGCTGTTACTCTGATTATTATCGAAAGACTTGTATAATTTTTATCAAAATCAGGGAGACTTTTTTAAAACTCTACGGTAAAATATTCTTTTATTATAATATATTATTCTGTATCTCTGGTTCCAATACTATGTGAAGACCAAGTTTAGTAGCGCTTGATAAAGAATTACAGTTTTATATATTCATACGCATTTGCTCTACAGTGAGCGGAGCCACGTCAAATATTCAAAAATTTAATTTTTATATACATATTTGACTACCTAATTAAATTCTGTTTCTCAAATTTGAGTAAATTTGCTGCATTACTTTTTAAGGTATTGTAAAAAACGGATCTGTATCATCTGAGTTCCCGTGCATAAAGAAATCGAAAACAACTAGAAAAAGGTGATAAGCTAGCATGGTGCGGCTAAGCCGAAGACGAAGTAACAACCAATATCGAGGTGGGTATATCGCTAGCCGTAGCGAAAGGAAATATACGTAACTTCTTTCTCAACAAGGCGCAATGAAAATGGAAAACTATCACTATTTGCAGAATATCAAGCACTATCGGACCGCACTACAATGAAAAGAGGGCCAAAGGTCTCCTTTGTAGGTCTAGGGCCGGTACCCATAATTTTATTTTAGTGTTCACGAGCCAATGGATTTTGGGCACGCATGCAAAAAAATTGGGCGTTTCGCATAATGAATACTGCCGAAGTTGCAGAGACGTAGCCTCAAAGGAAACGGTTGAACATTTCTTCTGAAAATGACCGGCTCTAGTCCGCATTTGTCTAACATAATTAAGAAGTCCTTTTCGGAACAATCCGGCGCAGATTTCTAGGATCGAGACGTCCAACATTGTAGACTTCATTAACTACTCTGGGTGATGGTAATGTATGAGCATCCCTCCATCACTCAGTAGGGGCGTGCCGAGTTTATGGCATCAAAATGGCAGTATTTTTCCAACCACTAAAGTCGCAGCCTACCTACCTACCTGCCTCATTACTGTTATTAGAGAGAATTCGTTGTATCCAAATTTTCGAAATTATGCTTTTGGAGTTATAATGCAAAGGGTAACCAAAATATGATATTTTATATTATTATATATATTAATTTATAGACTTGAAGACTATTGACCGATCGAGATCAAGTTCGTGGAATGTTTTTGTAATGACATCTTTTGTGAGTAAAGCAAAACAAAGTACCGATAGGTGGCCCTGGAGTCGAGATATCCATAAAATACGTATTTACAGTCCGATTTTACAATATTTAAATTTAAAACATGTCTTTGAAGAGTGTAGGGATGCCCGTCGAATCAGCTATTGCCACGCCCATTTAAAAAAAATGTTTTCATTTCTTCAACCTATTCATGTAACTATATCAAATTTGAGCAAATTATTATTATTACTGAAATATAAATTTTTCTTGGTTATCGAAAAATATCGTCGTTATTATTCGATTACTTTCTGCTAAGCTTAAGATAAGAATCTTCTGATGGAATAGTTCTGCATTTAGCTAAGCAAAGGTGTAGTACTTGGTAAAAGTGGTATTAAAATATAAAATTTTTCTGCAAATTATCAGAATTTAATGGTCTGAAAATAAAGATTCTAAAGTGAATAAAATTGTTCTTCCAAATTCCCATAGATATGTACTATGTATGTCTATAACTATATCGGTTATAAAAACCCAAAACATACTTGAAATATGTAACTTGATAACACCAAACACTGGTCAAAACTAAACGACAGATCGCACTGAAATATTTCTGACCTTTCATATTAACAGATTTTTGAAAAAATAAGTCTGCGGCACTTTCTTGACAGAGTTTATCCACCAACAAATGTATACATCTCATCAAGTGTGCAGCAGTAAGCAGCGAAATGTGGAAAATATGTCTAGTCACATTAAGAGCCGCCATGTCTCGTCGTGAGAGTTTGAACCCACATTTGAAAACAGTGGCATGGTAAACAATTGTTTTTTTTTTTTTTTTGTTTTAATTTATTTATCTTTTCAAATTTGTCTTTGCTTACTTCCGTCATTTTAGGCGGGTTAGCATGTCGCATGTCTGGTTATCATTCAAATATAGGTGGGCACATATTTATATATATGTACATACCGACATACATACCGACAAAAATAAATACATTAGTGAGTTGAGAGTTTCTTGCCCTCGTCACAACTAAAAGTGTCAACAAACATCGGCTCATTGAACTTTAAAGTGCTATTCATAAATACCGCTTAAATAATCATACTTACCCCAATCGGCGGGCATAGTTGGATGAACTTACGATGAGTGTAAATGCCCTTATATTCTATTGGGTAACACTTTGCTATGCTTTTTAAGTATTGTTTCTTTTAAGATACAAATTGTCACTCTATACATATACTAAATGCTCTTAAGGCATTTGAATTGGAACAATTTTCCGTCGCCCGTTGAATAGAAATCAAACTTGACAAGGGATAATAATGTACGTATTTTTTCGGCGATTTTAATTTAAATATATTTTTTTAATGCACATAACTTCTCTAACAATTCAACTTGCGAAACACATTAACAGCCGCTTGGCCAAAATGTACATTTTGACGTGTCTTGATTCTGATGTGAAAAAACAAAAGTTAAAAGAAAAACGAGTTTTTCGAGAAATTAAATTCTGAAAAAAGTGCCTTTTTCATTTTGCCGAAAAAAGAATTTTCGGACATGAGTTGGCAATTTTTTTGCTATCCATTTTTTCTAATTATGAACTTTTTGCAAGTTGAATTGTCAAAATCGGTCAGTTTTTCGAGAAGCTATGTGCATTCAAAAAAAAAAACACCAAAATTTTAAAGAAGGAAAAATACGATTTTCACAATGAAATTAAAATCGTCGAATAATATCGAAAAAAAAAATTGTTTCGGTCAAAAGAAAAAATACGCATCATATCAACAACATATTTGAGTTTCATGGTAAAGCAAAACCTGACCCGAATAGACCGTTTGCCTTGAAATGAAATGGCTCAACTACGAGTATATAGTGCTAATCATAACTATATGACAAGGACATTTTGACAAGTTTCGACACTTTATTTGTCACGTACTAACTTTTATTAATTATATATTTTTTCTAAATTTAAATTTTTCTAAACTAAACTAAAACTAAACTAAAAAAATGCATTAGTTTTATAGAGAAAATGGAGAAAATATCGTCAGTAAAAAAATGATCGAAAATCAAAGTGAGTTTGGGCCTTTTCAAACTTGCATTGTTTTATACAAACACTGAAAGCGCTATAAAAGTGCATACTCTTAAGTTTTTTTTTTAATTCTGATTAAAGAATTTTAAACTCTGATGCAGGTTTATTACATTTTATTAAAATTAACACAAAGATTAAAGATTGAATTTAGACGGCTTTTTAATAAAAATAATTAACAAAAAATTAAATAGAAATAAAATAAGTGGCGAAACGTGGGTAAAAGTTCCTGGAATGACTTTCGAGCATACCTTTTCAAGTTTGGTTTCGAACAAAAAGTGACACTGACGATGGCACAGCGCCGAAACCGGTTTGTATCCTAACCACACTTGACAAGAGATAATGGAAAATCGTTACAATATAAACACATCAACGCTTACAGAAAATTCAGATATATGATATATGTATAATGTGTTGTAGAAAACGTGAAAAAGGAAAGATGGCTCACATCGTCGAATGTTCATTATTTCTATTTGTATAAAATACAAATTTTCTAACACTACCACTAAGGCAAATTATTTAATCTATGTTGAAAATAATATCAATTAATAATTTTGCACATATAAGTAGTTTAAATTCTGAAAATAAATTAAATCACAATATTGACACGATTTTTAAAAATATTTTGACTCAAGCGCCATCTAACGGCTTTCTTTTTGTTTTTAAAATTTCTTTCGCCCTAAAGAACATACATACATCGGCTGTCAACAACGAGCAAACAAATTAGTTCTTCGAACACGAAATTCGAAAAATATTAAAATTTAGTTATTAAAGGAACTACTTTAATTCATAATTAATAATGAATTCAGGGCTCACACCGTATAGCTCGATATTCGGCTGAACTTCTCCGCAATCTTCTAGTAGTGGACGGCTTTATGATGTGCCACAAATTGAAGGACCTACAGTTATACGCCGCATTCGAATGGTAGATGATTTTTATGAGCCCCAAAAATAAACTCGGAGGTTTTCTAAGGCAAATCTATAATTTTGATGTTACTTGCTCCGGCCAAAGTTCGAATCCGGTGCGCTCCGATTGAAGCGCGCACACGCTATGCACTTGGTTATGATGGCCCACAAAGTAACACAAAATGACAAAAATAAAGAAAACAAATATTGTATGAATAATAAATAAATCAACACTGTTGTTAATGACCATAATGACTGTAATTATTTTGTGAGATTTTTGCCAGTCATCAAAGCAAATAAATATTTTCTGCATATTTCGAAAAAGTCAGCCAAGTTTCGAAATATTAATATTTTCTTTAGCATTGTATTTTGATATAATTCCGGGTTTGCCTACAGGTGAACTATAATGTTGTACTATGCATTTTTTATCTAGTATAAGTTTATCATAAGGTGTTACCAACTTTTTAAAGATAAACCTGTGAATTGATTTGCTCTCGAACACTCTTACTTTGTCTATCTGTGTATCTGTGTTTAAAATATATTCTTTATTATCTTACTGGTCTTAACTGTTGTAATTTTTGTTCATATTTTAGAATATCTGCTATTTATGAGTCCGTTATCCTTAAAAGTTTTGACAAAATTGAATATAGATGCCAATGCTTTATGATTTATTATTTGATAGGTTACACTTTCTGTTCCTCTGTGCTTGGATGCCTACAATTTTGTTTGTATTTTAATTAAAAAGTTCTGAATTAGTTGAAACTTATATTGTGTACTCATTGAGACTAAAAACACTACTTTATTAATTCATTAATTATAGACAATCTGCCAAACAATGAACGCAACTTGGCTCGGGCTAAATAGAGTGCTGTATGTGAAGTGGCGAAAAACTCTACCTTAGCGCTGTTGTGAAAATGAAATGGAAATGAGTTGTACTTCAATTCTCTTGCACCGCTATGTTTAGCCTGTTCCCAGTTATGACTTATGCATTGTACAAAAAAATACTTTTCACAAAAGTTATAGAGAATTTGCCACTTAATTCTGCAATTTTTGTTGACAAAATTTTTTGAAAAATGTCGAAAACCGTGGAAAACCTAAAATCAAAGATAGCGGAATGTTCCCTTATCAAATTTAAAAGCAATACTGTGAATTCGTAATCTAGAGGAAAAATTGAGGTAAACTGCTCAAGAGCTCCGATCAGCAAATTTTTTTTTGTCGAAGCTTTTATTTGGTGGGATTAAGCTATCGTTAAGGACATACCAAATAACTGGTTTAGTTTTTAACGAATTTGTTGGAAATTATTATAAGAATTGAGTACGTTTTTATCAGGAAAAGGCTTTTTGTGCTGAAGTCTTACGTTAAGAGGTGAAGACTCTCATGGTGGTTCTATTTATTTGTTTTGCTAATGCATGCTCTGAAATAGTCATGAATTTATATACGAGTATCAATAGTATGGACCAGTGATCATCATTTTTAGAATTTTTGGCATTATTAGTACTAGAAAATCCAATATAAAACATGGAAAACTGTCTCAAACTGCGTAAAGGGATATTAAAAGTTAACCTTGCCAAGAGGTCAGAACAGTTTATTGATCCGGTTAAGATATTTGCAACGAAGGAGCAGGCGAGAAAGGCACTTCTCCTATTTAAAGTCATTAAATTCAAGAGAAGACAGCGAGATTCATAAGTGGGCAAAGGGTCACTAAATGTTAACGAGCGAAGAGCAAATTTGATAATAACTTTTTGAATGCGCTCTATACGATTAATATGCGAGACTTGATGAGGCCTCCAGATAAAAGAGGCGTAATTCAGCCTAGACCTCACAAAAGTTGTAAACAGAAGTTTTAGTGTATATGGATCACAAAAAGCTATGCTACTACGTCGGAATAAAGCTAACATGGCATAAGATTTTGGCACAATATAATTAATATGCGAAGAGAAACTCAATTTTGAATCAAAGTAAATACCTAAGTCCTTGACCTCGGACACGCATTTTAATTGTGTGCGTGGGATAATGCTTTCTAGTGAAAGTGTAGTGAGAACATTTATTAATATTCAAAGATAGGGGATTTTGGGAACACCAGACAGAAAACTTATCTAAGTCCGACTGGAGAGCAAGAGAGTCATCATAGCTTTTTATTTCCGAATAGATCTTAAGGCCATCTGCATTTGAAAGAAATTTGGTTACAGAAAAACAGGTCATTAATAAACAGAGCAAAAAAAAACAAGGGTCGCAAAATGCTACCCTAAGGACACCCGAAGTCGTAATGAAAGGACGTGAAGAAACATTGTCAAACGCAACTACATAAATTCTTATGGACAAATACGATTTAACCCATTCAAGAATGATTGAATGAAATCCCAAACAAGCTAATTTCATAATTAATATCTTGTGCGAAACTCTATCGAAAGCCTTCGAAAAGCCAGTATAAATTGAGTCAACTTGATACCCATTTTGAAAGGACGAAAAACAGTCTTCCGTGAACACAGCGAGGTTGGTAACTGTGGATCTGCCTTTAACAAATCCATGCTGACCAGGAGAAATCAAACTGCTGACAGAAAAAACCAACTTTTCTTCAATGATACATTCGAAGAGTTTAGAAACCGTAGATAGTTTAGAAATGCGCCGATAATTGCGAACATCATTTTTGTTATCACTTTTAAAAATAGGGGTAATTGAGGATTTTTTCCAATCATCAATAAAATCGCCCGAAGATAGAGACTTGTTAAAGATTAGCACACGAGGTATAACAAAAGCAGTACACATTTTAAGAAGTACTTAAATATATAATTCTAACTGATTCTTTTGTTACAACTTGGCTTAAAAATCAATGAACGGAATTTGATCAGTATATTCCTTACATCCCTTGCAAGGACAGAGGATATATTTTAATCCGCTAGATGGCGAATAAGTTGAGATATGCAGAAAATCTGCTCGGTGGCGCTAGAAGTGAGTCATCTAAAATCACCGTATTTATGTATTTATGGTTCGATTTTGAAGATATTAAAAAGGTATGCTGCTGATACCATGGAAAATGAGTTTATAAAAAAATAGATGCGCTAGGTGGTGCTAGAGAAGAGTTATTCAGTAATCTCTGTTTATGATCAAATTTTGATGAAATTCGAAATATATAGTAGCAGTCGATGTAAAATGGATGCGCTAGGTGGCGCTAAAATCGAGTTATTCCAAAAATCCGTATTAGAGGTTCGATATTGATGATATTAGAAAATTATGCTGACGCTGCGATTATAAATTGCTTTTTATAAACAGATTTAAATGAAATTGAAAAAATATTTTCTTATGTGTTCTATATTTGCAAAAGCATATGTAAAAAATGTGTGTAGAAATCCAATAAATGGCTCAGTAGTCGATATTTCCATATTTATGATTCGACTTTACTCAAATATAATAAGCTTTGTGTAATTAGAAATAATGCCTCTTAGTAATTGCCAAAGTAAAGCTAGTAGATATCCTTCACTTTAGAATCAACTACATTATCACAGTGGCTACGGGATATTTTTTTTTTAATTCATCGAAACCGCATTTCTGGCATTAAGGGGTTACACCACTGTAGAATTTCTAAAAAATCGAAAAAAATTTTTTCATCGTAAAAGGTCTTTTCGGATCTCAAAAATAATATACTAAAGTATGAATGGCGGAAAAAATGTCTAAATGTCTAAATTTCGTGTTCTACCATGTTGAGACCACAGACCATAGCATACAGTACCGGAAACTTTAAACGCGTTTTTCTCAAATTTACTTTTTTCGAGCAGGCCGGAAACATAACTCAAACAAATCTTTACCGATCGATTCAAAACTTTTACAGTACAATTTGAAATCGTTATCTCCAGCGACGTACGTAGGGGGTTTTCGAAATTCAGCATATTTTTTTATTTATAAACAATTTTTTGATGATTTTTGGGTTCGAATTTGAAACTTTTTCTTTAAAGTGTAGCCATTTTACGAAAAATTAATTTATCAAAAAACCCCTACGTACGTCTCTTGCTACTGTAATATGAAATTAAAAAATGTTTGGTTTTTTGTTCCAGATCAAAAATTGCGGGAGCTAGGTTTCCGGCCGTGGACCGATGCGAAAAAAACGCATTAGCGGGAAAATGCTGCAGAGCCGCCATTTTGTTTTTGAATTGCTCAACTTAATCGTTTTTCTGTACTTCAAGACTCATATTAAAAAACACTTTTTACAGAATTACAATTATTCAATTTTGATTGACCAAAAAAAAATCCCGAAATATGCCTTTTTTTTCGTGCTCTACAGTGGTGTAACCCCTTAAAAAACTGCTGTAGGTATATGGAATCATAGTAAGCCACGCATACGAAGTCGCGGATATTAGCTCCTCTTATCATAAATAGTGTGTTTGGTTTTAGAAATATCTCAAACATAACGCCTATTTATTTTTATACTTTAAAAGTATGTATATGTAAATTTTTAGCATTACTGAATAGCAAAATCTTCGGTTGTTTCCCTCTATTTGCTGATTTGAAAGCAAAATATATGTGCAATTTTTTTAAAATTCATTTTCCATGTATAATTGTACATATGAACATATGTTATATAAAAGTAGCACAAACTGTTTGTTTCAACTTTATGCAAATTGTGGGAAAAGAAACCCATCAGTGTGAGTAGACTTAAGCATTGAGGAAAACTTTTGAAAGGGGAGAGGGAAAGAAAAATTAATAATGTTTAATATAAATTTACTCAATTTTGGCAACATTTAGGTCGTAAGCAAAATCCCCTGTTCAGTTAATGGTCAATTTGTTATTGGTATATCCATATGTATTTTATTTGTGTACATTAGACTGGGTCGCAAGAGAACTTTGAATTTAGATTTGCATTTAGTATGAAAGCTGACTTCGCACGCCGTTTAGCTTTGTAAAAAATTCCAGCTAGCCACGCTATAAATAACCTAAAAGTCGTCCTTTTTACCTTATAACAAAATTATGAAAAATAAGTGGGTAGGTATTTTTGAGACAAATATAATCCTTCAAGACATAGCTTAAAGGGAATTTCACTAAGACTGGTGGGAGATTTGTCTCCAGAATGTTGCCAAAATATATTTTTTAACATAAATAAATAATCAATATAAGATTTAATCAAAACAAAAAAAAAAAATACTTAATGTGACTGGTACGACATTAAAGACGAATTTTAGCAAACCACTTAACCATTGTGGAAATATTACACATTATTTAAAATTGTGGCTGGTGCGTCCGGACTTTGTGGCTGTAGGGATAAGCACAAAATAATTGTTTTCTGAAATCACTTTTGTTGTTGTTGTGAACCTTACTATTTTACTTATTTATACATTTTACAATGCAACATTAAAACAAAGGCTGCAACAATAAAAAATAGTGCAAATAAAAGAAACCAACTTTTTTTGTATTTTTTTTAATTACTTTCAAAAGATTAATGCAGTGCCCGAAAATAACCGTTATATTATTTTTTTCGGATCAAAAAATCATAGGCGAGAAATCGTTTAACATAAAACTGTAGTATATCAATCGCATCCTTATGTCAAGTGCTATGTAAATCTGACCTTATTTTTATTTAGAAGATTTTTTGTTATACATAAATTGTTGCATAATTGCTATTTGTGATTTTTATTTTTTCCATCAAAAATAATAGCTATCCTTGGGATTTTATTTTTGCGATCAAGTTTGATCGTTATTTTTTAATTTTTGTTCTATTCATCAAGTTTGATAGTTAATTTTTGATTTTTATATCTCGATAAAAAAAATCGTTATTCTTGGATTTACAATTAATCGATCATAATATACACAACAAAATTTTCCGGCGGTAACAGTAATATGTTTCATGATCAAAAAAATTATCACTAAATAATGATTATTTTTGATCGAATAAATAAAACTCCAAGAATAACGATTATTTTTTATCGAAAAAATAAATATCAAAAAATAACGATTGTTTTTGATCGAAAAAATAAAATCCAAAAGTAACGATTATTTTTAATAAAAAAATAAATATCAAAAAATAACGATTGTTTTTGATCGAAAAAATAAATATCATAGCATAACGATTAATTTTGAGCGAAAAAATAAATATAAAAAAATAACGATTATTTTTATCGAAAAAATAAATACAATAGTATAACGATTAATTTTGATCGAAAAAAGGAAGTCCAAGAATAACGTTAATATTTTATTGGAAAAGTAAATATCAAAAAGTAAAAATTATATTTAATAGAAAAGAAATACAAAAATAACGATTATTTTTTATCGAAAAAAAAAATCACAAGTAACGATTAAACTTGATGCAAAGAATAGAAATCAAAGAACAACGAATATTTTTATCGAAAAAATAAATATAAAAAAATTGTCGTTATATTTGATCGCAAAAATAAAACTCCAAGAATAACGATTATTTTTAACGAAAAAATAAATATAAAAAAATAACGATTATTTTTGATCGAAAAAATAAATATCATTGCATAACGATTAATTTTGATCGAAAAAATAAATATCAAAAAATAGCGATTACATTTGATCGTAAAATAAAAATCCAAAAGTAACGATTATTTTTATCGAAAAAATAAATACAATAGTATAACGATTGTTTTTGATCGAAAAAATAAATATCATAGCATAACGATTAATTTTGATCGAAAAAATAAATATAAAAAAATAACGATTATTTTTATCGAAAAAATAAATACAATAGTATAACGATTAATTTTGATCGAAAAAAGGAAGTCCAAGAATAACGTTAATATTTTATTGGAAAAGTAAATATCAAAAAATAAAAATTATATTTAATAGAAAAGAAATACAGAAATAACGATTATTTTTTATCGAAAAAAAAAATCACAAGTAACGATTAAACTTGATGCAAAGAATAGAAATCCAAGAACAACGAATATTTTGATCGAAAAAATTAAAGTCAACTTGACCGAAAAAATACAAATCCAAGAATAGTGATTATTTTTGACCGAAAAAATAAGGCTTATTTTTTATCGATAAAATTAAAATCCAAGAATTATCAATATTACCTTTGATCGAAAAAATCAATATCAAAAAATAACGATAATTTTTTATCGAAAAAGCATAAATCACAAAAAATCCGGAAAATTTTAATAAAAATTATACCCGGTACGGCCGCTGAATTTTTGAAATACAGTAATTTATAATTGAAATTTTTTAAAATTGATGTCGTTTTACACTTTTACATGGATTGCTCCTTCACCTAAAGTACTACTTTGACCAGTAAACCCAATGTCTCTGATTTATACTTAGTAGTGTACTCAATATGAGTTACCTTAAATAAAAAGTTAGCTATTCATGAATTTATTTTTGGTTATTGGTCGCTTAGAAACTCTTACGATATTGAAATCAATTCTAAGTAAGTTTTGAAACTGTGATAATTATTAGAAACCTTTTTTTTTTTGTTTGAAAGTCGTTAGAACCCGACTAATGCGCATATGGGTTATTTTCGGCGGTCATTCGGATTAATTCTGGAAAAAATTGTACACGCTCATTTGTAGAATTAAACAATTGACCACAAAATGATATGAAGACAAAAACACAAAAAAAAAATAGAATTCAGTATAAACTGTTGAGTCGAACCAACAAGAAAAATCTTTGCTCGTTATGCGTCAATGAACGAATCACAAGCAGCAAGAACAACAGGAAAAAAAATGACGGCTACAACTGAAGCACGTCCAGCGAAAGCTTAATGTTTTTTTATTATTATTATTCTTCTTTTTCGTGTGGGTAATGTTCTTATTAAGAATCGGCTGGACACTTAAACTGAGCAAAAAGTGGGTTCATGTTTTTAAGTTTTTATTGTTTTCTCCAAAGATTCTTATATTTGTTTTTGCAGATGAAGCGAACGCTGCTAAATATTTCTGGCAGCATTCAAATTTTGTAAATTTACCTGAACTTTATACTATGGTATTTAGTGTATGCGTGTATGTAGTATATAAAGTATGGTTGCGGCGTTGACCCACTTTTGCGGCTCATTTCGGATTATGGTAAGAGAATTAAATTCTATGGGAACATAAGTGTACATATGTGCCAGTTTTGCAAAGCTTGTATTTTTCATTTCGCATTTCTCTACTTAAACAAAATTCGCGTGCGAAGTTGAGGTGGCGAATGGAAGAGAAACGCACCTCTAAGATTATTTTATTAACATTTGAAGAAATCAAATCTAAATAAATGTTATCGCCCAATTTACAAAATGAGCTCTGTCTGAATCTTGCTGGGTTTGGCATAGGTTCTTGAACGAGAGGTAAATTTGACACTTTCAGTCAGCTTGCAGCGATAGCTGCTGCATACTAACAAGCTTGATGAAAAATAAATTACTCTAAATCAGCTGAAACAAATAAAACTGATTTTGTTTTAATTTAGGAATAAAAAAAACCTATTTTAAAAATATTTAGTTTTTTAAATTTTGAATTCAAACACACTTACAACATATTTAAATTATAATTGAATGAAAAAATATTTAAGCAAATGACCTCTATGTAGCACAACTTTAATTATTGAATTCTCGTTACGAAATAGATAGATAGATAGATTTATACTACAGTATAAAAAAACGAAGGACAACTATGACTTAAAAAGTCATTTATATCCCTGCAGATTGCCACTAATTATGATTTATCAGAATGACTTCAACTTGAAAGCTAGAAGGTCCTTGGAAGGCGAATTCCTAACATTTTAGGAATCGACTGTGCACGAGTTGAGATTCTTCAATTGTCTGGTTTCGGATCTTTACGGCTTTTCGACGGCGAATACCGCAGACGGTACTAGCTGGGGTAGTAGAGGAAGAGGACGGCCTCCTCTGCGTTGGAAAGACCAAGTGGAAAAGGACTTGGCGTCACTTGGTATTTCCTGTCTCAGTAGCCAGATGCAATCGATGCATGTGAATGCGCAGGAGATTTAATAACTGGCAAGAAGTTCGATATCAGATCTATCAAGCAATCTGTTGTCCTCTCTACGGCAAGGATAATCGAAAAGCTTGGCTGTCTGAGTCCAACAGTTTTCCAATACTTACTGCGCTCTGAGTCTACCTAGTCAGTAATTAATTGTTTTGAAGAAGACCCGTTTATTCTGCAATTTGGTTCAGGCGCCATTAAGGCTGTTTTCGAACGCTTCTTACTTTCGATCCCAACGCGACCAGATACCTAGCGCAGCATAACTGCAATCTTCGATATCAGCAGTTGGAAAATACTAGAATAAATTCTAAAATATAGTTTGGGATATGGCTTAAAATAGCCTCGGATATTCTATTTGTTTCTGTAATTTCTCCCACCTAAGATAAAGAGTAAAATATGGTGATTCGTTCTAGTATTCCCCTAGCATTGCTTAAATATCTTTGGCTGGGGTTGAGGAAAATTTCGATTTCTATATAGTTATTGCAGAACATTAACCTTAATTCTATCTAATATTCATCAGTACAAACATTATCGATATTAGTCCCAAAAAAAGCTAGAAGCCTTCAGCTCAGATGAAATTTTCTATTTAGAAATCATAAGTACAGTACAAAATGCTAAAAACCGAAGTACTTGCTTACTTGCTTATTTAATTGGCGCCGTAATCGCTTAAGCGATTTTGGCTGAGTTGAACATTTAACGCCAGTCGATACTTTTCCCTGCACTTGGTTTTTACAACGCAGAGGAGGCCTTTCTCTTCTTCATCGGCGAAACTGATAGTTGCTCGCGATTATAAAATGTTCCACCTGATGTTTCAGTTCGTTGTTATCTTCCCCAATATTAGATTAAAGATGTTGCATGTCGAATCAGCTTGCCTCGTTCTTCTAAATCCTTACGAAGCGGGAAATATCGCTCAACTTGATTTTAGCTGTATTACTTTTGCGGGAACATGAAATCAAAGGCGGCTTTGAAATTCACAATGTGAGTAGCGGCCCCCTTCTCATGTCTTTACTAAGATTTTTCGTATCGTGAACATCTGGCCATTGGTAGTTCTACCACCTCGCTGATAAGACTCAACCAGTGTATTAATGGGCTTCAGTCTTTCACATAACACGCTCGGCAGAGCATTATATGATATATTAAAAAAACTGATCCAACGGTAGTTTGCCCAGATTGCAGGATCACATGTGAAAGTAGACTTGAATTCCAATCAAGTTTTATTAATTTATAGTCGTGAAAGTAGATTTGAATTCCAATCAAATTTTATTATTTTATAGTTGTGGCATTGCTACTCGACTTTCGTTCAAGTGGGTTATTATTACTTTGACTTTATCGTTGATTGAAGATCGAGTTGGACACTCCGCTAACATTGAGCAACTTGCATAAACACTTCCTCCATATTGAATTATAGTTAGAATGCCGACCTTCAGATATTTTAAGCTTTTTTGGCATAACTTTCGGGGTGTTTTCCTGTCCTGTCTTCTCAGGGAAGATGTTCGATCAGAGCTATATGACGTAAGCGCCAAATTATTATTATTATTATATTATTATTAAAATATTTTTCCGTAGAGGCTTAATATATTTACCAACTGTGGGACCAAACATCCCTTCCTTTCGTAACCTGGCTGCCGAAGCTGTATTTTTATATCGGGAGGGTGGCAGCGTTCAGAAGTGCACTCAAAGCGCTCATATTTAGAAGCAGGCTTTGGTCATATTGCCCTTCTCTTCCATTGGGACATGAGCGCAGATTAGTGAGACATTGGAAAATCTCGTTTTGATGCGCATTGCGGGGAGACTTTTGTCAACTGTGTTGTACGAAAGTTCTTGTGCTTCTTTCTCTGTCAGCTGTAGTAGACGTCGCTTGATCCGATACTCTTCCTTCCTTGAGCCAACCAACGCAAATATTGTATGGCTCTTATGGGGACATCAACCAACCAGCCGCAGCCACTATCCCAATTTAGGGACCGGACATTCTCGGTGCACGCCTTCAATCATAGTCATTCTTCTAACTTTTGATTGGTACCTATTTTTATGTGGTGGGCCCGAAGCCTAGCAGCTACATATAGCGATCCACTTGCTACAAATTAGACACCCACTCGTAACCATACCTACTGGTGACCCCTAAACCGAAAATGACTTAACGTTACCACTAGGCTCGCCTTCTCACTTTTGCTCATTCGCAAACGGACATCGATAACCATGCCGATTTTTTACCATTACCGATATTAGAATCGTTATTGTTATCGTCATTTTTATCGTTTTGGGCTATCAGATGCAATCAGAGTTTTTCTATTTTAATTTATTCCATTAAAGGTATTTCAAATAACAATCGCCAACAGCTTTCACTATCATCAAAGAGCGAAGAAAACATTGTTCCTTAAAAACAATTTTTGGCTCACTTCGTCACCAAAAATCTAATCTTATGCTGTTTATTATTAGAATTTAATTCGATCCCGTTACTTAGTGTGGATGCTGGAGAATAAGTTCAACTTTCACTGTTCGACACTAGGAGGAAGTGTCTCGAAAATTAACTTGTTGATGGTACTCAAATTACATTATATAATTTGAATTTAGAGAGTAGAGACTCTGTGCAGTTAGAACGTATGAAAGTGGAATAATTTACGAACACCTTTAGATTAAATAAAGTAAACATACTTTTTGCAATTATTTTGCAAATTTCTTTCATTTGGCAACACTGCTTCAAACAAAACCCCCCGTTACCCTTTCGCACTTCACCTTCGAACTTGCTTTCATTCTAGGAAATTTATGCAAAACATTTAGACTCTGATCCCCACAGCAACTGTGCAAGCACCGCACATAATTCAAATCCGGTCGTGTCAGTTCAGTCTACACCTCCCTGTCCAATTTTGATGGTAGACTTCGGTAGACGCCCACCGTTAGCCAGTCAATGCACGAAATTTTCAAAGCAGATGCCATAAATCGATGGAACTACAGACGCTGCGGATACCGACAAATAAAAACAAAAAGCCAAATGAAAAAAAAACAAAATACATACATACCAAATGACATGCAGCCAGACGGATGCATAGACTAATAAACCGACAAACCCACAAATGGCTAAAGCGCAAAGGTCTCTGGCCAACTGCAGTTGAAATGCAGCGCTTGGCGATAAATCGCCACAGGCCCCGGTGCTTATTTGCAAGCTAACACTACATAGCACACATTGCCGGACTGCTGCTGGTCGTTGGCTGGCCATTTGCAACATGCGCCGCAGAGACTAATGGCCGGCTGCTGCTGCTCCTGCTGCCGCTGCTGCAACATAGAGTTGCGATCGTTCGTCGGTTGCATGTGGCATTTGAAATGGAAAGTGAACGTTTTCTTATGCTTTCGCATATCAGCGGGATTACGAATGAGCAGAGGTGAATACTTATGGTAAATGCTTTGTAAATATTTATGTACCCGTATATTTAGATATTCATATCTGCATGCATAGACTTTTTAATCCTCTACAAGTGAACATGCATATATTTATTTAGTTTTACTCACATATTTTTGCCGCGCTTATTTGGACGCTTAAAATTTTGCAAATAAAAGTGTGAAAGAGAAAAACTGTAAAAGCTTTGTTATGGAAATTTATGCGCAATTCATGTAAGTATAAAAATAAATCTAAATCAACATAAAAGTGCAATATGAACTGCATTCAAGTTTTTTTCTTTGCATTTTCAATTTCACTCGTAATTGAGTAATTTGCGATTTGCCGTTCAATGTGATTGTCCATCCGCCCATCTACTGAGTATGTTGACACATTAGGCTGGGTCGCGAAAAAAATCAGTAATTACCCGACTAGATTGTGGACTTACTTTCTAGGGATTTAAGGAACACATAAATTTTAGTCCGTGTCGTGTATTAAAAACAACCAAAATAGAAATGTCTCACCACTTTTTGGTTATTACTCGATTCAGATATCACACTGTTGAAAATATAATTTTGAGTACTTTATTATTACATTCCCAAAGAAAGAAATGCATGACGTGCTAAGAAATTCTAATTTAAAGTAAAGTAAGTCACACGGTTAGCGTGGCTGAGTGGTGGCTTGCTCGCCTAGCAACTCTGTGTACCATGGTTCGAACCCTGCTGAAGTCTAGAAAGAAAGAAGTCTGATGAGGAGATGTGGTGATCTCCGAAATAGCAGCTATCACTTCTACCACTTTGAAAAATCGTTGTTTTCTCATATTATTCCCTAATAAAAACCTGGCCTCGAGCTCAATAAATTACAGTCGTTTCTAACATATAGGCCAAAAGTAATAATAAGAGTAATTTTTTTTTAGGGTGAGTGGAAACTATGCTATTGGAACTTAGCATCTCAAGGACGTATTACAGAGCGAAATAAATCGAGATGTTTATTATCTGGCGTATTTAACGTGGGTACCTGTCGTCGCAAGCCTAATCCTATGGCGCCTAAAAGCAAAGCGGATCAAATCAATGCGACGATCAGCGCCCGAGATGCACAAGCATTTTCAGAACAAATTGACAGAGTGAAATGAACACACTAACCACCTTGGGAGGGTTTGAGATGGTCCGGCTCCCAGTTGTAGTGCAACTCTACATTTAACTTGGCATAAGATCAAGCTCTTACCTTATTTTGGAGCAAGCTCGGGGGGCTCCTGTTCTTCGTGGTACCAGATTTAAGTCAACAGCCGGATTTCGCGATTAAACCGACTACCATTTGAGTCTCCATACAGTTCCGGACTGGTGGCCTATCATCAACATTCACGATCATGATCACCCCCATACAACATACAATACATCAACTACCCCAATAAACGCCTTCGCCACTTGAAAACCTCTCTCGCATACGCATCCAACATATCGGCAGTCTGGCGAGTGTGCAACACTAACGTTATAAATCCGTTGGTCCAACTAATGCCCATCACCTCAAGTTGCGTAGTGTCTGAGTCCATCGGGCATTCTACTGAAAACCATTAAGAGGCACGCCACCGGTCTGGAGAAGCCTAAGCTCAGGGAAAACCTAAAGTTGGCATTCTGGGCCACAAACGAAACATCCCGGTTGTGTCCATATGCCACCCGACCTTAGGGATTTCTAGCAGGATATATAGTACTCAGAATTTTCATTTCAATGATATTTATATAACGCTTTGAAATCGTGTATTAAATGAACCCATTATGAGCTATTTTTAGGACCCGCCAAGGACGAAAATTTTGATAACCTTAAAATCTTCTCAAAATATAGGGATGGTGGGGAGGGGAATTGCAAACATATTTATTTAATATGACGACCAACCCGGTCTAATGTAAATAGATCAGCCAATCTACGAGTATCCATACAAGCAGCCTGCCACAGGCCATTGCTATTGATATCCGTTTCGATTTATGTTGCAAATGCGCTGAAATATGTTTACTAAATGGAAAAAGGAAGTTTGCGAGTGTAATCATATGTAATCATTCTCATTAGGGTTGTTGCGTTTATAAGTGATATTTTTTAATCATTCAACAATATATTTAGTGGGAAAAATCTCAAGAAAATTGCTGTTTAATTTTGTTGACAGCTCACCAAACCTGTTTGACGAGGAAAGTGCGAAAGCTTGTGCAGAGAACAACTTCAGAAGAGTATGGCTCCGAAGATGATTGTGTGACGTTAACACGAATTATGCCTCCATATTAAAGACACTATGGAAATCCCCCTGTTCACTTGTCATCAAATTTAAAGCTGGCTTACTATTTTCGTTCCCGTTGGACTCCTAACTTTTGCCTTGTTGGTCAACTTTTCTCATGGAAAATATCGATATTTTAGTGAATAGATTTTTCTTAGCATAGTGCTTATCATAACTATGCGGCACTGACTTTTTGACAAGTTTCGATCCTTTATTTGTTACTAACTAATTTTTTGGTAATTTTTTTCCATATAAAAAAAAAACTTTATTCATACATTACATATATGGAGAATATGAGTAAAATAAATATAAAAAATAATCGCACTTTAAACTAGCGCCTGATTATACTAAAATTGAATGGGCTATAAGACAGCATGTCCAAAAAATTTTCTAAAAAATGCTGAGTAAAAATTTTGATACAAATCTGTTGGATTTTATTAAAATTTCCATACATTTTTAGTATTTAATTTATACGTGTTTTGCCGTAGAACTGTGTATTTCTTTATAAAAACCTAGTAATTAACAAATCATGGGTCGAAACTTGTCAAAAAGTTGACGAGCTAGAGCTTGGGTTTCTTTAGAAAATGTCAGTCATATTTTAAGTTATTCCCTACATTTTATCAAAATGTTCTTCCTAAGTACATAAAACTTTGGTAATAATTTTATGTTGCTTAGAACAACAAAACTGAAAGAAAGGGAAAAAATTGTAATGTAATTATATTTTCCAATATACTTAGTTAAATTTCTTTGCCTTTAATTCCTCAAACTCTGCTCGCAAACTACTTGAAAAATATTTTCAAAACTAAGCTTTCGCAAACCTCTGCTGTTTCACACAATATATATAATATTTCATTTAATTAATTATTTAATTTGCATTGAAATTTTAAAACAGGTGGCAACCCTAACCCAAAATACTTTTCGAATGAAACTTTCTTAGTATTGCCTCATTTGACGACCTTATTTATTATTTCATTGTTATTATTAAGCTAATTAAATAAAATTTTTCAAAGTTTTGGCAATTCTCTTCAAACATATTTTTGCGACTTTGAAACATTATGACAGCATTTTAGTTAATTTAATAAACTCATTGAAGACAACTTTTTAAATGAGTGGAAACCCTGCCGAAAATGCTTTTTCCAGTCACTGCTTTTTTAAACTTTTCTAAACAGGTGGCAACTCTCTTTTGCCATAGTTTCGAAGTTGAATTTTCTTAATCCCTCTCGTTTCACATCCACGTTGTTATATTTGATGTAATTTAATTTAATTTAATTTAACATTTGTTACAGGTGGCAACTCTCTGCTACTCTCTATACTATCAGCACGATTCTGAATAGAAACTTCCCGGAAATTTTCTCTCATTTGTCTTTCCCTCTATTCTGAATAGAAATTTGGGTGGATTTTTTATCTTTACCCTTTCTTGTTATTTTAAACTAATTTCAAATGGAAAAGTATGTTGCGGAGAAAAGTAGGAGGCCTGCTTGTTTGATTTTTTTGTAGGAGAGATTTTGACAGAAAATTAAAAATTCAAAAAATATAAGCAGAACGAATTGTATTTTAAATTTAAAAAATATTTTCTCTTCATTGTAAGTTCAAAACTACAAATAATACTGAAAGTCGTCCATTTGCGAGGAACTCTTCCTTTAAACAAGTTCAATGAAACGAATGAAAAAATAAGGATGCTTTTTTCATTGAAATTTCAAAAGGAAATTTCTGTTTCTGCTGATTCACTTAATTTAGTTTGATATGGCGGTAATTTGTGCAACGCTGCTCTGGGCATTATGAAAATTTCAACACTTCATTATTTCATTTAATCGATTGCTTCATAATTTATTCATATTACAGCGTCATATTTGCAGAGACCTCGAAACTCATTGCGCCGCAACTAAATTTTTTTGTTTACTTACATATTTGCCTACATATATTTGTAAATTCAATATTTACGTTTTGTTCTTTTCGCACGTTTATGCTGTTAGTCATTGTTCGTTCCAATGGTGGCTTCTCTTGGTAGCTATTGGTTTGCAGTTGGAAAAATTAATTACTTGTGGCTGAAAATTACACTGGATAATGGGCTTGTAATTACATTGCAACCTCATATATATGTATGTAGGTAGACTCACGTAGAGACAATCAACTATTGCAGGTTGTTGGTAATAAACACTATTGATATTTTCATGTTGGGAAGTTGAGAAATCTGTGTACTTACCTCGACTACATGTTCGACAACCGCATGGCATTCCAACAAGACAACAAGTGGCCAATACACATTGAACACCTGAGTGTAGTGCAAAAAATTGAAAAATACAATATACATACATATGTAGACAGAAACCTCTACGGCTGCGCAATGACAACACGTGTGCATCGATACTGCAAATATTTTTAAGTAAATCGCCAACAATGAGATGACCGAAGAAAAATGGTAAAGGAAATCATTACAAAAACAAAAAACACCAAAAACAAAAAAACGTATACATAATTGAATAATTAAATAATCGCATCCGTTGCATGAAATAAATGAAAAAAAAAAACAAACTTGACTTGCTGTAATGACACAGTTTTCGCGACAATGAAAATACTAAGGTGCGCCTGATTTTAATTTTACTGAATAATTTTTATACCCAATGCGTGTTAAAGAAGATGGAATGGTTAAAATTTGGTATACTATAATTTGAGTGGGGTTTAAGAAAATGGTAATATGTTTGAAGTTGAGAGGGGTTTATTAACTTATTATTTCAAGTTATTTTAAAATTATTTAATGCTTCTTTTGCACACACAATTACACCTTACAATTTTTAACTCTAAATACTAGTACCAGGCCCCTGCGCACCGACTGAATTTTCTATAAGAACGGTTTTGGGGTTTTACAAAAAAGGAATTGATCAAAAGAAGAGAATGTGCTGTAGAGAGATTCAGAGAAATCTTTGAAAATGTGAGAAAAATTTGCGAAGAACATGACTTTGAGCTGTGGAAGCTAATACTTGCCAGCTGATTCAGTCGAAGATTACTATCGAATCACCATTTACATACCTTACCTCGATACTTTTATCACAAATTTACAAGATCGATTTTTGGATCATCGGAATATTTTATTGAATTTCGGCTGCCTATTTCCAAACAAGATGAAAATTTTTGTTGAAAACTCATGTGTTGAATTATTCAAATCATAATCTGCGATTCCAGATGCCAATTCCAGTGAAATATGGATTGCTGAAATTCAACTTTGGCGACGACACATTGCTAGGGAGTAAATCAACCATTCCCTTGAAGCGCTTGACATTTACAACGCAGAGGCGTTTCCAAATGTTCATCAAATTCTTCGAATAATGGCAGTTTTGCCCGTAACTACGGCGACGAATGAACGCTCCTTTTCAACGTTACGTCGTCTGAAGACGTATCCGACGACCATAATGACTGAAGATCGACTAAACGGTTTACTCGTAGCTTCCCTGAATATACATCGGGATGTCAAGATTGATATTCAAAGGGTTTTGGATCAATTTTTTTCGGTACCTCGAAGAGTCCATTTGTTGGCTGAAAGCCAATAACTATGGTATTATTCGCTATTCGAATTAGAATTCGTTATCAAAAATCATAATATTCTCTGAGCATCCAAAAGTTTAACCTTAATCACTGTCTGGCTCCTCCAAAACTATAATATGGTTTTGAGAATTTATTTGGTTCAATCGCAATTCCCTCTAATAACGTCCGCATGATCATTTAAGCTCGCTACCTTAGGCTGTTACATGGTGTAAAAAACGATGCTATTAATTCGGCACATATCGCCACATTCAGCTCGTTTAATGAAAAATGTTTATAGGGAAGCAGATCCTACTATGTATAAACAAAAAACAGGCGTACACCCAAAGATGGGCTTGGGGTTCGTAAAACATGACATCACTCTTGCCACTTCAAAATTTAAGATATGTACATATGTTATTAGTTAAAAGTAAATTAATTTTATAAAAGTTTTTTTGCCAACATTTTGACCCCTTAAATGGTTCTCAAACTTATATTTTGAATAAAAATTTCCAATTAATAACTACTCAAGATAACTTTCGACTTTTATCATAAATTACTCCTTTCCAGGTTAATAATAAGAATTATGACTAGTTTCATTAGAACATTTGTCATGAGAAATCGTATCATGACAATGAAAACAACATCATTTTGACATAAGTATTTCGAAAAATTATAAAATATCCGTGGTCAACAATTTTACCTTATGAAAGCCTAAAATTATTGGAAGAATAAGATGATCTACACTATAAAACAAATCAGATTCAGTTTAAACGTTTTCCGAATACCCTCCACCCATCGAGTGCACTGAAAATACCAAAATATGATGGACAATTCATTTACACGCCTTTTTATATTAAAAATTAAATAAACCTTACTTGTAATTTTTTTATTATTCATTAGCATTATTTTCTCAAATATTAGCTGTAAGTGTGGCTAACATGATGTTTTCTAAAGATCTTAATAAAGAAACGATTTCGAGCATTTGGCGCCGTGTTACCTTCCAATTCCTGCATCGCTGTCAATTTACCCATGTAGAGTAGAGTTTGCCTCAGTCCCAAAGAAAATAGAGTCGAAAGCCGTAGTACGAGTATAACAAGATTTATGTAGACTGCCAATTCACCAGTCCGCAGCGTGAAATAAACTGGTAACCGAATTGTCTTCAAAGTTAAAGCTGTAGTTTATAGTATAGCAGGAAGCATTGTCTTTTTTGAACCAAATGCCATTGAGCTTAATGCCTTAGATTTTTAGAAATATGGACCTATGGACGTACCAAAGTGTTGTTCTAGCCGAATATTATGGCAGGTCTTGAACTTCTTCGAGTTTTTTTTTCAGCCTAATTATTTTTTATTATTGCAAGCTTTGCCGCCGTAAAAAATTTAGTGTGGAAATGCTGAATATTCTTCACGCCTCTTCAAGAGTCCAACTACTGAAACTGCCTTGGGCTAAGTTTTTTCACGTAGAATTGTCAAACATATGTACGGTTGATCTGTCCTAGAATACCGACTGAAAAATGACCTCTAAATGTGTCATCCGAAACAAGAAAATTTGTATGCATTACAATGAACATACCTATACATGTATGTATATATGTATATGTATATATTCGCATACCTCTCTGATAAATTTTTATAGCCTTCGCCCCACATCAGAGTTCTTTTTGCACTTAATAACTAGTAAATTCATTCAGGGGTAAAATAGTCTGCTTCGTCTATCTGATCTCTGAATTGTTTACCCTGCAAAAATCGTTGGACCATGTGGTCCATTTGTGCTGTATTGGAGTACTTACAAATATGCTCCTCCGTTATGCAGTAGCGGACCAATTCATGTCTCTACACCAGCTTATTGTTACCCGATCACTGCTCGTGTTTTAACGATCGTTATCTCTGCACGATCTTGATTGGGCTGTGTTGCCAAGAGTGAACAATGAAGATTTAATTAAGTACTAAAAATAAATAAATTGACAATCAAAGCGAACTTGTAGCCGAATATATATTTTTGAGAACTAGTAAAATGATCGAAGATAAATTTTGGTTATTTATACTTCAGTTGCATCTATATAAAGTGTCAGTTCCGTATGCGTAAACTCGTAATATCTTGCAACATACAGATGGTATCTATTATGGCAACCCTTGCATGATACAACTGCGCAACTGGTTTTAAGTATACAGAATTTTTGAAAGTGAAATTGAGTTGCAAAGAAGGCCAGAGTGAGTTTTATTGGTTAATAAATTAAATTGAAATAATTATTATAAATTATTAAATAAAAAACAATATGCAGTGCAGTGCGCGTCACAGGAGACGAGTTATAAAATTGGAAAGGCAAAATTTTGCATTAAGATTGCAAAACGCAAATAACGTAACTGCGCAAATTGAATGCACCGATGAAGCAGCAGGATTCGAAAATGTTGAATCGGTTGGCTTCTTTTTTCAAAATAAATTTTATATTTTAAATTAGTTTTCCTTAAGCGGCAAAATAGGTAGTATCGAGACTGTTCCTCTGTAGATGCTCCATGGATTAATTACCTCAGAGTAGCTTCGAAAGTAATCTTCCGTAGGTACTCCTTGGAGTAACCTCTTGGAGTAGTTTTGTGCTACTCTGATGTCATGCAGAGCTGGAGTATATGGTCCTGCCCTAGGACATCGCAATGTTAATTGGACCACATTTTTTATATGCAATGCGGTTAGTTTTGGAGTACTCTGTGGCCCTAAAGGAGTACTCTTTACATGCATACAGGGAGTACTCGCAGTTTTTGCAGGGTACTTGCACTTCATGTATGTGTACTCTTGCGACTTTATTACAATAATTGTTTGTAAATGCCACCTTAGTTGGCTTTTTCAAATGCTACTACAATACATTGTTTACTTTATTTGAACAACTCATCCAAGCGGAGTTTCTAAGTATATTTAGTTATGTAAATGTGTGTGTACCGAGTTGCAATAAACTTGTTGCGCATCCATCAAAGTAGGTCAAGCGCGCAAATTTCATCCTGCTATTTTATTTGCCTCAAGCCATAAATTCAACAAATATTCAATATCTTATAAATACAACATTGATGATACTATTGTGCACATTAGCGTACACGTGTGGAAAATCGATCAAAACAGCGTGTCGTTAAAAAGGTAGTATTGTCGTTCAGGAAGACCTATTCTTATTCTTTATAGCTAAGTTTCTCTAGTGACCATTTTGTTTTCCAATATTAAACACATAGGAAAATCAGGCAGTGATGGTTCAGATTTAATTCTTCGATTAACTATTCCGGTTTTCACTTCGAAAATTCTAGTTTAGCGTAGAACAAACATTTTTAATGACGCTTAAAATCTCTATCATTAAAACAAGTAACAAATGCGATTAAATAGTCACTTTATTTATGGTCGGGAAAGATATAATAGAAAATTTGAAATTTGTACTGTACTTGAAATCATTTTTCCTATGGAGATTTTGTCTGAATTTAAAAATATTTTGTTTTGATTATGATGGCTTCTCGTTCTCGATCCTATTCCTCAGAACTTTTCATGCAAAAATGTTTTTTATCGTTCGCTAGTTTTTTGGCAGTTGAGAGAATATGCAGATTTTGTAAATACATTCCTACTGCATATTTCGTAGGAAATAAGTGAGGGTTTCCAGCTGAAAAATACTACTGAGAATTCTCTCACTGCAATAAAATATATGTGTATATGTAAATGTGTGTGTGGGTTTTAAGAGTAGTTAGGGATTCCAATGAATACTCTTTAGAGAAGTCCCATAGTCACTCCAATTTCACTGGAAAGAAGAACCGATTACTATTATTAATAACAAGCATCAAAATGAAAGGATTATAAATTTACGCAATTTTGTTGAAAAAAATTTGAGAAAATATACATAGCGAGCTTGAAAAGAGCAAAAGCTCCAATCCTTATAGCGGATTTGGCTCAAAACTATAACATTGAAAAAAAACGGATTTCAACCAAATTTGGACATCATATTTTTTAGACCATCGCACGGATATACATACATATGCTATATTTTAATCCGTTAGGTGTCGCCTGAGTCGAGATATTCAGAAAATCCGTATTTATGGGCCGATATTAATCATGTGAAAAATAATTACGATAGGTGGCGCTATAGGTTTGTAGTTCGATGAATTTTTGTGAATTTCGTTAAATGTTTGAGAGTTTTATTTATACCGTTTATGTTACACAATGAGTTATACTTTTGTAAAACCTTATTAAAAATAACTTAGTACGAATAAGTGACCTCGAAACCTCGGAATCGACAAAAACACCCACACCTTATGTTTTAAGCAAAAATGTTCTACATATCTTCGCGGTGAAAAATCACTTCATCAAAAGCCATACAAATTACATGTTTATTTTAATCTTAAAGCAATTAATTAAATCATTTTCCCCATTTCTCTCAATTAGCCTTACATTATTATAAACAACATACATACCTTAACGGTCGCCATGCACTTGAGGATCGTAAAACAAGAATGGGATGTCAGCTATATACATATAAAGTATAGGTATATGTCTCCCCCTACCACAGGGCCACCATTGGATTCACTTACATGACAATGCAGTTTTCACACGTGCAACAACAACTTCCAAATGGGCATTGACAACCAGAAGTGTCTGAAGTGTCTGCAGTGGTTGAAGTGCTAAGACTTGGCGTTTGGCATCCGCATATCAACGCGCAGGTACGTACATTTTTTCGCATGTAATTGGAAAATTGCTTCCCAGTGCAATTATGTCATACCATACTAACTACAATAACAATTAATTGCCTAACCAACTAAATTGAAACAACAAATTGCTAAAGTCGTAGTAGACCAACTAACCTGCTAATAACCACTAAAATGGGTAAAGTAGGAAGCGCTTTGCAACTTGTTTATACCACAAGGTAGTGGGAAATCTTATGGTAAACGAGGGGTTAGTTGAAGGCAGCAGCAGCAGCAGCAGCAGAAGATGTGTGACAATTGTGCAATAATTTCCACTTATAATAATCAGGCACTTTGCTATGATATGCTTGGATGAACTTAACTTGTATATAGGTGAGTGATTGATTGATAACACGCTATATGTGAGGTGCCACAATTTGAAGATAGGCGTGTTATATAACATATTCTAAATACTAACAAATGAAATTAAAACCCATCGCTTCTGAACGGCTGAAACGATTGAACTAACAAATTTTTACCTTGAAATGTTCGTTATAATTTGATTACGGTTATAGAGAAATGGAAAGTTGGAAGATGGGAAAACTTGACCAACAAATATAAAAATTAGGGGGAAAAACTAAAAGTGTATGCTTCTATGGGATTTGCGTAAATAAAGGTTGCTTTTTTTAGACGTGTGGTTTTCAATGATCCAATATTTTTTTAAGAGTTGGTCTTTTTGACACCTGTTACTTGATTTATACTCAGTTTGGTTTGTCATTTGCAAGAACTGAAGCCGAACGACCGTCAAGCGCGTCGCTCGTTCGGTGAATCGAGCCAAAACGAGGTGACCATCGATCCCGATTTTCACAAGAACATTTTGTTTAGCAATGAAGCTCACATTTAGTCGAATGGGTACGTTAATGAACAAAATTGTCGCATTTGTATTGTTGATATAATCCACAAGCCATTGTTGAGACGCCGTTACATCTTCAAAAAGTCACTGTATGGGCAAAAGAAATCATTGGCTCATATTTCTTCAAAAATCAAGTCGGCCATAATGTTACAGTCAATGGAGAACGTTACGGAGCAATGATTAATGACTTTTTCGAGCCTGAATTGGAGGATGTTGATGTGGACGACGTTTGGTTCCAACAAGACCGCACTACATCCCATACAGCAAACGAAACAATAAATTTATTGAATGAAGCTTTTCGTGAGCGCATAATCGATTTAAAACCGCTGGACTATTTTTCGTGGGGTAATGTGAAGTCGCTTGTCTATGCAGATAATATTCAGCGCATTATAACTGACATACGGCCCCAATCGCTGCCAAAAGTGGTCGAAAATTGGGCCTCTCCGCTGGAATTTATTCGAGCTAGCCATGGTGGTCATTAGACCGAAATCATTTTTAAAACCTATTGACAAACCCTTATTTTTATCATAAAGCTAAATTCTTGGCCATAACATAAAATTATATGCGTTCGATTTCTTCTTGAAAACTACATTTCTTAAAAAAACACCCTTTATGAAAACTCAGTATCCTCGCTAAACAGAAAGGATAGTGAGTCAATTGAGGTTGGATTGCGCTACATTATATGGGCGTCGGAGGAATATATCTAGGGCTAAATTTTAACTGAATACCAGTATCTCAACTAGTTCCTAAAATATGTATATAAAAAAGCTTACAAAATATTGGCAATAAAGAAGTTTAATTAAGAACTAGCTATACCTAGCCCAGGCTACCGTCCGTAAAAAAAAACAACAAAAATTAAACACCGACATTCGTTGATGCGGTGTTCTAAGCTATTTTTACGAAATTTATTTTTTAATTTTTTTTATTCATTTATTATAAAACATTACAATAAATTGTTATTTTACTTTAACACTATCGCAACAAAGGCTTTCAGCTTAAGGGTAGAATTACCATTAGACATTACAAAATATCGATTTTTCTTTTATTATTTTAATCGATAGGTATACCGTCTAAGGATCTCGTGTCAAAGTTTCAACAGTTTCGAGAATTAGAAATTGTGGAAGAGATGCTTCTCGGAAGTGGCTGGCGCCGAGCTCGTGACCGGGGGTTTCTCGAAACCATGTTTTTCAAAATTGTGATAATGAATTAGATTTTGAGAGCATAAAACACTGTTCTATACAGACTAAAGGCTTCAAAAGCAAATCATTGTTTTAGATCTTTTTTGACTGCAAGTACAACGAAATTTGTTTTTCAAAATCGTAATGTTGTTTTTGGAAGTCTGTTTTATGGGGTTCATTTTTTAAAATCGCAAATCTTTTAGTCTATCTACGATAAAGAAAAAACCTCTTGAGTAAGCATCGCTTTCGCAATTTACGCTGTCAGCGCCGATCTGACTTACAAGATCCTTGAAAAGTTTATTAATTTTCAATTTTCACTTTTGTAAAAAATGCTTTTTTTTCAACCTCAGATATCACTCTAAATAAATAGTATTCTTTTCTGAAAAGAACTGTCTTCATTTCCCTACAAATCCAACTACAAAAAATAACATATGTACGTATAAAGATAGCCTGGGGATGAGTGGTTGAAGTAGGGCCTCCGGATAAAATTCATTCTCATTTAGTTGATGTTCATTGCGTGTATTAAAAGTTGGTCGGTCTGGTTGATCTCTAAATAGTGAAAAGGAAGCGGCCACTAGGGTTTCTCTCCAGTTGAATCAATTTGTAGCAACAATAATGTAAATTGTAGTAGTAGATTTATGTTCCGAGTTTTTGCAGAAAGTCATTTTTGTGTAGCCATGGATGAGTGAAAAAATGTCGGTTTGGTAATGTAAGTGAATAAATTAAAACCCGCACAATTTTTACTTGTTTGTGTTTTTTAAAAGGGTATTTCTGGTGGTTGAAATAAAGTTGTGGTTATTACGGATGGTTCTGTACGGAAAATATTATTGATAAACTATCGGTCATTACAATAAACTTCCCTATGGGTTATGAAGCTAACTCTATTGCTTGGATGATTGCGATAGTCTTTGCAGTGAAACCTGGGTTCACTCCTGCGCATGAAGTAGAAAGCTTATCTTTGGTTCCGTCAATAATTCCCACTTCATATTATGACAGAATTTATCCTATGTTATGTCCAAAGCTTTTGTTTAGCCGCCAATTCAAGTCCCATGAAAATGAGTTCAAACAGACAGACAAAAATTCTAAAAATTTCCAATGCAAATACCCAAAATGGATGTACATATGAGTTTAAAATTGCACACATATTAACATAACTTATAAGCCGGCTAATATCTATATGAATTTTGTGACAAAAGGTGTGTCTCTTAAGCTTTTAAGTTAATTTCAATTTGATTAAAAAGTAACATCAAATAATATAATGTACATATGTATGTAGGTGTCAAACGAAAGATAGTAAAAAGTTCAACTTCGAAAATATATTTAAAGAGGGTTGCCACTAGTTTAAAACTTATTTAATTTAATTAAATACTCACAGGAAATGAAAGAGGTGCATACAAAAATATTTTTTAAAAAAGGGTTGCCACCTGTTTGAGAGTGTTAATTAAATTAAATAAACAACTTATCTGAAATATTGCTACAAATGTTGGTGTCAAACGAAGCTGGCTTAAGAAAGCGCCGAGTACCGAAAATATGTTTGAAGAGGGTTACTACTCGTTTATAAAGCTAACTACAAGTTAATAAATAAACTAAATGAAATACTACAATACTGGTATTAAAGGAAAAAGGTTTAAGAAGGCTGTTTCTGAAAATGACTTTTCAAGAGCACTGCCACTTGCTTCAAAAGATTTCTTTAATTTAATTGAGAAGTTAACTGAAATACTACCCGTTTGAAAAATTAATTTAAACAAAATACATTTTTGTCCTAATTTAATTGAATCAAAAATAATTTTCGAACTCAAAGCTAATTATAAAGAAAGTATTTGGAAAAAGACAACATTAAAATATCTATGTATATAATCGATGAGCAGTATAATAATAACAAATTCTAATAATAATAAAATGGATTTGTGATAACCAACAACCAAAAATTCACGCAGACTGTCGTATTTGAATTGTGTTGGTGGGTTATAAGGAAAAAGAGAAAATCCACAGCAGTTCACAAGCCCGCTGTGAATCACTGGCCCCACATATTAACGCACAACAAGTCGGAGGTGGCGAATTCATACCCGCGAGGAGCCATGGAAGAAGGGGATGTGGTGGGCTGCGAAATAGGAGCTAGCATTTCCACCGCTCTGACTGGTACTACTACTACTACTACAATTTTTACCACTACTAAAATTACTAATTACTACTACTATTTTTACTAATGCTAATTATTACTAATTACTACAACTACTTTTTCTATTCCTAATCCTGATTACTACTGCTGTTTTAACTAATGGTAGTACTAATTTCCAGTAATAATTTCACTAATTTCTGTTACTATTTCTACTAATGCTACTACAAATTACCACTACTACATTTTACTAATTTCTACTACTATTTTTACTAACGCTACTACTAATTTCTACTACTATTTTTCTAATGTTACTACTAATTTCTACTACTATTTTAACTAACGCTACTACTAATTTCTACAACTATTTGCACTCATGCTAAAATTAAAAAAAAAAACATATTTTATATTCATAACTCTATATGGGAGAGACATTATATCTCTTTATAGGATCGGCTCAGAAGGTATACTTTTGGCTCGCGTACTTAAAGAAGATTGAGAAAAGCTTTGTTCGAAAAAATATTTTCGTAGTTTCGAAAATATTTTGAATAGTTTTGTAACTATGTAAATAAATACATTGTAACCCTTTTCCTTTCTGGAATTTTTCCTATGAAGTTTCACTGCTGTAATGCTTAGACGCTCTGCATACCCAGCTTTTTTTTAATTGTGCGGGCTTATTTAATAACAGCGACTATTTTTGAGTAGCGCTTTGAGTGTTGTGTTTTTGCTACAAATTCTGGCCAGCCTTAGGTGTCACAAAGTGCAGTGACGCCATCCAAGCCTCCTTCTGTTAACAATGTCCTCACGCTTCTCGCATATACTATGAATTTAATTCGTAACAACTAAACGTTATCACCAACTTTTAGCTTGCCCGATATAGCTGCAACGTTGTTGTTGTAATAAATAGCATTACGTACTTTGTATGTAACTTATTACAAGGCCGTTTAACTGTAACTGTACATTACAGATACCCTGCACCATAACCTACCAAATACCGTTCCGCCAGATTATCAACCATCCTCCTCACAGGCACATCATTTTCTTATAATAAACCAGTATTTGTTGCAATAAACGTATACCGAGACAACGGCCGGAATGTTGCTCACTTACAATGTGATATAGTGAGAATGTATGAAATCGAAAAAAAACAAACAAAAACATAAAAAATCAGCAACCACACACACAAACACAGAGTGGAAATGAAAACTTGACGGCGACAACAAATATCAAGGCTTCTAAACGGTAGTATGACCAGATATGGCAAAATACAACGGATAGTTTGGTAACAGCTTCAGCTGTTGATATGCCACATACTACAACTACTGGCCATCAGAAACAAAGCTAGCTAGCTGTTGACTATGGAACTTGCTGAAAACCATTTAAAGATCCGCTGTTCTTCTTTTATACACAGAAAAATCTACATCTTTGCTCTTTTGCTGTTCTGGTTGATGTGGTGTTTACATTTAATACTATACACATTTACATTAGTGTGCCTCATCAAAGAAAGTTGCGGGGTTTTCCATTACCGTTATCTCGATTTTTTTTGGATCAAAAATCATTGAGAAGATTTAGTTCAAAAACCAAACTCCAATCTATCGCTCTAATATTTATGCCATATGCTACACAAATCTGATCTTATTTATATTTAGAAACGTTTTTGTTTTAAATCATTGCTTAATCGTTATTTTGTGATTTTGATTTTTTCTATAAAATTTGATTATTTTATAATTTACATTTTGGCAATCAAGTTTGATCATTATGCCGTAATTTTTATGTTATCGATCGAGAAAAATTTAAGTCCAAGAATAACGATTATTCGGATTTTTTTCTATAAATTTTGGTTATTTTTTCATTTATATTTGGTCGATCAAGGTTGATTGTTATTTTGTAATTTTTATTTTATCGATCAATAAAATTTAAGTTCAAGAATAACCATTACTCGAACTTGTATTTTTTCGATATAGTTTGATTATTTTTGAATATACATTTTTTCGATCAAGTTTGGTCGATAGTTTGTGATTTTTATTTGATCGATAACGAATAATCGTTATTCTTGGACTTAAATTTTTATCGACTTTCGATAAAAAATCATTCTTATTCTTGGATTACAATTTATTCGATAATATTTTATCGATATTTTGTGATTTTTTATTTTCGATCAATAAAACATAAATCGCATTATTGTTGTTGTTATTGCCAATGCCAGTAATTTCTTTTGCATTTGTTAAAACCAAAGAATTTTTTATTTAAGATAAAGGATTATTTTTGATCGAAAAAATAAAAGTATCGATCAAATTTGTTCGGGAAAGAATACCGATTATTTTTTTTATCAAAAATATAGAAATCAAAAATATCGATGAAATTTTATCGATAAAATAAAATTCACAAAATATCGATCAGCTGTCAAAAAAAAATCACAAAACATCGATAAAATGTTATCGAAAAAAATCCCAATTACAATTAAATATCATAATTTTTTTTTATAAGGCTAATAATCGCTACGATCCCTGGTTTAACACGTTCGTCAAAATATTTCGGAAAAACATTAAGATTTACGTGAGCTGACCCGATTGGAAATTAACACCAAAAATTAAAATTTTTGTAAATAAAAAAATTAAGAACCCAAAATAGAAATATTTAAAAATATGTTTATCGAAATTATAAAAATTAAATTTTCTAAAAAACAAAAAATAAAACAGCACTGAAATACTTTGTTTGGTTTGGTCTAGAATATTTATATATTTATAATATTATAATTCCGTTAAAGAAAGCAGTACCAATTTTCTTTTATTTGAGATATGATGCACCCTAATGAATCTACTACGATATGTGAATGTAGACTCGCAACTGCCTGTAGCCAGGAATCGCATCTGCTACCTCTGATGCGCTTAACTACTTGCTCACCTTGGCTAACCGGATCACATCCAGCAGCCATAGCACCACCTTTTGCGCGCTTCCCCTCAGACACGCACACACACACACACTTATACATCCCCACCTACTTGCCATATTGGGGCAAGGAATACACGTACACCAACATCATTCGAACATCAACATTGTATGATCTTTTGAAAACGTTTATATATGTATGTATGTACTTACGTTTAGTTTTGGTGATATATATATAGTAGATGATATTGTTAGCAATCGCAACTTTCTGGCAATCCGCAAGTTGCCACTAAATAACAGCAACATCTCAGTAGTAAATAACTGCCGCGTCGTCGTTGTCATAGCGTTCTTAACTTAACCATCAGCTGGTAAAAAAGGGAGTGTTGCGAATTAATAGCATCACCACCACTGATGGTGGTGGCACTGCCATCTTCGAAAGACAACGCATACACTACGAGTATGTGCCATACAGCGGTGGCATGTTGCACATTCGTAAGTATTCCTTTATAGCATCGTAATGGGTTTGCACTCGCGCCTTGATTGTCAACGGAGAGTACAAATTGCTGGTATTCTGTTGCCTGGATTTGTTTGTTTTTTTTTATTGTAGTTACTCGTACTTTGCAGAATATTTATTTACGTAAGTGTTATGCTATTGTAGTTGTTGTGCGCATGTGTTATGGATTAAATCTGTTTTATATGTGGGGAATTGTGTCAACGGGTTTCTGGGCAACAAAATGTTGAACATTTTTAGAATGTGTACAATTGTTGAACCTAATTTTGGCATTGCTCTAATTCAAGTATGGAAAGTCATATTCTTACCTATACGGGAATGTACGGAGAATGAGTTATGGTGAGTATTTATTTATTTATTGAAATCTAGTTAGCCAATGCTGAATCTCTTACAGAATAAGTATAAAAATATATAGAGAACTAATTTGATAAAAGAGAGATGCCAATACTAATGAAATGAATGCCATCGAAATGCAGTGGAAACAATTATTCGAATAAATATCGACTTAAATTATATCCGACCTGAGATGTAGTGTTGGGGAGTGAAATATAAAGTATAAAAAATATATGGGAAATATAATATATTATGGAAAATTTATCACCTAATTCGTTTTTATTTGCATAGTATTTTTAAATATATAACTACATAAACCTAAAACTTCCTGGTACAGCTATTTTCCTTTCTTTCTTGTTTCATGAAGGATGCTAACAGGGTTGCTTTTGCAACTAAAAGAAATTTTATCCAAGCTGGAGCGTTCTTTTGCAAGTCTTACTTACTTACTTAATTGGCGCTATAACCTCTTAAGCGATTTTGGCTGAGTTTAACAAATTACACGCCAGTCACTCCTTCTTCCTGCTAACTGGCGCCAATTGGAAAACCGAGTGACGTCAAGTCCTTTTCCAGTTGAATTTTCCAACACAGAGGAGGTCGTCCTCTTGCTCTACCACCAACAGCTGGTACCGCGTTGAACACTTTAAGGGCTGGAGTTTCGGTTCATTCGCAAGGAATGTCCTAGCCGACGTAGCCGTTGTATTTGAATTCGTTGGACTATGTCTATGTCGCGGTAAAGCTCGTACAGCTCATCGTTCCGTCGTCTGCGGTATTCCCCGTCGCAAAGGCGTAGAGGTCCATAGATTTTTCGGAGAATCTTTCTCTCGAACTCTCCAAGGGCCGTGTCAGCCGATGCTGATAGTGCTCATGCTTCAGCGTCATACAACAGCATCATACTGCGCAATTGCCTACTCAGCCCAAAGTAGCATTTGTTGAGAAGAGAGATTCAACGTGGGATTTCCAGACTGACATTATCGTAGGTGGTAATGCTGGTTTCCGGATAAGCAAAGTCCTTATTTTTTTCGAAATTGTTGCCTGCTTATTTGATGACAGGGGGCAGTCAGTTTTTCCCTCGTTCACTTTCAGATCCTACGTTTCGCTTCTTTATCCAGTTTGGAAAAGGCAGAAGTACACGCTTTTATAAAATATAGTGCCTGAACGGTTCAACTCAGCAGCTCTAATTATCTTTTCTAATATAAGTTTAAAGAAGTCGCACGAAAGAGAGTCGCCCTGCCCTGTCTTCAACCTCGTTTGGTTTCAAATGGCTCGGAGAGGTTCTGCCCGATTCTGACGGAGCTGGTGGTGTTGCTTCAGGCATTGCGGCAAAAGGCAGCTTCTTCTCTTGCTATCGAAAGCGGATTTGAAGTTGACAAAAAGATGGTGTGCGTCGATTCTTCTTTTTCAGGTCTAAAACCATACTAATAAAGTCCAATTAGTTCGCTTACGGTAGGCTTCAATCGTTCACACTAAAACAACCCCAAAATACTGTAGAATTTTGGGGATATATTCTTGAATACAAAAACGCGCTTGGTGCAAATCTTTTTGCTAGCACTTTTAGTTTTGTTTTTAATTTCAAAGTTTTACTACTCAGCAATGCAGAAGTGGATGGCATATTTTGAGCTATGAACATTAAACTATGCATCAAAACAAAGAAATAAAAGTATTGTTTAAATATTAAATGGAATTTTAAGTATATCATTAGCCATATCTAGCTTGGAGAAGGACGAAAAGAGTTGCCATAATTGCGAAATTGAAGAAGTTGCTTTTCAAATGATGAGCATTTCTAATCTATACTTCGGGTTTTCTGCTGATGAAGATATAATATGTGTGTAAATAGATGAATTAATTTTACGTATAAATAACTACCTTGCACCTTAAAAATCAATTATTTTTGAAGCTTATTGAAAAAGGTGCTGCCTTGCAAATTAATAAGATGAATGTATGTTATGTGTAGTTTTAAAAAAATGTGTATTCATTCATACACCTTTATAATTTTTGGAGAAAATTGTTATATATAAAAGAAATGAAGTTCGACAAATTGTACTTTGTGTGGAGTAAGGAAAATGATGTTATGTATTCTTTGATTATATGGTGGATGATATTTAGTGAAGTGTAGTGATCCAAGAATAATGATTTCCGGCCGTACAGATATCAAAGGAAATAAAGCCACCGATCCATCAAGTACTTCTTGAATTTATCAAATATTTTAATACTAGTAGCCTCATAATAAACATTGGCACATTGCTTGGGTGAACTGCAACCAGAGGTAGATTTATGTACCATACGAGCAACAGAAGTAATTGCCCAGGGCGGCAAAGAAAAAAAAACCAAGTTTAAAATTTAAATTTTCTTCATTATAATCAAGCATTTTTGACATAGTTCATTAATTAATTAATTAAAACTCATATTTAATTCATTCAAAAAAACAATAATAATAATTTTTACAAAATTTAAGGAAGATTTTTGAAAAATCGTTTTTTTTTTGATTACGGAAAAATAAAATCATACGTAATTTTAATTGGTATAGTTTTTTTTTAGTTGTTTCAAGCCATGCGCGCTTTGTGAAAGCTGATGCACAACGGGTCAGTTCTGCAGGCAGTAGGCTGAGTGATGCAGTGAAAAATGCAAGAAAGTCGGCGTTAGCAAGCAGAAAACAAGGAAGAGAAGCCCAAGAAACTCAGGAAGGTCAAGTTTATGGACCCGAAATCGTCGATTGATGGTAATAAACAGTAACTTTACTTCAAACTCTCATAAGCATGTATACAAACTTTAGATGCGTTTTTCTCGAAACACGGTTTTTAAAAACGGTACGCCACATATCTCCTACAAATTTCAACCAATTTCAAAGTTTTTTACACTAAAATGCTCGCAAAACAATCCTCTTGGTCCTACTAATTGTTATGTAAAAAAAAAACATGGTTGAAAAAGCTTTTTTTTCATATTAATGTAATTTCGTAAAAAATCCATAAAATAGCAAATCCCTACGGTAGGACATAGCCAGTGCATTTCTTTTGAGGACGATAACTTGTTTGTTGAAGTCGGACGGAGATTTTGGCAGCTACACGGTGTTCCAGGTATACACGCGCTTCGCGAGAGGCAATATTCACAGTATCATCTCAACCATAATTTTCAATGTATAGTCAAATATTTAAAAGAATTCGCCTTGCGATTCATATATACAACTACCATCGATAAGAATTTTGCAATTCCAGCTTAAAAAAATGTACACCTAATGCCACCAAAATTTATCTTTTTTTAGCAACCCGGCGGGTTGTTTTCACCAGAATAAAAATAATATATGCCATATTTATATCCAATATTGGATAAAAGTTACCTAATCATATCCGTATTACAAAAATGTCTATGCCAATCTGCAAATATGAATAAATTTTAAATTGATTTATTAAAACCAAATGAAAGTAATAATAATAACAATAGTAATAATATTAATAACAAATATAATAAGCAAATAATTGGCGTATAGTAATTTATATGTACACTTTTAATTAAATACAGCCATTCGTAGTAATTAAGAAAAGCGAAAACAACTCTACTCTTTCCAAAGTTATTTGATAGCTTATCGTTTTTTTTTGTTGGGATTTTTTACTTCCTGCATTTAAGTCCTTTTATCACCCCAGCGCTTAAATTTGCAACTATTAACTGTTGCGCTTTCTAAATTTCAACAAATGTATATATGTAATTATTTACTCCATCTGCAATGCAATACCAAATATATTTTTATTTAAAGCTGAGAGGTCAAAAACATTGAAGAAATGCAGGTACGAGCATAAAACCGTAGTAAACATTTCAGATAAAATTTAATAAAAATAGAAGAGTGAAAAACTCGAAAGGCGTAAACAGTGTTTTTATTATGAAATATTTACAGTGTCGCAAAGTAGCGTTAGTTTCAAGTACAAAGCGTCTACTAAATATTTGCACCGACAAATCCATTTGTGTACACATCGAAGGAAGTAGACAAACAAAAGACTTAAGCAACCAACTCACTTGGGGGAGGGCAAAGAGTACAGGAATATTATTGCTGTTGTTTGTTTGCTTTGTCAGTGTTTCATTGTTTATTTTAATTACGCTTTCATCTGTTTACGTTTGTGCTTAAAAGTTTTGGAGGTGTGTCAAGTAATAATTCGAAACGGTATACTACAATTAAATTTAAGGTGCGATGGTATTTTGTAAACAAAGCACGGAACTACAAATCGTAGGGGAAATAAAGAGCTATACGAAATTAATGCGAATGAATTATTTGAGCGAAGGTGTTTGCCTATTTATTTGTTTATTTCAATTTTTTTGGCCATGTCATGTGAATCATTGAGGCGCGTGCTTTAGAAATTTAATTTAATTTTAATTATAATACAAACAAACGATTTGGTGTTGCGCAAGCGTTTACAATCAATTCTTATCGCATTTTGCCTTGTTTAGAAAGCATTAAGAAAAACAATTTTTAAGCATTTTTTGAACGATTTTAAAAGGTAACCCAGATAAAAAGAAAGATTAAACGGTGTACTTAAAAGACAAAAATCGAGAGATGAAAACACCATGCTTCCAATTGCTCAAAAATAGGTGAATTTAGGCTAAATTTAAATCTATTTTCAATCTTTTCTTTTAAAGTTTTTCTACCAGCTAAATTATGCGTACAATTGTGGAGGTGTGAAGGGGTCAATGTTTTGAAACTTTTGGTGGTGTACTGAAAAAGTTTAATAATTTTAGGCGAGTCTCTTCATTGATTGCCCCACTTTCAGTTACTGAAATAGCTCAAATGCTAGACTCTTTAGCGGAAAATTTTTTCGAATAAACAACATCAATCACGCCCGTGTACCACCAAGGTTCGTGTCCTGTAAAGCCTAGAAAGAAAGTCTGATGAGGTGATGGGTGAATCTCCGAAATAGCAGCTATGAATTTGTATCATTTTGTAAAATATGTATTTGCATTTTCATAATATTCCTAAAAATGAAACAGGCCTCGAACTAAATAAAATCCCACAAAGATTGTTTTGAGGTAGTTTGCTATAGTAGAAGATTTGTTCGTTTGAATGATCCGGGTACTACTACTAAACCAATTCTGAAAATTCTTTCATTTATATAAAGTTACAGAAATCCCGAGAGCTATAAGCTATGTGTTTTAAATATCTCAAAAATTCTGAAGAAATTTCAATGCAAAATTACTTCTAGAGCCACTATTTAACAGGATATCTTTATATGTATATATATATTTTTTTATCGGGGCGGATACATAAGCTCAATATAAGAAATTAAAATCAAGCAGAACATTCCATAATGAGAATCCTAGCAGCTATTAAAAAAAAAATTTTTTTTTAACGTTAACGTCTGCAAAAAAAAGAAAGAAAAACCATTGATAGCGATGGACACTTTGTCATTTTTTTAAATACAATTTTTTTTCAATAACAG
This sequence comes from Anomoia purmunda, assembly GCA_951828415.1. Taxonomy (NCBI): domain Eukaryota; kingdom Metazoa; phylum Arthropoda; class Insecta; order Diptera; family Tephritidae; genus Anomoia; species Anomoia purmunda. The sequence continues at coordinate 26,012,269 of OX639995.1, forward strand.
TAAACAAGTATTCTCTTCCAGCTAAAGCGTACTTTGACCGGATTGTTTGATAGTTTACTTCGAAATGGTTTAGGAATTATAAAATTTGTATTTCTTTATTGCATACAATTTTTGATATACTTTGGGTGCTATATTCGTATGATCTTCGAAGGTTATATTCTACTTAAATATTTGCCTTCTTATTTTCTTACTCTATAACCTAACCTATGAACATCAACTTTCGCTCACATTGTTAACCATAATCGAGCTATAAGTACAATACATAACAGAAAAAGGAAAAAAATAAATAACTAAAATGCTATGCTGATCTACGAAATATCAATATTTCAGAATTAAAACGGGCAGGTACAGAAAGCGTCGCATAATATAAATTTTCTTTACTATTGATCATTTTAAAAAGGAATATTTTTTTAAATATTTCTTTATAACTGTAATTGCTTATCTTATTGTTTATAAACATAATAATATGAAATATATATATATTGATTTCCTTTATACGCATTTGTGTTATGCCTCTAGAGGCAATAACTTTGGCAGACCGGTCCTCAGCCCTTGAAGAGTGCAAATCAGTTCAGGAAGTAAACATTTTCAAAACAGCGCGGTTATCATGAAATATTCATCGTATTCTAAGGTGCATCGCATAATCGTGAACCTTTAACCATTACCATACACATCGCCGAAAAATGACGATATGATTCTCCAAGTTGTTAGACTATATCAGAAGCCGAGCTCCGTTTAATTAACTATACAGAACACTTTTACCCATTTTAGTAATGAAATTTCGCTTTGCACCATAATAAGACCCATCCCGCTATGCATTAGCCTGTTGCGTGTGCAGCGAATTCTTGATTCGAATGGTGTACTTCGGGTTGGAGGTCCACTGATATCCTCAGAAGTGGAGCACGATGCAAGGCACCTAGTTAGCCTTAATTTACCTTGCAGCTTGATCCACAATATTCATCATAAGTGCTTAAAATGCTCCTACTTGAACTGCAATATTGGTACGCAAAGGATGTATTTTGAAATTTGCCACCTGGTATATGGATGATAGCCACAAAGAAGCGCAGTGGAGTGAGAACACTTTCGTGCAATCATTCGCTACGAATTTCGACTTCAGTTATTGAGGAAAGTTTGTACCAACGAACTTACTTTCACTGTGAATGAAGCACCACACGCGTTTACGTGAACTGATAATAGCGGAGCGAAGCATGACAACCGTAAAGTTTAGCCATTCCTGGGCACGGAATGAGTATTTAAAGTAAATCTAACCAAACAAAGTTGCTCGCACTCGAAATATCTCGAACTTATCATGTGGCAACAGTACCCTTAGACGACGAATCTCTTTTCACCATTACTATGCGAGCTCAAGTTTGATCTATATTTTTTATTTTCCATTTTTTCGATAACATTTGATCGATATTTTGTCATTTTTATTTTTTTTTATCGTTATTTTTTGATTTTAATTTTTTTTACAACATTTTATCGATATTTTGTGATCTTTATTTTTTGATAATAATCGATATTCTTCGATTTATATGTTTCCGAACAAATTTAATAGATGCTTTTATTTTTTCGATCAAAAATAATCGTTATTCTTGGATTTACAATTTTTTGGGCATAACACACGCAAAAAAACTTGTCCGCGATGACAATAATATCAACAACAACAATAATACAATATATGTTATATGATCGAAAAAATAATAATTAAGAAATAACGATAAAAATTCATTGAAAAAATGTAAATTAAAAAAGAACGATCAATATGATCGGAAAAATGGTAATCCAAAAATAATGATTGTTTTTGATCGAAAAAATAAAAATTACAAAATAACAATTATGCGATAATTTACAACAAAAATTTGCAAAATAAAAATAAGGTCAGATCTGCGTAGCAAATGACGGCCGCCGTAGCCGAATGTGTAGCACGTGGGCGCTTTATTCGGTGGGTCCTGAGTTCGAATCCTGGCAGGGGCAAGTAACATCAAAAATAAAAGTTTCTTTCTAATGGCGGTCGCCCTTCGGCAGGCAATGGCAGACCTCCGAGTGTATTTCTGCCATAAAAAAATTTCTCCCAAAACCCATTTGCAATTCGGAGTCGGCGTAAAATTGCAGGCCCTCAATTTGTGTTACAACAACAAGACGCACATCACAAATTATAGGAGAAGTTCGGCCAAACATCTAGCTATTAGTTTTTAACGTAATCGGGGCTCTAACAGGGCACTGTCTGATAGAAAAACACGCTGAAAGGAGCTGCAAGAATGACGAGGAGGAGAAAAACGGTCTTGCATTTACTGTGTAAGTGTCCTGCACTGTATAAAAGCAAGATGCGGTATCTGGGATCCCCATTTTTGGATGATCTTAGTGAAGTTTCAAGCACCGAGGTAAATTGGCCGTTGAGATTCATCAGCGAGGCAAGATGGTTTGGTGAGGGGTAATTTCTTCTTCGGATGGCACAAATTTTTCTTGTGGTAACACAATGGGCCTCCTATTGCTGGCCTAAGTGAGCCCCCGCAGGCGGCAGCAGCTACAACCTAACCTAACCTATTATTAGTTTAGTTGTATTACATTTGGCCTGCTTTAAAAAGAATTTTATAAACAAAGTTTTCTTAAATATTACCAGCCCCTGGCATTAAGTATTTTCCAAGTCATAGATCGCGCGGTGAACTTGAACGAAAGTACTTCCATCTTACCTACGTACGTATATACTCGTATATGAATTTCGATTACCAAATTCTATTAAATCGGTGTCATTAAAACTGTCTTGCAATTGTTAGTTGTAGTTTTGATCTCAGTAAACGATTTTATGAGTTCATTAAAAATAGTCACACACCATGGCATACTCGTAACTGCATTGAATATAACAAAAGAAATGCATTGAACTATAGCATTGCCTATCGGACAATACGAGTAGTAGTAAATAAATCCATTAAACAAGCGGCAAAGTCAATGCACTCTCACTCACCCGTCGATGCTCCGTAAATGAAATGCACCACACCCTCGCCCATCCCATTGACTCACAACAGCCTAGATAGACACCGCGACCGGTAGTGTGGAGAGACAGACATGGGCGTGTTATTGCCGTGAAGTTGCATTAACGGTTATTGATTTAACAATATACGTACGAAATTATTAATGCAAATGCAATGCAAGTAAATACTTTTTTATTATTCTTACCGCGACATTCCCGATTTATTTTGGTTATGCTTTAATCTTATTAGATTATTACGAAGAAAGTGTAGCTAATGCTATTTGTGTGGATTGGTAATTTAAATTTTCCTCAACTGTCAACACTTTGACAATGAACTTCGAAACCAAGGCGAATTCATATAAGGTGATGGCATAACACACACACACACACGCATTTTTCAATTTAAGGATTTCGCGATAAAATTGAATAGAAGAATGAACGCCATTAGTTTTCGTTTTTAGGATGTCATGGGTAAAGGAAAAATACAAATATAGTGGAAGAAGAAGACATCAGCTACTTTAACAACTTCACCTCTTATGAATTCGCCTTGCTTCGAACTATGTATGTATGTAAAGTAAAATTAACTTTAATAAAAGCAACTGAGGAAGTAAACGGAGTTGTACTTACACTTCGTGGCTATTAAATGTTATTTATTAATTTCTTCTTTTTCTTTTCGAATGGCACCATTGAATATTTTGAACTGTGTCTATCAAGTTACTAATATGAACATCGAGAATCAATAAACAAAAATCATTTATAATGAAAAATCGACGAACAAAGTTCCAATACAAATCATGAAATTGCAGTCAGCCTCTTTTAATCATTCCTTGACCTTAAAATCGAAAGATTTCATATCTATGTACAAGAAAACTTAAAATCAGCGAATCGCTTGTATTTTATGTATTACGAAACAAAATTTAACATTCTGTTTATATAATTGACGCACACTGTACGTGCATGGATAAATTTGCAGGCTCAGTTTTGACCTTTTTGATTATCTGTCACTTCCGCTTTAGAGTGTTCAGCTGGTTGTGGATTAATCGGAGAAAGATATTGGTCTCTTGGTTTTGAAAATAATGGGCCAACTCGGGTACAAGAGTTACAAAAGAACACTCCACTTCGGATAAAATTTCCTTTAGTTGCAAAAGCAACCCTATTAGCCTCTTTCATGAATGTTGCGATTTGTTTAGTGCTATTTAAGAACGGAAAATAATTCTGTCGGCAATTTGTAGGATTATCTAGTTATATATTTGCAAATACTATGCAAATAGCGGATATCATTTTACCGAGTTGGCTCAAGTCGCATATTTTTCCGAGTTTGTGTCGTTGCTTTACATTAATTTTGTTATCCTACCTAGTGTTCTTTTGCAATTAGGTAACAAAGAAACACCCCCAATGTAGAGGAAGCGGATGACACTCGATCCGGTTCAATTCTACCTATAAGGTGGAGAAACATATATCTTCTTTAAAATCGCCTTGCTTGTTTTTTACATACATAGCAGTCAAAGGTAATCAATTTCGTTAAAAAAAAAATTCATTGAATTTCAACTTTATTGAACATTTTTTAATTGACTATATGCTTCCTTGAGATATCATAATATTTAATCGAGATATTCGATGTACGGACGGGCATCGATTTCTCTATTCATTCCGAACACAGTTACTGGAACAATTTTTTTTTATAAAATTCCAATGCTTGCGTGAATTTCAAAAACTAGTTCTTTTAATAACAAAAAGCTTATTAATGAAAATTTAAAAATTTGAACATTTTTTGTATGAAGTATTTTATTCAATTTTAGTATTATAATATGCAATTCTCAAGAGATAATTTTTTGGATTTAATATCAAAGAAAATGCGCAAGACCATTAGCACAAGAAAATAATAAAAATCAACGGAAATTTATTGTATTTAAAATCAATCCCTAATATAATTATAAAAATAGAGCACAAGACCAAACTTCAAAACAATTGTAAAAAATCTGCCGGAATTTTTAGCCAATTTAGACGTGCACATTATTATGCTAAAATTGTGAACAGCACATTCTAATGTTTTCCAAAAATAAAAATAATTTGAAACCTTATTGAATTTTTATAAATTTTGTACAGAGTTTGAAATTTTAATTTATATGCCTTTTTTATATTACAAATTAAAATTTTATGAAAAATTAACGAAAATATTGATGAAAATGAAATATGGATATCAAAAGAAAGAGGCTTATTAAAGCTTGTTGCCCAAAACTTTTTGATTTAAGGGTTTCCCCTGTTTAAAAGTAAATTAAGTTAAATTAATAAATTAAATTAACTTTTCCAATATGAGTTTCAAACTAAGAATTTAATAAAACTGAATTTCAAAATTTTTTGAAAAGGGTGGTCATTAGTTTAAAAATTCATTAAAATTATAACTGGTTCAATGAAATAATAAAAAATGGGTCTCAATCAATTGAGGTTTCAGGAAGCTTTCTTTTAAAAATACTTTGTAGAGGGTTCCCACCTGCTTAAAAATTAAATTAAATTAAATAAATGAAGTTAAAAGTAGAAGGGGCTAATACAAATTTATAATGAAAATGTGTTGAAACGGTGTTGCCACCTGTTTAATACAAATAATTTAAGTTAAATTCTAAGTTTACTGTAATATATCAGTATTAGTGTGAAGCGAAAGCGTTTATACGTAGAAATTGTTGAAAATGGTTGCCACCTCATAACGAAGGTTTATACTATTTGATTAGTGAGGTTACTGAAATTCTTCTATACTGTCAAACGAAAATGGCTTCAGGTTAAAAGTTTTATTCGAAACATATAAATGGAGAGTGTTGCCAACTGTTTGAAAATTTTAAATTCAACTAAATTTTTAAGGTAAATGAAGTTTGCAATACTGGTTTGAATTGATATACCTAAAAAATAAATTAGGCTCGAAAACATTTTGAAAGGTTGGCAACTGTTTGAAAATTAAAAATAAATTCGTTAATAACGTAAATAAAATTAAGATATCTCGGATATTTATGTAAATACACATTAGGGTGGGTCAATTAAAAATGTTCAAAGCGTATCGTCACAAGTATTTTTGCCCAAGGAAGTATACCTCAAAAATGAATTTCGAGCCGCGGAATTTTTCGCCAGTTATTTTCAAAAATACTAAAAAGTCGATCTATTTAAAAAATCTGTCGAATCTGTCGCGTTTTCGTTTCTCTCCCATGTCTCCTTCCGTCCGACTGCCCCACCACGCGCGCCATCCCCTCCCTTTTCCTGTCGCTTTCATTCGTTTCATTCGATATTGGAATGTGGCTAAGCCACTGATAGCATTTAATAGTGAAGAAAGGCGACTGACCGAAACAATATTTACGTTTAAAGTGGGTGTACCACTTTGAGATCGGGTGTCAATTAAAGTGCAAATCTCACTCTGCATTCAAAAATGGAACATTTAAATTTACATAAAATTTATTCAACTGAATTTATTTAGTAGGTAATTGAAGCCTATAATTAAAGAAAAAAATTAGATACAGGAGTATAAAGGTTTTTTGTCCGAAAGAAAATTGCAAGAAGCTTTTGACTCAGTTTTTCTAGTTTATACTTAAATATTACATTCAAAATTAGCACGGAAATATAATCTATTTGAAAATGAAAACATAAGTAAAATATAATTTTATAATACCTGTATTAATTTAAACATTGGATATATAAAATAAATTTATTATTATTTACGACCGCAATAAATACCAAGCCATCGAGTAATTTACCCCAAAGGCGAATGACTTTGCAATCCATAATTTTCAATTAGCAACCTAACATTTAATTTCACTTCATTTTCATTTGATTATTTCCACTTTTGTTGCATTCGTTGCTTTCTGTACACTTTGCTTTCGCTTCTCACTACTCACTCCACATATGTATGTATGTATATCGTTTTTCATTTCCCATATTATATGAAATCTTAAACGTAGGTATAATTAGTGTTGTACATATGTAGCTTTATATTTTTTGTTCATTCTAATTTTTTCCATTTCATAGCAGTCGGGTTCTTTCTTTTGAAGGCAGTAAGATTGCCTGCACGAAAATCTAATTACAGCAGTTTCAAGTGCACATTTTGCACAATTTGTGCAGGTTGCAATTAAAAAAAAAATTATCCAACAGCGCTGGTTGGTTGCACACAGTGATTTGGCTTATGGGATTTGTGAAACTCTGGCAGTGCTGCCGTTCCATTTCACCAACTCATTGCGCATTGCGGTTAATGGAGTTTTAATGAAAAGGAAATTAATTATTTCGCACATTCACACTTGACGTCAGGAGTTGCAAAAAGAAATTGCAGTTAAATTTTTTTTCATCATTACATAAAACAGAGATAAAAAGGCATCGAAAAGGGCTTGGGAAAATCGTAATTATTATATTCGCTGCTTTCCAAAGCAAAACGTTGTCTTATTGAATTCCATTCGATGTCAAAGTCATCCTTTGCTGCTGTTCAGCGCCGTAGGCAAATATTTACTTCTCGGTAACGAAATTACTTTTTGTTGTGTATTTTTTTATTTTTTTTTTTTAATTCACACCTGTTGTTGTAAAGCTATGGATTAAATATTGCCATAAATTCTTGACATGACATTTCAATTTATTAACTATACATAGAATAGGTTTTTTGTAATACAATAAGTGCAAGTGTGTATGCACTTTCGCCTGACTCTTTATGATGATAGTACGAACATATCTATGCATTAAATATTGTGCCTGGGATAGGTTAAGATTTACGGGAGTATTTCCATACCGGAACGCTAAGTGTGAATAGACGCAATGTACGTTCGTAGTATAATAATATCAATGGCGACGCACAGCAATGTTGAAGGGAAATGACATTTCAATTATACGTTTTAAATATAAATGATATATTACGTATTATGTTTTTGCGGAATGGCATAAACCTAGAATTGAAAAACTACATAGGCACAACAAAAATATTCTTCTTCTGAAAGCTGAAGTACCTTAGGAGAAGTTTTTCACTATGCTAAAAACGAATCTGAGGTCTAAATTTACTCATTTACATCGTCCCATCAAAGGGTACAATTTTCTCGCTTAGATAAAAAATCAAAATTAATATTGTTTTTAGTATTCTGAAAATGAATCTGTCCAATCACCGCCAACACCACCTTTAAGGGTAAAGATGCTTTGAAAATTCAAATTTTGAACTGACTCCTATAGTTCTTGGCGTTCTAATAACGAATCTGAGGTCTAAATTTACCAATTACCCTTAGGGTTTCCTCGGGTATTAAACATTTTTCAATAATATTTACTTATTTTGTTTAATGTATTAAAAAGGGGAACTTTTAGTCAAAGAAACGTCCCTGTAGAAAAAAGTATTAGATAGATCTTTTATTTTAAATTAATCATTCCAATTTTTCTACTTTTGTAACTAGGACACCTCCACGTGGTGAACGCGGGCAACGGAAATTTCCGTCGAAGTTCCTAGGCTAAAAAAATGCCTTCATGGCAAAAATTGGTGAAAATAGGTTTGCGATGCAGGTGAGGGATACCCCAGTATCGGCAGCTGTTCAGGGGCCCGCAGGCGTCGTTATCAGGCGACCGTAGCTCTTCTTTGTTGGATAACTTGGCTTCAAGAGAGTTAATGACTACAAGAAAAGGAGAGGCTCGAAAAGTCGAATTTAATTAAATTATAAGGAAGTAATATAAACTAAAAAATATGTCAAACGATTCGTCTGGGTGTGGAAAAGATGTATACTTATATGTTGGAGAGGGTTGCCACCTGTTTGAAACGTGAAATTTTATTAAAGTATACACTAGTAAATTAAATTTTAAAATATGACCATCCAATAGTTCGTTTCGCTTGGGTAGCTATATTTTGAATAGCGTTGCCACCTGTTCGATACGTCAAATTTGATTAAATTATACACAAGTTATATGAAATAAGAAAATATGCGTGCCAAACTGATCTATATAAAATAACGTAAATTTCATCTTCTCGTCATCAGAAATGGAACAAAAGTATTCAACATGCTTGAAATAAATATTTTCTACGACCAAAAGTCCAATTTTAAATATTGACTTTTACTAAGCCAAAATGATAAAATTGTGACCGGAAGGTAATTTCTATCTGCCAACCTAAAGCTTGTCGTTTTATTTCTAACTTGTGTTAAAATTTTATTATATTGAACAGCACTGCAACGCGAATGTTCTTTATTATCTTTATACATATATATGTACATAAGTATAAGAAGTTCGTAATGTGTTTATTTCAGCAGTGGAAAATTATGTCCATGGCATTTACTACTGAGGGTAAATAGCATCTGTGTTTTTGAAATATTCACTGTTTCAGAGTGCATGTTGATTGTGTAAATTTTAACATGTTATGCTTGTTTCGTGGAGTGTACCCTTTTCCACCCGACCTTGTCCGACATGATGTATAAAGTATATTTAATAAAAGTATAAAATATCTACTTTAATCTGATGGTTAAATTGTCTGCCTCAAAATGGAATGGACATGAAGTAGACCGAAACTCCGGCATAGTTGTCAATTGCACTTAAGGTCGGGGAAGGATGAAGGCAATGAGGGTTAGGGGTAAGGATAGAGAAAGATCATTTCTCCTCCACAAATCTTCCAGAGTCTTTTATAAATCTGAGAAGCTTGCTGAGGGAGAGAGAATAAACGATTTCCATTCGCAATATATCAAATATTCTCCATCGCAGTGTCCAGGCAAGATGTACACATCGGCTAGGTGATCGATGATGCCTATGGTGGGCATATAGTGCTCACATGGATTATGTAATCAACCCGACTAGAACGCGTAACTCCTGCCTTCTCTGTCTAAGAAGGCATTGTCTTATTCATGACATCAATGATGTACCTGACCTTCCCTTTGACTGCGGTACGATGGGCTCTACCAAAGACTCGCAGTTATCGCAGTGTCTCGGCACCCACATGAGCTCAAGCTTATTCCTTTTTCAACAGGGCTTAGATTCAACTATAGTTTCTTGGACAATTTTTGAACTGGCGCGAGCAGTCACTAAGGCCTCTAGTGTCGTTTGGCTATTACTGCAAAGTCCACTCTTCGCCAATTATCCAATCCGCCACCTAAAGTATAGCAAATATCTCTGATTGGTAAACCGTTGCCATTGGAGTTAAGGCAGAAAAGCATCTGAAATCGCCGTCTAAGTGCCAACCAACAAAAGCTTACGGTACACTTTCTTCCAAAAGAGTCTTCCTGTATCCGTTTGTCATTTGGCGTGATGATTGGTCTGATTAGGACTGTGTATACCTAAAGTACCACAGTTGGTCTCAGACCCCAAGTGTTACTAAATGTTCGCTGACACTATCCAAAAATTTCAAAGCTCGATTTACCTTCTGTTCGACATGAGTTTTCCAAGTAATTTTTCTACTAAGGGTTACACCCAGATATATTACTACCCTGAAAGTCTTAAGTTTATGCTCCTAAGCACTGGAAGGTTCAACTTTTCAATTTTCTTTTCTTCGTAAACAATACCAGGGTTATCTTGTTGGGGTTGACAGAAAGACTCTGCGCCAAGGGTTCCCTGTATGTTTCCACAGACCTCCTGGAAAGATCTTTCTGACGCTAATACACAAACATCGTCCGCGTAAACTTTGATGTGAACGAAGTCCTACATTTCCGTTAAAAGGGAGTCCATTACCAAAAACCACAAGGCCGCCCGGAGGCATCATCTCCTAACCTCTGTCATGGTGCAAGAACCAGCAGTGAGTAATCTTAATTAACAATCTAGAGTATTGTGAGTATTGAGGGAACAAAAAGTTGTTCGGAAGTTAAAAGTTTAAAGTCCTTGAGACACATATGGGTTTGTTCAGAAATAGATACCATTGCTGATGTTGCAAATGCAACGTAATATGGAAATCCCAAATCCACAGAAGCAATGTTTAAAATGACACTACTTTTTTACAATTAATCGGACAGCTCTCATCTCCAAGCGGCGAGGTCAAAGTTGCCAAGAAATCAGAAATTTGGATGTGGCTCGTAAATTAAAATCACGTCATGATACCTCCATAACATACAACAAAAACGAATCATGCTTGAAGGCTGCCGCCAATGTCTGATCCACCAAAGAGGAAATCGAAATCGAATAAACGTGCATTCATTTTTTGAACTAAGAGTTATATATTTACATACATAGTATGTATATTACAAATATACAATAACCGTAGTAACCAAATGTTCTAAACATGCCGACAACTACAACAATGCATACATACATACATTGAGTAAAATGAAGCGCAGTGACCAGTGAAACCGCAAGCAGCTGGGTCTCGACACGGACAAGCAATACGTATACTACCTAATTTGAAATTATGCGGGTGAGAACAAGAAGAGTGCAATGACTCCGGTGAACATGCAGACAAACAAAAGCTAAGCTGCATTCAGCAGTACGAGAGACAAAGATGAGTTGAATGAATATGAGAATGGTGAAGAAAGGTGAAGGAAAAAAATGTAAATTTAGTAAAATGAACAACAAATCAAAAGAAAAAAAGAAAAACGGGGAAACGTGTTTCCTGTGTTGCTCACGTCAAACAAACAAAACTAAAAAAAAAAACAGCTGACGCGTTCCTGACAGCGAGCAGTCAATAGCGAATATAAATAAATAAACTAGAAGTCTGAGGAGAAGCTGAACTTTTTACACCCAACCTACAAATGTACATACGAATTATTTGAGGTGGAAGGGCTTAAGAGTAAAATACTTTTCATGCACGTGTAAATTATCGATACATTGTTGTTTCTGTTGAATAAAACTCAAATCAAATTTTCAAACGAAATAGCGAAATTTTGAAATTTTTGATTAAAAAAAAGTTGCATCACTCTCACCGTGCCTCTAACAGAAAATCTTGACTTATTTCACCATACCAGAACTAATTGACTTTCGCTGATTGATATTAGAATTTGACCAAAAACTACTATTCGTTCTCCACTAGAAGGGGAATATTGGGCGGTTTCATTGCCCTTACACTAAGTATCTTACATATAAGACAGATAACAGGTCTAAGGCGCGGTGCTGCAAAACCGACTAATTCTGTTGCCGTATTGTACTGAATTCTGTTCCTGTTGCTAGCAACACTAGAATCGCAAATTCTTTTGCCGTTTCTGTCACTATCAAAAATTTGTTGAATTCTCTTCCTGTTTCTGTTTCTCTTCTTTGCGACATCTCTGCGTCTTTAGACCAGCAAATGGTCTCGCAAAGCTCGTATATTTCACACATATCCGAGCAGCTCATTTGTGTCCGTGCGTTTGATTTTGCCTGACAATATCTAAATGTGCATTTGTGCTTACTAATGCAAATTAACTTTGTTCGTTTGTAGCGATTTTATGGGTAATCCTGAATTCCAAATTTTCATGGAAGTTTCACGTGATGAAACTCATTTACAGCCACGCATCAATAGATAGGTTGGAAGATCTACCACCCGTAGGTACCTTATTGATGTTCTGTTATACTCTCTTTGCCTTTTTAGACTTGGATAGTTCTAAGGCCACTTGCGGACTTAAAATAAATGAATGTTGGTACGACACTGAGTGCGACAAGGCTGCGATTTAGAACCGTGCGACTTTTTCATGAGCTAAAATATTACGATACCATTGTCTTCGCTGACGAGATTCTGCAAGTATAATTCCTGATTTGAGTGACGGCTTTAAAACTTACACTGGATCGACAACTGGAGTTTGTATCGAAGATAAGGGGGATATTCTTTACTTTTTTATTCAGGATTCCAAGCCGAAGTATTCGCAACAGTCAAGTCCATTAAGAATGCAATAAAAAATATTGGAAACACGAGTTTAAGTGACTGAAGTGACAAACAGTGACTGAAAGGCGTCGAGAAGCTGGAGGTGGGCTAATCTCATGTTGCTTTCATTGAGCAGATGGGTCTACAGACAAAGGGCTGGACTGATGACTGGCAAAAACGTCTGACTGTGATTGAAATATATGACAATCTCATTTGCGATCTGCAGATGGTATGCGCAGAAGTTGTATCCGCGTAGGTTTAAGACATTTCGAAATCAAAATTTTTGTTTTGTTTCTCATTACTGATTCTTGAAGCAGGCAAAGCTTCTGTGAAAATAGCATCCGCTAAAAAATAAAAGACAAACAGAGTGCAAAACATCTCATGTCTTGGAGGCCAATGGTAAGAAATTCGGGAATTAGTTGCTTTTTATATGGAGGGGATACCACGTTCTGATTTCATTTGTGTCTAGATAAATGTACCTATTGGAAGCCAATATATTTTTTAATAAAAAATATTTTTAAATATTTGTAATAAAATTTTTTTCTTTTAATAAAAAACACCTTTTTCAATTTAATTTTATATCAATTTAATTCACCACTAATTTTTTGTTTTAATTTCAGCGTAAAAAATATTTTTTATAGAAATGCTAGCGTATTATTGCAGTAGATTTTTTTTGTTTACAGTTGCTACAATTATCTGTGCCGCAACGTGCGCTTGCGCCAATAGAGCTGATTTATTGAACCTGTTCGACAATGAATTAAGACGTAAAAATGCTACACATAAGCTGCTTGATATTTAATTAAAAAAAATAATAATAATATCTGCATCAACGCAGCAATGATGAAAAGGCCAGTCGCTATCAAAATGAGTGTAATAAGTTTATTAAACCTCATTTCGTAAGAGTCATATGTATACTCGTACAGCTGCCGTTGGTGTTGCAACAAATGTACATACATACATACATACATACATACATACACACAAACGTATATTTCATGCCACTCGTTATTACATAAACAATTGGCGTTCAATAATCTACACATCATAATCATGAATCCGTTGTTACGAGTATTTTGTTGAGGTAAGTTAACCTTTTGTGGCACACCAATAATAGCATGGTGTGGAGAAAATTTAATAAATTCGACAAAGGTTTTTTTTTAATATTAATATGAGTGCATTTGTGCATATTTACTATGTGTAAAGTAGCAGTTGTGCTCACGGCTTTTTGCCTACTTGCGGACTTGCCGAGTAATTTGGCTGCCACAGCAGTCATAGCTTGAACTAAACGTTCACGATGCCTTAGAGGAGCACTAGTTGCGATTTACTATATACATACATATACTTTTATACACATAGTAAATAAATATATGAAAGCAAAATCGCAAACATGCCACAAATGCACTTTTTTATATTGAAACTCTTCTCTAAAAACATCTTCTTTTTTCCACGCTACTCATTGGCATGATTACATAATTTCTGTGCAATAAAAGTTATGACTATATAAAATAAAATTTATTTACTCTCAAATCCATAAACGAATAAAAATCGCAAAGCGCAGCATTAATTTTATTTGTCTAACTGCGCTTTCGGTGTATCCATTATTGCTGCCACAAAAGTCACCCAATCGGTGTTGTTGTTGTTGTTGTTTCTGCATTGAAGCTGACACATTTTGGTTTTGTGGCTGCAACGCTTTGACATAAGCATGAACAAATAAGCATACAAAATAGCGATGACGGAATATTTTTCATGTACTTTTGATTTCAAGCTTTTTTGTACTGAAATTATTAATACCTAAACAGGGCGAAAATAGCACCTAAAATGATCTGTAAATCGAAACAAAATTTTGCGAACTTCTCTATGATTTTTTTCCTATAAGAAGGACTTCTTATTTCACTAAAATCAAGAAGCAAATCTACAAAACTAAGATGTTAATCATCATTATCATAGGTTTCTGTTTCTCCCTTTGGAGCATAGGGCCTCAATAAAACATTTAATTTCATTCCACGTTTTTCCTGTTCTTTCAACTTCTTTCCGTACCGTTTTCCGCCACGATAATTTTTGGTCGACCGACTTTGCGCCGCGAGCCTTGTGGTCTCCAATCCAGTGCTTGGCGACAGATTTCATTTGCGCCTTTGCCAAGCGTTTGCGCAATCCACCTCCACTTTTTTAGCTTTATCAGGTCTACTACCGGTTGAATTTTGCACCTCTCATATACGTACATCTTCGTTGTTTATAGTATTGGGCCACCACATCTTTAATATCCTGCGCAAACAGAATACATATTATCAGCATATGCAAGGTCCTCAAGATGCTCTTGAGAATTCCAGTGAGTACCTCTTATTTTTCCCTCAATGCAGCTTTTTAGTACATATATTATCAATAACCATTAAAAATAACAGAGGGGACTGAAGACGGCCTTGCTGTACGCCAGCGTTGGTGGAATTGCTTTCCAACAGGTTCCCATCGTGTAGGATTCTGCATTTGAAGTTGTTATCAGTTTCGATGGAATTTTTTGAGCGCAAAAACGCCTCCCAAATGCTGTTACGAGAGACACTATCACAAGCGGTGCTGTACTCCACGGAGGTTAGTTAAGATGAAAATGAGAGATGGTAATTAAGAAGATGACGCGTTGAATTCAGATGAAAACCTCTTCAATATAATTAAAAAGGGAATCCTGGTTTTTATTAGAATCTCTTCTTAATTTTTATAAGTCGAAGATCTTTTCAATTTAAAATTATTGGCAGCGAAATATTTTTACATAGATTATGCTCTGAAAATAAATATCACACTGTTTTAGAAACTGTTTATTATTTAATTATGTAAGCTTTACTTATAATTATGATAATTTTAAGTATATATAAATTGGGCCCGTTTTAAAGTAACCTAGTTGCAAACGAACACTAGGTAGGATAAGAAATAGCATGTAAAACAACAACACTAACTGGGAAAAATATGCGAGTTGAGCCAACTTGGTAAAATGATATCCGACCTGAGATGTAGTATTGTGAACCAAAAAAACCCGCTCTATTGTGAATCGGCTCTGGAAAAATACTTGGGAAATTTCAATCAACTGCCAAATCTTGTTTGTTTTATGGATACATAAACAAAACATATAAAAATGTAACAAGGGTAAGTAAAATTGCTTTTCGTAAATTTCACATAAAATTATGAATTCAAACATGTTTGTTATTTCAGAATGCAAAAAAAAACAGGCGAAAGAGATGGTCATGTGAGGAAACAATTGCGTTTTTGAGATGCTACTTCGCTTGGAAAGCGGAGTTTGAGCACCCAAAAAGAAAGAGGTTGGCCTACGCGAACGTGTTGGAAGATATGGAGTCCATGGGCATTACGGTAGGTTCAAGAAATATATGTTTGAACAAATTATATTTATTAATCCACTTCCAGGACTTTGAAAGGACACCGCCGTGTTTGGAGTCGAAGATGCGCAGTCTTCTCCAGGCCTATAAGGCAGCTCGGGACAACAACAGCAGAACTGGCGCCAGCCCGTGCTTTGGCACCTACATATATGGAGCAAATGGACGAAATATTTGGAAGAAGTCCGATTATTTCAAATGACCACACGGTTCATGTGGGTTACAGACCGTTTGAAATACTTTCGGTAAATGTGCTGTCTGGAAAAAATAACTAACAGAAATTACTCTGCCTAGTTACAGCTTTTTAAAACGTTACAGTGAGTTTCAGTGAAAACCTTTTAGTGAAGTTTTTGCAATGTTTTTGATGTAAATTCTTCGTGCTCGTTTTTATAATACCCTTGTACATACGGAAGAGCATCAACTTAAAAATTTTTCAAAAAACGTCGGTAACATTTTGCTGTACAATATTCTTCTTCTTTTTAATATTAATGCAAAAGAAATAGATTGATAGAAATAGAAATCGTCACTATCGAGAGAATATGTATTTATTTTTAAAACTTCTGGAACATTAAATATGTTTGTACAGTTGCGAAAAAAGGGGCGCAGGGTGGAGTCTTTCTGAGAATTTTATACGAAAATTCGTAAGATGCTCTAAGACCCGATCTACAATGTCAGCTGTGAAGATTCGGGGCGAACTGAACCTGCCCTGCGGTGTTCATATAGTTAGAAGACTTTTACGTGATCAAAATTTATATGCCCGCAGTCCTCGAAAAGTACCGTTGTTAAAAAAAAATCATGTAGCACGACGTCCTAAATTCGCCAAAGAACAGTCGAGACTCAGCCGATTGAGATATGGTGCAACATCTTGTGGACCGACGAGTCGAAAGCGGTTAGGGTCCCGTCAGTATGTAAGACGAATACAGAATACGACCCCAGATTCACCACAAAAACTTTGAAGCATGGCGGTTATGATACTCGAACTCGGTTTGGGGCTGTTTTCCCTACAGAGCTGTAGGCCCAATTCACCTTTGGGCAGACGTCAATAAAGCCATGTGGAATGATAAACCCAAAAACAACAACGAGTTGTGTATCGTAGTCCAGCAAAAATGGCAGAGCATACCACTGAAAAGATGGCAGAGTCTCGTTGACTCTATGAAGAGGCTTTGTATTGCTGTTATCAAAAATCAGCATGGCCATGATACCAAGTACTAAGATCTCGTAAGTAAATTAGCAATTTCCATTTTAAAAATGCAAAACATCAATACTCATAATATTAAACTAACAACAATGCAAAGTAGACTATTCACAAAGTACAAATGTATGTTAAGACGTTAAAAGCAAAATTTGAATTAAAAAGGGATTTTTTAAAAATAAAAATTCTCCCTATTAATAAATTCCATAAGATTATAGTAAAAATGAGAGGATGCTCTTACTAATTTCCTTTATTTGATTAAAAACGAGAAGATTTCTACTGACAAAATTCCATAAAGATTAATAAACAAGAAGTTATCTCCTTATTTCTAGCCATTTTCATTTTCAATAAACTTGAGAAGAAATTCAAAAAAATATTAAGAAGATTTTCTAGTGAAAATTTCTTCGATGTTGTCCCCTCTCGCACTCCTTGACCGTCAATCTTTTTTAGACGTCAATCTCTTTAATTATAGTTGAACTTTTTAGCTCTGTGTAGCTGATATCCGCTTACTTCGTGGCACCTAATAAGTATGTTTCAGGGTTATATATTTTTCGAAACTGAAATTAATATCTCACATCCTCCTGAAATTATGTCGATAGATTTTGGAAGATTTAACACCTCTAGAAGCTCATTTATTTTCGGTTACGTAGTGTTTCTGTTAACAAGCTGTTGCGACCTTGCAAACAAATCCATTTCACTTCTGGCAGAAGTGCAAACCTTTTGAATTCAAAGCAGTTCATGAGCCTTTTTTCCATTGCAAAACAATCAGCCTATTCTTATGATGTTTTTGTTTTTCCATAAAAATGATCTTTTGGCTAAAAAAAACTATGTTTCCGATATTTTTCGACGATTTTAATTTCGCCGTGAAAATTGTATTTTTTCGTCTGTGAATTCTTTTTTTTTTAAGCTCATAACTTCTCCAAAAACTAACTGATTTTGATAATTTAACTTGGGGAATGTTCGTAATTAGTTCAATATTAAAATGCGAAAAAAGTAAAATAGACATATTTTCCAAAATTTTAATTTTTTCACATCAGAAAGATGACACTTTAAAATGTATTTTGGCCAAGCGGTATTTCTACCGAAGTGGCAGGGACAAAGAGGAAGTGGAGAGCATCAAACACTATCTCTGTCACTGTCCCGTCCTGGCCAAGACTTTTTGACTGTTTGGTTGAACTGAGCTCGGGAAACATTCCCGATTTTATGTGCTACGTAAGACGCACTCAGTGGTTCTCCTTCCGTGGATTTGCACGGTTGCAGCCGGTCTAACCTAACCTAACCTAAGCGGCTCTTAGCCAAAACTTGTTGTTCAAGTTTTATCAGTTTTTTTTATATAGTGTTAAAATTATTAATTCGAATTTTTTTTATTTAGATATGCAATTTTGCAACTCATTAATTTCAACTTAATATTGCGACTAAAATGGCGGTTGGTTTTTGACAATTTTTTTAAATTTTGGTCTTATGAACATTTTTCTCATAACAACGTATTTATTTTATATAAATTCCTGTTGATTTTGAGTTTTTTTTTGTGCTGGTAGTCTTAAATGAAAAAAAATTAATTAAATAGCATACTTCTGGTATATCACATGCCGATCCATCTGTTGCAACAACAACAATCGATGTATGGCCTTAGCGGAATTTATCACTGAGAAAGACGCGCCCAGATATAAACATTGGTTTTTGTTGTTGCTTAGTCACCAAACCCCGAATGAAGCCGTTCCAATTTATGTTTTTGAGTTAAGTAGCACATAACAAAATAACAAATTTCCATTCTTCACAAAAATTGATTTCTTTGAGGCGCTGCACTACGTGGCGGAATTAGTATGTGGTAATATTGTTTACCTTAATATTGTAAATATAAGATTTCCGAAAACCATTGCTCCAAACAATTCTTGTGTTTTTTCTTCACAGCTAGAAACTCGATTAGGTTAGGCTATAGCGGCTGACCACGTACCATTGCATAGGCTAAAGGCACACTTAGGCCCAATTGGGCAGTATGTGCTGCCTGTTCTTCTTAAAAAGAATTTAATTCAATTACCTAATGAAATGTAGGAAATCGTTTGCGGTTGCTGATCCCAGCTCCGGCAGGCAGTCGAATTGCCTTCTACACTCTTCTTTTCCACCTCCTCTTCGCTACGACAGCTGCGGCACTGGTTGTTTGCGGGAAATCCAATCTCCCTGGTATACGTTCCTATAAGGCAATGGCCGGTTATGATACCTCTCACCAGGCGTAGGAGGCGTTTTTTCATTTTGATTGGACCAAACTATCTACATATCTTTGCCTACTCTAGGCCAGAGCGGACGGGCTATCCCACTAGTGGGTTCTTTGGCTCATCTTGCGTTTGCTAGTTGAAGGACATTGACCCTCAACCAGAATCTACACGGAGACAGCGGTATTCCCTCGCCATGAGAGGTATTTCCGCCCGTCAGGGTTGTACCAGTCCTTGTCAGTTGATTTGATACGCATTTACCAGAATATCGCTGTATCCAAGGATCCATGCTGCACACCTGTTGTACGAGTTTCTGGCTGTCCGCTCGTTGACAAATTTTCTACACGCGACCACAGGCCTTGATGAAATTACGCAGCAATCCGGCGATTTAATGGCAGTTCGACTATTGGGGAAGCTAGTTATTGCTGCCAGGTTGCTTAAGTGGCGGGTTTATCAGTCGAAGCGCACCCTCTCTTATTGCTGTCAGCTCAGACTGAGAGACGTTGCTCTAAGCTTTTTTTTTTTCAAAAAGAATTAAAATATAATAAGTTATATAGTTTATAAGTTTATTGTAGTACTTTATTATCTAAATTACAAAAATTTACTTAAACATACGTTTTATATTACTTGCATTCCAAGAAAGAAATCTATTTCAAACAACACACTCAATGAAAGTCCAAATTCAAAAAATGTGAGAATTGTTTTTGTGCTTCTTTCAATGTAGTGTTTCGAGTTTCTGGTATAGTGAGTGAGAAGAGTATAACTCCAAATAACATTAAAACACCGGCTGTTAAAAAAAAAACATAAACATTATATGAATTGAATTCGAATGTACAAACAATGATGAGATCGATCATGTATTGAACAATGACAGTTAAAGCGATAAAACATCGCTTCCATTTCAACGGGAATGCCTCACCCAGATAAACCGTGGTACTGGGCGCAAACATACCGCCGAATATTCGTGCAATCATTAGCAGTCCACAAACAATTGACATTTTCCCTCCTTCATTAGACCAATTGGGATTATGAAATACGATACCCACACCGATGGTCAAGAAAGCGGCAAAAAATAGTGAGAAAAGGCTCACCGCCTTGCGGCCAATGGTACCCATAAATGTGGTGCCCACCACCACACCAAAAACTCCAAGAAATGAATACATAAGTGGTGGCCAATTGACATTTGCATTTAATTCGAGTACTGTTGTACACCATTTAAGCGATTGAGTGATTGGCGATCCCACGATAAACGAAAGCATACAACGATATATCACAAGTCTCACTAGAGGGCTTAACCCACACAAGAAGCTCAGATGAGGCGGCATTGATTCGTTCATAGAAACGTACTCTTTGATTTTGTTGAAAATCTCCTTTTTTCTATTACTCATTATGGTTGGCCGATATAGACGTACTACGCAATTTAAAGCTTCAGGTTCATCACCTCTACACAAATGTACCACTGGCGAATCGATCGCAATGTATGTTAGCAAAAATGCAATTATACCGAATATTAAACAAAATATGCCCTGCAAACAATACGTGCTAAATGCAAAATCATCCCGCCAAACTGCGGTATATATAGTTTGTATATAAGCGCCGCCTACGAGACCAACTTGTTCCAAAGATAAACAGAAACCGCGATGATATTCTGAAGTAATTTCACTGCCGTGTACAATGAATGAGACGGTGTTGAGTCCGATAGCAATGCCATTTAAATAACGACTACCAATAAGTGCATTCATATCGAAATAGCCCGATATGGCAACGATGGCAGAAGCATTGACCAGCACTATTGGTGAGAACTGTGCGTGTAAATAAGAGAGAGTGTTGAAAAAAACCAAAAAAAAATTTATTAGCTGATTGTTTTTTAATATGCTGTAATTATATATTTGTACTCACGATAAATAGACGTCTGCGTTTCCAATTGATAAGCAATGGCGCGAGTACACAACCAATCGCAACTCCAATAAACCAACAAATTTTGAAATGCAAATTATAGGCAATGTAACTCCATCCAACACTAACAGCTAAATGAAAGCCACCCGTTACAAAAATGAAAAGATCTATAGAAAATATTAAATTTAGTATCAAACCAATTAATTAGATATTATAATAACTAACCTGATAATAAAGCATTCAATTGCGGCATGTCAGTGCAGATGCGAGCGGGTTTGTATAGGCCATTAATTGTAGTCATAATGTAAACAGTTTTAACTAGAAAATAATAATAAAAAAAAAAATAACAAAACAAACGAAAGTAAAATGTTTTGTTGTCACAACGTCTTGTGGTTAATTGGCTGGTTGTGCGTTCTATGACGGTTTCGAATGTACTAAATAAGTAGAGGAGAGTTTTATGGCCGCTATCGAACTGAATTTGCTAACGCGCTTTGATAACACGCTCCACGTGGCGCAAGGAGGTTATCAATACGCCCTACCTTTATTTGAATTGTTATTTTAAATATGTACCTTAACAGATTTATTTGTTCCCGCAACTGATGTTAGAAAGCCTCGAATTTATTCTGAATTTCTAAATTGCATAAAAAACAGATTTTGTGTAATTTATTTCCATTTTTCAATTGTACGATTCACAAAGTGTGCTAATGTCAAATATCATTCCCATCGTTCCTCTAACAGAAAATCTCGTCCAAATTTCACCATACCAGTACTAATTTGAGTTTTGCTGATTGATATTAGAATCTGATTTGATACAATTGGTTTCTGGTGTGATGAAATTTAACGAAAATGCTTACCACAGGAAAGGAAACGAAACGTTATGCAACTTTTTTGTAATCTACATTCCTAACGCGGCATAAAAACATAAAATTTCAACAAAAAAAAAAAAAAAATTTGCTTTCCTTCAAGTTTTTTTCTATGCAAGCCTAAAATATAACTTTTGATATTAAAAAATTATATGACAAACTCGACACTTGATACACTGCTTATAATGTTTTTTTTTATTAAATTATAGTGCATCCTACAAAAAAAACGCATCACTCAATTCTCCTAACTTTGTTCAAATTTTAATAAAATGCAAAAAAATTTCAAGCTTTTTAATCAAAATTTATTAGAAAACTGTTGGCAATGTAGTTTTTTCAGAACATCAAATTTTATTGTAACAAAGTGCGAGTTTCTAGAGAAACAAAAATCAAGTTGATTTTTGATAATTTCATTTGAAAATTACCAAAAAATCCCTAAAATCAATGCAAATTTTTAGCAAACTTCGTAATACTGAAATTGCGTGCAATAAAACTGCGTACCCAAAAAATTTTGAAAATTCTGATTAAAAGGTTTCGAATTTTCAGTTGAATTTGATTAAATTTATAGAGGTTTTTTTTTTGCAAAATCAACTATATTTTTCATAAAAAATTAGTAGCTAAGAAAAAATGGTCGAGATTTGTTAAAAAGTCCATGTCTTATATTTATTATAAGCGCTATAAAATTTTTTGGTTTTCTCATTTGCATAAAAAAAAAAAAAATTTGGTGAACAGTTATTTTGGAAAAAAGAGATGAATCGCATACAAAAGTTCTTGGTAAAAAAATCCAAGCATTTTAAATAATCTCTAAAGCTTTATGCAAAGTACCTCTATATAAATCGAAATAATTTACACGTTTCCAGTTAAGTTGGCTCACAATTCATATATTTACTGGTATGCATTTTGTTGCAAAAAGGGTTTTTTTCTTTATCATTTCACAGACAAAACTCACCAGCCAAAAAAAAAAGTGGCGAAATTGCTTCCGAAATGTACAGAAGCTGTTTAATATTGTCACAATATTGTGCACAGGTGTATTATGAAAATGATTATAATCTTTGATTTGCTGGTATTAGTCAATTAAAAATACTGTTTAAAGCAAAACCAAATAATAAGAAGTTTTTTCGGGTTATATTTATTGCATGGAAAAAAATTCTTTGCTTTTATCTAATACAGTGTTACTCAACCTTTTGAAAAATGTATTATATCAATCTAAAAATAAACTTTAATCGAAACGTTTAAATAATATATGTAAGTAATCGTGAAATTCCAAAGTGACATTAATTAACAGTATTATTGTTGGAATCGATTTTAAATTTTTATATGTTACTTAAAATAATATGTGATAAGGAAAAATGCGTATTAATGAAAGAATGAATGAATGAATGAATCTTGCTTTTCATTAATAAATTTTTCGGGTTTCCCTTTTTTTCTATAGTGTGGTCTAACAATCAATAATTGTTATGACTGTACCCATTGCAACAAAGTATCTATACCGCATACATACATAAGAAGTGAAGTACTTGGTACTGATTCCAAAATTTCGGTAAAACTGGTTTAAAAACAGTACTACCGTTGCGTGGCGTTTCGTTTCCTATGACAAAAATTTCACCACACCAGGGACCAATTGGATCCAATCAGATTCTAAATCAATTGGCAAAAGTCAAATTAGTACTGGTATGGTAAAATTAATATTTTATGTTAGAGAAACGATGGGAGTGATGCAACTACTTTGCAATCTACGTTATTTAGTAAAACGTTCGAAATTTTCCATCCAATCGATTTACACTGTATTTAGACAAGTATTTAATTTAATTTTTGAAATAAGCAGATTTATAAAATCGAGATAGTTTTAAAAGATTGCAATTCTATTACGCAGGGCATCCACGATGCTGAACTTTCGGTACTTTAATTTGTAGCAGTGAGTCTAAGTCAACCACATGAATTTATCGCTTTGTTTCAACAGAGTGATGGATCTCACGCGTTAGAAATTATGAAAGGTTGCATCTTCTTTAGCTGCTGCGAACTTCGATGATAAAATATTGGCTAAAAATTCTTAGAAAAGCTGTAAAAGCATCGATTTTATCGATTGTTGCAAATTTATTATTTTACTCATATACTATAGATTAAAACGTATTAAAATATTTTCAGCGAATAAAACTAGTACGCAAATATTTCCTTAAAAATCGGTACCACGTTAATAAAGTGTATTTAGACTAACTTTACATCGTTAAATACGAAAATTATTTTAATGCGTTAAAAAAAACATTTTCGAGATTTAGTTTCTAGGTATTTTTATTGCAAGAAAAGGTTTATCGGGAATGGCTAATTTTTGTGCATTTAATTTAATCTTTTAAGTAAAAAATTATAAATATTAAAATGCGATATATTTTTCTTACCAAAAAGTTAAACGAAGAGCGGTCAACTGAAGTGTTTTGCTACATTTATTCTATTAATTTAATATCTGCGAAGATTTTTTAATTTTTTGGCGTTTTTCCGTTTGAATATTGGCCGCTTTTATTTAATTTTTTCCATTTACATATCTCGAAAACGCTTCTTTAGAAATTTATTTCCATGATTAGCGACCGAAAGTTAGTCTGAAAAACATTTCTGAGTAAAAATCTTTTTTCTTGTAAACTACATAGCGTAATTAATTTCATAAAAAAACAAATAATTTTTAAATTATTTTCAAAGGGTCCATAATGTATGAAGCGGACTAAAATAAAAAGTATAAAACGAGGTTTTAGCGAAGTATTGGTCATGAAAATGAAGAAATACATATCTCTATCCGTATTTACAGTCCGATTTGATTCAAATCCGTAACACACATGCTATGTTATTCGCCCTGCATTTTTTAGTAAATTCAAAGCTGTCACAAATTTGATTTCGAGATAAATATTAGTTAAGAGCTTAAGACCCTATGAATGACCGAAATTAGAGCTGCTTTGTCAACATTGCGATATTTCAAATTTCAATGTGGAGGCTACACTAGAAAAAAATAATCGGTTTGATGATTTCAATTTAAAAATCTAATAATAAACATTTTCGTAAAATATTTTATCCTATTAAATAAAATCCCCTCAAAAAATAAATTTAGAAAGTCGTTAGAGTGTTAAAATGTTTCAGAGAATTAATCTTTGGAAAATTCCCCTGGGCGTCTTCTTGGAGAAAATCTATATACAAACAACGTAAGAGTCCAAAGAAAATAAAAGGAATTTGGTTTTGCTCTTCTTTATAAACATTCACAGTGAAAGTTAACAGAGCTGTTATCTAATTTTTGTATGATACTAAATGGAGAGTTCACCTTGATCCTTGTCTGAAAATACCACTTGTGAAAGTGGCGACTTTCGAAATTTGTTTTTCAAGTAGTTTTTGGAAATTAGTAAGTCAAAACGACACTTTTAGGCTGGAGCTAACAGGTTCCAATGTTCTAGCAAAATATTTACCGTAAGATTTTACTATATATTTATAATAGTAATCTTTTTTTCAGTACGACAGTTTTTTTTTTTAACATTTTTCCATTTTTTTGGAAACCACTTAGGCCAGGTCATGAAAGTTTTGAGTAAGTTATAGAGTGTTTTATTATCGTAAAATTTTTGAAATGATTTAACACTGTCATCGATATTTTATTGGATATAAATATGTATGCCTTTGAAAGCTCAACGTGAACAAAGTTAAACGAGTTTCCATTCGAAAACTAGCACTGAAGATGACACAAAAACTAGTACAGGATTGACTCGATAAATTTATAAGGGATGCCAGAAAATTGGTTCAATTTTTGTACATACATAAACTTTTCACTACACAAAAAGAACAACAAAAAACAGTATTAGTGGTACTACACAGACCCCGTTCCGCTTTTATATATTATTCTCAATATACGAAGGTGTGAGAGTTTTTAGTTCAGTATTCTCTAGTCATAGCTTTTATTCAGTATGCGATATGGCAATCCTCGTAGTAACTTGGTTAATTCATCCAAAATTCTGCCGGTCTACGGATTTTCAAGATAAAATATCAAAAAAAAAAAAAACACCACAACAGTAGTATGCCTGAATGAGTTGTATGAATCATCTTTGTTGTCGTAAATTTATAGAAGCATTGTAGGTGACTAACGCTGGAAGTCCACTAATTAAATAATAAAATTTAGATTAGTTTTTGATTATCTTCTGGATTCCCCGAAAGGGAAATCTGCATAACTACTTTCTTCAACTTTCACTTTCCTCGCTCTGTAACTGTCAAGAATTTATTTCTCTACAGCAATGATAAAGGCACAGATCAGCAGTATTGCAGTCAACTCTCACGTAATTTATTTGTAAAAGTTAACCCGAGGGGAACACAATGAATGCGTGAGGAAATAAAACTCCGGGTTTCGCCTTCGCAGTCAAGCAAATTTTTCTAAACAAATAGCTCTGTCCAGTAGTTGCCAAACACTTTCTTTTAAACCACATTATATTTGTTGTTGCTATTTAATAATAATATAATCATATATGTAGTATATACTTATAGGAAAACGTAGTTTTTCGTACCAAAGAATGTAAACAAAATTTATTAAAACGTGCACGGCCGTGACCTAAGGATTAAATATTGGCGGTCTAATCGTCGGTTACAGTAAACAAAGCTGAACTAAATTGAGGGGAAAAAATTCCGCTAACTATAGCTAAACATTTGCATTTATTATCACATTATTTACTATTTATTTTAAATACCTGAATGATAAGATACGTTACTGAAAACATTGAATTTGTCGTTGTTATCTTTTACGAACACATTTGATTGCATTTTCAGCATTGATTCATAAAAGTTTTCTTTCATACGGTTGTAGAAAAAGGGTAAAAGCTTTTTTCGACAAGCTTTTATTATATATTTGTATTAATATAACGATGTGTTGTAGTAAGGTGGCCAGCCGTACTATATTTGTGAGCGTAATAATCCCTTTTCAAAAAATTTATCCTTTTTAAAAGCCAGTACTATAAAATGCAACCAAATGTATGCTTAGTAGAACTATGACTTTGGATTTTTTGGCTTACTGAATGTGAAGTCATAAAGCATTTTTTTTTTCAAAAATTCGGCAAATGAAAAGAAAAACCACTCAATTTACCCATCGATTCATTTTTGAAGGTGATCATTTGATTCGAAATTTTGGCATATTTTAAGGTCAATATTGAGAGCTTCCAGTGCTGTAGCAACTTTAAGCATAGAGCTTCAGTTCACCACAGATGGCTTTTTTTTAGGTTTGTAGTAGCGTGTTGGCTAATGATGATTTGCGATATGAACATTATTTTTAAATCATAAAAATCCGTCAGCACAAGGCATATCCAGCAAGTAGTTAGTTTTCTGCAGAGTAGTTAACTAATTTTTTTCACTTTTTTGTACCAAGAAGCCGGTGAATTGTCAAACTTTGTTTACATTTTACATTTCGCCTGGATCGATTTCATTGGTTGTATGTCAGGGTTGTAGTTATTTGTTCTCCCGCTAGAGATTTTTTCGTAAATAACTTAAAACCGGGTTTTTTTCTAATACTCTGTAAACCCTCCTTACAAAAATAACGAGGCAGAAGTTTGTTCAAGCGACCCAAAATATTTTCAAAAGCACTTTCAGCGTAATAGGGATATTATTTAAATGAAATGGTTGCATTATGTAATATTTGTACATTAATTCAATAAATGAGGGACATAATGGTTGTCGTTTTGATCGATTTAATCAATATATTTTAATTTGTATGTTTTCTATCAAATTTGATCGATATTTCGTTATTTTTTTTCGATAAAAAATGAACGTTATTCTTGGATTTAAAACTTTTAGATCATAATAAACGAAAAAAAATCACCAGCGATGACAATAATAGCAACAACAGCAACACTAATGTCACGATTTATGCTTTATAATCGAATAAAGAAAAATCACAAAATAACAATTAGGCAATAATTTAAAATGAAAAATCTTCTAATTAAAAGGAAGACAAGATTTGCATAGAAAATGGCATAAAGATTAGATCGATATATTCGAAATTCGAAGAGTTGCATCCCGAGTCCGTTCGAAATGTCACCTTAAGATTTCGCACAAACTTTACACGATAAGTAAAGTTTATGCATTAAAAAATAGCGAAATCTAACAAATACCAAAATATACTATGTTTGCGCTTTGCCTTCAACTCGAGTTTAAGGTTTTGTGTTTATGATCAACTGCCAAGCGTTCTCACTGGGGTGTTTAAGTAACGCATAGTTTAGCTAGACATTTCTCTGCATTCATTTTGAATAATGCAGCCACAAATTTCCAATAGCGTATCCAAAATGTTAATAAAGTTCAAGGTTGCATGCCCATACACTTCAAATAAAAGTGATGTTCAAGGCGAATTTAAGAAAAATTATTTGTAAGGTAAACTCCGTGATTATGAGTGGTGTTAAGGTTAAACACCACAATCATCTCTACATATATCCTATACCCGAGTCTAAGGCGCAACGTGAACACAGCAAAGTCACAAATTATAAACTCTAAAGCATAAGTGAAATAAGTTCTGGCAAATTGTCGCGGATTAAAAAGTTTAGGCCCACTGACCTAAGAAACCATTATCGTGTTGAAAATATAAAGTATCTTAAAATTTGTTATCTGGCGTTGGACGATGCAGACAACAAAGTTTCCGTTGAGTTTTAATGATGGAAGTGTTAAATGAACCAACCTCTTTCTCAAATACAATACTCATTAAATATTAATGAAATCAATTCAACTTTAAATTACAGGATGGTTCATACAAGTAGTTTATTTCTAAAATTAAAACGTTGATCGAAAATTTCGTTTCGAGCAGTAGTTTAAATAAAACAAATGAACCAATGATACCACCTCCCGAAAATTCGCAGGCAGTGTTTATTGTTAACATAACCGCCTAGACGAAAAATATGACTTTTCGAACAAAATCGTTGCCCACTTCCTTCTCATTATTATCCAACAATTTTCAAGCATAAAGCGACTCATTTCGTTCAAGATTTCAAGCGGAAAAGAGGTCTCGCTGCCAAAAAAAACATATGATAAAAAAAATCACTAGCCCCAAGAATGATAGAAAACAAAATTACGACAACGCTACAGCATTTTCAGCTACAGGAATAGCGAGACGAAAGGGAAGGCGATAAGTGCACTTGGGCGTTTTATTTGCACTAAAACTGCTAAAATACAAAGCTTGGCACTTCACATTTATTATTTTGCGTTTAACTTTTTGTAAAAATCACTCAAAACTCTGAAAAATCAAACTTTTAACAGCCATCTGTGACGTCAGTCCGTTTAAAATCAGAAATCACGAAACTTTGTTTTCGTGTTCACTCGGGGCTCAGCGATAGTCATTTCTTCATATTCGGAGCAGACATTCAATTGTTTATGCTATCAAATAGAAACACTGCAAGCTAATCCACAGCAAGCACAAAAGTAAGCTTTTTATCCCAATGGAAAAAGTCAAATCTTCTCGTTAATGCCTTTCCCTATGATCAAGTTATCGGTAAAAATATTAAAATAATATTAAACAATATTAATATATTTAGTATATATTTTTTAATACATAATGCACTTCATTCATTTGAAAAACGACTCAATAGCGCTAGCCATTGCGGTACCGTCCAGGACGTTCACATTTTCAAAGTAAGTATTAAGGATTCCATCGGTTCATAAAGCACATCAAATAATGAATTTTTATGGATGTAGCGAAAGACTTCCGTACCTGAATTGTATTTGGAAATAAAAATATGAAAAAACAACAATTGTTTACACTACTTACTTGGAACGGATGGGGAGCGTGCTTGCCTTACTTTGCGTGCCGAGAAAATCGTGGCTGGAGTCCTGCTAAGGCTTTGCAAGAAAAAGTCTGATGCAGAAATTTAAATTAAGTCTGCGAATGTCCCGAAAAATTCTAATAACACCCTCTTCGTTATTTTAAATATTTATAAAAATTTTCTTACCACTCAATGAGGAGTGTGAATACCAAATTGGAAATAAATTGAAATGCATTTCTGTTGCAACTTTATTTATTTTATAATAGTGTATGTAATAATTGTATGTATGGGAAAATAAATAAAATAAATACTCACACATCAGTAGTGCGATTCGCTAACTTCAAACGGTGCGACAATCGCAATTTTTGACGACAATATTTGTCGTTTGCACCAACGATTGTGCGATTCAAACTTATTCTTAACGACACTTAACATCTGCCTCGTTCTATTAATTCAAAGTGATAAAGAGTGGCACCTCTGTCTAACTAAATGTCAAAATAAGCGAAAATCACAAAGAGGAATAGAGATAAAACAAACGAATGCCGCTGCCAAATATAAATTTGAGCATTGTTATTATATTTCATTAAAGTGAAAGAAGATACTGGTTTGTTTCTAACTACAAACATTTATAATTCTTTTTATATACTGCAATGTTCCATTGTAGCAAAATTCTGGACTCTCCTCTGAGTGGTTTGGTAGAATAGTCATCTACTCGACTCCTAGGAATATCCAGAATCACCTGGAAATATGCCATAGCTTTCGTTTTCAAAATTCGCGTTGTGTTCTAGCGTATTTAAGATTTACATTCACATATATAAATTTTTTTAATTAGAATCATTTATCTATGTATATATTAAAGCAACTTTATTAATGTTTTTATACTTGAATCCTTGATAAAAGTTTGCTATTACCATTTGCACATTGATTGATTGGTAAATATGATATGATAAGCCTCCTCATGATTCTTTGGTGGCAAAATTGATATAGCATCCGCCAAAGGGAGACCTCGCTGAAGGAAACATTTCTTTAGCAGCTTGACGCTCCACTTGGATCATAGGAAACCTCACTTTCTGGTGAAACAATGAATCATTGATTGCATTCGTTACCCGATGAATGTCGGCTTACGGATGACTGGCTCATGGATATTCCCCATTGCTCACCTACGGGTCGTTGATAGCAACCAGTTGCGAAAAATCTCAAAGCCGCTAGAACCTACCAATACAAAAGTAAAATTTAAAATTGCTTACAGGCTAAAGATTACGTGAGCTACTTGTTTCTCAGTCGATTTTGCTGTTATTCTGGAGCCTCTTATTTGGTTGTCAAGCTGATAAATTAGGCATTCAGCCAAGTCTGGAGTTAACCAATACAGCTTCTGTTGCATTCAAATGAAAGGAATTGTCCACATCCCGGAGTAAACGTCGATCTACGGTTGGAACCCGTGCTTCTTTGTCACCTCGTAATAAAACATATGCCAAATATTCAAACGAAACAAAAATAAATCACCGAATTTTAAATTTATCTTTTATTTATGTTGAAATCGCGAATTTTTCTTTTATCTATTGAGTTAACAACATCGAATTTGTTGTCGTTTAGTTTTCGATAATCGACCAGCTAACGACAACAGCTGATTTGGTGATAGCGAAAATCGTTAAAAAATGGCTGCTGAATAGCAACATCGTTAAAGTTTTCGTTAAGATGGGTTAACCATGCGAAAATCGTTAAAATAACTACAGGTACCTGCTGTATGCAATAAAACCACTTAATACATATAATACCCTTCATTCTGAGGGACTAAACGACTTTTGTTTATTTCTAAAAGAAAAGGGAATTATGTACTATGATTTCAACGTATGACTCCCATTTTACAAAAGTTTGAATTTTACGTAGATATATCTCATAAATTAAATTCTTCGTATCAAACAAGGCGAATTCATCTAAAGCAGCCGATTTGAGTTTTTTTTATTCCCTTAAATGTATTTTTGTTTTTGCTTTTACGGCTTTAAAAAGCTCAAACGCAAAAGCAAAATTAAAATGTATGTAAATTTTGAAAGCTTTTACGCAGAAGTAAAACACAAAATACATGGGAATATTGTAGTTGCACTTATATGTAACACCACTGAACACCACCTTATATGAATTCGCCTTGGTATCAAACTTGAGCAAATTTGCTAAAATATTTATTAAAATGTCAAGTTTTTGAGTTTTTGTGTATTTCGTTCGAATGCAATAAAGTGTTGAGTGCGTACCAAATTTAGTAGAGTTTGATCAGCTATAAAGTGGATGGCGTCAGTCCAATTTTCCAAAAAAAAAAAAAAAAAAGATGGCAATCAAATTTTTTTTCAATCTAGCCAACCAACTATAGATTATTTTAGCTAATTATTTTTTGTAGTTACTGAAAGAAAGTTTTATTTTAGATTTTCCCAATATTTTTAATAATAACTTACCTGGGGTCGAGGGCAATATGTGTATTAAGATATATCTCAATATTTGCTCGAGTTATCCGATGAACGGACGGAGGGAGTGTTACGTGAATAAAGTTATGTAACATTTTGGGCAGTAGTGATGGATCGTTTTCGGTGTTAACAGTTAAAATGAATTTATTACTTCCTTTATAGTAATCGGACGGATAACGGAACAAATTTCTAATTAATCGAATAATATTAAAATCAGGGATGGAAAATAACAGTTATTTCTGTATGTGTAATATACCGATCGATTTTTTTTCACCGAAAATCAAGTTTTAAAATAATTTCCTTTTGGTGTTCTTATAAAAATTTAAAAAATCACAGTAATTTTTAATTTTTATTTTATAAAGTTTTATAAAAGATTTTTTTCCAAAACTCAATGGATATATCTAGCAACTTGAGCCTTACACTAGAATTTCATAGGCTATAAAATTGTACATATTGAATAGGTTCGAAAACTCTTTTTTATTCAAAAATAATAAACCCAAAATCAAACCAATACAATATATTTATTAAATAAATTAAATTTGAATTTAAATTGGTTTAAAAACTTAAGACAGTGAATTCTTAGGTTAAGTTATGGGAACAAATATAGCAGTTGGGCTTGAAATACTTTTCCATTTTTCGGATGTAAATCGAAACGACCGGTTAGTCAGTTAATTTCTAATGGTTAATTGCAAATAATAACCGAATGTTTTCGAAAAATTTTTAAACGATTTATTCAATATTTATTCAATATTTTTTTGCCATCACTACTCGTGCGCTCTCCCTCTCTCTGTCTTGTTTGACAAGTGCAGTTAGCTTTCTGCGTAGGTATTGGTAATAATTAAATAGCTCGCGTTTTGTATTAACTCAAAAAAAATCATTAAAAAATTCAAAATATATCTCTGATACTCTTGTGTGGCACAACAATATCATGCTCGCTGTAAATTGTAGTCATGCATATTTTGTATTATAATTTTTATGTTTTTCCCAGATCCCATAAATTACTTCCCTCAAAATCTGAATGTAATTTTTTTTTTTAATTTTTAGTGCACTCAATTCAATTTTAGTTTTCTTATAATTTTGGCTGCTGCTAGCTTTTAGCTAATGCGGAACTTTTAATGACTATAATCATTGCAAAATTTTCGCGACTAAGTCTATTTAAATATCTATACCTTGATAAATATATTTAATTTAAAAAAATTACTAGATGGTAGAGTTTGTGAATTAAACAAAAAAGCTTTTTTGTCGGCACAAATGAAAGGACATACTAAATATATGCACATAAATAGTTAGCATATAAATTTGTACATTTATAGGTAGATATTCGGTGCATTAATATCTACATAGAAATACATAGGTGATTAAATATTTGGCATTGTGATAATAAAGGTAGTCGTTAAAAAATAAATAAAATACCGCCTCGGTTAATGAGCATTTAAATTCAAACAAAGCATGGAATTAGGGACACTGACATGCGATGATAAAGTCAAGATATTTACATTGCAAAAAATTTAAATAAACGTGATATGATACCAATAATACCAGCTGACTTAAAATAGCAACTTATGATAAAAATTAAATGGAGGAACTCTCAGTCATACTATTTTAAGTGCAAAAATACTAATTTTCATGGAATTCGAACTAGAATTTAAACCTTTGCTTATGGGAAGCCTCCACCGATGGCTTAAATTACGAAACAAAAATTTATTAATACCCAATGGCATTGCCCAAATAATAAAACTATTGACGGCACTATCGAATTTGGTCAAATGGTGTATGGGAAACTTTTTTATGTGCAAACAAATTTAAAACAAATATGCCAACACCGGAAAATCAAAGTTCTCATTGTTTTCAAGCGCACTAATTGTTTCTTTACATTTTTTAATTCCCACAATGTTTTCCTTTTCACAACATACTTTTTGATTTTTTTTAAATTTATACTATAATTGGTTTCTTACATGTTTGATACAGCCTCTTTACACATCCTTATCGTTAGATTCGGCCGAAAATATTTTCGGTCGATTTTTTATCACACACCCTGTTAAATTTTTTAAATAATACAAAATTAACAATGAAAAATGTATGTGAGCAAGAGGAAAATTTCCGCCAATCTGCAGATACGCTAAAAAATTTTCTGGATTGGAGAAAACAAATATCAAAAAAAATTGCAATGAATTGGCGATAAGGAAATATTTACAACTTTTGGAAAAACTCATTTCATTTTATGTAGGTTTTCGTTAATTTTTAAAGAACCTTTAGTCAATCGGGAGAATATATCGGAATTGGGGGAAAAACTACAGTAAAAAAAATACAATTTTGCTTCGGCCATTTTTTTCAGTGTGAATACATTGCCTTGGAGCTGTACGAGAATTTATAAGAAAATAAATCTAATAAAGTTCAACTATTATGCAATTGTTTTATAGGTTTTTGAAATATCAAATATTTTTTGGATACACCAACAGCTTCACTCCCACCATCAATGTAAAAAAGGGGCATTCCGTCGAGAAGTTCGTTAAGTTTAACGCATACCGAGCAAATCCTCTAGTAATCTTTGGTATTTCCGCTATCCTACCTAACAATGTTTTACTTTAGGCTTTAAATATTGCCTTCCTGTGGAAATGAACTTACATTTTATTAGTTCGCATTTTTCTTATATTTTTTTGAATTAATCATTACTTACATTTCAAATCTATCTTCCTCTCAAAAGAAGTAGTAGCAATAGTGGTTAGTAGTACTTAACAGTAGCATTTACAAAAATAGGAGTAGCAATTAGTAGTAGTATTAGCAAAAATAGTAATAGTATATTTACTACAAATTTTGTTAATTTCTACTACTATATTATACTCCTATATTTACCAATGCTACTACTATTTACTACTACTATTTTTACTAATTTCTACCACTATTTTTCCCAATACTACTACTAATTTCTACTACTACTTTTACTAATACTACTTATTAAACCTACTACTATTTTTACTAATTTCCGCTACTTTTTTTAATTATGACTACTTCTAATTTCTGCTACTACTTTAGTAAAAGTAGTAGTAGAAATAAGTAGTAGTATTAGTAAAAATAGTGGTAGTAGCATTAGTAAATATAGGAGAATAATATAGTAGTAGAAATTAACAAAATTTGTAGTAAATATAGCGATAGAAATTAGTAAAATAGTAGTAGTAATTAATGGTAGCATTAGTAAAAACAGTAGTAGGAGCAGTAGGAATAGTAGGAACATTAGCCAAAAGTAGTAGAAATTAGTACAAATAGGAGTAGCAATTAGTAGTAGGACTAGCAAAAATAGTAGTAGAAATTAGTACAATTAAAAGCACTCATAAGTAAAAGAAAAGTAGTGGAAATTAGTAAAAATCGTGGTAGTTTTAATCAGTAGCATTAGTAAAAGTAGTAGTATTAGTAAAAATAGTAGTAGAAAATACTAAAAGGAGTAGTAGGAATTAGTAGTGGCGATAGTAAAAATAGTAGTCGAATTAGTAAAAACATTAGTAGTAATTAGTAGTAGCATTAGTAGAAGTAGTCGTAGTAGAAGTAACTAATATACACATATCATATAAGCGCCATGTGGTGAATTCACAACTTGCATTACGCGATGTAAAAATTCATTCTCATGCCGCTAGAAAAGTTTATTTCAAAATAAATTATTAATTAAGAAAAGTCGCAGCGAATTTGTATCCTCTTCGAACTTACACTTTTCTGTGCTACAATTGAAAATGTTCTAAAAATTCGGATTAAAAAATATGATATTTGTGTTACAGCCTTAATATACTATGCAAATCATTTTGAATATTCAAAAAGAAAGTAAATGTAGTTCACGGCGTAAATTTCGTCAAGAATTTTTAATCCTTACTCGACTTTATTTCTATACAGAATGAAATAAACTACAGAAATAAAACTTATTACTACATGTTATTACAAATAAATTTTCAATATATCTTTAATACTTAGGAAACTTGCTATTATTTTTATATTTAACCAAATATAAAATTTCAAGTTCAATATGTAAACTTATTTGGTAGTTTTAATTCGGTTTCAGGTTGGTGTGTTAAAACTTTCAATGGGTGCTCTCACAGCAGCACTATTTTCACAGAAGTTTTCATAACTAGTTATGAATATATGACTATCAAAAAAAAATTTTGAAGACTTAGCAAAATACCAAATCGATTCATCAAAAGCTGTCGTCTCCTTTAATTTTATTTAAAATATTTTAAAGTTAAAAATAGCTGCGAATTGTTGTTGCGCTTCGCGCAGTTTAGTTTTTCTTGTTTCTGGCAGCGTGAAACAGAAAACAACAGCGAAGCATATCATAATCACACCCACTGTAATGCAAAAGACAAATTCATTATGCCAACTATAGTTGAATGTGCAAATTATAATCAAACCAACAATATTTTGCACAATTATACAAAATCCAATAAAGTAGGGTTTCACTTTCAATGGAAATGCCTCGCCGAGGTAAACTGTCGTGCTGGGCGCAAAAATGCCACCCAGAAATTGTGCGACCATCAACAAAGCGCAAACTATTGACATTTGTACTTCATTCGACAAATTCGATTCATTATGATAGACAATACCCACACCAAGAAACATACCGCCGGTGACAGCTAATGCACCCAAACTCAACCATTTGCGTCCCAAGCCGCCCAATGTGGTCGAACCAACCACAGGTCCGAGCAAGCCGAGAAATCCATAGAGTACCGGATGCCAATCTATAACATTTGGTGCACTTACCATACCAGATTTATTTAGCGCCAACATAATTGGCAAAGCGACAATGAAAGATAGCATACACCGATAAATTAACATTTTGATCAATGGCATCAGTCCTTTTGTGAAACTTTCCCAGACATCCATCGAATCATTCATGGCCACGTACATTTTGATTTCGGTAATTACTGCCTGCTTGTGGTCCGTCATTATTGGTGGCTGGTAGAGAATATTAACACAAGCTATAGCATTAGGTTCATCGCCTTTTCTTATATGGTAAATTGGTGAGTCGATTTGGGTGTATGACATAAATGCGGCAACACAACCGAAGAATAGATTGCACAAACCCATTAGAAGATTCGGACTAAAATTTGTGCCCGTTATCCAGAGTGATGTGTATAGCATTTGAATGTAGACGCCAACGGCTAGTCCAATTTGTTCGAAGGCCAAACAGAATCCACGCCGGTGCTCTGAGGTGATTTCACTCACATGGGTAATGAAGGATACTGTAGCGAATCCAATACAAATGCCATCAATGTAACGAGATGCGATAAGTACGCCCACATACTGATAGCCAGAGACAGCGACAATGGCGGAAGCGGCGACAAGTAGATTTGGAAGAATCTGTTAAATCAATGGAAAAGTAGATATATTTTTTATCAACAAAAAAAAAAAAATAAATACATACATGCAATAATATAACTGAATTTTTTTTAAGTAAAAAGCCAGGGAGGTTAGTATAATGGCGGGAAGTATGTACTTAGTATTGATACCGTTATTTTTGTTTAATATTAATTACTTAGTCTTGCTATAAATTCTGTTACAAAGTTTAAAATGCATACGGCGGTGAAAAATTCGGTGAAAAAAGTGCCGTTATTTTTTCTATTATAATTTGTATCGAGTGTACTCATCTAAAATAATCAGTCAGTGTTATGAGTTATGAGCTTCTCATGAAACTTAATATTTCGAGAATGTTTGTTTACCGTACTATTGATCGTTTTTCCCAAATGTTTACAGTTGATGACTGAAAGAGAAGTGGTCCTCCTCGCCTGAGAAAACCGAAAATTATGTCAAGGGAAATGGATATATCGACCAGATCAACTCCAAGACTTATTCGAGATAATCTCCACATGAAAGCCTGCCCCCGGTCAACTGGTCTTCTTCTGACAACGCGCTTGATGCAAAGAATGAGTATTAACAGATGCAAGCGGCTTCTTCAGTGGTACGCGGTCAACGTCCATGAAAGTAATCTTTTCACAGATGAGAAAATTTTCACTGTTCAAGAAGTTGATCACCATAAAGCTGTTGTAAGGCTGATCGCAGTACTAAACAACTCAAACAACTGATCAGATGGTGCATTTTCTAAACAATATTTACAATATTTATAACGCTAAGCCATTTTTATAAATTTTTTATACCACTTTCTTCAGTTGTCCTTTAAATTTTTCTTCGATTAGTTTGATATTCTAGTAAAACCTCAGATGACCATGGCGACCAGGTTATCTTAAAAAAGTCAGAGTGTGAATGCAAAAAATGCACCATCGAGGGCATTTTGACCCCCTGTATTTCTTTGTGTTCTAGATCTCATTATTTCCTTAGAATCCCGTTATGACCTTATCTAAAAACAAAAACGCATTATTTTCAGTTTCTTTACATTTTTCGTAAAACGTAATATTTTTAAAGAGTTTTCATATGGCTGGTCTTATAAAGATTTTTTCTCTAATTTTTGCTGTAACAAAAATCATATAAATTAAACCTTCAAATTTTTACAAAATTTATGAAAGTTCATAAAATTTTAAAAATTATGAATTAATTTTTTTTTGTGTATGCAGTTTTGTGGCTCATTTGATTTTAGTAAAAATTTTGGTTTATTTTTGAATTTTTTTTTTTAATTTTTTAGAAAAACTCATATTAATTAAAATTTCAATCTTTTTACAAAATTTATAAAAGTTTTTAGGAAATTTTTGGGTATGTAGTTTTCTGGCTGATTTGATTTTAGTATAGAAGTGTCCTAGTTTGAAAATTCCGTTTGATTTTGAACTTTTTTGAAACTTTTTAGAACAAATGTGAATATGAATTAAAATTCCAAACTTTTTACAAAATTTATAAAAGTTAAAAAAAATTCCAAAATTTTAATCAAAATTTTTAGGGAATTTTTGGGTATGCAGTTTTGTTGTCACATTTGATTTTAGTACAATAATTTGCATGTTTGAAGTGGCTTAAAATTCTGGTTGATTTTTGACTTTTTTTTTAACTTTAGAACAATTTTTCCATTGACAAAAAGTTTCATCCGATTACGATTATCGAGGGAAGAGCTCAATTTTTTTTTAGATTTTAGATAGTAAAAATTAAAAACAAAAATATAAATGAATTAAATTTTATTACCTTTGGTGAAATTATTTATTTGTTTTTCCGATATATTCGAATTCATAATTTTAAACCGAATACCGGGCGATAATCTAAACCAGAGACAATCTAAAGAATTTTTATATTTGTACCTATAAGTTAGCGAAGCAAGAATCAAACTTTTATATATATATCCCTGCGCAGAAAGCTTTCCAACACTTGTTCATGTTTTAAAAATACCAAGTCTCTAAAATTATTTCCTACCATAATTGTAGTTTTTTCCACTTCACCACGTATCCGGCCCGTTGTCTAAATAACTCGACCAACGGCGTTTGTCCGACGTATATGTAACAATCTTCCGTGAATCCCATTGGACTACAGTTTGTGATCAGAGTTGGAGAAGATGACCTATCGAATACCCTACACAAATTTGGAAGTCTCAAAACATCTTTGGTTCGAGCAGCGTCGCTAATACGAATAGAAACTGTGCGTGCTGCTATTGATGAATGGCCGAATCGTTTGAAAGCTAAATTTGACCATTTCGAATAAAATTTTGCACGTGGCTTATTTAATAAATGCATTATTAAATAAAATTAACTTAATTAAAAACTGTATTATAGTCTTTCCTGGGGGATATATGAAGTGGGAACATTCATGAAGAGACTACTCAGTCTCCCTGGAATCCACAGAAAGTTACAATCTGGTGTGTTTTGCATTGCTCCATCCTTAACTGAAGGTTGACCAAAGGTTATTGCCAATGGGGAACGCAGTAACAGACAAATGATTCGCGACTCTTTGGTTTCTCAAATTAATATAAATCGACTTGAAACTAAATGGTGACCGAATCACAACAAGAAATGGGCCTGTTAATTGCATACCTAGATCATTGGATTTGACACCGTTAGAGTACTTTTTATGGGGGTACGTAAGTCAATGGTCTATGCTGATAATCCAGCTACGAATAGCTGTTTGATGCGTACAAAAGGTGGTACAAAATCGGACACCTTCTTCAGGTGTAGTCGCGGATTAATCAGTTATTAAATTTTTTTGACTTCACTGGTTAAACGCCATATCATTTTGCGAACGAGTAACCCAAAGAATTGATCATCTTGTTTACCTTTTTTTATTTTATTTGAAATAAAAGTTCTTTACTTAAAAAATGCCCTTTCTACCGAAGGTCATGTGCTAAAAAAAATTTGGATATACCAAATGACCGTAACATCTCCCATACTAACTGAATTTTTTACACTGCATCTCTTGAACTATTTGTGGTAGAGTATTGGAATTTGATATGGAGATAAATGAAATCGATCCCATATAAACTAAAATTTCTTTTATATAATAAGTTGGGGTTAAACTCACTGGTGTAAGCTAGTAAACCGCCACACCTCACCTATTACCGATTTTCCAAGAATTACCAGAGACTATAAATAATTTTGATACACTAAGCGGGCGAGACACTTTACATATACTTTGAATTTTCATACTGCTATCTCTCGAAATATTTGTGGCAGAGTACTGGAACTTGGTATGGAGATTTGTATATGAAATCTGACACTGGAGATATACGAATCCAACCCCATGCTTATAGAGAAAAGTCCGAGAAAATAGGGCCACGTCCTTTCCACACAAGTGAAATTTTCTGAAACTGTTAGATAAGTTTATAAATCTACGTATTATACATAGATAGGGCACGGGTATTTTGTAGGGAGATTTATATTATGAACAGAGAAAAGTAAGAGTTTATGGGGAAAAACTAAAATTTCATTCACATATTTGCATAAAAGTGTGTGGTGAAACCCGCGGGTATAAATTCATAAATTGATCATTTAAAATTTGATACAGGAAATCAATTTTATTAATAAAAAATATCAAAAATCACCGTTTTTAGCTAGTCATATTAATGCCATCCCTTTATTTCGCAGTAACTCGATATGTCATGAAAAATAGCATAATGAAGGTCTAACATTGGATTTATTAGCATTAGACGTAATATTTTTCGTAAATATCTGACACTTCTTTTGGTTGCTAATCTCTACTTTTTTTATTCAGTGAATACCAAAGTTTATTTAAAGGATTCAAGAATGATAAAACACAAACTTGCTTCTTCCGAATTGAGAACAAAAGGAAGTAACGTAATAAAAGGCAGAGACTGAGAGAGCAAAGAGGAAATTCTAAAAAAAGGGAGGAGGAAGCGAACAGATGGCAGAATGATTGAAGGTTTTTTGAATTTTGCTTGCGTAAAAAAATGGTAGCTTAAATTAAAAATAATTTTATTTCGTCAGCCAATGGCTGATGGTTGCCAAATTGACAAAGAAAGGATTAGCGGTCCGCAGAAGGCGTAGTCTTGTATTCTTTTATTCTTGGATAGCATGCATCTTTTATTGAATATGGTAGTCGCTTATTTTTGTGCCTTTCCTTCTTAATTTTTTTTTTGCTTGATATTCACTTATCTGTTCCTAAGTTCCGCTTTAACCTCACCTGCCATATCTTATAATATTATTTATTCCTCTCTCAATTTTGACAGTAATCGTACGATGCTTTGAATTAAACTTACGATAAATATCCGCTTGCGTTTCCATTGGACGAGTGGTGGCGCAATAAAGGCACCAATTGCTACACCAATATACCAACAGATTTGAAATTGTAAGGTGGGTTCACTTTTTGACCAACCGACGCTGACAGCTAAATTCATGCCACCAGTTATAAAGATGAAGAAATCTGTGGCAAAAAATCATTCTATTATATCACCATTTCACTGCACAAGAACAACATATTGAACACTTTTGTACCTGATATAACCGCTAATGTTTGTGGACGATCGATCCACAAGCGGCTGTAACTGTTAATATTTTCTACAACCATCGTTGTACGCAACACCGAAATATTCTACTCTGAAAACTGTTAACTACTAGTAGTCTAGTCTGGTCCTTACCACCGGCAGCACTAAAAAGAACTGATATTCCAGTTGGTAGCCTTCTTATATAAATTTATTTTTTCTTACTTTTTTTTTATCTATTTATGCAAGTGAGAAAAGAAAAATACTGCGATAAATTGCTATAACATAAATACGTACATTTGTATTTTGATAATTCACAACACTGTTTGAAGAATGCAGCGCGCATTTATGAACGAAACAAGAAAATCCTCTTTATCGATTACATGTTAAGCTCACACTGATCCTTAGCAACATTTTTTTGTAGAAATTCTTTGCGAATGTTTGATAAAAAAACAACACAGTCATACTAAGTAAGTATGAGAATCTTAATAGAAAACTGATAGGAAATATTAAAAGTTGGCCAAATAGCGTCCAGCATATACTATGTTTACATACATAGGTTAGCTCTAGGAAAAAATAGATTTTTGCATTAAATTGAAGGTTTTATTTAGCATAGTTACAATGATCAGAATTAGCGAAAATATGCACCATTTTGATCGATAACTTATTGCCATTTTGAAGTTAATTTCATAATGCCATTCTCATAGTAACCCTCGTTTCTATTGGCGAAAAACTGGGGCAGTCGATTTTCTCGAAAGTTTCTCTTGAGGCGATTTTTTCACTACCAAAATCATTCGCCATGGGCAGGAGTAGAAAATAAGCGCTTGGTGCTGAGTTCGGACGTTAAGGAGGATGCATAAGAACCTACCAAGCTCCTGGAGATTCTGGCGAGTCACTATCGATGTGTGTAGCCTGGCGGTGTCCTGATGGAAAATAATTTTTCTCCTAATGGCAAAAACTGGCCGCTTCGGGCTTATTGCTCCCCTCAGGCGGCCCTATTGTTGACAGTACAGTTCCGAATTAGGAGTTTTGGAGAGTAGCTCATAGTAGATGATTCATAGCCAATCGCACTAAACACATAACAAAATATTACTGACCGTTTTCGTCGGCTCACCGCAACCATCAGCTTCAGAAATGGATTGATTTTGTTGCTGTTCAGCAGCAATTCGTATATCGAAATTCGGTCCATGAGGTTTTTTGCATTAACTCGTGTGGCGCACGTACATCGAACTCGTTTTTTACCAAGCCTTATTTAAATGATTCTAAACGATCTTTTGTGCAATGTTTAGCGCCTGGGTAATCAAAACAGCGCTAACATGATGACCGAAGATTTTCATTATTTAATCGATATTTTCGACAATTGGCCTTTCACAGCGTGGTGCATCTTTGATATCAAAATTACCGGAATGGAATCGGTGAACCAAAAATTGCGCGTAATTGGCCGTTACAGAAGTAGGACCACAAGGGCTATTCACATTTTCAGTCGCCTGGCTTGCATTTCGTCTGGCTGGTCCTCTGATCTTTTTAACGCTATAAAGCATAATCCGATCGCACTTATATTTACAACGCGAGATACCAAATACTAAAGGCATCATTTGAAAAAATAATGGATTTACTAATTTAATATTTAAGTTAACGATCCCGGAATCCCATTGGTTTTGTCTATCGAAAATCCCAGGACTAATTTCAACTAATAGAAGACGTAATACTTACTTGATTTCTTTTAGAAAATCTTAGAGCTGTTTCCTAAGAAACTCAGACGGATGTGCATCATGATAGTTAGGCCGATAGTGATCTATTGGGCAGTGGTTTGGGCCT
This sequence comes from Anomoia purmunda, assembly GCA_951828415.1. Lineage (NCBI taxonomy): Eukaryota > Metazoa > Arthropoda > Insecta > Diptera > Tephritidae > Anomoia > Anomoia purmunda. The sequence continues at coordinate 26,056,368 of OX639995.1, forward strand.
CAAGGATCACCCTCTCGATGGCGAGACAGTCACTGTCCAAGCTTCAATGGCTAACATGGTTTGCATTGGAGGTGATTGTACACCTAATGCCTCCACACATAAATAGTGATAAAACAGGCAGCCAAACGAACTCCACTAAACATAGTTAGGAAGGTCACAAAACCGAAAACAATTGATGAGATTGTCCTGCAGAAGGTATGATCAGCTTTAAGGATCAGATGATCAGAAGTTAAAATAATCGTCGTCGTTCCATTATTTCTACAACTTGGAATTGAATTGTTTGATTCAAGCAATCTGAACTTATTATCAAAAACCGCTACTTTGACTTTCTGCACCAACCAATTTTTTTAGCAATTTTTGATAAAATGCTCGGCCTTCATTTTGAGTTTCCTTTGAGAGTCCTCTATAATGCATTTAAAATTTAATTATGACGAAAAAAAATGGACAGAAGAGACATTCTTTGTTCCTTTCCATGTCTTAGGCCCTCTTCAAAAACACATCGCTTTTTCTAATCGAGAAATAGTGCTCCGAAAAAAACCAAACTCAAATAGTTGTACTTGTTTGTGCAATGTAAAGTATATCGAATTATAGAAAAAAATTACTTAGTTAATATATGTACATATATGAATAATTTAGCCCGGGTACAAGCGGATGTATGATAATTTCGCATAACGACAGTTTCGAACGAAAAAGAACTTTCAAATGTGTCAAAAGTTGCCCTATTTTGGTTCATCAAAAATAATGACCATCTTCTAATATTTAAAAAAAAAAATTATATATTTTGACAATTTTGTTTATTTTAAATACAGAAAAGCCTTCGTACACAGTCGGCTGCTACTAATATTACTTAAACTACTATTAACTGCTACTACTACGACGACTACTACTAATTACTATTACAAATACTACCACTTCTTACTTACTTACTGCTAATACTAATTACTACTAACTTCTACTAATACAAATGCTACTACTACTATTATTACTACCACTACAACGTCACTACTACTACTACTCCTAACTACTACCAATTACTACTACTGCTACCACTAACTATTTATAACTACTACAAATACTACTCCTACTAGTAATATTACTAAATACTACTACCACTTATGGATCAGTTCTTTCATAAGTTTTTATGTTATAGTGCCAATTGAGAGAGTTCTCGTACTTTTTCAAATTTTTCTTGTTCAGCCGGTTTTGAGGTATCGACCTTTGCAAAAAATTGTTCCTTTTTTTGTTGTAATACTTGTTTTTCAAAGCTCTTTTGGAATACAAACCCGTATTTCAATAAATTTTCAAAATTGTTAATACACAATGTTGATTTGCAAAAAACAAAGCCGCGCGCTAATCGATATTTTTTTCTAAAACATATCATTTATTTCGCAACTTATGAGCCTAGTGCGATAATTGGATAGTAGTGGGATCTATTTATTTCGATTTTTTTAATGTCATACTTTAGTTATATTATTTGCAAAATAGTTGCAAATACAAGTCATAGATGCTTCTTTCAATTATGGAAAAAATTGGAGCTGCAAAAACCAAATGCTATCCGATTGGACGCGGAAAATCTCATTTTCGTACGCATCATTGTGCTCAGTGAGTTAGTGTGGTAGATATATGTATATAAATATTAGAACCCCATATTTTAAGATGTTGTTTACAGTGGCTCAAAAATAATTTTTGAATTTTTAAACATGACTTTTGTCCACTTAGCTGGTATTATGCGAAACACTGTAACCCGTTTGGAAACACAAAAGATTTTTTCTATTTTCGAAATTCGCAAAAATGTTTCACAAACATAGATATTTATTTCTGTCTAAAAGTAGTATTAAGCTGGATTGCCAAATAAACACTTCCGGCTTATTAGTAGCAAAACTCTTGCATCTTCTACATACAATACTTACAGTAACGGACAAAGAAAGGGGACACTGAGTCGTAGTAATTTTAAATCGAAGTGGTATTAATGAAAATATTGGTATTGATACAAGCAAGTATATATTATATACATTATATTATTTAGCTACAATTAAAAGTTAGGCTAAATTAAAAGTTTTGGCTAAATAACGACTAAAAATAAAATGGGAAGCGGAAAAATCTCACAATTGTCTAAAGCGGATAACACCATAATGTTGGTTTTTGGCGTTCTTAAAACATCAGTATACGCAAAATTAGTGGAATCGTAAGATTCACCAAAACCACTGTGGGTGCTTTTCTTCAAAAATATGCAAATATGTAAAAAATTCAAAGCTGGTACGAAAACGACCACTTGTTTGGATGACCGCCGTTTTTAGCGAATTAGCATTCGGGATCGGCACAAAACAGCTGAAGTCATTAATGGAAATCAGAATGCGAATTGTTCGACGGCGCCTCCAAGATGGCGGACTGACTGCCCGTTAGCCTGCCAAAAAATCACTCTTTACGGTAAAAAATGAGAAAAAAACTCCTCCAACGGGCTAAGATGAGCAAAAGCTGGCCCATAAAGGATTGGAGAAGAGTAATATTAAAATTAACCATTACCATACGTTTGTAGAAGAGTTCGCGAACATATTAATAATGAGTGAGTCAGACGTACCGTTAGGCAGGTAGGGGGCGAGATAATCTGATGTTGGAAAGTTGGTCTTGGTAAATGGAAATGTGAATGCAATTAAATAGCGTCAGATTTTGCAGGAAATTCTTATCCCCTCAATCGAAGAGCACCTCTCCCTCATGAACGACGTCATCTTTCAGGTTTTGTACTTATTAACTTTCTATTTACAATGAAGAAAGTTTATTATCTACTCATTCTTTTTTTTTTTGTTGATTCAAAACTATTTAGCAGAGTTGGATGTTTTCTCACTGAACTTACCTG